>CM035841.1:123050421-124250421 GCA_020510985.1 Pholidichthys leucotaenia
AGTCTCATCTCAGTTTTGCCAGAAAACATCTTGCTGATCCCCAAGACTTTTGGGAAAATACTCTGTGGACTGACGAGGCAAAAGTTGAACTTTTTGTAAGGTGTGTGTCCCATTACATCTGGCGTAAAAGTAACACAGCATTTCAGAAAAGGAACATCATATCAACAGTAAAATATGGTGGTGGTAGTGTGATGGTCTGGGGCTGTTTTGCTGCTTCAGGACCTGGAAGACTTGCTGTGGTAAATGGAACCGTGAATTCTGCTGTCTACCAAAAATTCCTGAAGGAGAATGTCCGGCCATCTGTTCATGACCTCAAGCTGAAGCGCACATGGGTTCTGCAGCAGGACAATGATCCAAAACATACCAGCAAGTCCACCTCTGAATTGCTTAAGAAAAACAAAATGAAGACTTTGGAGTGGCCTAGTCAAAGTCCTGACCTGAATCCGATTGAGATGCTGTGGCATGACCTTAAAAAGGCGGTTCATGCTCGAAAACCCTCCAATGCAGCTGAATTACAACAATTCTGCAAAGATGAGTGGGGCAAAATTCCTCCACAGTGCTGTAAAAGACTCATTGCCAGTTATTGCAAACACTTGATTGCAGTTGTTGCTGCTAAGGGTGGCCCAACCAGTGATTAGGTTTAGGGGGAAATCACTTTTTCACACAGGGCCATGTAGGTTTGGAATTTTTCCCCACTTAATAACAAACACCTTCATTTAAAAACTGCCTTTTGTGTTGACTTGTGCTATCTTTGTCTAACATTTAAATTTGTTTGATGACCTGAAACATTTAAGTGTGTCAAACATGCAAAAAAAGAGAAATCAGCAAGGGGACAAACACTTTTTCACACTACTGTAGCTTCATTCATGAAGTACAAGTATTAGAAATATAAATTCTGGAGTAAGTGGGATGAAGTGGTAGAGAGTATTCCCTGGGGGGAGAGAGTGGTGATTGGAGCGGACATTAATGGGCATGTACAGTAGGTGAAGGGAACAGGTGATGGTTCTGGGTAGGTATGGTTTTAAATGTGTAAAATTACTGAAAAAGTGCAATTTTGATACTGGACCTGTTTTAGGCCTCAGGGCCCCATGTCATCATGTGAAAAAATAATTTATCCCCTTTAAATAGGTTGTTGAATCTGAAACAGATTTGTCACTGCTGTAATTATTACATGTAAGGATCAGAACTATTTGTTACCAAGTGGCGACTTTTTTGCCCAGTCAGTGTATTTATACTTTATAGTTTTGCTCTAACTAGCATTTTTTGTTTGACTCTCTCCCCCAGATGCTCTAAAGCTACATGATTGTAAGGAGGAGAAGGTTCTCACTGGCCAGCAGTTCTGTAACAAAGAGAGGTATGCCAGTCTGGACCAGGATGAACAAGATGCTGCACAGGTTAAAGAAGAAGAGAAAGAACTCAGTAACAGTCAGGAGGAAGAACACCTTGGACTGAAACAAGAGACTGATACCTTCATGGTGACTCCTACTGATGAGAACAGTTACAACAGTGAAACTGAACCAAACAATAAGCAGGTGCTCTCACACAACTCTCCTGACATTGAGAGCCAAGACCAGGAAGGAGGTAAGAATGTAAACCCAGGATCAAGTAAACAGGAAGAGCCAAAGAAGAGACTTCACAGAAACAGAAGTGACAGTAACAATGGAGAGAATTCCTCCATGTCAGAGAATCAATGTGATACTGACACAGGCAAAAAGTCTTTAAAATGCTCTGTTAATGACAAAAACTGTAAAAATGAGTCCCAGAAGAAGAAACATAACACAGGTAAATCACATGTTTGCAACACTTGTGGGAAAAGATTCAGGCTAAAGAGTGACTTCGCAGTTCACAAGGGAATTCACTCAGGTGCAAAGTCATTTCCTTGTGAATCATGTGGACAAAGTTTTAATGACCGTAGTAATTTGAAAAGACACATGAGAATTCACACAGGTGAGAAGCCATTTTGTTGTGAAACATGTGGGAAGAGATTTACTCACCGTGGTAACTTGAAAACTCACATGAGATTTCACACAGGTGAGAAGCCATTTTCATGTGAAATATGTTGGCAAAGATTTATTGAAAGTAGTAGTTTGAAAAGACACATGAAAATTCACACAGGTGAGAAGCCATTTTCTTGTGAAACATGTGGGAAGAGATTTGCTCACCGCTCTAATTTGAAAACTCACATAAGAGTTCACACAGGTGAGAAGCCATTTGCTTGTGAATCATGTGGACAAAGTTTTAATGAACATAGTAGTTTGAAAAGACATATGAGAATTCACACAGGTGATAAGCCATTTTGTTGTGAAACATGTGGGAAGAGATTTACCCACTATGGTAGTTTGAAAACTCACATGAGAGTTCACACAGGTGAGAAGCCATTTTCTTGTGAAACATGTAGGCGAAGCTTTAATGAATTTTGTAAATTGAAAAGTCACATGAGAATTCATACAGGTGAGAAGCCATTTTTTTGTGAAACATGTGGAAAAAGATTTAATCGACAAGATGTTCTGAAAAATCACATTTTAATTCACACAGGTGAGAAGCCATTTTCTTGTGAAATATGTGGGCAAAGATTTAATCAACGTAGTAATTTGAAAAGACACGAGAATTCACACAGGTGAGAAGCCATTGTCTTGTGAAATATGTGGGAAGAGATCTACTCACTGTTGTAATTTAAAAATGCACATGAGAATTCACACTGGAGAGAAACCATCTTGTGAAACGTGAACTAAGTTTCTTTTGAAATCTCTAATCGGCATGATGTTTTGAAAACTCATGTGAATTCACACTGGAGAAGCCATTTTCTTGTGAAACGTGTGAAGAGTTTTACTCGCCATGGTAATTTTGAACACACATGAGAGTTCACATAGGTGAGAAACAGTAGTCTAGTAAAATATGTGGGAAACACTTTGTTCAGTGTTTTGATTTATCATATGAGAACTCACAGTTGAGGTGCTGTAGTCCAATAATGTCTGTAGATCTTTATTTTCAGGATTGCCCCTTTTATGAATCAAATTTTCTTTAAATTGCTGGAGCTTTAATGTAAATGTAAATCAGTTTGGTAAGAATGTCTACCATCAGATCATCTGCTTATTCACTCTTTTTGGATCCTCAGCCCCCTAGTCTTTAATGCGATGAATGCATGGACATCAAACATTTTTGATGAGGTGGGCATTGTTGTCAGGGTCTGGAGGGTCCTCCCACCATAAAAAATTAAATGTAGTAGATGCCATTTCCTGCATTTGTGTCTCTTAAGCCATGTTTACATGCACAAAATTTCATTACAGTGATTACAGTTCAGATCAAAACTTTACTGTTTACAGTATCTCACAAAAGTGAGTACACCCATCACGTTTGTAAATATTTTATTATATCTTTTCATGGGACAACACTGAAGATATGACACTTTGATACAATGTAAAGTAGTCAGTGTACAGCTTGTCTAACAGAGTAAATTTGCTGTCCCCTCAAAATAACTCAACACACAGCACTAATGTCTAAACAGCTGGCAACAAAAATGAGTACACCCCTAAGTGAAAATGTCCAAATTGTGCCCAGTTAGCCATATTCCCTCCCCGGTGGTTATGTGACTCGTTGGTGTTACAAGGTCTCAGGTGTGAATGGGGAGCAGGTGTGTTAAATTTGATGTTACCGCTCTCACACTCTGGTCACTGGAAGTTCAACATGGCACCTCATGGCAAAGAACTCTCCGATGATCTAAAAAAAGAATTGTTGCTCTACATAAAGATGTCCTAGGCTATAAGAAGATTGCCAACACCCTGAAACTGAGCTGCAGCATGGTGGCCAAGACCATACAGCGGTTTAACAGGACAGGTTCCACTTGGAACAGGTCTCACCATGGTTGACCAAAGAAGTTGAGTGCACTTGCTCAGTGTCGTATTCAGAGGTTGTCTTTTGAAAACAGACGTATGACTGCTGCCAGCATTGCTGCAGAGGTTGAAGGGGTGGGGAGTCAGCCTATCAGTGCTCAGACCATACAACGCACACTGCATCAAATTGGTCTGCATGGCTGTCGTCCCAGAAGGAAGCCTCTTTTAAAGATGATGCGCAAGAAAGCCCGCAAACAGTTTGCTGAAGACAAGCAGACTAAGGACATGGATTACTGGAACCATGTTCTGTGGTCTGATGAGACCATCATAAACTTATTTGGTTCAGATGGTGTCAATCGTGTATGGCGGCAACCAGGTGAGGAGTACAAAGACAAGTGTATCTTGCCTACAGTCAAGCATGGTGATTGGAGTGTCATGGTTTGGGGCTGCATGAGTACTGCCGGCACTGGGGAGTTACAGTTTATTGAGGGAACCATGAATGCCAACATATACTATGGCATACTGAAGCAGAGCATGATCCCCTCCCTTCGGAATCTGGGCCGCAGGGCAGTATTCCAACATGATGATAACCCCAAACACACCTCCAAGACGACCACTGCCTTGCTAAAGAAACTGAGGGTAAAGGTGATGGACTGGCCAAGCATGTCTCCAGATCTAAACCCTATTGAGCATCTGTGGGGCATCCTCAAAGGGAAGGTGGAGGAGCGCAAGGTCTCTAACATCCACCAGCTCTGTGATGTCATCATGGAGGAGTGGAAGAGGATTCCAGTGCCAACCTGTGAAGCTCTAGTGAACTCCATGCCCAAGAGAGTTAAAGTAGAACTGAACTGAACGGCATTGAACGGCACTGGGTGATAGTACATACAATTATAAAGATAATTTATCATTGGCACCCCCTCCACAAATCCCGGAATCTTGGAGAAAATCGTGATTTTGAATTTCCCGCCCTGAAAAATCAGACAAATCCGCCGAAGTGCAGCCGGAGTTCCGCGTGACGTCACGAGTGTGACCCAGTCCTCATGTTTACCATTGCGAGCACGTCGACACTGGTTGTTTTTGGTGCATTTTGTCGTGATAGTCGACTACAAAACACTTCCAACACCTGGGAAGATCTGTTCAGTGGCCAAGGAAAGCTGTCATGGCGACGAAAGAAAAGAAAGGGGGAGGAAAAGCGACCAGGAAGCGATGCGTTTCTAGATATACAGTGATCTCTCACTTATCGCGTTTAATGGGGACCAGAACCGACCGCAAAAAGTGAAAAACCGCGAAGTAGCGTCACCACCCTCCCCCCAAGGGCGTCACAAGCATTATTTTGCACAAAAAGGCACAAGAGAACAGCGAAAAGTGCCACTAAGCAACACGAGCGATAAAGAACAATGAATGCGGTCTTCCTTCGCTGGGTAAAACGTCTCGGCCAATCAGCTTGCGAGGTAAAATGTCTCAGCCAATCAGCTTGCGAGATTCCCGAGCGGTGAAGAGGTGGGCGGAGAGGAGTGGAGCGGTGGTCAGAGAGGTAGATTTTCAGTTGTGCGGGCTCTCCGTGTTGATACCTGATGTTCTAATGTAGTCTCCCTGCCTTCTACATTAGAACATCAGGTATCAACACGGAGAGCCCGCACAACTGAAAATCTACCTCTCTGACCACCGCTCCACTCCTCTCCGCCCACCTCTTCACCGCTCGGGAATCTCGCAAGCTGATTGGCCGAGACATTTTACCTCGCAAGCTGATTGGCCGAGACGTTTTACCCAGCTTCGCTTCCTGCCAAGCGCCTATACCCAGCAAAGGAAGACCGCATTCATTGTTCTTTATCGCTCGTGTTGCTTAGTGGCACTTTTCGCTGTTCTCTTGTGCCTTTTTGTGCAAAATAGTGCTTGTGACACCCTTGGGGGGGGGGGGTCGACGCTACTTCGCGGTTTTTCACTTTTCGCGGTCGGTTCTGGTCCCCATTAAAGGCGATAAGTGAGGGATCACTGTAATAAGTTGGAAAAATGCTGATTTTTTTTTCCCCTTTCTTTTTTATTGTTAATTTTCCTTATCCTGACACCCCAAACATGCCAAAGTAAAGACTCACCATTCTGTATTCAATAAGCGACTCTCCTCTCCATCACTGCTGCGGTCTGAGTCGGTGCCGGAATCCCCCGAAAATTCTGGCTCTAATCTGTACGGTTCGATGCCTCCCTCGCTCTCTTCCTGTTCACTTGACACTTCTGCATCCTCCTCTGTCTTGTCACCGATCCTGAATGTCTCTTCACTCTGAAAACTCTGGTGTTCTTGACTGCTGGAACTGCTATCATCTGCCATTGTTGTTTTGATAAGGGTCACACTCGTGACGTCACGCAGCGTCGTCTGCACTACTTCCGGTTTGTTTGGCACTGCCAGCCAGAGGCAAAAGTTTATCGGCTTATAGCTTGGCCATCGCACGGCCTAAAAATTTCTTTTATGTGTTGAAAAATACAATAGGTAATAAGGAATTAATCTGCTATTCTACTTTTTTTGGCAAAAAGGTGAGTTCAGTTCTACTTTAAGGCAGTGCTGGAAAATAATGGTGGCCACACAAAATATTGACACTTTGGGCACGATTTGGACATTTTCACTTAGGGGTGTACTCACCTTTGTTGCCAGTGGTTTAGACATTAATGGCTGTGTGTTGAGTTATTTTGAGGGGACAGCAAATTTACACTGTTACACAAGCTGTACACTGACTACTTTACATTGTATCAAAGTGTCACATCTTCAGTGTTGTTCCATGAAAAGATATTATAAAATATTTCCAAAAAGGTGGTGGTGGTGGTGTACTCACTTTTGTGAGATACTGTAGATGGACCCTGAAAAAGTTGATCTGATTATGATGTGCATTCATATGCGCCACACGTTTAAACGGACTAAACTATTTTGACATGCGCAGAATTGTCTGACATTCCGGAAACAGTAGTAGAAGAAGCAACTTCTGATGTAAACAAACCCGCTTCACATATCTTTCTCTTTTTAAAATGGTCCTCTCTTGTGTTATTCAGACTGTACTTTTGCTTCTGCTAGTCTCCATAATGAAGCTACAAGCCCAGCACTACATACTTCTGCATATGACAAACAGAGGGAGACAGCAGGACGACACTCGTTTCACCTCAATTGCCTACTCCCACCATGTCTTCCGCTAGCTGTTGTAAAGGCAGAAATACGTTACGTCGACATGTATGACTGATGTATACACATGTGCTGTCAACATATTTTCTACCTGAACTTCGGAATAAGTGTTTATATGCATACCAATTGGATCAGCAATTGGAATGACCCACCCATCTCGACTGGAAGGAAATTTTGATCCGAAGGAGTGTGAGCGGGTCAGAATCTTCAGACTGGCGTGTCTACATGAAGCATTTTTATTCCGGTTACTTGTGTCCATGTAAACATCGCTTTAGTAACTCCTTATTTGATTGAATACTTTATTAGGAACATGTAAATGAAAAAAATAATCAATTAAATTGGTAAATAAACAGCAAAAGTGCATTGTGAACTGATGAACAAAGGAAAAAGACACTGAAATTACCTTTTTGCCTTCATACAGTACATGTATGGCATGCATTGTATTTTTTTTTTTTTTTTTTAGATTAAGAAGTTTTTTATGTCAAGGAGTACATCAACTTTAAATGTCTTTTTATGGAATTTAATGATTTCTTCTAGGAGTTCTGTTAAAGGTAGGAAATTATCCCGTTTGGAATGATAAGTTGTAGGTGTGAGATAGTAGTTTGGAAATTCCCACAATTACCTATTTTGCCGTTTTCCTATCCGTGTCATCACTATCACTTGATGTTTTGTTTTAGTATTTATTAAAAAATATCTCTAATTTATTTCTCTTCAATTGTTTCAATCAAGATTTATCTTGGATTTCTTATTATAAAATCAGTGTCATTATTATCTAGGTATGTCACAGTGGATGTCACCATCTTTATCCCAACACTACCAAAATATCTGTTGAACTCACTATCATATTGATTTGTTAATGCTGTTATTTTAAATAAACTATTGAAGCTAAGCTATTTTAATATACTGCATATATATTTAATATTACTTTACTGTTTTCAAATATTTTACTGTAAAATTCCTTCATACAAATAGCCATAATATCAGTTAATTTATTTTTTTAGATTTAATTTATTTTCTGCTTCTTTAGTTCAATATTGTATAAATTCTCTCTATAATGTGTTTTTCTTTTTAGTTACATTTTGTAATCCTGTAGACATCCATGTATTATAGTATTTATGAGTTTTCCTGTATTTCTTGGACAATTTTTGTCATACAATAATGTAAATATCATTAAGAATTCATCATAAGCTTTATTAATGTCACTTGTCATTATATATTGATTCTTAGTTGTATTTTATCAAATCCATTTTAATACATCTATTACAGAGTCAGTTCACAGCTATGAATAACTCTGGTTGAGTTGGTAGAATACGGACTCAATTCCCGTTAAAGAATTAGGCTCCAGTGAAGGGATATCCTTTTAATTATTATTTTCCTCTATGCAACAGGCAGCATGAAGATAATGCAGGTGCACTTGTGTGTGGTCTATAATCAGAATGATCCAAATATAACATAAATTTTAAGAGTAACCAGTAACAAGGCTTTACATTCACTGATTAAACAAATTAGGTGTATTAATTAGCATGACTACAAATCACCAACACAAATAAATTGAAAGTCAGTAGCAGCTCAACAGGAAAGCCCAAATCAGTTGAGCAATAAAACAAACATATCTCTTACTGCATGCTCAGGAAAAGAGCTTACTCATCTAAATTGGGTTTAATTAGCGGCTACATATTTCTGCATATACCTATGATCTAGGTATAAGAACAAAGCTGCATGCAAATCACAAAAAATTCTCACAGAGGGACAAAATACTTAGATTATTTTCATGAGGACATGGTGTAACGAAACAGAGATCTAACTAGTTGCTGTGCAGAGCTGGCTGAGTGAGGCTCCTGCTCCAGAGACTGCAATGCAAGCCTTTACCATTAGGCGTCACTGCTGGGCTTCCCAAAAGCATCCATTGCCCTGTTTTATCTGTTTATTATCCCCCACCGGACAAAGCCCAAAAGGGTCAAAGAGCCATTTGAGCGAAGGCCAAAGGGGGATTATGTTATGGGTCAGTCCATTTGTCTGTCTGTCCATCTGTCCCATTTTTATGAAATCAGCTCCTCTCACAGTTTTGTTCCGATTGTTTTGAAACTTGGTATCATGGTTTGATATACACTGAGGATGCGCATATTGCAATTTGGTTCTGATCGAATGATTTTTGCAGGAGTTGTAGCCCCTGACCTACTGTTTGACCTCCTATTTCACCTCATTTCATAGCAAGTAACTGTCTTGTGAAGAAGAAGCCATCTCTGTTATCATTCAGTTCATACAGCCAATCATGTACAGTAGAACAAAACTATGTTTCTCCTATCTACAATGTTAATGACATGTAGAATCAGAGGGGTGGGTGCCATGCAAGACACCGCCACAAACAACTTCTCCTTCCCCATTCTATTACACTGTACACCAAGCTAGAAGGTGGGAAGTACCTTTTTATATAGTCTTTGGTATGACCCGGCTAGGACTTGAACCCCCAACCTCCTAGTTGTGGGGCTGATGCGCTATCAACTAGGCCATCATTCCAGTTCATGAAATCAACTCCAACTACAGTTTTGTTCCAACTGTTTTGAAACTCGGTTCCATGGTTTGATAAACTCTGATGATGCGCATATTGAAATTTCATTTTCATCAGATGACGCTGAGGTCAAAAGTCAGAGGTCAGAGTTTCCCTAAATCTTCGAAACACAATTAACTACTGAAAGAAATGATGTGTGCTTTTCAAATTGATACAGTAGTTGTATCTAACACACATCTTGGATGAATTACACCCTTACCTAACTATGGGTTTGGAATGAAGGGGTCAAAGGTCAAAGTTCAAACTTAACATTGCAGTTAATAATAATGCATCGGTTTTATATAGCGCTTTATCATATATACTCAAAGGCGCTTTACAAATAGGTACATTATTCATTCACTCCAGACAGACAATGGTAGTGGCAAGCTACTTCTGCAGCCACAGCTGCCCTGGGGCAGGCTGACGGGAACGTGGCAGCCAATCTGCGCCAGCGGCCTTTCCGGCCACCACCGAACATTTTATACATTTATACACATTCATACCCAGTGTTATGGGCACTGGAGGCAATGCGGATGAAGTGTCTTGCCCAGGGACACAACGGCAGGATATCTGGGGAGAGCGGGATTTGAACTGCCAACCATCAAGTCATTAGACAACCTGCTCTACCTCCTGAGCCACTGCCACCCCAGTTGCACTATAGTAAATGCTGCATTTACTATTACTATAAAACAAATAAAGCTAGGGCCACCAAACCCGGTATTAGGGCTGTGCGATATGACGATATATATCAGTGATGCTGTGGTGGCACGGTGTGGGGGGGTTCTCCACCCAGAGTCCCAGAGGGTGGCGATGGAACAAAGGACTGAAGGAGGAAGTGGCACCAGGGGGTCTCAGACAAATCAGAAAGGACTATTCACCCCCCGGGGAGTTCAGGAGTCGCTAGAGGAAGAGAGGGTGTTATGCTGTTAATGTGCCATGCATCTCTTTGTGCAATAAGAGTATTGTTTTTGGCTCCCTGGGTCTCCTGGAGCAGAAATAAAGGTTATAAAAAGGAGGCGCCTAGAGACCCAGATAGAGTATCTTTTGTATTTGATGTTGGAAGGTGAATAAAGTCCATGTGTCATCCCGCTTGCTGCCTTGTCTGCTTTCATCTTCCACAACGCGATAAAAAACGTCTACCATTTCATATAAAACTATCGTTTATATCGGGATTTAAGAGACATACCCGTTTCTACTTGTCACTGCCTCGCCTGTCCCCCCCAGTGTGCCAGGTGCGCCACAGCAGCTAACCGCAAGCTAATGTTTTGCTGCTACGTCTGTGCCAGCCAGGGATGTTGAACTTTTTCCCACTGTGCTGTGTCAGAGAGGATTGTCCTCTAACCTCGTTTTAATTGGAGGTAAGTAACGTTAACACCATCTCTAATTATAAGACAGCAAATGCTAAATGATGATGCTAACTTGTCACTAATAGGAACCATTATAGTGTATCAGACCATCGTTCTGGTTTAAATTACTGCCAAGTTTCTTAATTTTGTCTAAAAAAAATTACTAAAGCTGCAAATGTGCATGACAATGGCCGCATACACACTAAATAAATAAATTAAAATGTGCCTGAGGAACAAACTGGCTCTTAATGTAACTTGATTTCTTATCATTTTTAATTAGTCCAGTAGCATTAAAGAAAAAAGTTGAAATCATCTCAAACGGACATTAAAAACAATTTTATAACACTGCAAAATTAAGAGGGAAAAAGGTGCATGAAATTAATGACAGATGAATTTGTACAGTTAATTTTTTTCAGTATGTAATTTAAAATGTAGAAAAAGAGATGGTCCTTTTTACTGGTTATCATATATAAACTATAGAATTTACAGAAATGTGTATCGTGATATATATCATTATCGTCAAATAAGATTACTTATATCATGATATGAATACTCAAAATACAACGTCTAAATTACAGCTTGTGTTGGGGGGAAAGTTACCAAGTTACAGAACATCCCCTGTAGTTCAGTTAAATCCGTCATTAAGGACTGGAAAGGAATACAGTACTTGTATAAATTTGTTTAGAGCTGGCAGTCCTCACAAATTGACAGACTGTATAAGGAGACTAGTGAGGAAGGACATCAAGGCTCCTGTGAGTACTCTGGAAGAGTTAAAAGCTTCAGTCGTAGACATGGGATATACTCTGATACAGTAACTGCTGCGGGGTTCTTAACCAGTCAAAGTGTGGGATCGAAATTTATTGTGAAGTGCAGTGTGATAGCGCCGCCTTCCAGTTGCGTCATCACACCGCCCTATAATACGGGGCGTCCACCATTCGGGCTTTCTCTTTGCCCAGGACAACTCTGCATACTATGCGTTTACTGTAGTGCAACCATCCTGTTCATACAAGATAAGATAAGATAAGATAAGCCTTTATTAGTCCCACAATGGGGAAATTCCAGGATTGCAACAGCACAGCGATAGCAACACACAGAGCAACAATCAGAAGACAAGAAAGAACAAGAGCAGCGAATATACATATGTACATATAAATATATAAACACATAGTGCGGAGCATTGTAGCTAGATGGAATAAATATATAAATATATAAACACACAGTGCGGAGCATTGTAGCTAGTTGGAATGAACAGCATAACCGTCTACTTAGTTATCCTGCATGGTATGATTATGTACCCATACATATTGTCACCCTCCGTAGCGACCGGTATTTTCCCAGTTGTATACCGGAAGGGACCATTGTGTAAGTCTATTGCGCCTTTTGCATTCAATACTATTAGGTTGTCACGTTTTTTTGCTAGTTCCAGTGCAACCTCCTCGTCCGCCCCTTTTTATACCAGGTTTGTGGACATATTTGGCAACTGAGGACCATGGAGGCCTGCGTTACACTACTGTGGCCTTTCCTGGAACTTCCCGACGAACCACCGGTGCCATGGCCTTGCTGGTTGGAGGCTTTCGAGACCTAAATCATGACCTTGGACCTCAGGAGGCTAGACAAGGTGAGGACGCGAGCACTCCTTGTCCACATCCTGGGTATCGAAGGAAAGAGGATTCTGCGGACGCTCTGTGTGATGGATTCATATGAGGACATCGTGGAGCTGCTAGCTAACCACTTTATCACGCCGGACAGCGTGAAGGTACGACAAATTTACTTTCGCCAGTGACGCCAAAGGTTTGGTGAGCCAATTCAACAGTTCGTCACTGATCTCAGACAATTAGCTAGTGTGTGCCGTTTTGGGCCGTTGGAGGACAAGATGCTGCAGGACCAATTGGCTGAGCACAGTATAATGCCGGGCTACGTGCTAGGTTGCTAACGGCACCTAGCACCTAGCCTTAGCTAGGGCTGTCGAGCCAGCTCTCCAGTTGGAGGTTGTAGATAAGCTAGCTTCAGAGCTAAACTGGTGCCAGTCACAAAAGCCGCCGGAGACGACGATGACATCAACAAATGTGGTGGACCCGGAGGATGATGATAGCATGGACAAGGACTATGAGGTTAATGCTGTGAGCCAAAGGTCTGCCCTGAGAGGCCACGTTTGTGGGGGTTGTGGGTCCTCGACGCATCAGTTTAAAGCGAGAGTGTGCCCGGCAAGAGGGAAGCGATGCAGTAAGTGTGGGCGCTTAAACCATTTCACCAGAGTGTGCCGGTTTCCAGCGCTGTGGAGCCCACCAAGGGAGTCAGCCCGCCTGCAATGACCATTCACTCGGTGAGTCCCAGAACCAACAGGTATTCTTATTGTATGGTGGAGTTGGATGGTGTGGCTTTGCCATTACTGCTCGACACAGCGGAAGTGCAGTTGATGCTGAATTGGGCCATGGTGAAAAAGTTCTTCCCACATCACAGGATCAGGAGTAACCCAGCGCCATTGTACGGCTACGGCGGTAATAAACTGTGCAATGTCGGGACTGTGGAGTTGACTGTTTGCTACAAAAATGAAGTGATACACGACTTCACATTCCAGGTGGCGGTACATGGCAATAACATCATGGGGTGTGGTGTGACCTGTTCTACGGACTGGGTTTCACCATCAGGGAAAGCGCTGGGTCTGAATGGTCTGGGTGTGGACGCTGGAATTCCCTAGCCTCAGTGGACGTCAACATTGTGGTTTGGAATGAGGTGCTTTCGAACAGTGCCGGCACCAGGGCGCTCACTTCTATGGAGGAACCGGACGGTTTCAGTACCCACGCTTGACCGGAGGTAATGGTGGGGGCGGAGTGGTCGGGTGAGGAGTCTGGTCCAACGAGCGACACCAGGGAGACACCGGACTCCTTCAGTACCCATGTTGGGTTTCGGCCAAAAACGGGTGAGGGGTCTGCTGCTATGGAGGTGACTGCTGCATCGCCACAGTGTAACAACAGGGCCAGACTAAAGGTAAACATGGAGCTGCCACAGACACAGCAGCATGTCAGACCAAGCAAGGTGCCGCTTCAGGTCATGGACTGGGTTTGGGCCGATGAACGACCAGGGCAGCTGTCATCCGGACCACAGCCGGCAAAAAATCGGGCGCCACTGAGGATTGTGGTGAAGTTGGGAGCGGCTCGATCCATCATGTGAACCAGCTGCGCCGTGTCCGGGTGGACACTCGGAGTGGCAGAGCTACGCAGGAGCCGGCACAGGCTCCTGTGCTCTGAAGATCGGTCCTTGCCTAGTGGACCAGACCTGCCGCCTTCAGGGGCACGCCTCCAGCAGGATTGCCACAGGGCCCCCCGCCTGACCCACCGTCGCAATGGGGGACTGTTCGAAAAAACCAAAACCTGTTTAGTTAGGAGCACAGCTGTTCTAATGAAGGTGGCAGAATAAACCCACTATGCCGTGTGGGCCGTGTGGCAGTCTACTCACAGGTCCTATTTTAGTTTGCCTTTATGTTTTGAGTTTTGTGTTTTTATGCTTGCTTTTAATTTTGTGTGTTTGTTTGGGGTTCTGTGTTTTGCCAAATTTAGGGAGGGTTTTAACTAGATGTGATTTTTTTTATTTTGTAAAGGGGGGGGGGGAGAATGTGGGATGGGAAGTGTGATGTGATGACGCTGCCTTCCGATTGCATCATCACACCGCCCTGTAATATGGGGCGTCCGCCATTCGGGCTTTCTCTTTGCCCAGGACGATTTCCTATGCTGTGCATTTACTGTAGTGCAACCATCCTGTTAATAAAGTATAGTTCCACTGCAACCTCCTCGTCCACCTCCTTTTATACCAGGTTTGTGGACATAACACAAAGTTTTATAGGAGAGTGGCAAAGAGAATGACACTGTTGAAAAATCTTCACTAGAAATCAGCCAAATTCATGTGGAAGAGACCAAGGTAAACTGGATGAATTTAATATGGGCTTGTGGAAGATCATGAGTGGAAGGTGTTCACAACCTTCAACTCACACGTGTCTTTATACTATAATCACTTGAGGCACATTCAATGCTCTCAGGTGATCTCCATTTCACTAATTGTGAGAATACAAGCACCAGTTATCTGGACCTGTGCTGAATTAGGTCATTCTCTTTAAAGGGAGTAAATATTCATGCAGTCATCTATTTTACAGTTTTAGCTCCGCCTTTTAAAAGATGAGCTCCTCGATAAACCTGACTTTTGCTTGAAGAAAATGTAAACGTGAGGAAAATCCTACTAGGACATTTGAACTTTAATTATGGCTAATCAGAGTAATTTCATTGATTGATGGTGGACCTGCAGTGCTGGAGCCTATCCCAGCATCTTTTGGATTTAGACATCACTAAACTTTAACATTTACATTGGGGGAAGTAAGTCCTGAAGGTGTCAGCATTTTTTCCACTACATATGTCCAGTGAGGCTGCACACATGAAACTTTCATAGAATCTAATCAAAACATTTAAACCCATTCATAAAGTTATGTGTAACAGAGTGGTATGAAACAGAAAAAAGTGCTGAACATAGTAGTGGAAATATATTTAATATTGAGTGGAAAAGCCTTTATTTGCTATGACAGCTTTAAGACCCTTCCTGTATGAGGAAACTAATCTCCCTCAGCGCTCAGGTGGGAGTTTGGCCCTTTCTTCTAAATGGACTGGCCCTCATTTATCAAACATGCGTAAGACAGAAAAGGGGTCATACAATCATTTTAAAGCAAAATTCAGTATCAATCTGAATGTGAGCGTATGGCACACTAAAATCTCACGACAGGTCTGAGCTCGTGTACAACTATGCAAGTTTTCAAGCAGCAGAGAATTATTTGATCATATCAGGTTATCTTGAGCATGCGCAGCATAAACATAGTTTATTGTAAACAAACAAGTGCGGTGGACTGCAGGTCTGCAGTCATGGCTTCCATGCTGATGACAGAGCCAGGGATGGAGCCTAGCCAGACCCTTATATGCAGCCAGGATCACATGATCCCATAGATGTCCTCAGGTTGCCTGAAAAACTCCTCAGACCCCCAACACTTAATGCATACTGTAACAGAGTTATATTCTAGCCCTCTGGCACATAGCAGTCACTACAGTGGACAGCCATTTAAAAGTCACTGTCTCCTAAATGTAATGATTTCTTTGGTGGAACTGCATATCAGCCTCTAGAGTGCTCTCTGCTGCACCACTCAATTGAGCTTTATTCAGTAGTGATGCACCTTTGTGATGACAAAGGACAAAAAACACAAGGTGTTTTTTTTTTCAAATTTATATGGAAAAAAATTATTTATGAGGAAAAAAATAAATTTACAAGAAATTGCAAAATTAAGACAAAAATCTCAAACTGGTGACAGTGAACTTGTTACTATTCAAGTTCTTTACCTGATACTTTTCTACTCTTACTCAAGTCATTTTTGGTGGCTATTTATATATTCCAGTAAGTAATAATAAGGCAATACTTCTTTTAATTGACCGCAATTTCTCATTAGTTTGCAAACTTCTGTATATGGAGCTAGCCTACTGTTAGATTAAATTTTTAGTAGTGAGAAGTTACCAATGGTACAGAAACTATTAAAGCTGGATTTATGGACCCGCCTTGACACAATATCCTTCTGCGTAGCCCGACGTCGTCCTCTCCAGAGAAGGAGAGGTGCACGTCAATTATGCAGCCCATAAGAGCTGTGATTGGCCCATTTTGTCTCCTCCTTCACATTTCCTAGTTCTCGTTGCTGCTCCACTCTGCGCGTTCATGGCGGCACAACTTCCAAAGTGTAAGATCGTATATTATATATATTATATTATTATGGCAGTGCCCTAGGCTAGGGAGGGGTGACGCCCCGCCTCTGGGGGGTGGCATTACCTGAGGTATATAAGCCAGCTGTGGGAGACATATTGTCTCTTCCCTGTGGCTCCTGTACTCACGGTAGGGACTTCTGTGTTAGTAGTTCATATTATAATAAAACCTATAAAACGTCACCTCGACTCCTCTTGATTCGAGACACAACATTTGGCGATGAGGATATATGGAGATGGAGAGGGCTGCTACCATGCTTCGTCCTTTTTTGGAGGCTCCAGGTGAGCCGCTGGTCCCTTGGGCCAGGTGGTATGCAGCCTTCCAGAACTATCTGTTGGCGTTAGACCTCAGCGACCTGGATGAATTAAGAGCAAGGGCTATTCTGGTCCATAACCTAGGTATGAAGGGCCAGAGAATCCTGAGCACACTTGGAGGAGGTGGCTCATTTGAAGACGTTGTGGGGCTCATGACCGGCTACTTTCACGCCCTGGAGAACATCATAATGCGGTGCATTCAGTTTAGACAGCGGCACCAGCGACCCGGAGAGTCGGTCCAGCAGTTCATGGCGGACCTTCGACAGCTGGCGGCTGAGTGCAGGTTTGGGGCTTTGGAGGAGGAGATGGTCCGCCACCAGTTGGCCGAACACGTGGCCTACTCCTCGGCAAGAGTTCACCTGCTAACTCATACTGGTGAGCTATCACTTTTAGCGGCCCTGGAGCTAGCACAGCAACACGAGGCAGCGGAACGATTAACAAGAAACCTCGGTGATTATGAAGCCCTGCCCAGAAATGACACATGGTGGAAGGTCCTGGCCTTGGATTCAGACGATGGAAGTGATGACAATTATGTGGCCATCATTAAATACAGTTCACCCTAAGGATGCCGATATGCTATGGCTGCGGATCTAGCAGGCACCACTATCAAGCCTGGGAGTGCACAGGAAGGGGCAAGTGTTGTGGACGGTGTGGTTTGCTCTATCACTTCGCCAGAGTTTGCTGCAATTTCGACAAGGAGGAACAGAAACCTGCAAAGGACAGTGTGAAAAAGAAAGCACCTACGGTGGTCCACACTGTCTCGCCCAACATGGACGGTTGTATTATTTGCAACATTTTGCTGGACGGGACACCGATACCACTGTTGGTGGACACGGGGTCAGCGGTCTCCATTCTGAACTTGGAAACAGTGAGACGGTGTTTTCCCCACTACACGGTGAGTAGAACAAGCATTGCCTGTTACGGATATGGCAGTAAGCCCCTTGACATTGAATGTGGCCAATCTTGAAAACATACACCTGACCCAAAAGTTCAGTATTGCCCAAAGCTTGACACTTACTGTCTGCCTTTGAACTGGGTGACCCCAGTAAAGAAAGAAGTCAACATTGATGCCCCCGAATCACCAGCATGACTATTTTCTCTGACAGAAGGAGAGGAGGATGCACTCTCAGAAATTCCAAATTCTCTGTGGTCAACAGGAAAGGCAGATGTGGGCTTAATGAAAAATGCAGAATTGGTTACAATAAATGCAAAATCTCACTTCAGGTCTTACCAAAGACAGTAGCCTCTAGGCCGGAGGCCCAACAGGGCATTAAACCTGTCATAGAAGAACTGAAAAAAGCAGGAGTCATTATACCATGTCCAAAATCATCATGCAACACACCCTTGTTCCCTGTGAAGAAGGCTGCACCATCCTCCAGCTGGCGGATGGTACAAGACCTTCAAGCGGTGAACAGGGCTGTTATCCCTAGAGCTGTTTCAGTCCTAGATCGTCACACTTTGCTAAATGACCTACAACCACAAATGAAATTTTTCAAAGTGACTGACATCAGCAATGCCTTTTTCAGCATTCCCATTCATCCAGATTATCAGTTTTTGTTTGCATTCACATTTGAAAATAAAAGGTACACATTCACAAGACTGCCACAAGATTATTGTGAGTCACCAACCATTTTGTCACAGGCAATGTCAACAAACTTGGCACAGTTTGTTCCTCCACATGGGAGCCAGTTGCTCCTATATGTAGATGACATTTTGTTGGCATCACCTGATGAAGAAATATACAGAAAGGACACAACTGCCCTATTGAAATTTTTAGCTGAACAAGGCCACAAAGTCAACAAAGAAAAATTGCAGCTGTGGAAAACAGAAGTCAGATACCTAGGCTACATTTTGTCAGCAGAAGGCAGGCATGTTGATCCAGCCCGGAAAAAAAGCCATCTTATCAGCACCCAAAACCCATTACAAAAACAGACATGCTGTCATTTTTGGGAACTCTAAATTACTGTCTCTCTTGGATTGCAAATTATTCATTTGAAGTGCAACCACTGTCTTATCTTATTTACAGATGACCCATGGTTCAAGTGGACGAAATTGAGTGGACATCTGAGGCAGAAGAGGCGTTTGCAAAGATGAAAAAACTTCTGGTTAGCACTGACGTCTTGGCACTCCCCGACTACAAAAAGCCATTTGTACAAATGGCTGATTGTAGAGAGGGGCACATGACTTCAGAACTCCTCCAACCAAACAGTACAAAAATGCACCTAGTGGCTTACTACTTTACAAGACTCGACCCTGTCGCGAGAGCTCTGCCTCCATGTGTGCAGGCTGTAATTGCCGCATCAGTGGCAGTGCAGGCATCTGCAGAGCTTGTTCTTTTGTATCCCTTGACCACAAAGGTCACACACGCAGTGTCAGTTATTCTGTCCCAAAGCAAAATATCAGTCCTCTCTCCATCCAGACACCTTGCATGCATGACAGTGCTACTGTAGCAGCCTCATTTAACCATCGAATGTTGCACGGTAATAAATTCAGCAATTTTCTTACCAATCTCAACAGAGGGTGAACCTCATGATTGTCTGGCAGAAATTGAGAATGAAACACTGCCATGTCCCGATTTACAAGACACATCTTTGGAGGATTCTGAGCTCACACTGTTTGTTGATGGCTCTTCCAAATGTGATTGTACTGGCACAAATGTATCTGGTTTTGCCGTTGTCACCCATGACACCATTTTAAAAGCCCAAAAACTCCCCTCAAATTACTTGGCACAGGCAGCTGAACTGATTGCTTTGACTGAAACGTGTAAATTAGGCCAGATTAAAAAAATCTCACTGTCTATACTGACAGTCAGCATGCATTTGCAACCATCCATCATTTTGCACAACAGTGGAAAAAGCGGGGTATGATTACATCAACAGGGAAGCCAATCCAACACAAAGATCTTATTTTGGAACTACTTGACAGTGTCAAACTCCTATCTAAATTGGCCATATGCAAAAGTGCAGCGCACTGATCCCATCTCTAAAGGCAATCATTTTGCAGATGAAACAGCTAAAGCTGCTGCACTCGGCCTCAAAGCAACAGATACACCACCTGATTCCACCTTGAAACTCATAGAAGAGTTATCACATGACACTGCTGAAATCTACAGATGGATCAACAAGGGAGCCATTTTTGACAACACTTCCAAGCTCTATAAATGTAAAGAAAACAAACCAATTCTGCCACGCAAATTGTTCAACCAGGTCTCCACTTTGCTACATGGGGTCTCCCATGTAGCAAAGGGGGGTATGGACGCATATGGACGCATATCGTCCATATATCGCATATCGTCCATATGGACGCATATCGTCCATACGCGATATGCGTATGGACGCATATCGCGCTGTTCCCCGCGCTGCGCTAGGACTATCTGATCACGTGATGGTCCTCCTCATCCCCACATACAGACAGAGACTGAAGCTCACTAAACCTGTTGTGACCACCACGAAGAAATTGACCAGTGAAGCTGGAGAGAAACTGAACACATGCATGGAAATAACTGACTGGGGCATGTTTAAAGGAGCCACACATGATCTTAATGAGTACACATACACTGTGAACTCATATATCAACTTCTGTGAGGAGAACATTCTTCCATCGCGCACCAGGGTGAGATACTCTAATGATAAGCCCTGGTTCACGGCCAAGCTCAGACAGATCAGGAAGGAGAAGGAAGCAGCGTTGAAAAGTGGAGACAGGGACTGCTACAGAGAGGTCAAATATCGGTTTAACAGAGAGCTGAGGAGAGCTAAATCTGTGTATTCTGAGAGACTCCAGCAGCAGTTCACTGCTAATGACTCGGCTTCTGTGTGGAGAGGACTGAGGCAAATCACCAACTATCGGCCTCAGGCTTCTAAAGGTCAGGATGACAAAGCCCTTTGTCAAAAACTGTCCCAACATTACGCCCGTTTTGACACCTCGTCAGCTGTGTCCAACTCACCCACTCCACCCAGCTCCACTGCCTCCTCAGCCCCTAATTCATCAAAAGCGGTCCCCCCCTCCTCCTCCTCCCCCCCCCCTGCCCTTGTCATCAGTGAGCAGGATGTGCACAGACAGTTCTCCAGACTGAACCCGCGCAAGGCCCCCGGGCCGGACGGTGTGTCTCCCTCCACCCTGAGACACTGTGCGAAAGAGCTGGCTCCTGTCTTCACAGACATTTTTAACACCTCCCTTAAGCAATGTCACGTGCCGACCTGCCTCAAATCCTCCACCATCATCCCTGTCCCCAAGAAGCCACGGATTACTGGACTTAATGACTACAGACCTGTAGCGCTCACCTCTGTAGTCATGAAGTCCTTTGAGCGCCTGGTCCTGTCTCACCTCAAGTCCATCACCACACCCCTCCTAGACCCGCTGCAGTTTGCCTACCGTGCTAACAGGTCTGTGGACGACGCAGTCAACCTGGCCCTCCACTCCATCCTGCAGCACCTGGACTCCCCGGGAACCTATGCCAGGATTCTGTTTGTGGACTTCAGCTCCGCATTCAACACCATCCGCCCCGATCTGCTCCAGGACAAGCTGTCCCTGCTCGGCGTGCCTGACTCCCTCTGCAGGTGGATCACCGACTTCCTGACGGACCGGAGGCAGCATGTGCGGCTGGGGAAGTCTGTCTCGGACTCTGTTAGCATCAGCATTGGATCACCCCAGGGCTGTGTACTTTCCCCCCTACTCTTCTCCCTTTATACCAACTCCTGCACCTCCTCCCACCAGTCTGTTAAGCTGATTAAGTTTGCGGACGACACCACCCTCATCGGGCTCATCTCCAACAGCGACGAGTCCGTCTACAGGAAAGAGGTGGCCCAGCTGGTGTCCTGGTGCAGCCATAACAACCTGCAGCTGAACGCTCTGAAGACAGCGGAGATGATTGTGGACTTCAGGAAAGTCACAACCCCCCTGCCCCCCCTCACCATCACAGGCTCTCCCATCACTATTGCACATTTCTTCCGCTTCTTGGGCACCACCATCACCCGGGACCTCAAGTGGGAGCCAACCATCAGCTCCCTCATCAAAAAGGCCCAGCAGAGGATGTTCTTTCTGCGGCAGCTGAGGAAGCTCAAGCTACCCACCAAGATGTTAGTGCAGTTCTACACGGCCATCATCGAGTCCATCCTCACCTCCTCCATAACTGTGTGGTATGGAGGAGCCACTGCCAGGGACAGACTAAGGCTGCAGCGCGTCGTGCGCACTGCTGAGAAGGTGATCGGCTGCAAGCTCCCATCTCTCCAGGACCTGTACATCTCCAGGACCCGGAGGCGTGCTGGCCGGATCATAGCCGATCCTTCACACCCTGGTCACGTACTGTTTGCCCCCCTCCCCTCAGGTAGAAGACTTCGGTCCATTCGGACTAAAACCTCCCGGCACATGAACAGCTTTTTCCCCTCTGCCATCAGACTGCTGAACATTAAGTGACTTATTGACTCTTGTGCACTATGTACAGCAGCTCAACCAGACTCATGTCATTCATCACTGTTTTTTCTGTTGCATTATCAACTGCACTGTGGTACCCCATATTATCTGCTACTTGCTAATTTTTTTAAAACTGCCTTGACTAGTACTACTCATTATTATTATTATTATTATTACTTATTTTTCTACACTTATTGCACGTTTTTAGTCCTTTAGTTTTTTAGTTTATCTCTTTATCTCATCATGTGTTTAATGTTGCAGCATGGCACCGAGACAAATTCCTAGTTTGTGTACTACATGAACAATGGCAGTAAATCTGATTCTGATTCTGATTCTGATTCTGATGGTTTCTATGCTAAATAAAACTTTTACTGCCTATGGGTTCAGCCAGTTTGCCACTCAATTTTGTAAGAAATGCCTAATTTGTGCAGAAAGCAATGCGCAAGGAAACTTCAGACCTGAAAATGGCACCTTCCCAGCGTCCACTTATCCATTCCAAAACATTTGCATGGATTTCATTGAGCTAAATAAGTGTGAAGGCAAAAAATACTGTTTGGTTATTTGTGACATGTTCTCCAAATGGACAGAAGCTTTCCCTTGCACTCACCCAAACACAGTCACAGTGGCAAGGGAATTGCTTGCAGAAATTATACCTAGATTTGGAATACCTGAAAAGATTTACTCAGATAATGGTACACACTTTGTAAATCAAGTTATATCACACTTAGGCACAGCACTCAACATCAACTTGAAAAATCATTCAGCCAACCACCCACAATCTGCAGGATTGGTAGAGCACACAAACAGAACCATTAAAGAAAGACTTAGAAAAATGATGGCAGAAACGGGGCAAAATTGGATATATTGCCTTTCCCTAGTTTTATTTTATATGAGGATAGTTCCCACCAAAAGGGGGTTATCACCATTTGAGATTATGTATGGCAAACCCTACTTACTCCCACCATTAAGACCATTCAACTCAAGTGATGAGGAGGTGTGCTTAGCTGATTACATGCAAAGGATGTTGACTAAAAGATATTATTGATGCCACTCTTACCAGTAGGGACCACAGGGGTGCACCCAACTTGGTCAAACCAGGGGACCTCGTCCTTATCAAGGTCGTCAAAAAGAAAAATTGGGCCGATGCTCCCTGGCAAGGACTGTGCAAGGTCATCCTGGGGACACCTACAGCTGTGAAAGTCGAAGGACGTGACTCTTGGGTGCATTTAGCACATTGCAAACTTTACCCCGTGCAAAACCTTAAACAACAGCAACAAAGTGGCTAATCCCTATTCCATTGGCAAGACTGTCTATCCTCATCTCCACAGTGACACTGTTCCCATCTTAATCCTTATTACAAATCTTGGATCACCAGCGGTGCCCACCGAAGAACTCTTTTGCTGATCATCTTGGGTGATCGAAAAAGTGGGCACAAAGGGACTCTGAAAAGGAAAAACAAAAACAAAAACACAGATACAGGGGATCCTCAACAAGTGACTGCTTAACTGGTTGACGTCATTATCATCATTTTTGTTTATTTTGTGTTTTAACTTTTGGTTTGTTTGTTTACCATGGAGAGACACAACACAAGAGGAAGAAAGTTAGCAACTGAGGGATGCAAGTGGTATGGCTGCTGTTTCATCATCATCATTCTTGTGGTTACACTTTTATTTTGATCATTCTTAAATATACCACTGTCCATTCATTGCAGAGCAAGATATGTCACACACACACACCATGAGTGGCTGGAAGGCCCAGGTTACCATGATCATGTTTATGCTGGCAATGTTTGGTGTAGGTATGCTTATTACACAACCAAATCAACTAATCGCTCAAATTGTTATGTTTGTTCCTTAATGCCACTATCAGCTGGACAAACCTCGGTTACTAAGATAATGGAACTACCGCAGGCTGTTTGTTTCTTACAAGAAGCCATGTACAGAAATAACACAGCAGACATTACTTTAAATCACCCCCATAATCACACCTGTCACACTACTTATTACTCCACTGACTGGAAGCATGATGACACCCCTTACTCTGTGAAGGCAAAGTTAATTTCACCAGGGAACTTCTCCTTTTGTTTGAAAGGGAGCGGTGATGTCCCTCTGGGTAACCTACCACTCTCTAAGTGTGCAGAGGTGCTGTACTGCTACCTGCTTGACCAACGAAGTGGACAAATGCCGTCCTGATGATCCTCTTTGCCATCCTGGAACTGTCACCCTACAAGAGCTCTGTAGTGCTGCCATTTGTAACTCTCACAAATTTGGCACACACATGGTGAGGGGGGATGGTGGCTATGTGGTCATCGGGCGTATTCGCACCTGCCCATTAATTGGGGAGGAATTTGTGCCCCTGTTCTTGCGACTGACCACACTCTCATTATGTTGGCAGGCCAGGTGGGCAGGGTGAAGAGAGATGCCGTTTTACCACAGGGTGCCACCTTTGCGCCACATGATGCCATTTGGGGCACGGATGTACCAGAGCAGTTCAAGATAAAAACCATAGAATCAAAAATCCTTCATTCACTGTTTCCTTGGGTAGGAGTGGGCAAGAACACATTATGGATTGAAACACTTAACTATAGGTTACAGTCATTTGTAAATTTTTTCCTTATCTGCTTGGTCGGGTCTAAGGGAAGAAATGACAGCTATGAGGCTTATGATGACACAAAATAGAATGGTTCTAGACCAATTAACTGCCACCCGTGGGGGTGTGTGTGCTATTGTAGGTGATTATTGCTGTACTTTTATCCCTGAAAATGATGCAGATGGTCAGATTATTGCTTCAGCCATACATAACCTCACTGTCTTACAGGCTGCTGCGGCCAAGGACAGTTATCGATGCACAGAATTGGTTAAGTTGGTTATTTTCTTCATGGAAAGGGCCCATCACGAACTTGATTTGTAGTGATAATTTGGTCCTTTCCTGTATGATTCCTTGCATCTGTAACATGATGATGAGACTTGTCCATGCAAACTTATTGATGCATCATGATGCAGTTGCCAAGGATGATGAGGATGATGAAAAAGCAGTACCAACCCAAGATGTCTCTCCATGAGTCAAAGTACAGAGTACAAGTATGACTGAGGTGGATGATCACGATGTGAGGCTGAAATGTACTATTTACAAACACACTTATGAAGTTTGAAATATTGTTTTTATTTTTTGTTTTGGGTTTTCATCACATTACACTTATCGTCATCACACTAATCGCTACATTCTCATTTTACACAGTTTTATCGCTTTTGTTTTCCAATGATTTATTTTGTCTCATTATTGTTTTTATAAGATACTAACACTCTTAGATTTAAGCTGCTAACACACATATATCCACACACATATACAGTATATTACCATTTTATTCATTTTATTTTCTTTTTTCTCATTTTTTTGATTTCTTTTATTGTTTTCCTTTAATTGATCAAAAGGACTTATTGTTCCATTCTCCTCAAGGGATGAAACATTAAACCGGTGCCTGCGGGGCAGACAGGGCCGATGGCTGACTTTCCCCATCACTAGCTAGTTAGGTTCTGTTGCATAAAAATGTTGTTGCATAAGAGTGCACTCTTATGCAACAACATTTTTGTTGCTTAGCAAGGCTGCCTGATGGGGTTTTAGATGCCATAACAGTTCATCTCTGATGCTTCTAGCATCAAAGGGGGGAATGAAAGAATAATTCCATATTAATGCTCTGATTGTGGGATTATATATGTGATATATTTTGATCATTATATTGTACATCATTGTTTAATCTCATATTGGACTGGGGTCTCAGAGCTTCTAGTGATTGCGTTTGTTACAAAGTGTAAATACAGCTGCATCTGTTAGCACCTACCTTTGTTGATGCCGTGAGTTTCCTGCATGACACCTCTTATACAGCAGCCTGAACTTCTGCTGTGAAGGCTCCGGCATGGCACATCCCCCGGAGATAGGAAGAGAAACAGGATGGCACCCCAGGGACATGTCATGCCCTACTGTGACCAAAGACACTGCACAAACGGCCAGGACCATTTGCTACCGGTCCTCTTTGTTAACACCTCACTTAAAAGGACTGTGTTCATGCAAGAGGCTAGATTGGTGTTTGAACGGCAAAGCTCTGAGACCGCTGCTATATCAATCTCCGTTGGCCAACGACATTAAATCTGCTCATATCTGAAGATCTGTCTGGCTTATTGACTATCCTCATCAAGGATATTTTAATATTTTTTCTAACACTTATGAACTGACAACAAGAACACATAATGCAGACATGGTTATTCTGTTTGATTTTAATTCAAGAAAAGGATTTGTTCCATGGTGCATGGGCTGGGTCCGTTTCTCTTCTTGGAGATGATTTCTCCCGCCTTAGAGAAAATCCTCTCATATGGAACTGACGATGCAGGAGTGCATAGAAACTGCAGTGCAGTTTTATACAGATGTATTATATAGTCTTCCTCATTGCCCAGAAGTGGAGTGGATCCTCCATCCAGTGCTACATCAGTTCATTCATTCTTGGCAGAGACCAAATTTTACGTTGCAACTGTACAGCCCTGTTGTCAAGTTATTTAAAGATTATTTTTTTTACACTAATGTGGCCTTGTATCTCACATGGAACTGACGATGCAGGAGTGCATAGAAACTGCAGTGCAGTTTTATACAGATGTATTATATAGTCTTCCTCATTGCCCAGAAGTAGAGTGGATCCTCCATCCGGTGCTACGTCAGTTCATTCATTCTTGGCAGAGACCAAATTTCACGTCGCAACTGTACAGCCCTGTTGTCAAGTTATTTAAAGATTATTTTTTTTA
Source organism: Pholidichthys leucotaenia (assembly GCA_020510985.1). NCBI lineage: Eukaryota > Metazoa > Chordata > Actinopteri > Cichliformes > Pholidichthyidae > Pholidichthys > Pholidichthys leucotaenia. Next base: position 123,077,603 of record CM035841.1, read on the forward strand.
CACTAATGTGGCCTTGTAATGTGCTCACCTATATATATATATATATATATATATATATATATATATATATGAATGAGAGAGAGAGAGAGAGAGAGAGAGAGAGAGAGAGAGAGAGAGAGAGAGAGAGCGGGATCCAGGGAGAGAGATAATATTTTTCAGATCGCATAAAATACAAAAGAAAAAACAAACAACAGAAAGCTACCAAACCTACCCGACTGACTGAAATCAATTCAGAATATTGCTACATGGCAGGACGTCCTCTTTTCCTTGCTGGCTCTATGTCTCTCACACAAAATCTTGACCAAAACACATCACAAATCCTGCCAATACTTAACTTCCTTAAAACTCCTGAGTCATTGATCATGTGACTCTGGCCAAACGAATCAAGCCTCAGAAGCAGTGTTTCTGAACAAGTGTGCTGTTTTTTGACACATGCTCCACAGATTCGGATTCATCCAGGCCATCACTAAATTAAAAGGTACATGCGGTATATTAAAAGCATAATCAAAAATTGCCACAGACACTTCTTGCTCTGAGAGAGAGCAGTCGCATTTTTCTTCCCTCCTCCCATCTGCCTTCCTGACCTATTCCCAGCTTTGCAATGTTGCGTTTTTGTCTGTGTTTAGTCGCTCTTCTTCTGCTGAATCTTAATCTAAACGGAAATTATGGATTTGGAAGCGGCTTAAATGTGCTATTGTCACTATTTTTCAACAAGAATCGGGCCAAGGGGGAGTCCAAGAATTGGAACCTGCGAGGAGACTCATGGACATTGGAATTCATGCGTCTGTGGAAACATTATTGGTTATGATCTCAGGACTTCTATTTTTGGCTGTGAAGTTCCCTGATGTATCAGAGATTGAAGGAAGGTGAGAGAGCTGATCAAAGCGGACCCGGCAAGCTCCTTCATCAAATTTGACCAGTTGGGGAGGGCATGAGTAGCGGCAAACGGTGAACTGAATGACAGTGATTCAGCGGAGGACTACATCTGGAGCCCTGTGCTCTCCATGGAATTAAAGTTTAAGCCTGCACATGGAAATTATGAAAGCACAGAATTGCACGGGTGAGGAAAAATCTATTCTCTGAGTGCACTGTGCAGATTTGATTTCACCTTGTCTTTGGTGCCATGTATTTACATTCCTCCTAATGAAGATAAGCGGAAAGAGTGGCTCTGCCTGCTAACCCAAACAATCGACACAGTTGTTATTGTTTCAGCAGATGAACGCTCAAGGACAGTGCACCATGTGACAATTACCATCTGCAAGCAAGAGCGAGAGACTCTAGACTGCTTAGATCACATGACTTTAACATCTATCCACTGCCAGGAGGCGCCCTCTGCTGTTCACTAGCAATTGACACACCTACACTTGCATTCAACATTACACTACTGATACAATTACTGATATATATTCACATGCACTGACTCTCACTACTGCTTTGTCATTGTGTGATCTATTGTCTGCTAATTGTGCATTTGAGAGTTTTTTTTCTTGTAATCAAAATTTTGGTCATAAAATTAGCTCTATTTTGATCAACAATGCTTTTTTCTCTCTCCTATTGTGTTTTTCCCTATCCTTCCCCCCTCCCCCCTCTTCACCCCCCCCCCCTCCTATATGACAGGCGCCTCGTCATGGCTGCCACGTCATTGGGATGCACCTTCCGTGTGTGCCCAATGTCAAGTCAAATTCCTCGTATGTTTACTTGTTTACTTGTAAATGTGCTTGGCAATAAATCTGATTCTGATTCTGATTAGCCTCAGGATTTTATTGAAAATGAGAACAATATTTTTTTTAAAAATGAATGACCCCAGTTACATGGTCACAATAAACTGATTATTGGGGATAAACTGATGCTGGCAATAATCAGTTTTCTCGTGTTTACATGCGTTGAATAAATGATTATTGGAAGGTAAACCACTTGAGTTAATGACAGCAGTTACATGGCCTTTTTCAGATTATTCTGTTTACATGGCCACTTGAATAATCAGATAATTCCAGAAATCCAATCATAATCAGTTTATTTGTGTACATGTAAACATGATCAATGTGATAGTTGCAGTGTATATGACGTGTCACACGAACACGCAGGTGATGTCAGCACATCGGTGTTGGGGTTTGAGTCAGTTCAGCAACACTATATATACATGTGTTCTAGCCCAATAAAGCTAACCTCAGCACATGGTCGTTGTCCGCCCATTCTTCAGACATAACATTGGCGACGAGGAAAGAGACTTTAGTTACACCTCTACAGCTGTTCCTCGACTTGCCTGGTGAGCCACCGATTCCATGGTCCCACTGATATGAATCTTTTGAGACTTTCATGGCCGCTATCAACCTAGCCGAGGCTAGCAAGATGAAGCTAAGGGCCATGCAAATTCACAACCTCTGCAGCAAGGGACAACGTATCTTTTGGACTCTTGGACCCGCAGACATATATGACGACTGTGTGACTTTGTTGGCCGGACATTTCGCTGCTCCACAGAGCAGAATGGTCTGGAGAATTAAGTTTCACCAGCGCCGACAGCAAAAGGATGAGTCGGCCCAGCAGTATGTCACCGACCTCCGCCGTTTGGCTAGTATGTGTAAATTCAGCCACTTGGAAGACGAGATGGTGTGAGACCAGTTAGCAGAGCGCACCAGGAATTCGAGGCTGTGGGAGAAGCTGTTGATGAAAAGAGTCTGTGAACAACCAGTATCCAACAAAGCAGAGTGCAATGTGCCATTTACCAGTATATTAATTATCAAATCAAATCAAATCAACCTTTATTGTCATGTTGCTGTACATACAACTGTAGTGCAGACAAGATGAAATTACGTTTCTCTAGGCATCCATATAAGTAAAAAGAACATAATTTAAGACACACTCACACACCCCTCACCCCCCACCCCAACACAGCCATTCACACATCCCTGAGACATACTTGAAACTAACTAGAACTATATACATATAATATATGTACATAATGTCCATAAGGTGCAGTAGTATGTATGAAAGATTCCGGATCAACTGTTCAGCATCCTAACAGCTTGTGGAAGGAAGCTGTTAATCAGTCTGGCGGTTCTGCCTCTGATGCTCCGGAATCGTTTGTCAGATGGCAGCAGTTCAAAGTGTTTATGCAGAGGGTGAGAGTGATCCTTGACAACGTTCAGTGCCCTGCTCCTACAACGGTTCTGAAAAAGTTCTTGGACAGAGGGGAGGGAAACTCCAATTACCCTCTCAGCTCCCATAACTATCCTCTGCAGGGCATTTTTGTCTGACATACTGCAACTAGAGTACCATGTTGCAATGCAGTACATCAGAACACTCTCCACCACACCTCTCTAGAAGGTCCTGAGGATGCAGATGGGGAGAGAGGCCTGTTTGAGTTTCCTCAAGAAGTGCAGTCTCTGCTGGGCCCGCTTCCTGATCCCCAAGGAATTCTTGCTCCAGGTCAGGTCCTGCGAGATCTGCACTCCGAGGAACTTGATGTTCTCCACTCTCTCCACCAAACGGCCACTGATGCTGAGAGGGACGTGTTCAGGCCATGACCACCGGAAATCAATAATCATCTCCTTTGTTTTGTCCACGTTGAGCACCAGATTGTTCTCCCTGCACCAGCCCTCTAGGTCTCTAACTTCTTCCCTGTACATTGATTCCTCATCCCTCTGAATAAGTCCCACCACTGTGGTGTCGTCCACAAACTTAATAATCTGGTTCCCCTCGTGTCTGGATACACAGTCATGTGTTAGAAGTGTAAAAAACAGTGGACTGAGTACGCAGCCTTGAGGGGATCCGGTGCTCAGCGTGATAGAGTTGGAGATGTTGTTTCCAACATGGACAGACTGAGGTCTCTCGGTCAGGAAGTCCAGGATCCAGAGATATGTGGCGGCGTTCAGACCGAGAAGGAGTAATTTCTCCATCAGTCTCTGGGGAATAATGGTGTTGAATGCTGAACTGAAATCAATGTACAGGAGTCTGGCGTAGGTGTCTTTCTGATCCAGGTGGGTGATGATAGAGTGCAGGGTGGTGACTATAGCATCCTCCGTGGAACAATTTGAATGAGACGCAAACTGGAGCTGGTCATGTGATGCAGGGAGGCAGGCTGTGATGTGTGGTTTGACAAGCTGCTCAAAACACTTCATCACAACTGGTGTCAGTGCAACAGGACGATAGTCATTCAGACAAGACACAACTTGTTTCTTTGCCACCAGTACTATGGTAGAGGTCTTAAAGCATCTGGGAACGATGGCCTGACTCAGGGAGATGTTATAAATGTCAGTCAGGACATCCGCCAACTCGCTCGCGCAGACTCGGAGCACACGTCTCGGGATGTTGTCCGGACCTGCAGCTTTATGTGGGTTGACCCTAATTAGGGTCCTCCATGTGTCCGCCGCGTTGATGATGATAGCTGGCCCAACAAATGGTGGAGATGGGCCAGCCCTCCCTCTGATTATCGGGTTTGATGCTTCAAAACGTGCAAAGAAGTTGTTGAGCCTGTCTGGAAGAGAAGCGTCGTCATCATCGACCCCCTGCCTAGACTTATAATCCGTCAGCGCCCGAACTCCCTGCCACATCCGTTTGGTGTTCCTTGTGTCACAGAGGTGTCCCTGGATTTTCTCCGCATAGGCGCGTTTTGCCGTCTTAATTCCCTTTGAGAGCGCAGACCTGGCTGAGCGGAGGGTGATCCTGTCCTTCGCTCTGAAGGCTGCATCTCTGGCGGTGAGCAGCGAGCGCACCTCTGCAGTCATCCAGGGTTTATAGTTATAATTAATGGGGTAACACAGGATTCATTTGGAGAAGTACATTGTTCAAGTCTTGGGACATAGCACAGGTTTGTAGATTTTGATTTCTTAACTGGACAAAAGGGACGAGTATGACCTATTTGCCACAGTTGTGAGTGTAAGTTATGCTAATTGGAGACTCTAAAGTGGCCCTAGGTGTGAATGTGTGTGTGAATGGTGAAGAGATTGGTGCCGTACTGTGGCTGCCTCATCCATCCAAGTGGATGCCCTGAATTTCCCTCTGGGATTAATAAAATATACAAAATACAAATATATACTGTATATATATATATATACTGTATATATATATATATATACAGTATATATACTGTATATAACAACACTACTGCCCAGCTGAGCTTTATGATTGCTTGGGGTTATAGTTAACTGTTTTCCCAAGCTAGCATGACCTGATGCATAGTTATAAGAACCACCACCTTTACCCAACCCCTCAGACTTACCACCCGGTACTCTGAGCTGGCCAGCATAGCAATAGACTCCTGGTCCCTTGTGCGCCATCACATATGCATCAGCCAAGTCAGCAGCCTCTTTAGCAGTCTCTGGATTGTGCTCCTTGACCCAAGCTTTAATCTCCGGAAACAGTACTGTAATGTATTGCTAGAGTACCAATTTCTCCCTTATGTCTTGCTTTGTGCAGGTATCATATGCAACCCACTTGAAGAACAAGTCCTTAAAGTGAATATAAAGTTCCTTAGGTGACTCGTCAACTGGTGTCTCATAAGAATGAAACCTCTGTCGGTATGTGTCTCGGTTAATCTCATATTTTTTCTATATAGCAGCCTTAAACAATTCATAATCTTTTGTATCTGTAGGGCCCATAGCCAGCCACAAAGGCACTTCTGGCTTTTCAAGTCAACAGTGGAATCAGTCGACCAGCCCATTGCTGCTGAGGCCAATTGCAGACCTCTGTCAGTCTTTCAAAAGTTGAGATACTGTTCAACATCATCGGTGTCCTCCAACTTTTGCAATTTGGGTTCTCTAGAAGGCATCTCCCTTAGTGCTAGCTGTGGTTGACTGGTCAATGTTGCTTCCATGTCCCTTTGGAGCTGTGATACTTGATGGGAAAGGGCCATGAGTTTATTCTCCTGCTCAGCAACCTCCTTCTCCTTTCTTTTATCCCTCTCCATTTGAGCCTCCATGAAGTGTTCAGACATTAATGTTAATGAGGTAAATGAGCTCTCCATAGTCATAACTGAACTAACTCCAGGCTGGGCATCCACTTTCATACTGGCTGCAGCTGCAACTTCCTCTACTTGCTATTGCTGTTGGACGAGTTTCTTAGGAGACATCCTCAGCTTTTCTTCTGACAGCACATGTAAAGACGACCTGCCATTAACCAGGGCGGTGGAAATGGTGTCTCAGCTAGAAGCAGCTGCCCAGTTAGAAACACAGTTAGGAGCTCCCGACCAGCACTCCCCACATTCAGCTCCACTGGCACAAGCTGTGGCTCCGGCTGCTCAACCTTCCGACCCCACATCTCCTCACGACAACCCTGGAGTTAACGTCGTGGGACGACAAGGCACCACGACACTCCGACCAGAGGAGACTGTGAGGTCCTCCACGGATGCACCACATTTGCTCAATCTGTGCTATCAGTGAGAGGCACCAAGATCTGGAATAATATATCACCTGCAATTCAGAGAACATACCACGCTCAACACTTTTAAAGTGCTGATGACACGTTTTCGACTTCCTCTAATTTTTCAACACATAATACAATATGACGAAATAGGTTGGTCTGTGCAGTTCTAAATCAAACAGCCTTTTTTCACGTGAATATCTGACATTTTCATGAGCGCCACGTCACCCATTGCGTCAGTGGCTGGAAACCCCCCCGGCCATGTTGTAACATCATCGACAGAACACAGCGCTTGGCTGCCCTTTGTACACACAGGATGGAAGCGGTTGAAAACATCGACGATGGTTCCAGCACATGTAGTGTGGAATTGGTTTGTGTTGTCCAATCTTCACAATGACAATGAAGAGTCTGGGGGCATCAAACCATATAGGTTTGAGCCGTGCCAAGTGGGCATTGTGCCTAGAAAGTCAGACTCAGTGACAGTCATCTGTTCATGTTTTGTGTGCATCATCTGCTGTGTTGTCAGCCAGCCAATATTGCCAACAATATCACGACGCGTTAGCCACTCCACACAGCCATGGCTCTGTTGTGCCCCTTGTAGCGATGTTGGCTCTGGGGCGCAACTGTGATTAACACATCTCCTCTCCATGTTCGCTGGGCAATGTCGGCCCTGAACGCCTACTGTTTGTGTTTCTGTGTATTTTTGTCTTCACCTTCAAGTATTCAAGTCTTCACCTTTTGGGATCAGTCTTTATGTTCAATACATGTGCTGTGGTGAATCCTACGCGTAAATCCTCGCTATTTACGTGTAAATCCTCCCTCTCCGTGTGCTCTTACGCAGGGCATGGAGAGGGAGCATGAAATTAAGAGGATTTACGTGCAGGGTTCACCACAGCACATTTAAAGGGCCTATATCAGGCAAAATCGACTTTTTTGAGCTTTTAAACATGTTATAATATTAATTCCTCACCAAAAACACCCCCAAAGCGGTATTTTGCTCCATTCACGCATCTCTTGAGTATTCCTCCTCAACCCTGCTCTCTGAGCTGCTGCTCCGCCCTGTCCCTGATAATGACTGGGTCGGCGACCCAGTCATGGTGAGCCGCCCACTCCAGGAAGTGCCTGTGCTGCCAGCACCGCCCCCAGGCTAACGCACACACCCACTTTCTCCGCGCAGCAAACAAAGCGGTGATCGGCAAAACTCTTTTACTTTAGCATTGACGCTGTGAAAAAGTAGTTCCTCTCGCACCTAATCTGCTCAGTGACAACAACTGTTTGCTTTATTACATAAGACAATGTCTTCTAAGTGGTGTAAATGTGTCTTTGGCTGTGAGAGATTTAGGAGTTTGTTCAGCCTTCCTAAAGAAGAGCTTACTCGTCAGAAATGGTCAAAATAGACCAGAATGCAGAGGCTATAATCATAATATTAAACGTGATTAACCATACACTACATAAGAATAATATTATAGTGTGGGAATGTGCAATTGATGAGGCAGGTTTGTCTCAAATCAGCTTTATTACACATTCTCCAACATCTCAAAGTAGAAAGAGAGCATCATAGGAAACTCTCGTCCCTTAAATACCCGGGACTCTCACAGCCGCAAGTCACTTTGCATCACCAGTCACATTGCATTATAATCACCAGTAACAATGCATCTCCTCTATAATCCCCTAATATCACCCCCATAGTCTCAGGCCCTGCATACCAAAGCTAATACCTTCACAGCTTCCTGTTATCTCCAAGGAAACTCTGTCTTTGTTCTTATCTAAAATGTGAGGCCTTAAATAAGTCACAAAGTAGGTCACATGTGTGGCCACACTACCCCCCCCAAACATTTAGATCGAACAACAGAATAACAGTTTGCATGCTGTGATAACATCATTGCACATCAATCCACATGCTGCTTGGGCCTCAGTCTTCTCCCGTATCTGCTGTAATCAGGTTTCACCGCCTCCACGGCGCCGTCATGCTGGGGAGCTGCTGTCTGGGGGTGCAAACCTTTTGTCAGTCTCTGCGGGTGATCTGGGGAAATATTACTCTGGGAAACGCCCCGTGGTGGTCTGCCGCGTCGAGGGGCCTTTGCCAACAGCACTTGCTCGTCCGCCACCACAAAAGCGGGTTTGACTCTGTTTATGCCAACCTTTTCCCTCCTACCCCCCAAATCTAGCAAAAAATGCTTGTCCCCTGTTTCCAACACTCTGAACGGCCCATCATAAGGTGGTCGCAGTGGTGTGTGATGCGCGTCATGTCTGATAAAAACAAACTCCGCGTTTTTCAAAGCTTTAGGCACAAAAACGCGCAGAAAACTGTGATGGACGGGGCCCGGCAGCGTGCCTGCATCAACACTACGCTGCAACAGCTGAGACGGGGAGCTGCTTGGCGCAGGATTATCCGGGAGAAACTCCCCAGGTAACCGAAGTGGCTGCGCGAAAACGAGTTCCGCTGGGGAAGCCTCGAAGTCTTCTTTAGGCGCAGAACGCAACCCTAATAAAACCCACGGAAGCTTGTCCACCCAATTTGCATCCGTCAGTGATGCTCTAAGCGCTGCTTTCAATGAACTGTGAAAACGTTCACACAACCCATTAGCCTGCGGATTGTACGCGGTTGTACGGTTAATTGTGACACCTAGGCTGCAGGCCATTGTTGACCAACGTTCAGAAACAAACTGTGGACCTCTGTCGGATGTAATGTCCGACGGGACTCCAAAACGCGCCACCCATGCTGTTACAAACGCGCGCGCCACCTCCTCGGCTGTGGTTGACGCCAAAGGGACCGCCTCCGGCCAGCGCGTGGTGCGTTCCACCATGGTTAGAAGGTGCGTGTACCCCTGTGATGGCGAGAAGGGGCCCACGAGGTCCACGTGAACGTGGTCGAACCTCTTGGAAGGAATGAGAAATGGCTCCAATGGAGCCTTCGTGTGCCTGTGTATCTTGGCCCGTTGGCACGCCATGCAGGCTGCCACCCACTCCTTAACTTGTTTGCGAAGGCCGGGCCACACAAATTTTTCCGCTACCATTTTGACCGACGCGCGAACCCCCGGGTCTGCCAGAGAATGAATCGAGTCGAAAACACAGCGGCGCCACGCTGCCGGCACCACAGGACGCGGTCGTCCCGTGGAGACATTGCAGATTAAGGGGGGCCTGCCGTCTTGCAGCTCCCTGCTCTCCAGCCTTAACCCTGTTGGTCCAGACTGGAGCGCGCGCACATCCGCGTCACTACCTTGCTCCGCGGCCATGGCTGTGTAATCTATCCCCACGCAGACGGGGGCAGCCACGGCGCGCGAGAGGCAGTCTGCCACTACGTTCAGTTTACCCGACACGTGCTGAATATCAGTAGTAAACTCTGAAATCGCGGCTAACTGCCTCTGTTGCCGGCCTGATCACGGCTCTGAAACTTGGGCCATCGTGAACGTTAGCGGCTTGTGGTCAACGAACGCAGTGATACAGCGCCCTTCTAGCCAGAACTGGAAGTGGCGAATGGCCAAATGGAGAGCCAGCAACTCCCTGTCAAACACGCTGTATTTACGCTCACTATCGCGCAAGGTCCTGCTGAAAAAGGCGAGCGGTTGCCAAGCTCCGGCTACATGCTGCTCCACGACTGCCCCTATGGCCACATCTGACGCGTCAGTAGTGAGTGCTATGCGGGCCGTTGGGTCTGGGTGTGCCAACAACACAGCATTTGCCAAGGCTGCTTTTACCTCAGAGAACGCTCGCTCCCGCTCCGGGGACCACTCGACCTTATTCGCAGGTTTCTGTTTTTTGAGCGCGGCATAAAGTGGTTGCATGAGTTGCGCTGCGCGGGGGAGGAAACGGTTATAAAAATTCACCATTCCCAAAAACTCCTGTAACGCCCTGACTGTCTGCGGCCAGGGGAAATTTGCTACCGCGCGCACTTTGTCAGAGAGCGGAACCGCTCCTTCGGGGGAGACGCGGTGTCCTAAAAAAATCGATCTGCGCCACCCCAAACTGACACTTCGCTGGGTTGATTATTAACCCGTGATCTCCCAACCTCCGGAAAACTGTCGCTAGGTGGTTTTCGTGTTCGTCTTCGGACGTGCTGGCTACCAAAATATCGTCAAAGTAAACGAACATGAAAGGGAGATCGCACAGCACCGCGTCCATCATGCGTTGGAACGTCTGTGCAGCCCCTTTCAGCCCGAATGGCATGCGCAAAAACTCGAATAGGCCAAATGGAGTTATTACCGCTGTTTTGGGTTTGGGTGTGTCCTCAGCGCGCACTGGGACTTGGTGGTAACCGCGGACCAAATCTATCTTAGAAAAAAACACGCATCCCTGCCAAATGAACGGAAAAATCTTGGATATGCGGCATTGGGTAGCGGTCATGCGCTGTAGCGTTGTTTAACCTGCGGAAATCCCCGCAAGGTCGCCATGAGCCGTCAGCCTTCAGGACCATGTGTAGCGGGGAAGCCCATGGGCTGTTTGAACTCCTGATTATGCCCAACCTCTCCAGGTTGGCGAACTCCTCGCGCGCTATGGCCAGTTTAGCTGCGTCCAAGCGCTGAGCTTTTGCAAAAACGGGCGGTCCGGTAGTGGTAATAAAATGTTCCACCCCGTGTTTAGCAACGGTTGCCGAAAATGTGGGGACCGTGAGTGCTGGGAACTGAGTGAGCAGTGTGTGGAACTTACCGCTTGCAGCTGTGACGTTGGCTTGTGCTGTTGGCGGGGCCACTCGCGCTGTACAGGGAAAAGAATCAAAAGAAGGTGCATTAACCAGGCGCCTGTTAGCGAGATCAACCAACAAACCATGTGAGCACAAAAAATCAGCCCCCAACATATTGAAATTCACTGCTGCTATAACAAAAGTCCACTCAAATGTACGGCCGTGTAGGGACAGAAGTAGAGTCCTCTCACCAAAGGTCTTAATCTCCGAGCCGTTCGCTGCTGCCACCCCGGGACCTCTGGAACCTGCCAGCCTGTCCGTGTAGGAAGGTGTGATGAAACTTAACTGGGAGCCTGTGTCCACGAGGAAATGCCTCCCCGAGCGTGCGTCCAACAAGTAGAGCAGCTTGTTCTCCTCCCCAAGGGTCGCGACTGCTACCGACCCCCGGTCTTGGCGTTTCCCGAACGCTTGAACTGGCACGGTGGTACACATTTGCGTGCCCTCTCTGCGAAGCGGCGATGGTAGAAACAGAGGGGGTCTCCTCCGCATTCCCTGGCCCCCGCCGCCGTCGTCGGTGGTTCTGCTACCGCTGCCCCTGGCCCCCTGCCATCTCCGGTCATCGCGCCAAGTTCCGCTGCTGCAGCCGTGGTCGCGCGCTGTCTGCTGGCGTTGACAATTCGCTGCGCCTCCCGGGCCAGCGCGCGGTAGTCCCGCTGGGCCAACAACGGCAAACTGGCCAGGGTCGCTCTCATTGCTGATGGTAGGGTCCTGAGGAAGAGGTGGGTAAAGATGAAGTGGTCGTCGTCCGAGCCTTTCAACCTCAACATCCTCTCCATCAGGTCAACGGGTGTGTCATCTCCCAACTCAGTCAGCACCAGGAGTCTCTCTGCTCTCTCCTCAACCGAGAGGGTGAAGTGCTGGATGAGTGCAGCCTTCAACACGCCGTATTTGTCGCTGGCCGGCAGCTGCTCCAGAAGGCTCTCCACATGCTGGGACATGTGGTTATCCAGTTTTGCGACCACATGGTAGAATTTTGTGTCATCTACCGATATCCCCCGGAGGTTGAACTGTGCCTCAACCGAGTGGAACCAGGAGCGCGGATTGTTCTTCCAAAAGTCCGGTAGCTGGACCGTAGCGGCATTCGCTTGGCCGGGGGCTCCGGATGAGGCTGGCCCCGGGGAATTCTCCTCTTGCTGCATGCTACGTCTTGGGTCACCAGTGTGGGAATGTGCAATTGATGTGGCAGGTTTGTCTCAAATCAGCTTTATTTCACATTCTCCAACATCTCAAAGTAGAAAGAGAGCATCACAGGAAACTCTCGTCCCTTAAATACCCGGGACTCTCACAGCCACAAGTCACTTTGCATCACCAGTCACATTGCATTATAATCACCAGTAACAATGCATCTCCTCTATAATTCCCTAATATCACCCCCACAGTCTCAGGCCCTGCATACCAAAGCTAACACCTTCACAGCTTCCTGTTATCGCCAAGGAAACTCTGTCTTTGTTCTTATCTAAAATGTGAGGCCTTAAATAAGTCACAAAGTAGGTCACATGTGTGGCCACAATAGGCTAAAATAATAACAGGAGGCTAAAGAGTTCAACATGCTCATCCATCTTTCCTAAAGTTTACTGTAGATGTTGTTTTCATGGGCAGAACCCAGCGACACGCTGCAGCAGCCGGCTCAGGGGTTACGTCATGAAATGGGCGGCAGCCACAAGAAGGAGAGGCAGAGCCTCAGAGATCAAGGCATCTTACTTCCGGGCTCGCGAAAATAACTCATATTTCATAAGAAATTCATTCTCCAGTGTACCAAAGGTAATATACTATCACATACATAAGATAAGATAAGATAAGATAAGCCTTTATTAGTCCCACAATGGGGAAATTCCAGGATTGCAACAGCACAGGGATAGCAACACTCAGAGCAACAATCAGAAGGCAAGAAAAAACAACATCTAGTAAACATATGTCCATATTACTATAAATGTATATGTATAGACACACAGTGCAGAGCATTATGGTTGGTTGGTGAATGTGCAGCAGAAAGTCTAAGTTCTCTCTCCGCGGATGCGGCGGGCCAGCTGGAAGTCTTTGGGCATGATGGTGACCCCCTTAGCGAAGAAGAGACCACCAGGTGGGCCTCGCTGGTCTCCTGCAGAGCCATGACGGCGAAGCTCAGGAAACGCAGGACGGTCTTGAAGTCCTGAGCGATCTCCCTCACCAGGCGCTGGACGGGCAGCTTACGGATGAGCAGCTCCGTGGATTTCTGGTAGCGACGGATCTCTCTCAGAGCCACGGGCCTGTGACGGCGAGGCCTCTTCACTCCACCTGTGGCCGGAGCGCCTCTCCGAGCAGCCCTGGTGGCTAGCTGTCTCCTGGGGGGCTTCTTCCTCCAGTAGATTTTACGGGCGGTCTGCTTGGTTCTTGCCATCGCTCTTTATTATTCTGTCTTATATTTCTTGCATGCCGCCTAAACTCCAGCCCGGCACCCGCGTCGTTTTCGCTACAGCTCCTGGTATGTCGAGTGCATACATACATGCATATAGTTTACTCTGAAAGGCTTAAAATAGCATGATATAGCCCCTTTAATATAGAACGACAGACAATTCTCAAAAAGGTGAAGACGTACAAAAAACACAAACACACTTACTGATGGCGTTCAGGGGCCAGGATCGCCCAGAGAACGAATGAGAGGAGACGTGTTAGCCACAGGTGTGCCCCAGAGCCGACATTGCTTCAAGGACGCACGAGAACCACGGCAAACATGGAGTGACTAACGTCGTGAGAGTGCTGAAAATACTGGCAGACTAACAGCACAGATGACAATACTATTGACCAGCATTGTGTCACTGGCAAACGGTCGCTAATACAGACGGGAACAAAATTGTTGGTACCCCTCTGTTAATGAAAGAAAAACCCACAATGATCACAGAAATAACTTGAATCTGACAAAAGTGGTAATAAATAAAAATTCTATGAAAATTAACCAATGAAAATCAGACAATGCTTTTGAATTGTGGTTCCACAGAATTATTTTAAAAAACAAACTCATGAAACAGGCCTGGACAAAAATGATGGTACCCCTAGAAAAGACTGAAAATAATGTGACCATAGGGACATGTTCAACCAAGATGTGTCCTCTAATTAACATCACAGGTGTCTACAAACTTATAATCAGTCAGTCAGCCTATTTAAAGGGTGACAAGTAGTCACTGTGCTGTTTGGTGACATGGTGTGTACCACACTAAACATGGACCAGAGGAAACAAAGGAGAGAGTTGTCTCAGGAGATTAGAAAGAAAATTATAGACAAGCATGTTAAAGGTAAAGGCTATAAGACCATCTCTAAGCAGCCTGATGTTCCTGTGACTACAGTTGCACATATTATTCAGAAATTTAAGATCCATGGGACTGTAGCCAACCTCCCTGGACGTGGCCGCAGGAGGAAACTTGATGAAGAATGGTAACAAAAGAGCCCAGAACAACCTCTAAACACATTCATGGTGAACTCCAAGGTCAAGGTATATCAGTGTCACATCGCACCATCCGTCATTGTTTGAGCCAAAGTGGACTTCATGGGAGACGACCAAGGAGGACACCACTGTTGAAAACAAATCATAAAAAAGCCAGATGGAATTTGCCAAACTGCATGTTGACAAGCCATAAAGCTTCTGGGAGAATGTCCTATGGACAGACGAGACAAAACTGCAACTTTTTGGCAAGGCACATCAGCTCTATGTTCACAGACGCAAAAATGAAGCATACCAAGAAAAGAACACTGTCCCTACTGTGAAACATGGAGGAGGTTCTGTTATGTTCTGGGGCTGCTTTGCTGCATCTGGCACAGGGTGTCTTGAATCTGTGCAGGGTACAATGAAATCTCAAGACTATCAAGGTATTCTAGAGAGAAATGTGCTGCCCAGTGTCAGACAGCTTGGTCTCAGTCGCAGGTCATGGGTCTTGCAACAGGATAATGATCCAAAACACACAGCTAAAAACACCCAAGAATGGCTAAGAGCGAAACATTGGACTATTCTAAAGTGGCCTTCTATGAGCCCTGTTCTACAGTAATTCCTATTGAACATCTGTGGAAGGAGCTGAAACATGCCGTCTGGGGAAGGCACCCTTCAAACCTGCGACAACTGGAGCAGTTTGCTCATGAGAAGTGGGCCAAAATACCTGCTGAGAGGTGCAGAAGTCTCATTGACAGTTACAGAAATCGTTTGATTGCAGTGATTGCCCCAATAGGTTGTGCAACAAAATATTAAGTTAAGGGTACCATCATTATTGTCCAGGCCTGTTTCATGAGTTTGTTTTTTAAAATAATTCTGTTGAACCACAATTCAAAAGCATTGTCTGATTTTAATTGGTTAATTTTCATAGAATTTTTATTTATTACCACTTTTGTCAGATTCAAGTTATTTCTGTGACCATTGTGGGTTTTTCCTTCATTAACAGAGGGTACCAACAATTTTGTCCACGTCTGTATGTACACGCACTGCTGGTGATGGTGTGATCACCTCGATCACCTGGTCGAGGACCGGGAAACATGATCAGCGGGAGTTTGAATCAGCTGATGATAATGAGAGAGAGGACGTGGCCGGACCAGTGAGATGTCAGCACGGGATCACAGAAAGTAGGTCAAAGCTACGCGTAAATCCATTAATCCTTCCCCTCCTCCTGCGCTCTTCCTGCCTAAAAGCGCATGAGAAGCGCACGAGAAGCTGAAGTGTGTGATGTGGTCTTTCATGGCCTGCTGTTTATCTGAGCCTGTGACACAACGCGAAGGCATAGCCGTAAAATTAAAACAGGAAACCAGAGAAACTGTGAGCTACAAAGCTGCTGTCATTCTAGTTAACAACACCGGAGTCTGTTCTGTCAATTACGTCATTGGGGTGCCGCCCTTAATTCGGTCGGCGGCACCACAGTCCAGTCAGCGGCTGCGTTTTTTTGATGATAACTAGTTTACGCAGGCGCTGTTGTAAATATTATATTGATCATAGACGATGACTTTTGGGCTTACACAACATCCTAAAAAGTGTCAAAAACGTGTCATCAGCACTTTAAGACTCATTGTAAAAATTGGCTTTTAAACAACCAAAACTGTCCTCATAACTAGGGATTGCTCTGCGGCATGCACATACTGTATATATGTGCCCATGCTTCACACATATGGCCCTGCCTCATTTGCTGCTGTTGTTTGTTGTTGCTGTGAAGTGCTTGGGTGTATGTGTGTGTGTGTACATACACAGCACTTCACTTGTGTGACATTTGAATGTTTTGTTTTGTAGCACCTTAACTCTTGCACTTTTCATATCCACTTTGTACAGTTTCATTGCAGATGTTCTTCTCATGTATGATTGTTTGTGTGTTTTTGTGACCCGCTGGGGGACTACAGATTAGCAGTATTGCTAAATCTGGCATACTTACATTTGTATCAATGTTCATTAGTATGTAATGTCCTTTTCAAATAAACATTAAACTAAACTGCGGCTCTTCCTCGCACATACACCTGCCTGCCCAGCCATGGGACCAAGATGCCGACACTGCGGTGAGCTCAACCACTTCACCGAAGTGTGCCACTCAGCTCCAGTAAGCCCGTTGTCTCACCCACCCAGTCGGCCCAACCCAACCACCATCCACTCTGTGGGCTCCAGCAACAGGCCATTCAAGTGGTGCACAGTGGAGCTGGACAGCATCAGTCTACCACTACTACTGGACACCGCTGCCTCAAGGTCCCTGCTAAATGAATCCATGGTCAGGAAGCTTTTTCCTTGGAAGATGATTAGGGCAGACGCGGAGGAGCTGTTTGGCTATAGACACGTTAAGTTTGGCATGGTGGGAACGGTCACCTTCTCAATATGCTACGGCTACAGAGTTCTTCCTGAGTCCACATTCCAAGTGACCCGCCAAGGTGCCAATCTGGGTTTTGACATGATCTGCAAACTGGGCTTCTCCATTACAGATCACACGGGTTCCGCCATATTGACTGTTACCTCAACTTGGCAACATCGCTGACCATCACTTTTCACAGGCCTGGGCTGCCTCACTGCCTTCAACTACCAGCCCCTCATCGATCCAGCTGTGTCCCTTGTTATCCTGCCCCTTGCTCTACGAGATGATGTTATGGCAGAGCTGCAGAAGCTTCTGGACACGGGTATCATCGAGCAGGTCAACACATCTCTCTAGATCTCTAACCTGATGGTGGCGGGGGAAAAAAAAAAAGGGGTCGCCTGCAGCCCTGTGTCAACCTCAGAATGGTAAATAAAGCAGTAATCCTTGAAAAATGCCCCCTGCCCACGGTGGAGGAGCTGGCCACTATATTCCATGGCTCAAAGGTTGTCTCCCAACTTGACCTTCACCAGGGTTATCTGCAGGTTCCTCTACACCCGGACAGCCGTGACCTCACGGCCTTTGTGACCCACATGGGGGTCTTTCACTACACTCGCATGCCCTTTGGCCTCAGCTCTGGCCCTAGCTGCTTCCAGAAGATTATGGACACCATCTTCGCTGGACTCCCGACGGGGTAGTGTATCTGTATGACATTGTGGTGCACGGCGCAACAACATCCTTACATGGATGTGCTTGCCAGCCACAGCCTCACGTTGAACGGGGAGAAGTGCAACTTCGCAGCACCCACCATCGAGTTCGTGGGGTTCCGCTTGACCGCCGAGGGTCTGAGCCCACTACACTTGAACGCTAACGCAGTGTTATGCCTGCCTGAGCCATCATGCCCCGTACAGCTCTCTTCCTTCCTGAGAATGATGACCTTCTACCTGCGCTTTCTTTCTCACTATTCTGAGACTACAGCACCACTTCATGCCCTCCTGAAACAGGATGCACCCTGGTCGTGGACCCCTGCACGTTCCACCACCATCTGCCAGCTCAAGACACAGCTCACCTCCCCGCCTGTGCTCGCCCACTTTGACCTACAGAGCCTAACATTTGTAACCTGTGATGCCTCCAAAACCGCCATCGGGGCTGTTCTGCACCAACTCCATCAAGGGATTGAGCGCCTGGTGGCGTTTGCTTCAAGGTTGCTTACATCAGCTGAACAGAAGTACTCAGTGGGGGAGACAGAAGTGCTGGCCTGTGTCTGGGATGCAAACGGTGGCATACGTACCTGTACGTTGCGGCATTTCACACTCCGAACGGACCACCGGGCTCTCACAGCCCTGTAGCAATGATGGGGCCAGGACACAAACCACTACATCTCTACAGGCGGACAGAGAGGCTGCAGGCATACAACTTCACCACCTAGTTCATACCTGGCAGAGAGAATGTGGTAGTGGACTTGCTCTCCTGAGCCACCCCCGGCCCTGCATTGGATGCTAATCTGGATCCCTTAGAACCAGAGCTGATCCTCATGCTGCGTGGGCCTCTCCAAGCTGCTATCTCGCTGCAGGAACTCCAAACCATGTCTTAACAGGACCTCACATTGGCTCAACTGTGCACCTTCATTCGGGATGGCTGGCCATCAAGGGTGCCAGAGGAGCTAGCACTTTTTCTTAGAGTCAAGGATGACCTCTCGTGCTGGAACGACATTTGTGTGACCAGGGGAGCCGTGAGGGCCTGCGTTCTGACCATGGTGCACAAAGGTCACCTGGGCATCGTAAAGGTCAAACAGCGCTGCAGAGGCCTGGTCTTTGTGACTGACTTTTGAGTACACATTGGTAGCTAGGGCATGGCCTGTCATGTGGCAGAATAATCCACAAGGTTATCCAGTTAGAACCGTTTTGTTTTGTTGGGGATGAGTTGTGATGTTGGGAAAGTAACAGTTTTGGGGTTCTCAGAAGGTGAGTGGGTAAATGTAGTGTATGTGACGTGCTGCACGCACACATACGTAACATCAGCACATCGGTGTTGGGGTTTCAGCCAGCTCAACAACACTGCTCTTTATATACGTGTTTGTGACGATGGAGTGTTACCACTGTTATGATTTATTGTATTGTGTAATCATGTTATATTTGTAATATTGTAAATGTTATTATGATTATTTGTTAAAGTACACACATTATTTTTAGGATCTGTCTTTAATTTTGAATGCCCTTGGGAGATAATTGCTATGGTTAAGTATTTGGGTAAAATAATTGATAATGATTTAATTCACATACCTTTGCCACCATGCTTCCTGAGGGTGTCCGGGCAAAAGACTCTGTTAGGGGTTGAGGGCCTTTTATAGGACACCAGCAGGAAGGAAGCATGTATGGTAAGTTAGATTAGATTAGATTAGATTAGATTCAACTTTATTGTCATTACACATGTATGAATACAAGGTAACGAAACACAGTTTAGCATCCAATCAGAAGTGCAAAGGACAGCAGTGCAGTATATACGGTAATTAACAGTATGTGCAATTTAAGCAAATATATGCAAATATATGCAGCAGTGCAGAAAGTTAAAAGTACTGTTATGTGCAAATAATGTGCAATAAGTTAGATGTAGTTATGTAGTTATGCAGTTATGTACAGGTGAGGATGTAAAAGATGATTGTAAGAGAGTCAGCGGGGAACTAAGTTCAATAACGTGACAGCTGTTGGAAAGAAACTGTTCCTAAACCTGTTGGTTCTAGTCCAAAGGCTTCTGAAACGTCTTCTGGAGGGGAGAAGCTGGAACAGTCCATGAGCAGGATGGTTGGAGTCCCTAAGAATGCTGCGTGCCCGGCGCAGACATCTTTTCCTGTAGACGTCCTCTATAGCTGGAAGTGGAGTCCCTGTGATGCGTTGGGCGGTTTTCACCACCCACTGCAGCGCCTTGCGGTCAGCTACAGAGCAGCTCCCATACCAGTGTGTGATACAGTTGGTCAGGGTGCTCTCTATCACGCAGCGGTAGAAGTTGCCCAGGATGTCAGTTGACAGATGGTTCTTCTTCAATGTCCTCAAGAAGAAGAGGCGCTGATGGGCCTTCTTGATCAGGCTGGTGGTGTTAACTGACCAGGACAGGTCCTCCGAGATGTGGGTCCCCAGGAATTTGAAGCTGGGGACACGTTCAACAGCTATGCCATTGATATGGATGGGGTCATGTGTCTCTTCCATCTCCTTCCTGTAGTCCACTATGAGCTCCTTGGTTTTGCTGGTGTTAAGGAGCAGGTTATTGTCAGCGCACCAAGTAGCCAAGTGCTCAACCTCTGCCCTGTAATCTGACTCGTCGTTGTCCCTGATGAGTCCAATCACCGTGGTGTCATCTGCGAACTTTATGATGGAATTGGATCCATACATAGGCCTGCAGTCATGGGTGTAGAGGGAGTAGAGGAATGGGCTGAGCACACAGCCCTGTGGTACACCAGTGTTGAGTGTGATGACGGAAGAACGGTTGGGGCCTGACCTAACATGCTGGGGTCTGTTGGTCAGAAAATCCATGATCCAGTTGCAGGTGGAGGTACTGATTCCCAGGTCCCCAAGTTTGGTGAGCAACTTGGAGGGGACAACTGTGTTGAATGCTGAGTTGAAGTCAGTAAACAGCATTCTTGCGCAGGTGTTCTTGTCATCCAGGTGTGAGAGTACATAGTGCAGCGCTGTAGAAACCGCATCCTCTGTACTCCTGTTGCTCCGGTAGGCGAACTGATGAGGGTCCAGTGTAGGGGGCAGGCCTTTTTTGAGCTGTGCCAAGACCAGTCGCTCAAAGCACTTCATGACTATGGGCGTCAGTGCCACAGGGCGATAGTCATTTAGGCACGATGGTGTTGAATGTTTCGGCACTGGTACTATTGAAGTGGTCTTGAAGCACGCTGGTACCACGGCCTGGGCCAGGGACAGATTGAAGATGTCTGTGAAGACCCCTGCCAGCTGCTCAGCGCATGCCCTCAGCACATGCCCAGGAATGCCATCAGGGCCAGCAGCCTTACATACGTTGACATGACTCAGTGCATTACGGACGTCGGTGTGGGTGAGTGTGAGGTGGTGGAGGTCATCAGAGGGTGGGAAATTGATGTTCTTTTCATTGTTGTCCTTGTCAAAACGAGCATAGAAGTTATTTAGCTCATTGAGAAAGGGCACAGTCATGGCTATAGGTATGGAGTTGCTGGGCTTATAATCAGAGATAGCTTGAATGTCCTGCCACATACGTCGGGGGTCAGAGTCCCCAAAATGTTCCTCCACCTTCAGCTTGTAGCTGTGCTTGGCCTTCTTGATGCCCCTCTTCAGATCTGCCCTGGATGAACTGTAGCCCTGTGCATCGCCAGATCTAAAGGCATTGTTACGTGCTTTTAGCAGAAGTCGCACTTCTCTGTTCATCCACGGCTTCTGATTTGGGTACGTGGTGATCTGTCTTTCCGTGGTGACACTGTCAATAGTGGTGTTGATATGGTCCAGGACTGAGTGGGTGTAAGAGTTGATGTTTATGTTTATGTGGGTGTTAAGTTAGAGGGGTGGTTTAGCATTTGTAAATAGGGGTTTGAATTATTTATTGAATTATTTATACTGTTATTTATTCTATGTTATTTATATTTACACTGTATATAATTGGGGAAGTATTTATGGACTTTTTAGATGTTAGTGGGTATGTGTGGAAAATGAAAAATGTTTATTGTTTTACCTGGGGTTATGGTAGGGGCTAATCAGCCCTAATTATCTCCAATAGTATATAACAGGTGTTGGGTGTATTTGGAGGGAGTTGTTGAGTCTCTTTGAATCTTCAGTCTTGCAGTCGAGAGTTTTCGCTGTAACCTTTGTGGATTGTTGATGAAGAATCGTGTCGGATGTCTTGGAATTATTTATTTGTAAGTTTATGAAAATAAAAATGGAAAACTGAAGATTTTTGCCGCTTCCTTGCCTCCTGCCTTGCCACAGTGTGTTACATTTGGTGGCAGCAGTGGTCCGTTCCCAGGACGTCGTAGCGTTTGGTGGAAGTGGTGAAAGACCACAGGACGGAAGGACTGATGGCCAGAAGAAAAATAACGAGACAAGAGGAGCAGTCTGACCTGGACGCAGGTATGGCAGCCGAGGAGCCGGGAGTCAGCGGACTGGGCGAGCTCGACGAGCTAACGTGCTTGGTGAAATCTTTGGTTGGCTCGCTGACTGTCAGGGACCGTCAGAGAGAGGAAGAAGCTGCTCTTCAGGAGCAAAAGTGGCAGACTGTGGAGAATCAAATTCGTCAGATGGAGTCGCAGATTGTGGAGTTGAGAGAGGAGTATGGGAGCCGAGCTGAACGTAGTGGTGACGACGACGCTTCGGGGGAGGACCCCAGGGTGACGGCCAGTCGGGTCGGCCCGCAGGAGGATGACTTGCCGCTGCAGGTGCAGCCAAGGGGAACGTGAACGCACCACGAGCCCAGGCTGAATCCTCTCTCTCCCGAGGATGACATCGAGCACTACCTGGCGACGTTCGAGAGGATCGCTACAGTCTGCCGCTAGCGTGAAGAAGAGTGGGCTATCCATCTAGCTCCTCTGCTTACAGGTAAAGCGCGGAGCGCATATGTTCTGATGGACATTACAGACACGGACAATTATGGGAAATTGAAAGAAGCTATTTTAAACAGATATGAAATAACATCCGACACACATAGGAGGAGGTTTCGGTCCCTGGATGTTTATCAGGACGAAACCCCTCGTGAATTATATGTATGTTTGAAAGACCTGTTTTGTAAATGGGTTAAACCAGAGACCTTAACGGTAAAAGACATTTCTGAACTATTAATTTTGGAGCAGTTTCTGCAGATGGTGAACCCGGAACTGGGAATCTGGATGCAAGAGTGGGACCCGAAGACTGCAGAGGACGCTGCTCGTCTGGCGGAGGTTTTTCTGTCAGCCAGGTCTGGGAGCAGGAGACCTACTCTTGGCCGTGACAGCTCTTTCACCACACGGAGTGAGTTTAATGAGGGTGAAAGGGGTGGTCCAGCTCGAAATAGGCTGTATTCCAGGCCCAGTCAGATCACAAATAGCAGATATGATAATAGCAAAAAGTCACGTGTTGTTGCAAATAAAGATATACGCTGCTATCAGTGTAATAAAATCGGTCACACCCAGTATTCATGTCCTGCCATAAAGAATGAGAAACCATCATTATTATGTTCAGTTCCTAGACCCACTTTTTCAGCCCCAGTGCACAATGGAGTGTATAAAACAAAGGTGTTGCTTAATGGTCAGTGTGAAGAGACCCTGTTAGACTCAGGCTGTTTTCAAACGGTTGTGTTACCCAGTTTGGTCCCTAGGGATTTGTGGAATGAGTCGGAAATAAATATCAGTTGTGTCCATGGGGATAAGAAGCTGTACCCAACCGCTGAGGTTTATTTAACAGTGGGGGCAGGGGGGCAAACTTATCTCCTTCCTGTAGCTCTTGTGCCTGATTTGCCTTACTCTGTTATTCTTGGTAATGATGTTCCAACTTTGTTGGACATCATACAACAGGTTAGGAACGAATACCAAACGGAGGAGAGACAGGCAGGTGGCGCTGTTGAGCAGAGAGTAAAGACACCTGTGGTGAAAAATTGTAATATGGTGACAACCAGGGCGCAGAGGGCACAGAGGGCTGCCAATGTTCTTCAGGAGCTACCATTTTATGATTCTGAGACAGAGGCAGGCCCTAGTAAACAACCTAAATCCAAGGCTCAGAGGAGAAGAGATAAGGTGTTAGCTTCTGTAAAGAACTTGGGTGAAGAAACACCACAATTAAGTCAGTCAGTAGAGTTTGACATCCCTCCTGACATAGCTGAATTACAGAAAGCTGACCCAACACTTAGACCATGGTTCAATAAAGTCTCGGAGATTGAGGGTGTGAAACAGGGTAGAACGGATTGTTTGGCTGAGGCCATGTATGTCATTAAAAAGGGCATTTTATACCAACAGCAAGGTGAAGTTATGGCCATAGCTTTGCCACAGGACCTCATACCAAAAATTATGGAACTGGGACATGTTATTCCTTGGGCAGATCATCTAGCATTTCATAAAACTTTACAGAGAATTGCTAGAAGGTTTGTGTGGCCGGGAATGTATACCCAGATAAAGGACTTCTGCACAACATGTCCAATATGTCAGATTACATCACCTAGGGGAGTAGCCCGTGCCCAACTGTAACCATTACCAATCATTGGAACACCTTTTGACAGAATAGGGATGGATGTAGTTGGCCCCCTAGAGAGAAGTTCTGCTGGTAATAAATACATTCTGGTAATTTGTGACTATGCTACTCGGTACCCAGAAGCCTTTCCCCTGAAATCTATTAAGGCTAGGCAGGTTGCCAACTGCCTTATCCAGTTGTTTTCAAGGGTAGGCATACCTAGAGAAATTCTGACAGACTGTGGAACAAACTTCTTGTCCAAATTGTTGCAGCAGGTATATAAGCTGTTGGGTATTAAGGGTATTAAGACCACCCCATATCATCCTCAGAATGATGGACTAGTGGAGCTATTTAATCAGACTCTAAAAAACATGCTGCGGAAATTTGTTTCTGAAACGGGCTCGGATTGGGACCAATGGGTACCATACTTATTGTTTGCTTATCGGGAGGTGCCCCAGGCTTCAACAGGGTTCTCACCTTTTGAACTGCTGTATGGTCGTCAGGTGAGGGGCCCATTGGACTTATTAAAGGAGCACTGGGAGAGTCCACCGAGTGATCAGGATAATGTGGTCTCTTATGTCATTAAGATGAGAGAGAAACTGGATCGAATGACTGCTTTGGCTCAGGAGCACATGAGGATGGCGCAGGCCAAACAAAAAACTTGGTATGACAAGAAGGCCAGAAAAAGGGTTTTTCACCCAGGACAACAGGTTTTGTTATTGCTGCCCTCGTGTGACAGTAAGCTGTTGGCTCGATGGCAGGGGCCATATGAAATCTCTAAGAAATTAAGTTCAGTGACATATGAACTATATATGCCTGACAGGAAGGTAAAACATCAGACCTTCCACATTAACTTATTGAAAGAGTTTCAGCAGCCTGGTCATCAGCAGCAGCAACCTGTTCTTCAGGAGACACATCAGCTCTTAATTTGTGCGACGGAAGTGGATGAGGAGAGAGAACAATCTTTTCCCACAAATGTGTCAGAGCCATGTTTATTTCAAGTGTCTCATTTGCAGGTGGATCAGCAGAGAGAGTTAGAGGCACTATTAGATCCAGAATTGTTTCAGGAGAGACCTGGTTTCACCACGCTGGTGCATCATAAGGTTTATTTGAAAGAGGAAGCTGTTCCACGTAGGAAATCTTATAGGATCCCGGAGCGATTGGTCCCAAAAATGAAGCAAGAGATTGATTTGATGTTGCAGCTGGGAGTGACTGAGGAGTCAGTCAGTGAGTGGTGTAGCCCGATTGTGCTGGTACCCAAAAAGGATGTCTCTTTGAGATTCTGTATCGACTTCAGATATCTCAATTCAGTGTCCAAGTTTGAGTCATACCTCATGCCCCGGATTGACGAACTGTTAGAGAAAGTGGGCAGGGCTAGGTTTATTTCTACACTGGACCTATGCAAGGGGTATTGGCAGGTGGCATTGGCACCGGAAACAAAGGAACTTACAGCCTTTAAAACACCTTATAGCAGTTTCCAATTTAGGGTCATGCCATTTGGCCTTCAGGGGGCACCTGCAACTTTTCAGTGGCTTATGGACCAAGTGTTAAGGAGGGTATCAAATTTTGCGGCTGCCTATCTGGATGACGTGGTCATCTATAGTCAGACCTGGGAAGAACATTTGATACACCTTAGGCAGGTCCTTCAGTTAATTAAGAGGGCAGGACTGACGATCAAGCCACGCAAATGTGCGTTTGGACAGCAGCAGGTGGAGTACCTGGGACATGTGGTTGGTCAGGGGGTCATTAGACCACGAGTAGGTAAAGTGGATGCCATCCGGACCTATCCTGTACCCACCACTAAGAAGAAGGTACGATCATTTATGGCAGGGGTGTCAAACTCTCTCCATGGAGGGCCAAGACCCTGCAGGTTTTACCTCCACCCAGTGTCTTCAGCAGGTGTTTTCATTCATCAGCAATCAGTGGGAAGAAATTCAATGAAATCACCTGTTGAAGACACTGGGTGGAGGTAAAACCTGCAGGGTCTTGGCCCTCCATGGAATGAGTTTGACACCCGTGATTTATGGGAATGGTAGGATGGTACAGCAAGTTCATCCCCCACTTTGCTGAAAGAGCCACAGTTTTGACTGACCTCACTAAGGCTTCAGCATCTAATAGGGTAAAATGGACAGAGGAATGTGACAGAGCTTTTGAGGATCTGAAGAGGGCTATTTCTGGGGAGAAGGTTCTCTACAGTCCAGACTTTGCTCATCCATTTATTTTACAGACAGATGCTTCAGGAGTTGGCATTGGAGCAGTACTTCTCCAGGAGGAGAGGGGAGAGAGACACCCAGTACTGTTCTTGAGCCGTAAGTTGTTGGACCGGGAGACAAGATACTCTAAATGTCTTGCCATGAAATAGGCAATAGGGTCTCTGAAGTACTATTTATTGGGGCGTCATTTTGTGTTGGAGACAGATCATCGGGCCCTACAGTGGCTGGACAGGATGAAGGACGTAAACAGTCGTCTCACAGGGTGGTATGTGTCCCTTCAACTGTATAATTTTACTGTTCGGTATGTGGCAGGGAAGACCAACCTTGTGGCAGATAGCCTCTCAAGAGTACATGACTCTTAGAGTACTGTACTCTCGGGAAAGGGGGGAGGAAATGTGACGATGGAGTGTCACCACTGTTATGATTTATTGTATTGTGTGATCATGTTATATTTGTAATATTGTAAATGTTATTATGATTATTTGTTAAAGTACACACATTATTTTTAGGATCTGTCTTTGTTTAATTTTGAATGCCCTTGGGAGATAATTACTATGGTTAAGTATTTGGGTAAAATAATTGATAATGATTTAATTCACATACCTTTGCCAACATGCTTCCTGAGGGTGTCCGGGCAAAAGACTCTGTTAGGGGTTGAGGGCCTTTTATAGGACACCAGCAGGAAGGAAGCATGTATGGTAAGTTAGAGGGGTGGTTTAGCATTTGTAAATAGGGGTTTGAATTATTTATTGAATTATTTATACTGTTATTTATTCTATGTTATTTATATTTACACTGTATATATAGTTGGGGAAGTATTTACGGACTTTTTAGATGTTAGTGGGTCGTCGGCCTCCGTCGGTCTATGATGACCATGGAAGAGAATCCTAAACGTCTACTCTGCTGGAACAACACCGCCTGTGGCTGAACAGGCCGATGCGCACCGGTGTTCTACCTTCCAGCGTTGGGCGTTGGTAGGATTCAAGCTTGGGCAGGAAGATATGGAGGACAAGATGTTACCCATGCAGCATGTCCCCCCTCTCCACGTCACTGATGAATCCAAAGGAACAGCAGGGCTGCTATAGTTTGGCACCAGCGCCGTCGCAGGAGCTGCCAGAACGATGTTGAGCACAACAGAGAACTGCCTTAGGGGCTCCGACTCCGGATTTTTCCTCAGGGTTGACTCCTGAAGCCTTTCCCGTAACCGGGTGTGCCGCAAGGCAGTGGAGGTTTGAAATCAGGGTTTACCTTCCCCTAGATGGGCTACCTTACCAGGTTGACGAGCCACCATCTACCCGAAGCATCTGGTTTTAAGGCGCCAGAGATCCGCCCTCGCCCCTTCTCCTATTAGTAAAAGCAGTTCCGCCGGGCTTAGAGACTAAACCACACGGGCAGGCTAGGAGTTGGACTTAGTTGTCAGAGGCTTTTCGAGACGCACGCCGTAAGGAGCATTTTATGAGCACTGGGAGCTTAACCCCAGTGCCGCTCCTGGCTATGACAACCTTGGAACCCTTGTTAGTGGGTATGTGTGGAAAATGAAAAATGTTTATTGTTTTACCTGGGGTTATGGTAGGGGCTAATCAGCCCTAATTATCTCCAATAGTATATAACAGGTGTTGGGTGTATTTGGAGGGAGTTGTTGAGTCTCTTTGAATCTTCAGTCTTGCAGTCGAGAGTTTTCGCTGTAACCTTTGTGGATTGTTGATGAAGAATCGTGTCGGATGTCTTGGAATTATTTATTTGTAAGTTTATGAAAATAAAAATGGAAAATTGAAGATTTTTGCCGCTTCCTTGCCTCTTGCCTTGCACAGTGTTCTAGCCTAATAAAGCTAACCTCAGCACATGGTCGTTGTCCGCCCATTCTTCAGACAAAACAATGGTAAGTTTAACTGATATTTTGGAAGTGTTGGGCTAAACTTGGAAAAAATAAAAATTATGAAAAAATCATAGATAATAAGAAAGAAAGAAATCTTAGTTCAATCTTTATTAAATCACTTGAAGAACAATAAAATAGACATGGTTCATAAATGTTTAAACAAAACATCAACTGATTGTGATGACACATACATGAAAAACTGTGAAAAACATAGGTAACTCAGGAATTTCCAAACCACTAACTCACATCTTCAACTTATCATTCCAAACAGGATAATTTCCAAATAAAATTAAAACTGCAAAAGTCAATACATTATATAAACATGGTGACAAGTAACACTTCATAGTTTTCTCTTCTGACACAGTTGTCAAAAATTCTAGAAACTCTTCAGTGATGAATTAAAAACGTTTATAGGTCAACACAAACTACTCTGACAATCAATATGTATTTAGAGCAAACTGGTCTACATCATTAACATTAACAGAACTCATAGAAGAAATAATTTATTCCACAGATTTAAAAAAAAAAAAAATTACAATTGGGGTATTTCTTGATTGCAAATGGAAATCATTTGACCTTGTACATTTTAAACAGCACCAACAATATATAAAGTGAGGAAGAATTTGTTGCTTGTACGTTTTTAGGAATTTTCTGCAATACAAAGGGGGGTTACAATTTAATGGGCACATTAAATGTAAAAATGCTCAATTTTCAGTTGCCGAGAAGAAGTTTTATGATTTTGTGGAGGAAAATTGTGGAATATATTAAGCATGACTTTAAAATGATGTCAAAACATAAAAAAATTTAAAATTAAGATATTACTTTCACAAGGTATAGAGACTCAGATGGGTGTGTAGTCTGGTGTATGATGTAGATTACTGTGTTGGGTAGTGAATTTTGGATTACATCATGAATGTAAATGTGTGTATGGTTATGTACTGTATGCATGTATGCACAGTATGTACTGCATGTACACAAGTATTGAATGAATACCTTAACAGTAAAAGGGGTAGGATTATATATTATTATATTTACATCTGTCGCAAGGCCTGTGGTGGACTTTTGCCAGTCGGTGCATTGTGACATGCACTACACAAAGAGCAGAGATAAACAAGCCTATCATCTGGCCAGTCACTGCAACAGATACTGGAGTCAGTTTGTCTTGGCCTGTCCTTGCCACTGATAACCTCTATCTGCCAAGTATGTGCCGCTAGTCCAGCAAAAGCTAGCAGTATTCAAATACTCTGCAAGCAATTTCATGAAATGATTAGTCAGAAAGCAATGCATACCGGCTTGGACGTTGCCCGGTTTAACCAGGTCAGGAGTTCCTGGCAGTGGAAGGCGAAGGACAGAGCTGCGTGGAGGAATTTGATCAGACGTAAATGAAACAGTCATTGGCTATGTTTACATGGACACAAGTAACCGGATTAAAAGCCTGATCGGAATAAAAATGCTTCATGTAAACACACCAATCTGAATATTCTAACCCGATCACGCTCATTCGGATCAAAATTTCATTCCGATTGAGAGGGGTGGGTTATGCCGATTGTTAATCGGAATGGTGCGCATGAAAACACTTATTCTGAACGTAGGGCAGAAAATATTGTAACATGCTGCTCGACATGGCGACGTCCCACCGGGAGATTCGAACTCACGCCTCCCGCTCCGGAGTCCCGCACCCTACCTGTGTCGCCAATAGGGTCAACCCACTTGGCAAGCCAAGTAGGGTGCTCATATTGAGTTCGCTACACTACTCCCCTCTGGTTCTCGACATCGTCCCGATGTCAGCGCCCCATTACTGCTTTGGACAGGAGATCCCACTTCTGACACCAGTGTAACGTGCTGCTCGACATGGCGACGTCCCACCGGGAGATTCGAACTCACGCCTCCCGCTCCGGAGTCCCGCACCCTACCTGTGTCGCCAATAGGATCAACCCACTTGGCAAGCCAAGTAGGGTGCTCATATTGAGTTCGCTACACTACTCCCCTCTGGTTCTCGACATCGTCCCGATGTCAGCGCCCCATTACTGCTTTGGACAGGAGATCCCACTTCTGACACCAGTGTAACGTGCTGTTCGACATGGCGACGTCCCACCGGGAGATTCGAACTCACGCCTCCCGCTCCGGAGTCCCGCACCCTACCTGTGTCGCCAATAGGGTCAACCCACTTGGCAAGCCAAGTAGGGTGCTCATATTGAGTTCGCTACACTATGTTTACTGCGCATGTCTGTATACCAGCCGCACGTCGACATGACGTATTTCCGCCTTAGCAGCAGCTAGGGGAAAACATAGCAGGAGTAAAACAAAACTGGTCTGTATCGTCCTGCTGTCTCCCTCTGTTTGTCATATTCAGAAGTATGTACTTGTAGCTTCATTACGGAGACCAGCAGAAGCAAAAGTACAGTCTGAATAACACAATACAGGTCCATTTTGACACGAAGCGGGGCTCGCTAACACCGGAAGTTGCTTCTTCTTCTACTATTTTCGGAATGTCGAAATGTTGATGTGCGCATGTCAAAATGATTTTTTCCGGTCAAACGTGTGACACATGGAAACGCACTTCCTAATCAGATCAGCTTTTTCAGGATCCATGTAAACAGTAAAATTCTGATCTGAATTATAATCAGACTGAAGAAATTTCACCCATGTAACCGTGGCCATTGTCACCCCTGACAGACTGCTATGATGATGATGATTTACATTACAGCTTCAACACTTTAAAGTAGAACTGAACTGAACAGCATTGAACGGCACTGGGTGATAGTACATACAATTATAAAGATAATTTATCATTGGCACCCCCTCCACAAATCCCGGAATCTTGGAGAAAATCGCAATTTAGAATTTCCCGCCCTGAAAAATCAGACAAATCCGCCGAAGCGCAGCCGGAGTTCCGCATGACGTCACGAGTGTGACCCAGTCCTCATGTTTACCATTGCGAGCACGTCGACACTGGTTGTTTTTGGTGCATTTTGTCGTGATAGTCGACTACAAAACACTTCCAACACCTGGGAAGATCTGTTCAGTGGCCAAGGAAAGCTGTCATGGCGACGAAAGAAAAGAAAGGGGGAGGAAAAGCGACCGGGAAGCGATGCGTTTCTAGATATACAGTGATCCATCACTTATCGCGTTTAATGGCGACCAGAACCGACCGCGAAAAGTGAAAAACCGCGAAGTAGCGTCACCCCCCCCCCCCCCCAAGGGCGTCACAAGCACTATTTTGCACAAAAAGGCACAAGAGAACAGTGAAAAGTGCCACTAAGCAACACGAGCGATAAAGAACAATGAATGCGGTCTTCCTTTGCTGGGTAAAATGTCTCGGCCAATCAGCTTGCGAGATTCCCGAGCGGTGAAGAGGTGGGCGGAGAGGAGTGGAGCGGTGGTCAGAGAGGTAGATTCTGAGCTGTGCGGGCTCTCCGTGTTGATACCTGATGTTCTAATGAGAAGGCAGGGAGACTACATTAGAACATCAGGTATCAACACGGAGAGCCCGCTCTCCCCGGCTCCCCAGCCCGCTCGGGAATCTCGCAAGCTGAGTGGCCGAGGCGTTTTACCTTGCAAGCTGATTGGCCGAGACGTTTTATCTCGCAAGCTGATTGGCCGAGACGTTTTACCCAGCTTCGCTCCCTGCCGAGTGCCTATACCCAGCGAAGGAAGACCGCATTAAACGCGATAAGTGAGGGATAACTGTAATAAGTTGGAAAAATGCTGATGTTTTTTTTCCCCTTTCTTTTTTATTGTTAATTTTCCTTATCCTGACACCCCAAACATGCCAAAGTAAAGACTCACCATTCTGTATTCAATAAGCGACTCTCCTCCCCATCACTGCTGCGGTCTGAGTCGGTGCTGGAATCCCCCGAAAATTCTGGCTCTAATCTGTACGGTTCGATGCCTCCCTCGCTCTCTTCCTGTTCACTTGACACTCCTGCATCCTCCTCTGTCTTGTCACCGATCCTGAATGCCTCTTCACTCTGAAAACTCTGGTGTTCTTGACTGCTGGAACTGCTATCATCTGCCATTGTTGTTTTGATAAGGGTCACACTCGTGACGTCGTCTGCACTACTTCCGGTTTGTTTGGCACTGCCAGCCAGAGGCAAAAGTTTATCGGCTTATAGCTTGGCCATCGCACGGCCTAAAAATTTCTTTTATGTGTTGAAAAATACAATAGGTAATAAGGAATTAATCTGCTATTCTACTTTTTTGGCAAAAAGGTGAGTTCAGTTCTACTTTAAAGAACATTTCATTCACACAAAACAGACTTAAAACTGAAAATAAAAATGTACAGATATTGCTGGACAACAAAAGCTAATCTGTGAGTTTCCATGTGGTAAATTAAGCTAAAACAAAGAGAGAAGAATTTCCAACATATTTTACAGGACTATCGCTTCTCACCAGTGTGAATTCTCATGCGGGTTTTCAATTGAAAACAATGCCTAAAAGTCTGTCCACATGATCACTGAGAAAATGGCTTCTGACCTGTGTGAATTTTCATGTGGCTTTTCAAATGACCACATTCATCAAATCTTTGCCCACGTTTCTAAAGAAAATGGCATCTCACCTGTGCAAATTTTTACGTGTCTTTTTAACTTACTATGTTCATTAAAACTTTGCTCACATGTTTCACAAGAAAATGGCTTTTCACCTGTGTGGCTTTTCATGTGTCTTGTTAAATTCCTCAGTGGTGTGTTGGAGTTTGGGCTTTTATTTGTGTGGTACGAGTGGTGGCTCCATCTTCCGGTTCTGCCACCACCCGTGGCTATAAGAGGGCAGTGGGCAGGAGGGAAAGTCTCTTTGCCACCTCTTCTGCCTGATGGTTGTGCCTGTGCTGAATAGTGTCTCTCTAATAAACATGTGTTCAACACTTGGCCTCGTTCTTGGCTCCATATTCAGACATAACATTTGGTAACGAGGATAAAAGTGGATTAAAACAAGGTATGGAAGCATGTGGGATTGAAATTCGGCTGTTTTTGGAGCTCTCCGGCGAGCCACCGGTCCCCTGGCCAAGGTGGTGTGCCGCTTTCCGGACTTACATAGTGGCACTGGACTTTGGGAGGCTGGAGAAATTGTGGGCATGTGAGTTGTTGGTGCACAATCCTGGAATGGAGGAACGGCGTGTTCTGAGCACATCGAGTGTCTGTGATAGCTTTGTTGAAGTGGTTGAGCTAATGGCGCGCTATTTTCTTGCCTTGATTCGGTTTCGACAGTGCCGCCAACGGGTAGGCGAGCCTATTCAGTGGTTCATGACAGACTTGGAGCTGTTGGTCAGCGGGTGTCAGCTTGGACTATTGGAGAAGGGGATAATTCGCGACCAGCTGGCGGAGCATGCCAACGGCGCTGCGATAGGGCCAAAGCTGCTTACGTTTTCGGGCGAAATGACGCTGCCCACAGCCATCGAGTTAGCTCAACAGCTGGAAGCCGCAGATAAACTGCTACAGGAGCTGAGTGAGTGCTTATCACACCAACATCTGGGATCACCGCCGACCGCGCATGCAGTGGACCCGGTCAGCGTGGAAAGCATGGAGGATGACGCTAGCGCTGTGAATGTGAGGTCTGCCCCGTGACAGCCCAAAGGTGAGGGCTGTGGGTCCACGAAGCACCATTTCAGAGCCAAAGATTGTTTGGCAAGAGCGAAGCGCCGCGGCAAGTGTGGCCACTTGCTTTATGTCACCAGGGCATGCCACAGATCTGTGTGAGGAGGTCC
Source organism: Pholidichthys leucotaenia (assembly GCA_020510985.1). Classification (NCBI taxonomy): domain Eukaryota; kingdom Metazoa; phylum Chordata; class Actinopteri; order Cichliformes; family Pholidichthyidae; genus Pholidichthys; species Pholidichthys leucotaenia. The sequence goes on from CM035841.1 coordinate 123,111,368, forward strand.
ATGGCACAAAGAGGACTCTCGCACCCTCATGGTTATTCATGCTGCATCTTTGAGCACCAACGGACACGCGTACTGTATGATGGAGTTGGACGGGGTGGAAGTGGTTTTGTGGATTGACGCGGGAGCAGTGGGCTCCGTGCTGTGCTGGACGACTGTGAGATGTTTTTCCCCGCACGTCAGAATTGAGAGTGACCCTGCGCTGCTTTGTGGTTGTGGAGGAGGACAGCTGGCCATGGTGAAAACACTGGAACCGACGGCTCGGTGCAAATTGGCCGAAACATGGGACTGCTCGACCCTGAGAGTGGTAGACGGCACGGTGTGGGATGAGGAACTGCCTGGCACCCTGGAGAGTGAGCAAGACCAATGTCGCTCAGGGTCATCACAGGAGGGTACCTGTGCCAGAGCTCAAGTCACCCTGGACGAGTGTACTGGGTGGCACTGTGGGGCGCCTGTGATGACAGGCGATGTCGAAAGGCTGGTCTCACCTGTTCCCGGATCTTGGCTGAAGTGGGCTGGTGAACAGGGGGCCACAACAGCGATGGCGGCAGCGAAGTTAAAAGAGGTTGGAGCCGAACCATTGGGCATGGTAGCATGACGTGCCAAGCAGAGACTGTGCAAGCCCTCTGGGGGTCAAGGACTGGATTTGGGAGGAGAGGTGACCACAGCAGGTATGGACTGGTCAGTGGTTGGAGGAGCACCAGGGACGGTCACGCGTCGTGGCCAGACAGGAGGACGCTCATCTCCAATTGCTAGACGGTTCGTGGGGGCACCCGAATGAGCTGCGGTGTGCCTGGGAGGGAACTGAGGGGAGTGGACCTGGACGAGCGGAGCGGCCAGTGATGATGAAGAGGAGGTGCACCAGTGCTGAAGCGGCCTGCTGCGGCCTGGGAGGCTGACTGCCTCCAGGGGCAGACTGATGACAGGGCGGTCCAGGGGTGCCACGGACTTGTGTTCTATAGCCATATGTATATAGGTTAATTATGGTGCATGTGTTCAGAGTAGTTTGTTGTTTGTATATATTTTGGGGGATTATTTTGCATATTTTGTTTTAGTTTGAGAAACACTGCAGTAATTTTAGTTATAAATGGACTTTTATTTAGTTTAAGCGGCAGAATAATCCACTTTGCCGTGTAGGGTGGGACAGCAGTCCACCTGTTCCCCCTAGTTTTAGTTGTTTTGGAGTGAATGAATTAGGCCATTTGTATTGTGATATTCAATTAATCTTAGTGTGTGATTTGGGTTCCAAATTGGGGTGGGTCCACATTGTGTGTGTGTTTTCATTTTTGTGAAAGGGGGGAAGAATGTTGTGTTGGAGTTTGGGCTCTTATTTGTGTGCTATAAGAGGGCAGTGGGCAGGAGGGGCGGTCTCTATGCCACCTCTTCTGCTTGACGTTTGTGCCTGTGCTGAATAGTGCCTCTCTAATAAACGTGTGTTCAGTTCAACATCTGGCCTCATCCTTGGCTCCACATTCAGATTTAACACTAAGTTCATTAAATATTTGCCCACGTCTCACAAGAAAATGGCTTTTCACCTGTGTGAATTCTCATGTGATTTTTCAAAGCAGCACTGTGCTTAAATTTTTGCCCACATATTTCACAAGAAAATGGCATCTCGCCTGTGTGAATTCTCATGTGAATGTTCAAACTACCACGTTGATTAAATCTTTGCCCACATGTTTCACAAGAAAATGGCTTCTCACCTGTGTGGATTCTTATGTGTCTTTTCAAAGAACAATGTCGATTAAATCTTTGCCCGCATGTCTCACAAGAAAATGGCTTTTCACCTGTGTGAATTCTCATGTGAGTTGTCAAAGCACCACTGTGCTTAAATCTTTGGCCACATGTTTCACAAGAAAATGGTGTCTCACCAATGTGAATTCTCATATGACTTTTCAAAGTACAATGTCGATTAAATCTTTGCCCACATGTCTCACAAGAAAATGGCTTCTCACCTGTGTGAATTCTCATGTGATTTTTCAAAGCACAACTGTGCTTAAATCTTTGCCCACATGTTTCACAAGAAAATGGCTTCTCACCTGTGTGAATTCTCATGTGAGTTTTTAAACTACCACATTGATTAAATCTTTGCCCACATATTTTACAAGAAAACGGCTTCTCACCTGTGTGAGTTCTCATGTGATTTTTCCAAGTACCATGTTGATTAAATCTTTGTCCACATGTCTCACAAGAAAATGGCTTCTCACCTGTGTGAATTCTCATGTGACTTTTCAAGTTACCAAATTCATTAAATCTTCGCCCACATGTTTCACAAGAAAATGGCTTCTCACCTGTGTGAATTCTCATGTGAGTTTTCAATTTACAAAATTCATTAAATCTTCGCCCACATGTTTCACAAGAAAATGGCTTCTCACCTGTGTGATTTCTCATGTGAGTTTTCAAATAATCATGGCGAGTAAAACTCTGCCTGCATATTTCACAAGAAAATGGCTTCTCACCTGTGTGAATTCTCATGTGACTTTTCAAGTTACCAAATTCATTAAATCTTCGCCCACATGTTTCACAAGAAAATGGCTTCTCACCTGTGTGAATTCTCATGTGAGTTTTCATTTTACCAAATTCATTAAATCTTCGCCCACATGTTTCACAAGAAAATGGATTCTCACCTGTGTGAATTCTCATGTGCGTTTTTAAAGCACCACTCTGCTTAAATCTTTCCCCACATGTTTCACAAGAAAATGGCTTCTCACCTGTGTGAATTCTCTCATGACGTGATAACATACTTTTATCCTTGAATATTTTCCCACACGTGCTGCAAACATGTGACTTAACTGTGCGATGTTTCTTCTTCTGGGATTCGTTACAGTCTTTGTCATTAACAGAACATTTTACAGATCCTTCACCTGTGTCAGTATCACACTGATTCTCTGACATGGAGGAGTTGTCCTCATTGTTACTGTGACTTCTGTTTCTATGAAGGCTCTTCTTCTTTGGCTCTTCATGTTTACATGATCCTGGGTTTACATTCTTACCTGCTCCCTGGTCTTGGCTCTCAGTGTCAGGAGAGTTGTGACAGAGGAGCGGCTCACTGTTTGGTAAAGTTTCACTCTTGTCACTGTCTTCATCAGTAGGAGTCACCATGAAGGTATCAGTCTCTTGTTTCAGTTCAAAGTGTTTATCCTCCTGACTGGTAAAGAGTTCTTCTTCTTCCTCTTTCACCTGTGTAGCATCTTGTTCCTCCTGGTCCAGACTGAATTTCCTCTCCTGGTTAAAGAGCGGCTGGCCAGTGAGAACCACCTCCTCCTTACAGTCATGTAGCTGTGGAGCATCTTGAAGGACAAAGAGATTAAAAAAAAATTATAGTAAAAGCAAAACCAGAAAGAATAAATATACTGACTGGCCAAAAAAGTCACCACCTGGTAGCAAATAGTTCTTATCCATGCATGTGATAATTACAGCAGTGATGAATCTGTTTCAGATTCAACAAGCTATTTAAAGGGGAAAAAATTATTTTTCCACAAGCTAACATGGTTCCCTGAGGTCTAAAGGGGGACACAGGATGAAAATATTATTCTGAGTGTTTTTTCACATGAATTTGTCCATCTTGAATATCAACAAAAGTACTCAACCCCCCCCCCCAAAAAAAAAAACCCAAAAACCCAACCCTCTGATGAAGGACTACTTTTTCATCGTGCAAAATAATTGACTTGTAATGGCTGAACTGCACCCCTGCAGGCAGATGAATACAACTGTGCATCAGTCTTGGCTGCGGTTTAGAGGGGAAATAACAGTTTGAGTTGAATTTTTGGTTAGATGTTCAATGTTAGTTTTTGGTGTCATCAAGAGTGTGTGCGCTCAGATACTTGTAAGTACAGCTAATTTATTGACATATATTTCTGTTTTAATATTGTGGTGTAATTTCAATAGATTTAATTTAATATTTTTCTACCATTATTGTGCAGTAATTGTATTTCCAGAGAGTTGTTAGCCACATAACTGTTACTTTATTTCACACTGATAAGTTAGCTTGTATTTTACTGTAATTTAGATGTGTTTATTAGTGTTCAGACATGATGTGTTTGTAACACTAGTGCATACCCGTGCACGCTTGCAGAAACCAAGTATAAGCAGTGCATGCCAGTACATAGCAAGTGTAAGCAAGCATTTCTGCATGCCCGTAGAATTTACTGTTACGATGCCTGCCTTTGATCTGTGACATGGTTACCATGGCAACAGTAACCCTGGTGAAACCTGCCTTTAATCTTTGACGTCACCACTCGTTCGGTGATGCCTGCCTGCCTTTGATGATGTCATAGCGAGTCCTATGATTTTTGATGATGTCATAGCGAGTCCTATGATTGTGACAGACACACAGACAGACAGACACACAAACAGACAGAGATTTCTTGCATTTATAGATAGATTTTAGCAGTATTTTGTTATTAAAAGGTTTTTTAAAACTTTAACGCTAAGATTGAGGCGGTGCTTACTGAGGCCAATGATCTGAACCTTGAGGGTGTGACTGGCAAAGACTCACAATGTGAGCGCTGCGGCTCTACTTTAAGAATTTGCTTTTTTTGATGCAAGATTATTATTATTATTCCGCCTAAACAATTGCATTTTTGACCCTCTAAACGTTATCAAAAATGCATTTTTTTTCACACACACGTCAGACCTGGTAAAAAATTTTATAAACTGGAAAACATATGTGCTCCATGCTGAAAATTTATCCAGCCTATGGTCGATATGTCCCGCATTCGTGAAGCAAAGGTTGTAGGGCCTTCCCCCCCATGTTTTTTTTTTTGGTAAAAAAAAAAAAAGAAAAAAAAAGGTGGATCCAATCAGCTGATTGCTGGAACCATAGAGCTCAGCTGTTTTCCATGATAAGCCAAAAGCACACTTAATGCATTATCTTTTTTTCACTTTATTGAAAATTACTATATCATCATCAGTTAGCGTGCCTTTGAGCCAATCCGTGTAAGCCGTGTTTGAAAGTGGAATACAGAGGTGTAGCCTATATGTAGGATATCACGTTAGATTTTGACAAATATGAAAGGGACTAAAGTGAGATTTAGTTGATTGTGTGAATATTAATTACAGAATAACTGAAAATGAATGGGACATCCAATATTAGCCACTGTTTAAGAACCGCTTGTTTATTTTTTTTGTCAGATCACTTATTTGTGTGATCTTTTATGAGTTATTGAGGATTTTTGTGTCCAGTTTGGTGATGGTCATCGTTTAGTCAAACCGTGCACGTGGCCGCATATGATATGCAGTTGATCTGGGCATTCTGCTCCACAATTATTAACTTTTAATAATTAACTTTTAATAATTGTGCGAGCACACCGAGAGCAGCACCACCGGTGATGGTGAGTCGTGGTCCTGCAAAGGCACTCCCGTCTACTGCTGACTGGGGCAGGACCGACAGGCCCTCCCAGAGCAGGTGCATCGTTATCCATGGTCCAAAAAGCAGATTGCTCCAGGCCACTAACACGTTGGGTGATATCCAAAGTAATAGTACGTAAATCCTCACTGAAGTTAGTCTGTAACAGCATGGCTTGTTTCATAGCACAAACCTCAGCATACAAATGCCCCATTCTTCTCAGGAGGCTTGAACAGTCAATAAGCCGACTGAAAAGTATGTCCATGTACACACTCAATACTTGGTCGGGGCTCCTTTTGGATAAATTACTGTATCAATGTGGCGTGGCATGGAGGTGATCAGCCTGTGGCACTGCTGAGGTGTTATGAAGGTCCAGGTTGCTTTGATAGTGACCTTCAGCTCGTCTGCATTGTTGGGTCTGGTGTCTCTCATCTTCCTCTTGACAATACTCCATAGATTCTCTATGGGGTTTAGGTCAGGAGAGTTTGCTGGCCAGTCAAACACAGTGATGCCATGGTCATTAAACCAGGTTTTGATACTTTTGCCAGTGTGGGCGGGTGCCAAGTCCTGCTGGAAAATGAAATCAGCTTCTCCATCAAGCTCGTCAGCAGAGGGAAGCATGAAGTGCTCTAAAATTTCCTGGTAGACGATTGCGCTGACTTTGGTCTTGATAAAACACAGTAGACCAATGTCAGCAGATGACATGGTTCCTCAAATCATAACTGACTGTGGAAACTTCACACTAAACCTCAAGCAACTTAGATTCTGTGTCTCTCCACTCTTTCTCCAGACTCTGGGACTTTGATTTACAAATGAAATGCAAAATTTACTTTTATCTGAACAGAGGTCATTCTGCTGGTGTTTGTCCACTGTGTTTTATCAAGACCAAAGTCGGTGCAGTCGTCTACCAGGAAATTTTAGAGCACTTCATGCTTCCCTCTGCTGACAAGCTTTATGGTGAAGCTGATTTCATTTTCCAGCAGGATTTGCCCCCCCCCCCCCACACACACACACACACTGCCAAAAGTATCAAAACCTGGTTTAATGACCATGGCATCACTGTGTTTGATTGGCCAGCAAACTCTCCTGAACTAAACCCCATAGAGAATCTATGGGGTATTGTCAAGAGGAAGATGAGACACCAGACCCAACAATGCAGACGAGCTGAAGGTCACTATCAAAGCAACCTGGACCTTCATAACACCTCAGCAGTGCCACAGGCTGATCACCTCCATGTCACGCCACATTGATACAGTGATTAATCCAAAAGGAGCCCCGACCAAGTATTGAGTGTGTACATGGGCATACTTTAGAGTTGGCCAACATTTCTATTAAAAAACTATTTTTTAAAATTAATTTTATGTAATATCCTGTTTTTTGAGAAACTGAATTTGGGGTTTTCATGGGCTGTAAGACATAATCATCAAAATTAAAATAAATAAACACTTGAAATATATCACTGTGTGTAATGACTCTATATAATATAGAAGTTTAATTTTTTTTTTCCCAACTTTCTGTTGACATTTTAATTTATTGAGATGCACCTGTAGACAAAAACATGGCTGTGCTATGGGATCACCTGTGTCTCTTCTTATAGCCAACATTTACATGGAGGAGGTGGAAAGGAGAATTTCGGACAGTTACAAGGGGGAGTCGTTGAGCCACTGGTTTAGGTATGTAGATAGGGCAGCACGGTGGTGCAGTGGTTAGCACTGTTGCCTTACAGCTAGAAGGCTCCTGGTTTGAATCCCCAGGCTGGCAGGGGTAGGAACCTTTCTGTGTGGAGTTTGCATGTTCTCCCTGTGCTGTGTGGGTTTACTCCGGGGGCTCCGGTTTCCTCCCACAATCCAAAGACATGCATGTTATGTTAACTGGTTGTTCTAAATTGTCCCTAGATATCTGTCTCCTATAGGCCCTTAGAGTAGAGGGTTAGTACTAGTGAAGCGCTTTGAGTGGTCTTTGAGATTAGAAAAGCACTATATAAGTACAGGTCCTCATCCTCATCTCTTAGATGACACCTGGATGAAAGTCAAGACTCATGAAATGAACATGTTTATGGATCATATCAACAAAATGGATGATTTTATCAAATTCACAAGAGAGGACATGAGTGGAAACCAACTGGCATTTTTGGACTGTGCTATCAGAGTGGATAAAGAAAGAAACCTGCAAGTTGAGGTTTACAGGAAGCCCACCCACATATACCAGTACCTCATGTTTGACTCTCATCATCCACTAGAACACAAACTAGGGGTGATCCATACTCTACAACATCGAGCCATTACTGAGACAACTGATCCTGCTGCCAGAAAGAAGGAACACATTCATGTTAGAGAAGCTTTAAAGCAATGTGGATATCCAGAGTGGGCTTTTATCAAGATACAGAGTAAACAGATAAAGAAATGTAACAAATAAAAGAAACAAGACAGCAGTGTCTGGAGACAGCATGTGGTAATTCCATATGTGGCTAGTGTCTCTGAAAAATACAGGAGAGTTTTATCCCAAAATAATATTCCGGTGTATTTCAAACCAACAAACACACTGAGACAACGTCTGGTCCACCGAAAAGATCGGATCCCAAAACATGTGAAGAGCAACCTTGTACATGTGGTCAAATGCTAGGAGTGCAATGACCTTTATATAGGAGTTAACAAAGCAGCTGCTTGAAAGACACATGTCACAACACAGGAGAGTGAACTCTTCAGGACAGGACTGTGCAGTTTTCACACATTTACAGAAAAAAACTAGAAAAGCACTCAGAGAATGCACACTCTACCAAGGCTCCTTCTGTCCCTCATGGATCACCTCCAAAATGTAATGGATTTGTGTGTAGGTCACAAGCCAGTTCTGGTGAAACTTGCAACAAAGTCTATCCAGTAGTTTTGGAGGATTCTTGCTAACACACTGAGAAGATAAGAGCCTTGGCAGAGGTATGCGTTCTCAGATCATCACCAAAATGTAATGGGTTCCACTCTAGCCCAAGGACCACCTCTGGTAAAAATTTCATCCAAATCCATGCAGTAGTTTTTGTGTAATCCTGCTGCGCACACACAAACAAGGCCCTTGGTGGAGGTATAATTCTCCGATCATCACCAAAATTTAATGGGTTCATCCTTGGCCCAAGGGGTACCTCTGGTGAAAATTTCATCAAAATCCATTGAGTAGTTTTTGTGTAATCCTGCTAAAAGACGGACAAACAAATAGACGGACAGACAGAGACAAACCACCTCGATTACATTACCTCCTTGGTGGAGGTAACAACACACCTTCAGTGACAGTGATGTCAACATCTTGGATACAGAGAAGTGCTGGTTTGAAAGAATGGTCAAAGAGCCCATCTATGTAGAAGTGGAGCAAACCATCTTTAAACAGAAGGGGAGGTTTAAGACACCACCTCTCACCAGCCTACGCTGCCTTGTTTGCGGATGACACAACGGTGGTGGACTTCATCACCAACAATGAGGAGGCCTACTACAGAAATGAGGTGAGCCAACTGGTCCAGTGGTGTAAAGACAATAACCTCTTCCTGAACGTGAGAAAAACCAAGGAGAATGTGGTTGACTTCAGGAGGGGTCACACACAGCATCCCCCTCTGATCATCGATGGAGCAGCTGTGGAGAGGGTGAGCAGCACCAAGTTCCTGGGGGTGCACATCTCTGAGGACCTCTCCTGGTCCAACAACACCACACCACTGGCCAAGAAGGCTCAAACTCGCCTCCATTTCCTCCGCAAACAGAGGAGAGCACGAGTCCCACCCCCCATCATGTGCTCATTCTACCGGGACAACATTGAGAGCATCCTCACCACCTGCATCACGGCATGGTACGGAAGCTGCACTGCCTCCTGCCGGAAGACACTATAATGCACAGTGAAAGCAGCCAGCAAGATCATTGGTGCCCCCCTGCCCCCCCTCACGGGCATCTACCTCACCCCCCTCACCCGCAGAGCCATCAACATTGCAGGCGATACCTCCAACCCCTCACACTCCCTCTTCAGCCCCCTGCCCTCGGGGAAAAGGTACTGGAGCCTCCGGGCCCGCTCCACAAGACTGCTCAACAGCTTTGTTCATCAGGCCATCAGGACCCTGAACTCTGTCCACCCCGCCCCAGACCTTAACGCACTTACCTGCAAAATAACCGCCTCAGCTGTTGGCACAGAAAGACTGGTACACCAATAGCAATACATTTGCTGTTGTATGTCTCTGCACTTCACTGCAACCATTTGCACAAATGCTATATCTACTGCTGTCTGTCATTGCAATACTGATCATGTGCAGTCCTATTGGTCACTGTCTGCACCTACACTACCGCACTGAACTTAGTACTACGAATATTACTGCTCTACTTTTCTGTATATAAGATTGCTGGGTCTCATCATTTATCATTTATCTTTATTTGCATTATGGGAGGTCTGGGTCTATCTTTTGTTGCCATTTGCACTACGGGTAGCATTACTCTACATAGACTGCTGTTGTTTGTCCAGCCTTATTCCTTTTTCTTTCTTACATTGTGCACACCACTGAAGAGAGAGAGAAACGCCATTTCAATTCTCCTGTATGTCATGTATGTATAGTAGTATTGACAAATAAAATCTTTGAATCTTGAATCTTGCTGCCATTAGTACCTCGATGCTTTAAGAAGAATCCACCTGGCCTCTCAGATACTTCAGGCTACACCTGAAGTATCTGAGAGGAACATCTCTTCTGGCAAGAACAGTACAGCTTAGAAGTCATGTGATCTGTTACATAACAGGTCATGTGACTCGTTTCTGCATTTCTTGCCAGAGTTACTTCCTGTTCTCCTGCCTTGGAATTTCTTGTTATCAATTGCAAGCCCTTCTATTCCCCGCGGGAGTTTGCTTCTTTCATAATGATCGCTGTGTACGCCCCTCCCGACGCGGACACGCGCGAAGCTCAGCGCGTGCTCGCGGATCACATTCAACACACAGAGCGGAGTTTTCCAGACTCGCTGATTATTGTGGCTGGCGACTTTAATCAGTGCAATCTGAGCCACGATCTCCCCCGCTACAAACAGTTTATTAAATGCCCCACCAGAGGATTAAACACACTGGATCACTGTTACACCACAGTGAAAGACGCATATCGCGCTGTCCCTCGAGCTGCGCTGGGATTATCTGATCACGTGATGGTTCACCTCATTCCCACATACAGACAGAGATTGAAGCTCACTAAACCTGTTGTGAGCACTACGAAGATACGGACCAGTGATGCTGAGGAGAAGCTGGAAACGTGCATGGAAATATCTGACTGGGGCATGCTTAAAGGAGCCACGCATGATCTGGATGAGTACACGGACACTGTGAACTCATATATCCACTTTTGTGAAGAGAACATTCTTCCATCACGCACCAGGGTGAGTTACTCTAATGACAAACCCTGGTTCACAGCTAAGCTCAGACAGATCAGGAAGGAGAAGGAAGCAGCGCTGAAAAGTGGAGACAGGGACTGCTACAGGGAGGTTAAATACCGGTTTAACAGAGAGCTGAAGAGGGCTAAATCTGTGTACTCAGAGAGACTCCAGCAGCAGTTCACTGCTAATGATTCGGCTTCCGTGTGGAGAGGACTGAGGCAAATCACCAACTATCGACCTAAGGCTCCTAAAGGTCAGAATGACAAAGCCCTTTGTCAGAGACTGTCCCAACACTATGCCCGTTTTGACACCTCGTCATCTGTGTCCAACTCCCCCCCTCCCTCCAGCTCCACAGCCTCCACATTCCCTACTTCATTTAAGGCACCCCCTCCCCCTCCTCCCCCCCTCCCCTTATCATCAGTGAGCAGGATGTGCTCGAACAGTTCTCCAGACTGAACCCGCGCAAGGCCCCTGGCCCAGACGGCGTGTCTCCCTCCACCCTGAGACTCTGTGCGAAACAGCTGGCTCCTGTATTCACAGACATTTTTAACACCTCCCTTAAGTTATGCCACGTGCCATCCTGCCTCAAATCCTCCACCATCATCCCTGTCCCCAAGAAGCCACGGATCACTGGACTTAATGACTACAGACCTGTAGTGCTCACCTCTGTAGTCATGAAGTCCTTTGAGCACCTGGTCCTGTCCCACCTCAAGTCCATCACCACCCCTCTCCTGGACCCGCTGCAGTTTGCCTACCGAGCCAACAGGTCTGTAGACGATGCAGTCAACCTGGCCCTCCACTCCATCCTGCAGCACCTGGACTCCCCGGGAACCTACGCCAGGATCCTGTTTGTGGACTTCAGCTCTGCATTCAACACCATCCGCCCCGCTCTGCTCCGGGACAAGCTGTCCCTGCTCAACGTGCCTGACTCCCTCTGCAGGTGGATCATCGACTTCCTGACGGACCGGAGGCAGCATGTGCGGCTGGGAAAGACTGTCTCAGACTATACTAGCATCAGCACCGGATCACCCCAGGGCTGTGTACTTTCCCCCCTACTCTTCTCCCTTTACACCAACTCCTGCACCTCCAGCCACCAGTCTGTCAAGTTGATCAAGTTTGCGGACGACACCACCCTCATCGGGCTCATCTCCAACGGCGACGAGTCCGCCTACAGGAGAGAGGTGGCCCAGCTGGCGTCCTGGTGCAGCAATAACAACCTGCAGCTGAACGCTCTGAAGACAGTGGAGATGATTGTAGACTTCAGGAAAGTCACTACTCCTCTGCCCCCCCTCACCCTCTCAGGCTCTCCCATCACCACTGCTGATTCCTTCCGCTTCCTAGGCACTACCATCACCAGGGACCTCAAATGGGAGCTGACCATCAGCTCACTCATCAAAAAAGCCCAGCAGAGGATGTTCTTCCTGCGGCAGCTGAGGAAGCTCAAGCTACCCACCAAGATGTTAGTGCAGTTCTACACAGCCATCATCGAGTCCATCCTCACCACCTCCATAACCGTGTGGTACGCAGGAGCCACTGCCAGGGACAGACTAAGGCTGCAGCGCGTCGTGCGCACTGCTGAGAAGGTGATCGGCTGCAAGCTCCCATCTCTCCAGGATCTGTACATCTCCAGGACCCGGAGGCGTGCTGGCTGGATCATAGCCGATCCCTCACACCCTGGTCACGTACTGTTTGCCCCCCTCCCCTCTGGTAGAAGACTTCGGTCCATCCAGACTAAAACCTCCCGTCACATGAACAGCTTCTTCCCCTCTGCCATTAGACTGCTGAACACTAAGTGACTCTCGTGCACCATGTACAGCAGCTCAACCAGACTCATGTCAATCATCACTGTTTTCTTCCTGCATTACCGACTGCACTATATAGTTCTCCACAGTATCTGCTGCTGGCTAATATATATTTTAACTGTTGACCAGTATCACTTAATCTTATCCTACACTTTATTACATGTATAGTTTATTTCTCTTATCTTATCATGTTTAATGTTGCAGCATTGTACCGAGACAAATTCCTAGTTTGTGTACTACATGAACAATGGCAATAAACCTGATTCTGTTACTCATTACAACTGAGGATGGTGTTTGGATGAACACTGAAATGTCTTGTTCCGTGAGTTTAACAAATATTTTTAACAGTCTACAACCTGGATGATTAAACATGAATCTGCATAGAAAAGCACTCATACACCTTTTCCACCAAGCTGGTTCCGGTGCTTAACTGGAGCCAGAGCCTGACTTGGCAGCAGTTCTTCGCTTTTCAATCACCTAAGCTCTAGCTCCAGACTCTCAAAATTGGTGCTAAGCTGGCTCCAACTCCTTGCTGGGCCAAAGCTTCAAACCACTTGACGTTAGTTACATCCACTGCCATGAGAGGGGTTAACTGACCAGCTGAAAGTGCCTCAAAACACTACTGACCACCAATTTTCATTCCAAACAGCAGAGCAAGCATGGATTCCAAAATGAAGCAGAGTTGGAGTAAAGAGGAGACTCCTGGCTCTATGGTCTCTATGGTTTGATAATTACCCGTCTCCTTAAACGTAATCACCATTCTCTGTGATTAAGAATAAAGTGATGATAGGCAGTTAGAAACAGATGGGTCTATCATTTCTGGATGGTAATACAGGTTTGGAATAATAAAAGCAACACTCCCAAAAAGACAACAAGCTCCTCCATGTTCACAAGTTAGCGTTTCTTTTTCTTCTCCTCCTTTACCTTCTTCTTCCATGCTGTTCTGTGGGTTGCATGAAGATGCTTTACACTACGTAATGACGTAGCCCTGACTAGCTTCGTGTTGGTTGAAAACCAGCTGGTTCTTACGAGGCATGACAGTTGAACTGATTAAGCACTGGCACAGGCACCTGAACTGAACTAGCACCGGTTCATTTTTGGTGGAAAAGGGGTATCACAGAGCGCATACCTCCACCAAGGCTCTTTCCATTCCTTATAGATCATCTCCAAAATGTAATGAGTTCGTGTGTAGGCCAAGAGCCACTTTTGGTGAAAATTGCACCAAAGTCTGTCCAGTAGTTTTGGAGTATTATTGCTAACACTCTGTGAAAAGAAAAGAGCCTTGGCAGAGGTATGCATTCTCAGATCATCACCAAAATGTAATGGCATTGTCTCTACCCCAAGAACCTGGTGAAAATTTCATCCAAATCCACCTAGCAGTTTTTGCGTAATCCTGCTAACAGTCAGACAAACCACCTCAATTACAGAACTTCCTTGGCGGAGGTAATAACATCTTGGCTTGTTGGTAACTTACGTACAGTGGGGAAAAAAGTATTTAGTCAGCCACCAATTGTGTAAGTTCTCCCACTTAAAAGATGAGAGAGGTCTCCAATTTCCATCATAGGTATACTTCAACTATGAGAGACAAAACGAGAAAAAAAAAATCCAGAAAATCACATTGAAGGATTTTTATTGAATTAATTGGTAAATTCCTCGGTAAAATAAGTATTTGGTCAATAACAAAAGTTCATCTCAATACTTTGTTATATACCCTTTGTTGGCAATGACAGACGTCAAACGTTTTTTGTAAGTCTTCACAAGGTTTTCACACACTGTTGCTGGTATTTTGGCCCATTCCTCCATGCAGCTCTCCTCTAGAGCAGTGATGTTTTGGGGCTGTCGCTGGGCAACACGGACTTTCAACTCCCTCCAAAGATTTTCTATGGGGTTAAGATCTGGAGACTGGCTAGGCCACTCCAGGACCTTGAAATGCTTCTTACGAAGCCACTCCTCCATTGCCCGGGTGGTGTGTTTGGGATCATTGTCATGCTGAAAGACCCAGCCACGTTTCATCTTCAATGCCCTTGCTGATGGAAGGAGGTTTTCACTCAAAATCTCACGATACATGGCCCCATTCATTCTTTCCTTTACACGGATCAGTCGTCCTGGTCCCTTTGCAGAAAAACAGCCCCAAAGCATGATGTTTCCACCCCCTTGCTTCACAGTAGGTATGGTGTTCGTTCTCCTCCAAACACGACAAGTTGAGTTTTTACCAAAAAGTTCTATTTTGGTTTCATCTGATCATATGACATTCTCCTAATCCTCTTCTGGATCATCCAAATGCTCTCTAGCAAACTTCAGACGGGCCTGGACATGTACTGGCTTAAGCAGGGGGACACGTCTGGCACTGCAGGATTTGAGTCCCTGGCGGCGTAGTGTGTTACTGATGTAGCCTTTGTTACTTTGGTCCCAGCTCTCTGCAGGTCATTCACTAGGTCCCCCCGTGTGGTTCTGGGATTTTTGCTCACCATTCTCGTGATCATTTTGATCTCACAGGGTGAGATCTTGCATGGATCCCCAGATCGAGGGAGATTATCAGTGGTCTTGTATGTCTTCCATTTTCTAATAATTGCTCCCACAGTTGATTTCTTCACACCAAGCTGCTTACCTATTGCAGATTCAGTCTTCCCGGCCTGGTGCAGGTCTACAATTTTGCTTCTGGTGTCCTTTGACAGCTCTTTAGTCTTGGCCATAGTGGAGTTTGGAGTCTGACTGTTTGAGGTTGTAGACAGGTGTCTTTTATACTGATAATGAGTTCAAACAGGTGCCATTAATACAGGTAACGAGTGGAGGACAGAGGAGCCTCTTAAAGAAGAAGTTACAGGTCTGTGAGAGCCAGAAATCTTGCTTGTTTGTAGGTGACCTAATACTTATTTTACCGAGGAATTTACCAATTAATTCATTAAAAATCCTTCAATGTCATTTTCGGGATTTTTTTTTCTCATTTTGTCTCTCATAGTTGAGGTATACCTATGATGAAAATTGGAGACCTCTCTCATCTTTTAAGTGGGAGAACTTGCACAATTGGTGGCTGACTAAATACTTTTTCCCCCACTGTATTCTGACTGATGCCCCATGGTGGACCAGTTAACTTTATACGGTCCTTTCAGTCATTCAACAACCCTGTTGCTATGTTAGGGTCCACCATGGTCTCACTAGGTCTTGTTCAGTGAACCTTTCTGATTTGTCACCAGTTGTAACATGATGGTGCTCTCTTTTACTTGGAACAACTGAAATTTAAAAAGTGTGCTTAACAAGTACTTCTGGGTCATGTTGTCGGGTTTTCACTTGTGAATACAGGCAAACTGTGGTAATACAAAGTTAAATTCCTTATATGGAGTCAATATGGCTGAGCTGGTGCCCAGCAAATCAACACTAGTAATAAAGAATGGACTATTTATTAGTAATTCTGTTTTATACATCTCTTCTAGTCCAGTATTTTTCAAGCAAATTGTCCTGGTACATTCAGGTTTCAGTGGAAAAATATCTAGTATCACTTGTTAACCTTTTGAGTGTGTGTCGCCAAATTGCGACATAACCCCTAGTGGTCAAGACTGGTAAATATTTTTTGTCAATAAAATAGTTCAGATTTCCAAGGCTATAACTTAAAAGTGGTTAGAGATAATGACTTACTGTCAATTAGAAAGATGTAAAATATCATCCAAAGTTTCTGATAGGAATAAATTTACACATCTAATTTGCATAACGTCACGGCACCTCTTTAAATTCCATAACTCAGTCAAAACTGGACTTTGGACGTATTTAAACAAAGAATGGTTCAGTCTTTTGACACTGTTTTTTGTACAGAGGTACCTCATCATCTTATCTTCAAAGTATATGAACAAGAAATCAATACATTTAAAAAAACATTACCTCCTTGGCGGAGGTAAAAAAAAAAAAAAACAGAAATAAGTCACTTACTGTTGACAAAGGGGGGCTGGCTGGCTGGCTGGCGTGGTCGCTGCGTTTTCACCAATTGTGGTGCATATTTTGCGTTCTGTTGGTCATTTAAAGTCTGTACCAAATCTACAAAGTCTTATGATTATCCCACATAAATTTCGCTTGTATCCCGCAGCTATTTTCTGCGTACAAAGTCAAAAAAGTGACGGTGACCGATCGTGGCCATATTAGCTTTCTGGGCTAAATGCTAAAAACAGGAAAAGGAAATGAGGAGTTCTTCTTCTTTGGTGTATTACGTGTCATCCACTGAGTCTTCCAACAGATGTCTGCCACCTTTTGAAACTGGCAAATCAGTACAATTCAGTACAAATCTCCAATGCAGGCCCCAATGCAGGCGATCATGTGGGAGTGAGACAACAGGCGCAGTGCCAAGCTCTGCCACCAGGGGCACACAAAATTCTCACACTCAAAGGGTTAATAAGTAAAAAAAAAAAGCAAATAATTTGCCATTGTTTGCTGTTGGTGTTGCTAGCAGGAGCTAATGGCTAACTGGCTAGAGCAGATGATTCCTCCAACTGGTACACTGAACCAAAAGAAAAACTATTTTGAAGTGCAAACTATAACTGTGTAGTCAAAGAGATTAAATTATTTTCCACCGGGTTAGATCAGTCAAGTGGTGATGTACACATGTTAAAGTGACGCTCCACCAAAAATCGAGGTTTTTTTATTAACATGTCTGTAAAATGTTTTTTATGACTTACAAGACATAGCAAGTGCAAAATCGCTCAAATGTCTCATATCTGTTTTTTGCGTGAAGTTTCACTTAAGCCCCACCCCTTGCAAAAAAGCAAGTTGAGACGGAATGTTTTTGGTGACATAACTATTCGTGCTGCTGGCACGTGGGTAGTGTTGAACCAATCAGGACTCTTTGGCCTAACTGACGTTATCCTCCAGGCTAGTTAGCATTTTTTAACAAACCACTTTGAAAACTTGACCCAAATTACCATGGGTTTTACCATTAAACTGCTTTTAAGGACCAATGCAGTTTCAGCCATTATCCTGGGCCACCAGGCATACAACTGGGCATGTCCTTCAACCAAGAAGTCTTTTTATCACAGGATTTATTCTGATAAAGTAGTGCTAGCTACTATTAACCTTGTGGTATGTAGCTGGGCCTTAGTAATCACTGATTCTGGTGTTTGAAGGGGGAGGGGTGAAAAGATTTTGACTTCAAACCATAACACAACGTAAGGTTTTTTGTAGAAAACAAGTGCATAAAATACCATTTTAGAAAATGCAGATTTGCTTTAATACGGGATTTATATCCACCCAAGTGCGTCTTTAAATTTGCCTGAAAACACTGGCTCCTTCACCAGCAGCAGTTACCTGCAGTTAACAGAGCCTGTCATTTCACTGATTATTATACTCTAGGGTAGGGGTTGGGCGATATGGGTCAAAA
Organism: Pholidichthys leucotaenia; assembly: GCA_020510985.1. Lineage (NCBI taxonomy): Eukaryota > Metazoa > Chordata > Actinopteri > Cichliformes > Pholidichthyidae > Pholidichthys > Pholidichthys leucotaenia. Next base: position 123,129,242 of record CM035841.1, read on the forward strand.
ATTATATCTCCATATACATGATACGGCGATACATCTCAATACATGGTATATACAGAATTTCAATATATTTTTGGTAGGTGAAATGAATAAGTTGCCACCTTTAAACACTTACTTGTAAAATGAAACAAATTATGTACATCTAGGGGGTTTAATTCATTCATTCTTTCATCTTCTTCCGCTTAATCCTTTTTGGGTCGCAGGGGGGCTGGAGCCTATCCCAGCATCTTTGGGCGAGAGGCAGGGTACACCATGGACAGATCGCCAGTCCATCGCAGGGCCAACACAGAAAGACAGGCAACCATTCACTCTCACAGTCATACCTAAGGACAATTTAGAATCCCCAGTTTTGATGCCAATTAACCTAACTTGCATGTTTTTGGCATGTGGGAGGAAACCGGAGAAATCCCGGAGTAAACCCACGCAGACACGGAGAGAACATGCAAACTCCACACAGATCACTGTTGGTCGGGGGCTGGGATCGAACTCAGGATCCCCCAGCCAAGGGTGAGTTGCTGTGCTGCCGCAGTACTAACCACTCCGCCACCCCCTTACGAAATTATTGTGTAACACTCAGCATGTTAAAAAAACTGAAAATGAAAGCTCCATTTGTTCTTCACAACAATATGTAATAATTAATCAACTGTCAACAGTTTAACTCTCTTACTCACACACATGAATAGATCTGATAGTTTATGGAACTATCAGTTTATATTGATCCCTTCAATCCAGCATGGATTTATGGCACATCACTGAATATTTAGGTATTTTAGTCATTTTTCATATATTATACATTCATTTTTATCATTTAACTATCCATGTCATTTACTTTAAGTCTACAGAATTTCAATTCTGTTTAACCACATCATTTTTTCTCTTTTTTGTGAGAACTCTTTGACCTAAAACTACTTTGTATTTCCTCATGTTGACTGTTCTGATGACATTTTTCAGTTCACTTCTTCTGTCTCATCAGTCACTGAGTGGAACCTTGACCTGCACCGACCTTCAAAGATTTGGGGCTCCTGCTTCAGTCCAAACTGCTCTCCCTCCTGACTGATGCAGACATCCTCCCGTTCCTCTTTAATCTGGGAACAATCTGCTTCCACCTGAACAACAATAAAGTTTCTCTCCTGGTCTAGAAACTGCTGCTCATCCAGAACCTCCTCCTGGTTAAAGTCATTTTGCTGTGAGACATCTGCAGGGACAAAGAGACACAAGAAAGGTGTTGGAATATGGTTCTGACACAAAGAGCTAAAGTTCATCCTATGAAGTCTCTGAGATAAAATTGTTTTCAGCAGCAGAGACCCTCTGACCTCTAGTGTAAACACTATATCAGTGTGCTGTGAGACACTGCAGTCAGCTGGAATTGATAATTTAATTCAACTTTATTTGTATAGCACCTAGTCACAACAAAAGTCATCTTAAGGTACCAGATTCATAAGCACAAATCAGATATATTTCAGAGAAAAACACCAACAATCAAAAAATCCCCTACGTGCAGCACTAGGAGACAGTGGGAATGAAAAATTCCCTTATAGGAAGAAACCTCCAGCAGAACTAGGTTCAGGGAGGGGCAGTCTCCTGCCACGACTGGTTGTGGGGGGTGGGGGGGGGGAGAAAGAAGAGACATACTATTCATAACAACAACATTTAGGTAGAACAATGTTGGTACAGATATGGCGTGCAATGTTGCATCAAAGCTAATTTGACCTAAGATTACAGCATTTTTATAGGCTTTTTTTCAGGCTTATTAAACTAGTTAAAAAAATCTCATAGGTAGCACTACAAGCAGACACATCCATAGCTGGACCAGTGGTGTAATGACCAAACACTATGCACAGTGAGCATAAATAGCAGATTTTCTTTTAGTGGACATAGTAGATAGTAATAGTAAAATTTAAAACTATGACATGCAAAATCCAATATAAACTTGTGAATGACATTCAATTAAAACATGATATCACCACCTAGCTAGTCAGCTGTCACATAGCTCATACACACAATCAAATGCATGTGCAGCAGGCCCTATTGATGCAGACTTCATACTATGCACACGTCTAGCAGTGGAACAGTACGCATAGTACCGTTACACTACTAGTTACATGACTGTAACATGTGGGAAGAAGGGCTGGGAATCATCACTAATTTCCAGAATCGGCCTGAATCCAATCCTTGACGTTTGGAATCGATTCAATTCGATCCGATTCAATCAGGGAAATTACCATTTAAATTGGTATTTTACTTTTCAAGAAAAAAAAAAATTCTTAGAGACCTAATGCTGCAAATTGTACCAGGAATACTCTAACTTTGTTAATTCATAAGTTGTCACATAAAGAACTGACCCAAAATCAGTTACAACTAGAAAAGCACTCAGAAAGTGCATACCTCCACCAAGGCTGCTTCAATGTCCTTAGTGGAGGTATGCAGTCTCAAATCATCACCAAAATTTCATCCTTGGCTCAAGGGCTACCTCTGGTGAAAATTTCATCACAATCCGTCCAGTAGTTTTTGCGTAATCCTGCAAACAACAAACAAATACGCAAACCACTCCGATTACATTCCTTCCTTGGTGGATGTAATAATGAACTTTTTATTATTTAACTTATGATTTCACAAAGTGCTAACAAGTGCTTTCTTTAGTGCAAAGGGTGTGTAGTGTCAAGTTAACAACCCAGAGTTTTTTCTTCTTCTAGCTTTATTCCCACGTTCTGGTGGGGTTGCTGCGGCAGACATCAACCTATCTGTCACATCCATAGGTTGGAGACAAGTTTTACGCCGGATGCCCTTCCTGACATAACCCTCCCCATTTTTATGCAGGCTTGGGACCAGCACAGGGAGTACACTGGCTTGTGCACCCCTTGTGGCTGGGTAACCAAGTTAACAACCCAGCGTAAGTAAACAAATTCAATGCATGAAGCATGTCTACATAATCTCACTGTATTTCAGTCCAGTGTTTCCTCTGGATGAACAGACGGATTGGAGCAGCATCTGCAGTGATGCGGACGTTGTACCGGTCTGTTGTGGTGAAGAGGGAGCTTAGTTCTAAGGCAAAGCTGTCGATTTACCAGTCAATCTACGTTCCTACTCTCACCTATGGTCACGAGCTTTGGGTAATGACCGAAAGAACGAGATCACGGATACAAGCGGCTGAAATGAGCTTTCTCCGTAGGATTGCTGGACTCACCCTCAGAGATAGGGTGAGGAGCTCAGTCATCCGGGAGAGGCTCAGAGTAGAACCGCTGCTCCTCCACATTGAAAGGAGTCAGTTGAGGTGGTACGAGCATCTGATTAGGATGCCTCCTGGACGCCTCCCACTTGAGGTGTTTCAGGCACGTCCCACTGGGAGGAGACCCCGGGGCAGACCCAGGACTCGGTGGAGAGACTATATCTCCCAGCTGGTCTGGGAACGCCTTGGTATCCCCTCTGAAGAGCTGGAGCAGGTGGCTGGGGAGAGGGAAGTCTGGGCTTCTCTGCTTGAACTGCTGCCTCCGCGACCCGGACTTCCGGAAAAGCGGTAGAAGATGGATGGATGGATGGATGGATGGATGGATGGATGTTTCCTCTGGCTTAAAGATCTTGGCACAGTGGCAGCATATTATTCCCGGGGGGAGGGGGGGCAGAAAACACATGACACGATTGTAACCAGAATATGTTAATTTTACACCATTTCTTTTTTCTTTTTAATTTTGCACAGTAACATACCGTCATGGAACCTACCATTTGAAGTATTGTACAACTGAGGCTTGAATGTTGGAATATTGGGCCAGTTGGGGTCCCACCCACATGTCCTGTGTTTGGACTTTTTACTGGTGTCATCCTTCTCTCCTCCCTCTGCTCTCACCTCTCCTGGACCCTCTGCCTGAACACTTTCCTCTCCTTGGCTCCTCTCTTCTGTCTCATCTTTCCCTCTCTGAGCCCTGTCTAATTCAGGTTCTCTCTTTGTCTATGGTGGTATACAAACAGGCTAGAAAATACGAAGTGTCGTGCCAAAAAACATGCAAGTTAGGTTAATTGGCATCAAAAAACTGGGGATTCTAAATTGTCCTTAGGTATGACTGTGAGAGTGAATGGTTGTCTGTCTCTCTGTCTTGGCCCTGCGATGGACTGGCGATCTGTCCAGGGTGTACCCTGCCTCTCGCCCAAAGATGCTGGGATAGGCTCCAGCACCCCCGCGACCTGAAAAGGATTAAGCGGAAGAAGATGAATGAATGTTTTGTCCTGCAGGATTTTTTTTCATGGTTTACATAAATAACCAAAATGTGTATTTTTTTTTGTATTTTTATTCTAGTGTTTCTTTTGTTTTTCCATTCACAAAGAGTAGGAAAGGGAAGGGAAAAACATTCATAATAGTAATGTACTCATACATACTTAAATTATATGATCAGAGGTGGGTATAGTAGCCAGAAACCCCACTCATGTAAAAGCAGTGCTTTGAAATTAATAATTAAAAGTAGACAACCAAAAATTTCTAGTTGAGTTAAGGGTATAAAGAGCACCTACTTAAAAACTTGAGTAATGACTTCAGTCTTGAAGGTCTGAGGTTTTTCTCCAAAATTTATAACAATTTTCTTAGTTTTCTACTTTTCTCTGTAAATTTATCTAAATTTGTAACCATTTCCCTCAAATTTGTAATTTCCTCTTGTAAAATTATGACTTTTCTTGTACATTTGAGACTATTATAAATTTGTGGATTATTTTATGGCAAATTTTTATCTTTTTTTTAATCCAATCCAACTTTATTTATAAAGCTCTTTAAAAATGACAGCTGACACAAAGTGCTGTACATCAATGATAAATAAAATATAAAAACATCAAAACAATAAAATACAGCTAAAGTACAAAACAGCACAAACAAAACAATAGTCACACAATAGAGACAATAAGAACAAATAAAATCAATGCCCCAAACTGGGTCAAAAGCCAGAGAATGAAAATGGGTTTTAAGAGGACTTTTAAAACTGGACAGTGAAGAGGCCTGTCTGATGGACAAAGGCAGATTATTATAAAATTACTGGGTTTTTTTTAATAAATTTGAAACAGAATGTGGCAAAATTTTTACTTTTTTCCCTCATACAATTTTAACTTTTGACCATAATTTTGCAGAGCCAGAACAGAACAATAACTCTAAATTCAAAGAAATATAATTATTAAAATTAAATTTAAAGAAATAAATCAACTTAAATGACCAAAGATGCAGTTATTTGTGTTATAATATTTCTATATATTTATAATTTTTTAGAACTCTCCTCACCAACCAGACAGCAGGAAAAACCTCCCTTATTTTGAAATCCCAATGTTGGCACGTTTAGTTTGTCTGAAGGCTGCTGATGGATTAAAGTCGTTGACTTCGTGAATTTCGGTCATCTTAACTTGCCAGGTACATAATAATGAACATAAATTATTAGTTAATATTGTAGTAGATGGTGAAGTAAATTCTCAGCGATTTATCAACCACTCTTGCCTTTCCCTGCAATGAAGCCTAACCACACCTGTTAGCTAAGCGACTCCTCATTGTTGTTCCAGTTACCAGTGGGTTAAAACCACCATAAATGCCACCACTGCTTACTGTACATATCTCTTGTGCTTTTTTCCAGGTTTAAAGTACTTTAATAAGCTCATGCTTCTCTCGGACAGCAACGCTAAAGAGACACTCTGCCTGCAGACTGAAACGGTTACACGGGCGGGGCGCTTCCGCGCAGATGACAGTCACATACATTGTTTGTGTACACACTTGTGGAGCGTCATTCTTTCATATTTTTTTCATAAATTAATATATCATATTCGTGGCGGCATAATTCCAAGGCTGGCAGGCCACCACACGGAAATGTTACCTGAGGAAACCCTGCAGTCCCCCTAGGATTTCATTGGCTGTTTTTGTGATTGTTGCGGCACAAAAAGCCTGAATTTGTGGGAGCTTTTCCAAAAAGTTGCGATAAAAGTTGTAATATTTTTTAGAGGGTTTTTTTTTTTGCACAGACAGTCATGTGAGGAAGTACAGATTTTAAAGTAGCTGCTTTTCCATAGTTTACACTCAGTGATGCTATTCCATGTAACACCACAAGAAAAGCACAGGATTGCCAAAAATTTCCTGTTAAACAGTGATTTATTTAGAATTAAATGCTCAGCAAAATTGTCAAAAAATGACATTATACTCTTGCTGAGAATTTAAATTAAAAAAAGAAATAAAAGAATTTGCCATTACAGCCATTATAAATTGCACTGAATGCATGTTACAGAGTATGGAGCAAATTGTGGCAGCACCTTCTTGAATCTTGAATTTGAAAACTAAGACCCCTGAAAAATGTGAGGTCTTCTTCTGTGTTGAAATTCACAACGAAGCAGGGATGGCTCCTCCACTGACAACCTCTTCCCTTCACAATGTCTCAGTACAGGATGGATCTTGAGAGTGGAAACCCAGTCTTCACAAATCTTCAGGGAATATGAAAAGGAGAATTTAAAAAATGCAGGACTTGCTCCCCCCCCACCCCCACCACTGGCAAAAGTATCAAAACCTGGTTTAATGACCATGGCATCACTGTGTTTGACTGGCCAGCAAACTCTCCTGACCTAAACCCCATAGAGAATCTATGGAGTACTGTCAAGCGGAAGATGAGAGACACCAGACCCAACAATGCAGATGAGCTGAAGGTCACTATCAAAGCAACCTGACCTTCATAACACCTCAGCAGTGCCACAGGCTGATCACCTCCATGCCACGCCACATTGACACAGTAATTAATCCAAAAGGAGCCCCGACCAAGTACTGAGTGTGTACATGGGCATACTTTTCAGTCAGTCCACATTTCTATTAAAAAACTATTTTTTAAAATTAATTTTATGTAATATCCTAAGTTTTTTGAGAAACTGAATTTGGGGTTTTCATGGGCTGTAAGCCATAATCATCAAAATTAAAATAAATAAACACTTGAAATATATCACTCTGTGTAATGAATCTATATAATATGTGGGTTTCACTTTCTGAAATGAGTGACAAAAATATTGAACTTTTTCATGATATTCTAATTTTTTGAGATGTACCTGTATTAGAGACAGGCATAATTGTGTATCATCAGCATAACAGTGGAAATTTATGGCGTGTGTTCTGATAATATCACCTAAGGGAACATACGTATATATACAATATAATGAAGAATATTGGTCCTAACACAGCCCTGTGGGATTCCTTGAGTGAGTTCTGTAAGTAGAGATGGTTAATCATGAACATGAACAAACTGAAGCCTATCTGACAAATATAATTTAATCCACTGCAAACGGGATCTTTTAAGCCCTAAACAATTCTCCAGTCCAGTGTTTCCCCTACCATTATAATAATTAGGACAATATGTCACGTCAACCACCTAAAAAGCAGACAAAAATATCAGCATTTTTAAACGCTCCCAGGAGGTGAAGAAGGTAACAGTAACTCTTCTCCTCTGAGCCCATGCAAGGAAATAATTGCTGTTTTAAATTGCTATTTTTAAGGACAGTGCAGGTTGATGAACACTGATATCAATCAACATACACTTGCCAGATTGTAGCCAGTGGCTAATTTCCATCTGTTGTCCATGGGTTACTCCATGATTGTTTCGATGCTGGCTGCTTCTGAGAAGATGAGTCACCAGCATTTTTTCAAGTAGCCTATTTTAATTTTGTCGCACAGTGTCAAACCCAGCGCAGATCAGTGGTTGAGTGGAATACACCGATCTATAGTTCAGTGGTTGCTGCTCTTGTCCTCCATTTTCACGAACTGGGTTGCAAAATGCACATAATTAGTCTGCCATATTTTTTCACATCGAAGAGTGCTGTGTGTGTGAGGGGTGTGGGGTGGGGGTGGGGGGTTAGGAGTGAATTGTCACGGGCGAACAGAGGAGCAGAGGTCCCCATTACGAGCTGAACAAGGATCCCGCCGAACCGTTGTCTCCAGCAGTCGAGACAGTCGGAGCGCTGCCGACTCCGTGTGGGAATAAAGAAGTGCTTTTTCTTCTCACTCTGAGGTGCTCCGATATTTGTGTAGTTGTGACACACATGTGTCTGCTGCAGCTTCAAAATTAATCTAATTTGTAAGATTCATTTCCACTCTTTGTCGGTGTGTGCTGCAACTGTAGTCCCTATACAGTCGGTTGACCACTGTCATGCCAAGCACGCCTCGCTGAGCTGACATAATATTTTCGCTAAGAATATAAAAGAAGTTTTGGCTGCTTTATGCCAATGCAAAATGTCAAAATGCTGTGCCGTGGCTGAATGTTTGGAGGTTATTTTCAGTCATAAAGCTAAGAGCATTTGCTGCAGGTACCATAAAAAGTTTCCAACTTATCATGCCATATGCACAAATAAGCTCTGTGGGACAGCGGTTAGTACTGTGACAGCACAGTAAGAAGGTCACAGGATCGATTCCACCCCTGATCATCATGGGTTCGATCCCACTCCCTGAACATCAGTGACCCTTCTGTGTGGAGTTTGCATGCTCTCCCTGTGCCTGTGTGGGTTTACCCTAGGTATCTGGTTTCCTGCCACGGGCCAAAAACATGCAAGTTAGGTTAATTGGAGACTCTAAAGTGGCCCTAGGTATGAATGTGTGTGTGAGAATGGTACAGGGATTGGCGTCGCACTGTGGCTGCCTCATCCATCCAGGTGGATGCCCTGTAATTTCCCCACTGTGGGACAAATAAAGGATTATAAAGACGGGGACAGGGGGGACATGCCCCCAAACCTGGAAAAAAGAGAGAATTGTCCCTCTCCATTCACAGTGAGGGAGGTTTTTCCTGTTGTCTAGGTGGTGAGGAATGTTCTAAAAAAAAAAAAAAAATCATAAAAATATGAAAATATTATAACAGAAATAACTGCATCTTCGGTCATTTTAGGTAACTGTATTTCGTTAAATATAATTTTATTAATACTTTTATATTTCTTTGAAATCAGAGTTAAAATTATTCTATTCTGGCTCTTCAAAATTATGATCAAAAGTTTAAATTATGAGGAAAAAAATAAAAACTTTACCACAAACAGTAATTTCATTATAAAAATAGACAAAAAAATTAGCCATAAAAGAATCCACAAATTAATGACAATAACGTTTCAATGTACAAGAAGCTGCAATTTTACAAAAAGAAATTACACATTTATGAGGAAACCAGTTGCAAATCTAGGTAAAAAATTTAGAGGAAAAAGTAGAAAACTACACGAAAATGGTTATAAATTTAGGAGAAAAACCTCAAACTTTCAAGACTAAGTCATTACTCAAGTATTTTTTAAGTGGGTGGTTTTGTATTCTTACTCGGCGAGTAATTTTTTTGGGTGTCTACTTTTAATTATTAATTTCATACAGACAAATCTGTTCTAATCTTAGTATAGACACACCTTTTCTAATCTCAGCATATACACATCTGTTCTAATCTCAGCATATACAAATCTGTTCTAATCTCAGTATAGACACATCTGTTCTAATCTTAGCATAGACGCATCTGTTCTAATGTTAGTATAGACACACATGTTCTAATCTTAGTATAGACTCATCTGTTCCAATCTTTGTATAGACACATCTGTTCTAATCTCAGCATAGCCACATCTGTTCTAATCTCAGCATAGACGCATCGGTTCTAATCTTAGTATAGACACATCTGTTCAAATCTTAGTATAGACATCTGTTCTAATCTCAGTATAGGCACACCTGTTCTAATCTCAACCTATCATCTGGTCAGTCACTGCAACAGATACTCGAGTCAGTTTGTCTTGGCCTGTCCTTGCCACTGATAATACCTCTATCTGCCAAGAATGTGCCGCTAGTCCAGCAAAAGCTAGCGGTACTCAAATACTTTGCAAGCAGTTTCATGAAATGGTCAATCAGAAAGCAACTCATGCCGGCTCGGACGTTGCCCAGGTTAACAAGGTCAGAAGTTCCTGGCAGTGGAAGGCAAAGGACAGAGCTGCGTGGAGGAATCTGATGAGACCTAAATGAAACAGCCATTGTCGCCACCGACAGACTGCTATGATGATGATGATGATGATGATGATAAGACAACACTGCTTTTACACGTGTGCAGTTTCTGGCTACTATACCCACCTCTGATCATACAGTTTGTATTTATACTGACTGATGTTATTAAAAGAAATTCATGAACACCATGATTCCTTTAAAAGTTTGTCATTATCGACCTTCAAGCTGCCCCTCCTTCCAGACTGTAAACCTAGGGGAAACACTGCTACCTGTGATCAAAAGGTGAGGGGTTTGTTTCCTGCTGTTGCCGTCCGCTGTCTTTGTAACGTTATGTGCGAATATGCAATATATGTGAGAATGAGGTAGATAACCAAATCTGTTAAGCGCTTTGGTTATCCAGAGATTAAAAAACAAACAAACAAAAAGAAGAGCTATATACATAAACAAATGCCATTTTACTTGTACATTTGATGTTATTTAGAATCCTAAATAAATATTAAAGGAAACCAGTACTGGTCATTGTAACAACATTAATCATGCTTTAGGTATTACTTATAAACCAAAAATGCGCTTATTCAGTAAAAATAACACCCTAGAGGCAGTATACTGAATAACTGTATCCCATGAAATCCGCTCGGACAAAACCAATGGGGAGCAGCCACTGCCAGCTGAAAGTGACATACACTCGCTGATTCCAGCTTACCGCGGATGAGTAAACAATGGTGTGGCAGTTTGATGAAGTGGGTTTAAACGGTTGTCCTTCTTGGACCTTCTGTGACTGAATGTGGGAACGACGTCTGGTTTTAGACGCAAACGCTTGGGCTTCATGCCCTGCCATTCGGCCTGCAGATCGCGCAGATAGCAGCTCTGTGTGAAATCGTCTTCACATCCCACCGAATTCCATCCGAATGGAAAGGTTTTTAGTGTGTGACCTGTGCCATGGTTATGGAGCCAACATTTTACCAACTGACTTCGTGCCATCAGCTGGTTTTGGCACACAAAAGAAATGTTTTCTGGGATTTCTTTGCTTATTGTTGGTGCAGCTGTAAGCCTTGTCCAGCATTGTTCTAGGGATGCAGCACGGGGGGGGACAGTGACCAGACCAGCCAATCGCACAAAGCAACGACTGTGCGTTATTACAGGTGCGGCAACAGCCCATGTAAGAAGTGAGATGTCACTGACCATAACTGACTGACAGAGCAGTGACTTGAAACTCGCACGAATTTGACAAGGAATCATGACCAACATTACCGGATGGAACCACTAGTATCATACTTGATCCTTTAAAATAGCTGTTTATTAACATTCCCTACAGGTACCCTTCAAGAGATTAGCCTTCAGGATTTATTAAAGGGTAAAGTTAAAAAGATAGTAGATAAAAATTACAACAAAATATGGGTTAATGTAACACTTGTGTGTTATTGTAGTGTTTCTTCAGGGGGTTGTTGTGTAATACAATACTGCAGGATCATTTAGCGGTAGGCTGTGCCATCCTAGGTGCTCAAGGGAGAGGTTCCGCAGGTCCTTCCCACCTGCTGCTGTCAGACTTTACAACCTAACCTGTGTCCCATAATAGGGACCGTCCCCTCCAGTACACAAGTAAGACAATTACAATTATTACTGAGGGTGGCAACAACACTGCTCATTCAACTGTGAAATATGCTGTGTGGGTTTACATTTCTACATTGCCAGGTAATTTAAGTAACTGCAATGTTCATCCTTCAAAATCAAAGATGACCATGACATCATCAGAAGGATGGTGTCATGACGTGCGCTTGATTTGGATTAAAGTGAGGGTGACTTGTGCAGCATGAATCTCACTCTCTCGTCCTGGAGCACCTGGTCCAGTGGCCAGACAAGCATCGAGATGGCTGGGGGTAGGCCAGGATGCAGAAGCTGCCAGAAAGCAGCAATTATGTCTGCTAACTGCTTACGGGGCACCATTCTGGATTTTCTGTTAGGGTTTTTTCCCTTAGCCCCTGACATGTGCTACCACTCTGGGCCGGAGTAGACCTGGGAGCAGTGACAATTAAGGGGTAGCTCCACATTACCCACAACTTCTGACTTCCCGGACAGAAGCCTCGCCACTGGATGCAGTTTAATGTCATACCAAGGACCAACGAACTAACTGTAATGCTGTTATTACCACCTAACTGCATTGCTCCTGCACTGGGTATATATACTGTCTACATTTGTACACCATCAGTGTGTGAATGTGTGGACAGCGGGATCTGTAAAGCGATTGGTCATCTAGAGATGAGAAAAAGTGCTATATAAGTGAACGCCATTTACCATTTATTGTTATTTACCGTTTTGCTATCCAGTTCTTATTATCTTACTTGCTACTGCTCTGAGTGCTGCTATCCCTCTGAATCAGAATCAGAATCAGATTTATTGCCATTGTTCATGTAGTACACAAACTAGGAATTTGTCTCGGTGCAATGCTACAACATTAAACATGATAAAATAAAAGAAATAAACTATACATGCAATAAAGTGTAGAATAAGAGTGAGTAATACTAGTCAGCAGTTTAAATAGATTAGCGAGCAGCAGATAATGTGGAGAACCATATAGTGCAGTCGGTAATGCAGGAAGAAAACAGTGATGATTGACATGAGTCTGGTTGAGCTGCTGTACATAGTGCACGGGAGTCAATAAGTCACTTAGTGTTCAGCAGTCTGATGGCAGAGGGGAAGAAGCTGTTCATGTGACGGGAGGTTTTAGTCTGGATGGACCGAAGTCTTCTACCTGAGGGGAGAGGGGCAAACAGTACGTGACCAGGGTGTGAGGGATCGGCTATGATCCGGCCAGCACGCCTCCGGGTCCTGGAGATGTACAGATCCTGGAGAGATGGGAGCTTGCAGCCGATCACCTTCTCAGCAGTGCGCACGACGCGCTGCAGCCTTAGTCTGTCCCTGGCAGTGGCTCCTGCGTACCACACGGTTATGGAGGTGGTGAGGATGGACTCGATGATGGCTGTGTAGAACTGCACTAACATCTTGGTGGGTAGCTTGAGCTTCCTCAGCTGCCGCAGGAAGAACATCCTCTGCTGGGCCTTTTTGATGAGGGAGCTGATGGTCGGCTCCCACTTGAGGTCCCTGGTGATGGTGGTGCCTAGGAAGCGGAAGGAATCAGCAGTGGTGATGGGAGAGCCTGTGAGGGTGAGGGGGGGCAGAGGGGTTGTGACTTTCCTGAAGTCCACAATCATCTCCACTGTCTTCAGAGCGTTCAGCTGCAGGTTGTTGTTGTTGCACCAGGACGCCAGCTGGGCCACCTCACTCCTGTAGGCGGACTCGTCGCCGTTGGAGATGAGCCCGATGATGGTGGTGTCGTCTGCAAACTTGATCAACTTGACAGACTGGTGGCTGGAGGTGCAGGAGTTGGTGTAAAGGGAGAAGAGTAGGGGGGAAAGTACACAGCCCTGGGGTGATCCAGTGCTGATGCTAGCAGAGTCTGAGACAGTCTTTCCCAGCCGCACATGCTGCCTCCGGTCCGTCAGGAAGTCGGTGATCCACCTGCAGAGGGAGTCAGGCACGTTGAGCAGGGACAGCTTGTCCCGGAGCAGATCGGGGCGGATGGTGTTGAATGCGGAGCTGAAGTCCACAAACAGGATCCTGGCATAGGTTCCCGGGGAGTCTAGGTGCTGCAGGATGGAGTGGAGGGCCAGGTTGACTGCGTCGTCTACAGACCTGTTGGCTCGGTAGGCAAACTGCAGCGGGTCCAGGAGGGGGGTGGTGATGGACTTGAGGTGGGGCAGGACCAGGCGCTCAAAGGACTTCATGACTACAGAGGTGAGCGCTACAGGTCTGTAGTTGTTAAGACCAGTGATCCGTGGCTTCTTGGGGACAGGGATGATGGTGGAGGATTTGAGGCAGGACGGCACGTGGCATAGCTTAAGGGAGGTGTTAAAAATGTCTGTGAAGACAGGAGCCAGCTCTTTCGCACAGTGTCTCAGGGTGGAGGGAGACACGCCGTCCGGACCGGGGGCCTTGCGCGGGTTTGCTGCTGCAATCCTGTAAATTTCCCTTTGTGGGACTAATAAAGGTTATCTTATCATACCAGCTTGTTCTAATAACTTCTCTTTATTCTCTTCTTTACATTCTGCCAAAACCTCACTATACACATTTGAAGTCCTACATTAACATGAGAAATACCTTTCTTCAATTGTTGATAAAAGCCTTCGATTTCCGTAACTCCAGCATCTGTGGTCTGCAGATACAGAAGACGCTTCCCCAAACGGACTCACAGGTCCAGTGTTTAAAAACAAACACAGATATCAATATGTGAATAATACTGCATCCATTTATTACTTTTTTAACTTTACCCTTTCGTAAATCCTAAAGGCTGACCTCTTAATGTTCATTTAGGATTCTAAATTCTAGCTCATGTAAAAAATAAAATGGTGTTCTTTTATATCGGTCTTAAAAAGAAAACACTGGATAACCAAAGTGTTTAACAGAATCGATTATCTACCCATTCGTACAAATCACATATTCACACATACTCATTGCAAAGACAGTGGGCGCCAACAGCGGGAGACAAACTCCTCACCTTTGGATCACAGGTAGACCGCAGGTAGACCAAAAATCTCTGGGCGAGAGGCAGGGTCCACCCTGGACAGATCGCCAGTCCATTGCAGGGCCAACACAGAGAGACAGACAACCATTCACTCTCACATTCATACCCACGGACAATTTAGAATCCCCAGTTGATACCAGTTAACCAAACCTGTATGTCTTTGGCCTGTGGAAGGAAACTGGAGTACCCAGAGTACGCCCACGCAGACATGGGAAGAACATGCAAACTCCACACAGAAGGCTCACCGATGGTCTGGGGGTGGGATCGAACCCACGATGGTCAGGGATGGAATTGATCCCTTTGACCTTCTTGCTGTGCTGCCACAGTGATAACCACTGTGCCACCGTGTTGCCCCATCAGCAGCAATTAATTCATTAATTGACAATTGAGTCACTTTATCGATTGATTAATGATTAATTGATAAGTGGCATTGTTCCTGAGAATCTGAATTTCCCTTGGTACTGTATAATACGGTCTATCTTTAACATATGAAAAGTTGTTTTTTCATATACTGAATAAAACATGAATATTATATTCCTCAATGATTTATTGTACCATTTGCATTTTTTTTTACTACAATGGCATTTTTTGTAGTTTAACAAATTTTGCACTGTATAGTGTGTATTATGTGCTAGTACAGCTCAGTAAATTACCAAATGTCATGTTTTTTTATTTTAAAAACTACTACTAATATCAGATCGCGGATACAAGCGGCTGAAATGAGCTTTCTCCGTAGGATTGCTGGACTCACCCTCAGAGATAGGGTGAGGAGCTCAGTCATCCGGGAGAGGCTCAGAGTAGAACCGCTGCTCCTCCACATTGAAAGGAGTCAGTTGAGGTGGTATGGGCATCTGATTAGGATGCCTCCTGGACGCCTCCCACTTGAGGTGTTTCAGGCACGTCCCACTGGGAGGAGACCCCGGGGCAGACCCAGGACTCGGTGGAGAGACTATGTCTCCCAGCTAGTCTGGGAACGCCTTGGTATCCCCTCTGAAGAGCTGGAGCAGGTGGCTGGGGAGAGGGAAGTCTGGGCTTCTCTGCTTGAACTGCTGCCTCCGCGACCCGGACCTCCGGAAAAGCGGTAGAAGATGGATGGATGGATACTAATATCATAAATTTATCTTTTTTAGTTATATTGAAAAAAAACTTTCACGTTCTAATTTACTGAGATGCACTGGTAGACTGTTTTAACAGGAAAATAAATTGTGAGCTGCTTCATCTGTTGCATGTAACATTATCACAGTCCCCAGGCAAACCCAGCACGATCTGGGTTCCCTCTGTTGTGATACCTCAGTAGCAACTTCTGGTCTGCTTTTCTGTCTAGTGGCAGGTTGAAGGGAGGCAGCGGGGATTTTTCTGTGCTCGTGCAGCCTGCTGCAGTCCGTTTCTCCACCTTGTTGATTTGACGGCTGGATAGTGGAACGTGCCATTGGAACTTGTGGTGACTCTCCGACGTAACCCGGAAGGGCACAGTGTCTTCTTCTGCTTTTTCAGTTGAAATGCAGCAGTGTGCGCCCTTGCCTGGACGACAAAGCCACTACATTTCATAGAATAAGCTCCCATTGAAAAGGACTGCTGAGTTATCAATTAATTGACAACTAATTTAGTTTAGTCGACCACATGCTTAGCAACAATTAATCGGAAGTAAATTAATCACCAACATCCCTAGTAAATACTTATCAAGCATCATAGGGCAAATTTGAACATAAATCCAACATTTCACCGCTGGGACTGAGAAATAGTTGCAGAGACACATGCTGCAGAAAACTGTAGAAACAATGACTGCTTACCTTTGTGTGAATGACAGTTTTCTGGTTGTTTACCTGGAAAATTTGAGGCGGCTGGACCCATCCATTGATTAATTGAACATAAGCCTCTAATGATTTCTAGTTTTTGAATTGCTCATTGCTGTATGCGCTCACCCCACAAACCAGGTAAGCAAACACATCTGACAGCGTGACTTGAGGCAGTTGGTCGAGATCCAGGGTCCATTTCTTGTGCTCATATGGATCAATCCTGTTTATTTCTTTAACTTTTTAGAGATAGCGCTCCTTTGCTTTTCTATTCAGCTTCTCGTATGTCTGTTCCTGTTAGCAGTTGCCATAGACTACAGGTAAAGAAGCCAGACCATAACAATGGCGACAACGGCTCAGAATGCAGTGTGGCATGACATCAATGCCCATTCTCCAAAGAGAGCCTAAGTCATGCCCCCTCTACTTCCGCATATGGGACCTTAAATCGAAAAAATTCTCCATTGAAATGAATGGCAAGAGCGAAATTATCTTTTGATCCTGATCAAATTTTGCCACGAGTTACACATATGATGTTTGCCAATTTAAAAGATAATTTTCCACGTGATTAAAGTTGTCGACTGTCATATAATAACAGAGTAATATTTAGTTTTTGTTTCAACAATTAGTGGACAACAACTCCCATCACCCCACATCACTAAACACAAGCATAGTGGGAGATTACTAAAACCTCATCTCCCGTTTCCTGACTGATGAAAAAATTATCCAAAGAGGAGAAAAACAACACAAAGGTATTGTTTTATATTGTGAGAGCTGCAGCTGATCCAGAGGACTGTTAGTTACTTCACCCTGGGCACGCTTTGAAAAGATGACGTACGCTCTGTCCATCTGTGTTGGTAGTTTTTTAATTTATGTATTTTTGCAGCCTTATACCTTAACAATGAGGCAACAACCTACACCGTTATTTACGTGTAAATTGTCTTTTAAATTGACAAACATGTGTAACTCGAGGCAAAATCAGGATCAAAAGATAATTTCGCTCTTGCCATTCATTTCAATGGAGAATTTTTCTGATTTAACCCCTTGCACTCTGGTCAATTTCCCTAAAAACGCCTAAAAATAACGTACCCAAAGTAAATCAAAAGCTGTTCTTCAACCCTTTGCAGCATCTTCATGGGGTTGGTCTCATTTAAAAGAAAACACTTGGAATTTTTTAGCAAGACAGTCATAATCTCTCTAAGTGCTCCTGCCACTGAGTAACAGTCATCTAAACATACTGAACTTGAAGAAAATAAATTTCGCCTGGGTGTTTTTTTGGATACAAATGCTTGCAAATAACACAGCTGTCAGATCCGGGCTGGAAAATGCCACAGAAATGTAGAACCAAGTGTTATCCAGCTGAGGTCAAAATTTTGTAACAATACCACAAAATATGAATATATTACACAGCTTTTTCCTCAGGTTGTTCCCAGGCGTTTTTGAACTGTGCCAAATTGTGCCAAATGGCAGAGTTTGGAAAAACGTCTGTAACTTTTGAATGATTCAATATAGAAGCTTGATCTTGGGCTCTAATGAAAGGTGACACTCGGGGCTGTGTGTGTGTGTGTGGGGGGGGGGGGTTGTTTATTCATTCATGAATGAATGAACAAACAAGCCCCCACACACAAAGAAGCATGCCACGTAAAAAATGTGTGGCTTTTTTGTACAAGAAAAAATACCCTACAGTGCACTAAAAATTATACTAAAATATCTGTAATGTACAGGATAACAACTCCCTCCACCCCCCCGCTACAGAGGACGGACATCGTCCATCGCTACATGACGGACAGCGGGGACGGTGCGCCGCAGTCTACTACGCGCAGTTGTACTAAAATATCTGCAATCCGCTACAGAAGAGTAGCGGCGGTGGGGTGGGGGGGTGTTCAAGGTACGGACGCGGCGCACGGACCAATCCATCATGAGGCGATGACGCACAGTTGTAATTTACCCATCGGTCAAAAGTCATTTTGATTACAATTTTCAGGGATAAAGAATAATTTAGCTTATAACACTTACCTGTCCACAACAGCAGTGTCGCTGGCGAACTTCTCTTCCTCATTGTCAGACGAACATGACGCTGGTCCGCTTGTTACGACTCGTGGTTCTGGTCACGCGACCCGGTCAAACCATGATTCCATTTTTGCGGTTTTGCGCTTCCATGATTGCGGTTTTGGCGAACGATTTTTCAAAACAAATAAGAACAGTAGTAAGAAAAAAAGACTGGCGAACGCGTGTGTGTCACCCAGTGGCTTACACAAAACAGATTTTACGCACGGGACGCACGCTTTCGAACTTCTCTGCTTCAATTGGCTGGCTGTATTCGCAGCCGTTGGTAGGCGGGTCCTTCTTCAGGGATGAGAATGGGGTTTGGGAAAAAAAGAGTAAACTAAGCCGTGGGTCTTGGGGGACGCAGGCCCCCAAGCCGGAACCTTGGTGGGTGGTCTGGTTGCCCCCCAGAAGCTAACAAAATCTGGTGTTTTAGAGTGCTCAAATGTGGTCTTATATTTAAAGTAAGTACAAATGCATTTATAGTTTACCTTTTTAATCTGCTGCTGCATCACATGTGTAGATTTATGATATCTGAATGGTATGTTGATGTAATAATACTAAATTATATTTTACTACTATTTAATATGCTTAGAACTGACACAGAATTACATTTACATAGTTCTAGAACAGACAAAATAATTTAACCAAGTAAAATAAATTATAAATATTAACAAAATTCCATCACCAAGTCCATCACCCATTTATTAAAATATACTGACATTCTGCAAACATTTTGATTTATTAATGTGTGCATTTGTTAGTGTTACCAGGAATATATAAAAAAGTTGCATATTAGTATATTTTAATATTTGAAAGATAATCTAAGAAAATAAGTAAAACCTAAAAGATGTTTAATATTTTTATGCAATGACCATAAAGAAATTATGTTTACTAATAAAAGCAAAGATATCTTAGGAAAGGCAACCCATCACCACCCATGACAAAAAAACTTACACATGCATTATGTAACTCCTCCTAGTGAAACAAAAAATGATAAATTATATTAAAAATTCTTAGATTGCATTTCAAATTGTGAGAAAATATGTAATAACATTTATCTATTAACAATTGATAATCAGCATTCAAATGCAATTAGTGTTTCAAAACAGGCATGACGTCACAACTTACACATGCTATTTCATAACAAATTCATTACGCGAAAATTCTCAAGTACATTACTTATAACGAGAAAAAAATCTTACCTCGGAATGTGTCTTCCGATCACTAATTGCTGTAATCGGGGCCGATTGTGGTGAACTTTGATTGACTGGCATCTGAATTTGACCGTGTCCATCGATCGTTTTGAACGCAGCACGAGCGAGTAGTTCGATCTCTTGTAGCCACAATTTTGAGATGTTTCTGTTTTGAACAGTGCTCAACTAAGGCAACACAACCACGAGATCCATAACTCAAGAAATTGTTGCAATAAACACACTGGGCTTTCCCTGGTACTTCGCATTTCGCTATGAAGTCGGCCATTTTTTCAACCACAACTTCAGTATTTTTACCGATCTTTACAGTCATTGACACAGTTTTTTCGAGCCATTCCCAATGAAACTTGTTCCTTATCCCTTTGTCGATTTCTAAAATTCTTGTTTTGTTGTCTTTCGTGAGTTTTAGGTTCACCATTTTCACGAAATCGGGAAAACTCAGTTGATTGAACTGTCCGCCATTTGCATTTCACTCCGCGTGTTGGATATGACAAAGGAATAACAAAATCGCCGATTGGTTGCTTCAATAAGTATCAGCCAATCAGTGGCCTTGTTACATTACATTACTGATCTTGCTGGGTAGCGCATTCTGCGTGGTGGATTTTAGCAGCCGATCGAAAATACGACTCGCCGCTCATAACATACCTCACCCCCTCCCCCCCCTAAAATTTTCTCCTCGAATTTAGACGATTCATGAGAATGACCCTAGACATGATCAAATCCGAGGAATTCCGCGGATCCGCGGAGGATTTTCATCCCTGCTTCTTGTTAGGTTTTCAGTCATTGGTTCTTCAAGGTTTCAGAAACCCAATTCAAGGCTCTTATTAGTCGAATGAGAGGTCAATCAAATCTAAACCAATCAAAGCACTCCTTTGGCTTTCTGTTTGCGGCTGTGTCTGTAGTGGAAGAACGGAAATGCAGCTTTTTTTTTTCGTGCGCCCTAGGACGCAGAGACGTGACCGCCTGCGGTATCCCGGAGTGCAAGAGGTTAAGGTCCTATATGCGAAAGTAGAGGGGGTGTGACTAAAGCCTTATTCGTGCTGCATTTCCCCTCTGGTCCGCGTGCGCTTTGGATGAGCCCGGTGCACACACGGCATTGTACATGCTCACTTTTTTCGTCTACCAGGCCAAGCAGTTGACGCATGCACACAACTGTTAGTTGTAGTTTCGCCCCAGCCCTATGGGTAGCGAAAATGCACTAAAACACCAGTTTGTTCACTGGCTATAAAACATGAGTGACACACATTTTTTGTAGCAACAATAATGGCGTTGTTTCAAGGAAAAGGAGGAATTACCGTTTTCCAGTGCTCTTCTCCACTCAAGCTGCTGCTGCAAAAAGATTCATGTATGTTTATTCTCGTCTTCCACGTCCTCGTTGTCTTCCTTATCTACTTTGTCTTTGTATGCTGTGTTGATGGCACCAACTCGTGAATGGGACGTTCAGTCTTGCGCATGCTCTGTCAACGCGCTCAGGTCGTGGGCAGGCCGCATGGTTATAAAATTTGGGCTGCACATGGTCGTCCACAGTAGAGCCCTGGATACACGAATGGACTGGAGACGATGATGTAAATTTCGTCACAAGAGGTTTCCAGTTGCACGTACGCGGACAGCAGAGATGCAGCATGAATCCAGCTTTAGGCTCTCTATAGAACATATTCGTACAGTTTTGTGAATGAGGTACGGCATGCAGAATCACGTGACACTAACTAGCCATTCGGATTCGAGCCGTATCTGTAGAAAACATTCTATGGCTACGTCTTACATATCCATAGCCACTGCCTTTATTATTTGGATGTTTTCTAGGGGGATGGGGTCTCGTTCGGTTGCGTACGGTCCCGTGCGCCGTTTCATCCAACTGCATGAAGACCACATTTAAATAAGAACCAGTGCTAGTTTGGCTCTGGGGCTTGTGCCAGTGTTTAACCAGTTCAACTGTAATGCCTAATAAGACCCAGTTGGTTTTCCACCAACATGGAGCTAGTCGGGGAATACGTCAGGGCTACGTCAATAGGTAGTGTGAAGCGTCTTTATGCAACCCCGCAGAACACCACAGAAGAAGAAGTAAAATGAGGAGAAGAAGAAGCAGCGCTAACTTGTCAACATGGAGGAGTTTGTTGTCTGTTTGGGAGTGCTGCTTTTATTATTCCAAACCTGTATTACCATCCAAAAACAGTTTTATTCTTAATCGCAGAGAACGGCAGCTACGTTTAAGGAGACCGGTAATTATCAATATCTCAGTTATCAGCTGTTGTTAGCTCAAGACTAGCTCAACTAGCTAGCATTGACTACACTTTTAAATGTTATATTTATGTCAGTTCTGTAATAGGTGGTGTTGCAGCGCATTACGAAAAGGCGGTCGCCTGTCATGTCATGCCAAAAAGTGATCAGCTACCAAAAAAATGATAGCCAGGTACCATATTGTTGTTATAGGGTTATATTAGTCATTAAATATACATTTCAAAAGGTAAACCGTACTTAGTTAGGTATAATAAGATATATTTAGTGGCTCATGAAACTCTTTTCGGACACAGGCAGACTTACCCCTGAACAACATTACCTACAACTACCGGATGAGCCGTGCACGTTCAGTTGTGGAAATGGCTTTTGTCGGCTTGAAAGGATGATGGAGGTCTCTCCTGACAAGGAATGACTGCAAACTGGAGCTGAGCAAGAAAATGGTGCTCACCTGCTGCATACTTGATATTTGTGAGGAACATGGTGACAACTTTGGACTCCCAGACACACCTGATCACAGTCAGCCTCCAGTTCAACCACTACCTGACCATGCCAGTGTAGAAGGGGATGACATGAGGGCAGTTTGAATGGAGTATTTTAACAGTGGGGAGCAATAACCTGTTTAGTGCCTGCCATATCATTTACAAAATATAACATATGTGAAGTAGCTGAAAAGCGTTCATGAATAAAAACATCCAGCTGACAATCGATCCTGACTGTACTCTGTTTTGAAGTATTTATGGTGTATGTATATATTTTACAGGTACATTTACAGAGTTGTTAAAGGTATACATACACCTTATGTACTTGTATGTAATCTATTCGGGTTAAAATACTGATTAAAGTTTTTATCCATGTAGGGGTAACAAGAGACAGACTCTAAAATGTACAAGTTGAAAGTATTTTCCCCAGAAATGATCTTGTCCAGAGCTGACAGAATGTCATGTGGTACGTTGTCAAAAGGATATAAACTCATTACACAGGGTTACAAAAATATTTTTTTTGTAAGTTGTCTGTGTTTTTTCAACTGATTTAAGACAATTTTGCACTGCTGAATCCAAAAATGACATCCGTTTCTTTCGATCAGGTGCCAAGTAAAAACCTGTACTTACTTAGTACTTCGTACTGTGCATGTACTTACCTTTATATAAAGGTAAGTACATGTAAATTGAATGTGACGTCATCATTGTTCAAAATTCAGAGAATTTCAAGACATAAAGAATTTGCATCATATAAAGTGAAAATACCTGTACATGTAAACAAAAACGTATAAAAAATGTGTGGCCATAATTCAAAAAGTTGACCTGATTGAGCAAAACCAATGTAATTTTTGGATTCAACACATCAAAATTGTCCTAAATCAGCTAAAAAAAAAAACTTAGGCAAAAAATTTGGTGTTGACCAGTATAATTTATCATTTTTGAAGCAGGCAACTTGGAACATTTTTCACAGAAAAAGTGCATAGATTTAAAGTTTGTTGCTGCTTGTTCTTTAGAAAATGTGAAAAAAGTTGTCAAAAATATGAGTAAAGTCCACAAATACCCGATATATTTTCCAATACCTGAAAAAATTAACTTACAGTATCTCACAAAAGTGAGTACACCCCTTACATTTTTGTAAATATTTTATTATATATTTTTAGGGGACAACACTGAAGATATGACACTTTGATACAATGTAGTCAGTGAACAGCTTGTATAATAGTGTAAATTTGTTGTCCTCTCAAAATTACTCAGCACACAGCCATTAATGTCAAACCTGCTGGCAACAAAGGTGAGTACACCCCTAAGTGAATGTCCAAATTGTGCCAAAAGTGTCAATATTTTGTGTGGCCACCATTATTTTCCAGTACTGCCTCAACTCTTCTGGGCATGGAGTTCATTAGAGCTTCACAGGCTGCCACTGGAATCCTCTTCCACTCCTCCATGACGACATCATTGAGCTGGTGGATGTTAAGAGACCTTGTCCTCCTCCACATTCCATCTGAGGATGCCCCACAGATTCTCAATAGGGTATAGGTCTGGAGACATGCTTGGCCAGTCCATCACCTTTACCCTCAGTTTCTTTTGCAAGGCAGTGGTCGTCTTGGAGGTGTGTTTGGGGTCATTATCATGTTGGAATACTGCCCTGTGGCACAGTTTCCGAAGGGAGGGGATCATACTCTGCCTCAGTGCCGGCAGCGCTCATGCAGCCCCAAACCATGACACTCCCACCACCATGATTGACTGTAGGCAAGACACACTTGTCTTTGTACTCCTCACCTGGTTGCAGCCACACACGATTGACACTATCTGAACCAAATAAGTTTATCTTGGTTTCATCAGACCACAGGTCATGGTTCCAGTAATCCATGTCCTTAGTCTGGTTGTCTTAGAACGTTATGTTGGACTTAATGGAACTTCGTTGCAGTGGTTTAGATCTTATTTATCTGATATGTTCCAGTTTGTTCATGTCAATAATGAGTTTTCCTTCAACTCAAAGCTCAGTCATGGAATTCCACAGGGATATTATCAGGTTGCCCTAAAACTGTTACGATCCGCGAGGATCACCGCATGACAGTATACTCCTGCCACGGACGTCTAAACGGAGACGCCACACTGAGACGCCTTTCTTCCGTGAGTTTTGCTACTGTGTGGAGTTTTTTCTCCTGTAGTTGGACTTGGGAGGGAGATGCCCGACAGCGACTGTGACTATTGCCCGGAGTGGCTGGAGGAGATTGACGGCTATCTGGCGGAAGCTGCCCGTCTCATGCCCACTGACGCGGCCGATCATTACCTATGCCTCGCACAGCGGGCTGTGCACCGTTACCATCTTACCTGTATTCCGGTAGGAGAAAAGAGATCATCATGGATTTTTGCACAACGCACACTGAGGGAGAAGGCGCTCCTGGGAACCCCTCCACCTCCCGCGAGGACAACGTCCCTGGCGAGAGTGGAGATTCGTCGGCTGGAGGGAAAGCCCAGCAGGGGACCTGTGGATCGGAATCCAGTGCCTGCCGCCCACCCAGTCCCAGCGTCATGTGTTCCCGGGCCCTTCACCACTCCATCGGCCAGTAGGCCCCATAGCCGTGCTCCTACCAAGCCCCAACGAGAATCCCGTCCGGATCCAGCTCCGGGTCGTCGGAGGGACCCAGCCTCCCTGTTGGCCGCATCATATACGTCACGACAGAAGGGAATCCCCGCAGCCGCCACCCACGGGTCATCTGTTCCAGCGGTGCTGTCAGCTCCTCGTGCCCGTGTCGCCCCGACTGCCATGTCCTCCTCTGTGACGTCACCCCCCGCGGCTGGGAATGCTGTGAGTCGTGCTTCGGCGAGGCCTGTCAGCAATCCATCTCGAGCGGCTCCTCCTTGTGGCCCCGAGGAGCCTGCCGTTTTCTCCCGGAGGGATAAAAGGAGAACTCCACCTGCTGCAGCAGGCATCATCTTCTCTCCAGGAGACAGGCAAGTGCAAATTGTTTCTTCCCATCATTATTATGATCCGCCTTGTCTGACTCCTGGGGCCGGAGTTCGGGGTTCGCTGCCCCCCGAGCTTCCGCCACCTGCTGTAACTGTTATTCCTAAACCTGCTGCCTCTGAATCTTCCCCTGCCGAGTGGTCCGCGACGCCAGGCCTACGTCGCGGGAGGAGGAGGGGGCCTGCGCGGCTGGAAGGCCTGGATCCAGCCCAGCAGCCACGTCGTGGACAGAGGAGGAGAGCAGACTGCGGCCCGGAACCTGTGCCGACGGAGAAGCATCCCCGGGTTTCCTCGCCGGAACGGTCTAAGTCAGCAGGTCGAGTGTCCCCTGCCCCGACGCCATATGGGTCATCGGCGTGGACATCAGCGCGGGAGGAACCTCAGGCTGCAGATGTCATCTTGCCAGCTGCGGAGCCCGACGCAGCTGAGTTGGAGCCTGCGGACGAGAGTTGCCGCCCTGAACCTGGATCGACGAAGTCCTGGGTGGCAACAGAACCCGAGTGCAGGCAAGTGCTCCCTATTGTGTCTCTGTCCTCTGTTTCGGAGCATTTGTGCCTGCCTCTCGGGGAGGCGAGTGAGGAGCAGCCGCCTGCTGCGCCTGAGCTCGTCTCGCTGGGTTCTGTTGCTACCGGTGATACTGATCCCGGTTTTCCTGTTGTGTGTGAGCTTCATTGCAGTGTCGCCGGCATGGAGCCAGTCGGGGTCACTGATTTGGAGGTCCCAGGTTCGGGGGTGGAGATCGTCAGCGGAGCTGCACTGACCCAGTCGGGGTCCGTGGTGGAGGCTGCGGTGGCCCAATCGGGGTCTCACGGGGGGGCACCCGAGACCCAATCGGGGTCCATCGCGGGAGCGGCCTTGGCCCAATCGGGGTCTGACGTGGGTGCGCCAGAGGCCCAATCGGGGTCCACCGCAGGTGAGGTTCTGGCCCAATTGGGGCCGGACGGGAGTGCACCCGAGGCCCAATTGGGGTCCATCGTGGGAGCGACTTTGGCTCAATCGGGGTCCGATGTGGGTGCAGCCGGGACTCAATCGGGGTCCTGCGGAGGTGCAGTGCCGGTGTGGTCCGCGGACGGTGGAGGAGCTGCAGACCCTTCGCGGTTGGATGGGGTTCGGGCTCATCTTTGCCTTCTAGTCCCTCTACTGAGTCGTTGCCCCTATGCATCATCACCAGGGGCCGTGGGGGTCCCTTCTCGCTCGCCCCCGCTCTCCCGAGCTTTGTCTCCACCAGGGAGGCCGCCGCGGGCTGTTTTCCCCCGGTACTGGTGGCTGAGGGACGGGGGTCGGCTGCCTGAGGAACTGCTTCGCCGGTTCGGCGCTTCGGGTCGGCCACCCGACGTGTTATGGTGTTACTCCACCAGATGAGTGGACGTGCTGGGCTTTGGACGGTGATGAGCCGCCCGGTCATGTCCCACCCCCCATGACCGCCCATCGGCCATTGGACGCGGGGAGACCACCTGAACTGTTCCTGTGGCGCCTGGTCTCCGCCGATTGGCATGAACTGTTGGGGGGGGGGGGGTAGAGGTCACTTTTTTGGTGGGGGTTGATCCAGTAATTGTTCTGTTTTTTTTCTTGTTATCCGGTGTTTTGTAATGGTTATTTGGGTATCTATGGGTATTTGTTTTCTGCCCTGCAGTTGCCTTATTTTGTTTTGTGTACAGTTGGGATTGACCCAGTAATTGTCTCGTTTTTTTTTTTCCTTGTTGTTCTGCAGGGATGGCAACAGGAAATTCTGATTGCAGCTGAAATCTAATTTGGTCGATTGACTTATGGGGGGGCCGGGGGGCACAACCCCCCTGAAGCTAGGAGGTTTTCACTAAAACAGAAGTAATTTAGACTGAAAAAAATGATAAAAAAAAATGAAATACTAGACTTAGATAAATCATTAAATTTAATGAAAAGTTAACTTACTTTTTCTTCAATGTTGTCTCACTGTCTTTAGTCCAACATATTTAACAGTTCTATAAGAGTTTATTACACTATTTACACTGGTCACCAAGTCACTTCTAATGTGAAACTTTCTTCCTTTTGGCAGCAAGCTGTGTCAGTCTCTGAACTTTGAACTTCATCTCCTTTTCTGGTTTCTTCAGAAACTGTCCGAATGTTTCTGTTACCTCGTCGAACTTTGAGCCAATTTTCACCTTTACCATCACTTTTCTCTCAAGCCAATTCCATCAGAACTTATTTTTGACACTTTTGTCTATTTCTAGCACTGATGACTCCTGATCCTTCGATAAAAATCTCATAATTCCGCTGAAAACAATACGGAAAGCTCAGAATTCCAACACGAACCAGGGATGTGATTTGGGGTTGGGGAAACTATCTGAAAATTTAGCAGGGGGTCTGTGGGACGCAGTGGGGTCCGGGGCAGAGCCCCGGTGGGGGGGCAAGGGGGGCGAAGCCCCCCGAAGCTCCTGGGTTTTTATGATTTTCTCTGCTTAAATGACATAAACAGCTGAATGCCACTTATTACTGTATAATATTGACTTATGTTCCAAGAAGACAGCATTCCTAAAATATTCCAACAAGCATTATCCATCACATGCTTTAACACTTGAGCAATCAAAATCAGTTAATTTTATCTATTCCATAACAGAAATAAAATTCCAACATACCATTACTTTTTATAATTTCAGCATTCATTTCAGATCACCAGTTTCAATCTCCATTGAGACTTGAGCAGCTCATTTTGCACAATCACTGATGTAGCCAAGTCT
Source organism: Pholidichthys leucotaenia (assembly GCA_020510985.1). NCBI lineage: Eukaryota > Metazoa > Chordata > Actinopteri > Cichliformes > Pholidichthyidae > Pholidichthys > Pholidichthys leucotaenia. The sequence continues at coordinate 123,157,204 of CM035841.1, forward strand.
TAGAAATATTCAAAAGTTATGAGCCAATGTCCACTGTGCACTGTCAATTTCAAACTGTTTGGAATCATAAAAGTAATGTAACTAAATTGTTTTGCCATTTTTTTCTCCTCAACATCAATGTCAGGGCGCTGCAGGAGTTTTGGGGGATGGTTAACTTTTATAACCGTTTCCTCCCCCACGCAGCCCAGCTCATACAGCCGTTGTACGCCGCGCTCTAGAAACGGAAACCGGCGGACAGAGTCGACTGGACTTCTGAACGGGAGCAGGCGTTCTCTGAGGTTAAAACAGCTCTGGCAAACGCTGCACTACTGGCGCACCCAGACCCGATGCCTCGGACATGGGCATAGCGGCCGTCGTGGAGCAATGCGTTGCCGGTTCTTGGTAGCCGCTCACCTTTTTTTTTAGCAGGTCTTTGCATGACAGTGAGCATAAATACAGCGTGTTCGACAGAGAGTTAATGGCTCTCCACCTGGCCATACGCCACTTCCAGTTCTGCCTGAAAGGGCGCACCTTCACTGCGTTCATGGACCACAAGCCGCTAACGTACTTAACGTACTTTATCTTCCTGGAAGATAAAATAAAGCGGAATTAGGCGAATTACAGGAAAAATCACATCCCTGAGAACAAGCCGCCATGAATTTTTGACAAAGCATACAACGAGCCATTTGATTGGTCCAATCGTTTGCAACTATCCAATCGCAGGGCTGTTTACAATACAGCAGTAGCTTGAGTACATAACATCCGGGTTATCGCAGGAGACTTGACCTGGGGAAGCGCCGAGCGCTTATGTAATCATGTTGATTTTCGCTAAAATCGGTAACAATAAGGTACCTTACCCCCCCCCTAAAATTTTCTCAATGGATTTAGATGATTCACAGAAATGATCAATTTGAAAATAAATCAGCGGAAATCCGCGGATCGGCGGAAAATTGCCATCCCTGGTTCTGTCTTTCTGTATTTGGTTATTTGAAAATTCACTCGAGCATTCACACAGGTGAGAAGCCATTTTCTTGTGAAACCTGTGGGCAAAGATTTAATTCTTTCTTGCTGTCCCGTGCTGTTCACTGTATTTGTTATTTTGGCAGTTAATCTGATCTGGGTGTTTGGTATATTTTTTGTCATTGTGCTGTGTTAGTTTTGTTTCCTTTGCCTGGTCTTGATTGTGTTTTATTGTACTGATTCTGGGTTTGGTCTCTCTCCCTCCGGACCTACCCCCCAGCCGCCCACCCTGGAGGGGGTGGGGGGGGGGCAGGGTGGTCCATGGGCATTCTGGAAGCCCGCCTTGGAGGGAGGGAACTGTTACAACCCGAGCGCCGGTCCTGTCCGCGCTCGGGCTACGTATAGCTCGCTGCCAGCTTTGACAGCTGTGGGTTATATTCTGGCTTCACCGGGCTCTTATTGTGAAGGTGCTCGGTGGGGCTCCCGGCTGTCAAGGTCGGCCAGCTGACTGTCATTACTGCTCGTTAGGGCTCGCCCTTATTAGGCGGACGCTGACGGCAGTTAGATTGCAGGAGTATCATCAGACATCATCCAAGCCTCGTCAGACATTCATCGTTCTGGTCTGATAAGATTCATGTGTATATTCTTGTGCTTTGCTTGTTCATGTCATGCCATGTTTTAGACCACAAAGTGGCTGGGGTTAGCCTTACGGTCCCATGCTCAGTGTTCAGTGTATCTTCGCCACAGTCATAGTCTTGTATGTGTGTCTCGTGTTTTGTAAATAAATCACCATCATTGCAAACTCATTGGTGGACTCTTGGCGTCTTATGGTGATCCGCAAGGATCACCGCATGACAAAAACATCTCTAAAAAGTCTTCAGTTGATCCAAAATGCTGCAGCAAGAGTTTTAACAGGTACTAGAAAGAGAGATCATATCTCTCCGGTTCTGGCCTCCCTTCATCGGCTTCCCATAGAGTTTAGAATTAAGTTTAAAATCCTTCTTCTCACTTTCAAAGCTCTAAACAATCAGGCCCCTTTTTATTTGAAAGATCTGATATTACCCCATTATCCTAACAGAGCACTACGCTCCCAAAATGCTGGATTACTTGTAATACCTAGAATCTCCAAATGTACAATGGGGGGCAGAGCTTTCAGTTATCAAGCTCCTCTCTTGTGGAACCAGCTGCCAATCTGGATTCGGGAGTCAGACTCAATCAATCTCTGTTTTTAAGAATAGGGTTAAAACCTTCCTTTCTGATATAGCCTACAATTAGGGAGGGATCATATGTTTCTGAACCCTCCCTTAGTTATGCTGCTATTAGGTTTAGACAGCTGGGGGACCTCCAATAATTGCACTGGGCTTCACTCCTTTCTTCTCTCTCAATGAAATACATTTTTTTTTTTTTGCTGGTCATTAACATCTGTTTGTTTTCTCCCATAGATTGAGTCTCCATTGTGCTGTTTGCTCTCTACATGTCTGTTCTTTTCATCTTCTCTATCCCCTCACCCCCCAGCCAGTCGCAGCAGATGACTGCCCCTCCCTGAGCCTGGTTCTGCTGGAGGTTTCTTCCTGTTAAAAGGGAGTTTTTCCTCTCCACCGTCGCCAAGCGCTTGCTCGCAGGGGATCGCCTGATTGCTGGGGTCTTTCTGCAATTGTAGGGGATTCCGACTCCGACTCCTTGATTCTGACAAGCTGACCCCCCACCCCTTCAAGCTCTGCAGCAATGCTGGCGGCACTCATACGTCTATTTTCAAAAGACAACCTCTGGATATGACGCTGAGCATGTGTATTCAACTTCTTTGATCGACCATGGCAAGGCTTGTTCTGAGTGGAACCTGTCCTGTTAAACCGCTGTATGGTCTTGGCCACCGTGCTGCAGCTTAGTTTCAGGGTGTTGGCGATCTTCTTATAGCCTAGGCCATCTTTATATAGAACAACAATTCTTTTTTCAGATCCACAGAGAGTTCTTTGCCATGAGGTGCCATGTTCAACTTCCAGTGACCAGCATGAGAGCGTGTGAGAACAATAACACCACATTTAACACACCTGCTCCCCATTCACACCTGAGACCTTGTAACACTAATGAGTCACATGACACCGGGGAGGGGAAAATGGCTAATTGGGCACAATTTGGACATTTTCACTTAGGGGTGTACTCACCTTTGTTACCAGCGGTTTGGACATTAGTGGCTGTGTGTTGAGTTATTTTGAGGGGACAGCAAATTTACTCTGGTAGACAAGCTGTACACTGACTACTTTACATTGTATCAAAGTGTCATATCTTCAGTGTTGTCCCATGAAAAGATAAAATATTTACAATAATGTGAGGGGTGTACTCACTTTTGTGAGATACTGTAAGTGCAGTAATTCAGTACTTGTACTTTCACTTCCCATCACTATAATGTTATAGTGATTTGCATTGTTTATCCTAAATAGCTTTACATTTTATGTACAGTATATGTTTGGCGTGATGATAATTACTGAATGTGGAAGCAGAAAAACACTTAAGGAAAGAAAGCTTTTATTTTCAAAATGTGCAAAAACGTTAAGACTGCTTGCTACATATGAAATATTATGCACACACAGCCAAAAATATCAATGCTGTGATAGTTACTTTTTTTGCAGTCCCTCAAGCACAGATGACGTGTCCCATCAGTCCAACAAGGGTATCGGTCCTGTCCTCCATCTTCTGGATGCTTTGCAGCAAAGCGGAGGTCAGCTGCTCCTCCCTCCTGCTCTGCTCCTGCTGTCTCTCATCTGACCTCTCCAGGTAGTCAAGAAGGAGGTCCATGTTTGTGTCCCGCTTCCGTTTCCCTGTTTTAAAGTACAAAAATAAGAAGCAATATAAAATAACCACACACTGAAAAACGCAGGAATCGTCAATCCAAGAATGAATGTGTCTATTCAACATCCAGTTACTGTTAGTGGCATCACAACATTCAATTCAAGTGTATAATTGATTTAATTCACTCCCTCCTTTGTGTGAATGGGTCATGATCTGAACATATATTACCTAATCTGGTCTGACGAGAAGAGGAGGAAGAGCAGGAGGAGGACAAGCTTGGTGCTGGTGAAGGTGAGCTGGACACCACAGGTCTGGGTGCTTCTCCCTCATCATCCAGGTGTGATAAATCTGTAAATACAAAAAAAAAAAGTGTTTTAGTTTGTGCAGTGGACAACTTAAACCTTCCATTAAATGTGCAGACATAGAAGGAAATTTTATTCAATATCACTATTAACAAAGCTTACATGTCTGATTATGGAATAGAAGAATAGGAATACAATAGGATTCATTGTCATTGTACAGTTGTACAGTTGTACAGTACAATGACATTGTAGGTGCTCCACCAGGCTACTGCGCAATAAAGTAAGAGAAGATTAGCTAAAACACAGTTACAGAACACACAATTAAACACAAGTGAAATTTTTTTTAAAAAATGGCCCATGATTATGGAAATATAACCAAAATAGTAAAAATGATGACGTTACTAGCATCTTTAGGAGAAAAATCTCCAATATACACAATGCAAGGCACCCATTCATACACAGTATTGATACCACAAAAAGCATACTTTGCACTGGATATCTTTATAAAAAAAGTATTCTCCAAGATGCTAAGATTTTTGTTCTAGTTCTCTCAAATGAGCATTTCAAGATATATAGCGATGTCACGTCATTTGGGACAACAATAAACAGTACTGATACAAAACAAATACAGCGTATTTTGCACCGGATATCTAACAAAGTATTCTGTAAAACGCTAACATTTTTGTCCTAGTTTTCTCAAACAAGCATTTCTTTATGGCGATGAGAAACGTTTGGTCATGGTAAAAGCACTGTTAGCTTGTTAGCATAGCTAATGGAAAATACTAGAGGCACAAGTGAGTAAAAAAAAATATCCACACTTTGGTCGTTGCATATCAATACAAGCATATATATATATATATTCGTTAACTTTTGGCATTTTAAAGACAATACACTTACCAGCAGCGTTTTGAGCAGTTTGTTGTACGGACTCATTCTTGGCAGTTACTGATGGTCCTGGTTGGCTGGCCTATCCCCAAAAACAGTTCCTCAGATGAGCGGCCCCCTCCAGCCTATCTTGTACTTCTGCTCATGTCCATAGAGCCAGCAAATGTGTCTCCTCTACGCTCCAAATCCATCATGCTTGCTCTGCTGTTTGGAATGCAACATGGCAATCAGTAACGTTTTGAAGCCGGTCAGTTAACCACGCCCATGGCAGTAGACGTTAACAACGTCAACTGGTTCTTAGCGCTGGCCCAGCTAGGAGTTGGGGCCAGGTTAGCACCACTTTTGAGAGCCTGGGTCTAGTGCTTAGCCGGTCAAAAACCAAAGAACTGGTGCCAAGTCAGGCTCTGGCTCCAGACTGGAACCGTGATAGTGGAGAAGGCCTATTGAGAACCACATTGGAAATAAATGTGCTGATGCTGGTATGCTTTTATGTGTTATCCTCGGTGATTGTTATATATTTGTCTTGTTTATGCATGTACATATATGATTTTTACTCAATAAACTCAAAGGCTTTTTTAAGGATCCCCGGACAAAGGAGTAGGCTAACATTAGCTTAGCATCATAGTTGGTGTTTCCATAGTAACAGAAAGTAAACTAACCTTCTATCCTCGCCTCCATTTCAAGATTTTAAATACACATCAGCCGATTCTTAGTGTCGGTCCACCGCTGCTCTGTCCACAGAACCGGACTGACTCCAGCTCTGTGTTCCAGCTGCCGTTCAACAAGGTAACCAGAAGTAACATATTGTTAGCAGAGTCACATCCGGTAGGAGTTTCAAAGTAAAAGTCAAAACCATAAACTATTTCCCCCTTTGATCAAAGGATCTGTGGCCGAATTTCTCCTCCCTTGCAGACTCGTTGACTTTAGGCGCGTTCACGTGAAATGAAGGGCTGTTCCAATCTGAAATCAGGAAGTGGCTGCTCACTCGCTGACTTCACATGAGTCCATACCTGTCAAGGCATACCTCATGCCTCCCTTATTGGGGGGCTTTCACACCTGTACTGAGTATTTATCGGCAGATGAAAGAAAACTGAAGCAAAAAAAAAAAAAACTAAACAAACAGCAACTGCAACATGAACTATTTCAAACATATTTATTCAAATGTACACTTATATGGACACAATCTTGAGCCATAACTTTTTGGTAATGTGCAAATAATAAGCCAAGTAGCACAAAAAAAATTAAATAAAAATAAATGATATTAATAATAAATAAATAAAAATAAATAAAAAAATATTTTTCAAATTTACATTAGCACAAGGTAGATTGTTTAATTTGAAAGTACACAATAAGAATTATTCTGAATATAGTTCTTAATTGGCAGCTAGATAGTGTATATACACTTGGAATTAAAGAGTTTTTAATTGTCAGCTTTGTTACACTAATGCACTTGGATGAACTTGAAACAAGAAAATGTTCACTGATGCTAAACACTGCTTAGGTGCGCTTGTGGAGGATCAAAATAAGTGCAGGCGGACACGAGTGAAGTTTAAAAGGGTGCTTCATGCAGACAGTCAACTTATATACCCGGCTAATGCATGCATGGCACATTAGCATCACAGTAGACAGCAGGAAAGCATATACATTTGCATTAGTCACACATATCAGGTGCAGCATTACTGGCGCCGGGATTCCTCTCTGTTCCGGAGCCGCAGAAGGTGCGAGGCGCTTCTGTAATGATCAGTCCACACCTCTCACTGTTGTGATAATTGCTCACGCTGAGCGCTCTGCCAGCTCGCTGTGGGGGTCACACGAGGTGTTCCTCTTTTCCCGTATATTTTTCTTTTTGGAGTACAGAAATGGCAATACGCCCGTATTTGCTAAAATTGCATTTTCCCTGTATTAAAATACGGCGAAACCGTATCACTTGACACCTATGTGAGTCCTTACCTGAGTCAGCAAGGGAATTACCCACAGTTCAGAGCGCCATGTTGGGGTTTCTCAATGAAAAGCTCCTGACTGGTCACCATCACTGACCACCCCTTCACCCCTGCTCCACCCCACAAAAAAAACAACAACAAACAAACAAAACAGGTAAACACAGAAGCATGGAAGGAACAACTCTAAACACCATTAAAAAATTCTACGACACGGTGGTGGCATCAGCCATCACTTTTGGAGTGGTCTGCTGGGGCAGTGGCATCACAGCAGCCGATAGAAAGAGACTGAACAAACTAATCAAGAAAGCTAGCTCTGTCCTGGGGCAACACCTTGACTCAGTGGGGGAGATAGGAGAGAGAAGGATGGTGGCTAAACTGTCATCTCTGCTGGAGTCCGAGTCCCACCCTATGCAGGACATACTGAATGCACTGAGGAGCTCATTTAGCAGTAGACTACATCATCCTAGGTGTGCGACCGAGAGGTTTCGCAGGACCTTCCTACCTACGGCTGTCAGACTGTATAACCTAAGCAGGGCTGCTCGCAGAGATAGCAAAAAAAACGTGACAACCTAATAGTATTGAATGCAAAAGACGCAACAGACTTACACAAATGGTCCCCTCCAGTATACAACTAGGACAATATCAGTCGCTACGGAGGGTAACAATATGTATGGGTACATATTCATACCATGTAGGGTATGGCTGTGTATTTGTGCATACATATGTTTAAGCATAAAAGGGATATATGTAGCTGTGTATTTGTGCATACATAGGTTTAAGCATAAAAGGGATGCTGAGATTACTTATGTGGATTGACCTCACGACGAAGAGGGCAATAGGTCTGGACCACCTGCGGGGCACGAACAAAGGACTTCCCGACCTTCAGGAGGCAGGTGGAGGACTGAAGACTGGAGGGGAGAGAAATGTCAATAAGGGGTTGACGGGGATATGTGACCCTTCCTTTGCGTGAATCATGTGTGTGAAGCTTTTGGGTGAACTGGTATAAATGTGAAGCTTAGATGTAGCCCAGTCTCTTTCTTCCTGCTTATTGGAGAGAGCAGGCTGGGGACATGGATGCTTGAATAAATCTGAATTAAAACACAATTCAGTCTCTTTATTCCATGCTCCCCACATTGGTGACCCACCGACGTAGAGAATGCCTGGAGAGAATCTTTGCGTTCCGGACTCGCTGAAGTCGGCCCTGGCGAGCGCTGTAGCCGTCAAGCTGCCGGAATTCTGGCAGGACAATCCACGGTCGTGGTTCCTACAAGCGGAGTCACAGTTCGCGCTCGCAGGGGTATCGGCGGATGACACTAAGTTCCACCATGTCATCGCTAAGCTGGACAACCGCACAGCTCGGTGCGTGCAGAGCTTGGTACAGCAGCCACCCGCCACCGACAGATACGGCAGGTTGAAAGCTACCCTCATCAAGTTTTTCACGCCCTCAGCCGAAGTGATGGCTAGGAGGCTCCTGGCTTTGCTCAACCAGGGAGGACACAGGCCAAGCGCCCTGATGGAAGACATGCTACAGCTGAGGGGGTCAGACAACGATGGCTTCCTTTTCCAGTATATCTTTCTGACTAACCTCCCGGCGCACATGAGAGGGACGCTGGCCGGCGTACGTTGTGAGATCCAGGAGGATTTCCGGGAGCTGGCCCAGGAGGCAGAGAGGATCCTGGACGCCTGCGGTGAGCAGACGACCGCAGCGGCGACCCAAAGCAGCGGGGAGCCAGGGGCAGAGGACCCAACCCTACCGACAACGGCAGCGGCGTGGCCTCGGCACGGTGATCGTGAGGGTTCAGTGGCAGAGGCGCGGCCCCGGCGCAGAGGTGGAGATGACCTCTGTTTTTATCATCGGAGGTTCGCCGAGAGGGCACGCAGGTGTGTGCTGCCCTGCAGCTTCAGGAGTTCGGGAAACGGCAAGACCGAGGGTCGTTAGCAGCTTCGACTCTCGGTGAAAACAGCAAGCTGCTCTACATCACGGATGCGAGCTCCGGACGAGATTTCCTCATAGACACCGGAGCCCAAGTGAGTTTCATCACCCCAACATATGCTGACCAGTTGGCTGGACCCCGTGGTAGCGGAGCGACTGCGGCAAACGGCTCGAGCATCAACACTTACGGGAAAAGAACCTTGTCTTTACGCTTACATGGCCGCACATATGAATGGACTTTTGTCATAGCGGCGGTGAGTTTCAACATGTTAGGCGCTGATTTTCTGTGCTCACATGGTCTGTTAGTTGATCTTGCCAATAGGCGGCTGGTAAATGCACTCTCTTTTTACTCTCTTCCCTGTTCAGCTCGAGTGTCCCCGCCACCAATACAGACCAACGTCGCCGCAGCAGGTGGTAAGTTCCACACACTCCTCACCCAGTTTCCAGCACTCACGGTACCCACCTTTTCAGCGACGGTCACAAAACACGGGGTGGAGCATTTTATAACCACATCTGGCCCCCCCGTCTTTGCGAAGGCTCGGCGCTTGGATGCTTCAAAGCTCTCCATAGCGCGCGAAGAGTTCGCCAGCCTAGAGAGGCTGGGCATCATTCACCGTTCGAAAAGCCCATGGGCTTCGCCGCTGCATATAGTCCCAAAAGCTGACGGCTCCTGGAGACCGTGCGGCGATTACCGCAGGCTGAACAACGCCACAGCACACGATCGTTACCCCATCCCACACATCCAAGATTTTTCAGTACATCTAGCGGGGCGCGCATTTTTTCCAAAATAGACCTGGTTCGCGGCTACCATCAGGTTCCGGTCCGGCCGGAGGACATTCCTAAAACAGTGGTAATAACCCCGTTTGGACTTTTTGAGTTTCTACACATGCCGTTTGGTCTTAAAGGGGCGGCTCAAACGTTCCAACAGATGATGGACACCGTGTTACGCGATCTCCCTTTTGTGTTTGTGTACCTCGATGACATTTTGGTCGCCAGTATTTCAAAGGAAGAACACGAAAAGCACCTCACTGTGGTCTTTAGGAGGTTGGGAGAGCACGGCTTAATAATTAATCCAGCCAAGTGCCAGTTCGGCGTCGCGCAGATCGATTTTTTGGGCCACCGCGTTTCCCCAGAAGGTGCAGTTCCGTTACCGGATAAAGTGCGTGCGGTGGCAGATTTTCCCCAACCACAAACGGTCAAGTCATTGCAGGAATTTTTAGGGATGGTGGATTTTCACAACCGTTTCCTGCCCCACGCAGCGCAACTCATGCAGCCGTTATATGCCGCGCTCAAGATACAAAAACCAGCCAATGCTGGTGAATGGTCCCCAGAGCGGGAGCGCGCATTCACAGAGGTGAAAAGAGCCTTGGCTGACGCTGCGCTCCTGGCTCACCCTGACCCAGCGGCACGCATCGCGCTAACGACAGACGCATCAGATGTGGCCATAGGGGCTATGATAGAGCAGCAGGTTGACGGGGTTTGGCAGCCGCCGGCTTTTTTCAGCAAATCCTTGAGCGAGGCCGAGCGAAAATACAGCGCGTTTGACAGGGAGCTGTTGGCACTGCATTTGGCTATTCGTCATTTCCAGTTCTGGCTGGAAGGACAGCGTTTCACTGCTTTTGTGGACCACAAGCCGCTCACGTACGCCATGTCCAAAATTTCAGACCCGTGGTCAGGCAGGCAGCAGCGGCAGCTGGCCGCAATTTCGGAATTTACCAGTGACATTCGGCACGTAGCGGGTAAACTCAACGTGGTAGCAGACTGCCTCTCGCGCGCGGTCACAGCACAGGCGCGCGCAGAGGCGGACCATGCCACCGCGACCGCGCAGCAGAGTAGCAGCGCGGGAGCGCGTGTGGCCCCAGTTCACGTGGGTATAGATTACGCAGCCATGGCGGCAGAGCAGGGTGCAGATGCAGACGTGCGCGCGCTCCAGTCTGGACCAACAGGGTTAAGGCTGGAGAGCAAGTGTTTACAAACCGGTACGCCCCCCTAATCTGCGATGTGTCAACCGGGCGCCCACGCCCGGTAGTTCCGGCCACATGGCGCCGCCGCTTTTTTGACTCAGTCCACTCGCTGGCGCACCCGGGAGTGCGCGCTTTGGTGAAAATGGTTGCGGAAAAGTTTGTTTGGCCGAGCCTGCGCAAGCACGTGAAGGAGTGGGCAAAGACCTGCATGTCCTGTCAACGGGCCAAAATCCACAAGCACACAAGAGCCCCTTTAGAACCGTTTCGCATTCCGGCCAGAAGGTTCGACCACGTGCATGTCGACCTCGTGGGCCCCCTACCGGCGTCACAGGGGTTCACACATCTTTTGACAATGGTGGATCGAACCACACGTTGGCCGGAAGTGGTCCCACTGGTGACAACCACGGCCGTGGAGGTGGCTCGTGTTTTTTTAACAGCTTGGGTAGTGCGTTTTGGCGTTCCGTCGGATATTACGTCCGATAGAGGGCCTCAATTCGTCTCTGAGCTTTGGTCAGCGATGGCCAACGGCTTAGGAGCAAAAATTCACCGCACTACTGCTTATCACCCTCAGGCTAATGGTTTATGCGAGCGCTTTCATAGGTCTTTGAAGGCAGCACTCAGAGCGTCACTCACGGATGCAGATTGGGTAAACAAACTACCATGGGTATTATTAGGGTTGCGTTCTGCGCCCAAGGAGGCTGCCAGGCGAGTTTTTACCAGAGCACCCGGAGCCGCCCCCCCTCCCTGCTCTGGGGCCGCTGGTCGGCACGGGAGCAGACGTGCTCCCAGGCCCCGTTCATCACGCTTTTCCGCGTGTTTTTGTCCCCAAAGCTTTAAAAAATGCTGAGTTCGTTTTTGTCAGGCACGAGGCGCTAAGATCAACCCTCAGACCCCCATACGATGGGCCATATAGAGTGCTGGAGACAGGGGATAAGCATTTTGTGCTGGATTTGGGAGACAGAAAAGAGACAGTTAGTATTGACAGACTAAAACCTGCTTTTGTGATGAATGACGAAGCTGTACCGGTAGCGAGGGTGCCTCGACGCGGCAGAACCCCCAAGGGGAATGTCTTGGAGCCCCCGCAGGGGTCAAATAACCACTCTCTTCCTCAGTCAACAGAGCCTGGGCAGAAGGGCGCCGCAGGCAAGGCGGGGCCGGCTTACAGCAGATTCGGGAGACGGTTGAAGCCCAGGCCGCGCACAGACTGAGTGTTTGATGTTGGATGTATTGTTGATAGTAACATGTTCGCAGAATTTTAATGTATTGACCATTCTTCATCGTTTGGGGGGGGGGGTTGTATGGCTGTGTATTTGTGCATACATATGTTTAAGCATAAAAGGGATATATGTAGCTGTGTAATTGTGCATACATAGGTTTAAGCATAAAAGGGATGCTGAGATTACTTATGTGGATTGACCTCACGACGAAGAGGGCAATAGGTCTGGACTACCTGCGGGGCACGAACAAAGGACTTCCCGACCTTCAGGAGGCAGGTGGAGGACTGAAGACTGGAGGGGAGAGAAATGTCAATAAGGGGTTGACGGGGATATGTGACCCTTCCTTTGTGTGAATCATGTGTGTGAAGCTTTTGGGTAAACTGGTATAAATGTGAAGCTTAGATGTAGCCTCTTTCTTCCTGCTTATTGGAGAGAGCAGGCTGGGGAAATGGATGCTTGAATAAATCTGAATTAAAACACAATTCAGTCTCTTTATTCCATGCTCCCCACATAGGGTAACTAAATAGACGGTTATGCTGTTTATTCCATCTAGCTACAATGCTCCACACAGTGTATATATATTTATATATTTATGTGTACATATGTATATTCACTGCTCTTATTTTCTTATCTTCTTAATTATTGCTCTGAGTGTTGCTATCCCTGTGCTGTTGCAATCCTGGAATTTCCCCATTGTGGGACTAATAAAGGCTTATCTTATCTTAAAAGAAGATGTTTACATGAAAGTATAATGTCTGGTCTGCAGTGTGTCTATAGTTGCATAATAAAACATTTTTTTATTTACAAACAGGGAGCAATGAACAAACATTACAGTTTATTGAGCTTTGTATTGAACATGACTCCAAATTCCCAGGGCACAGAAATCCATCTGCTCAAGGTTTCAAGTCAGTATTCAGCTGGTATATTGATTGATTATTGATTATGATTATTTAGTAAGGCAGTGGATGACTTTAACTTAGGATTTAAGATACTGCATTTAACACATAACGTATAAATAAAGGATAAATAAATAAAAAAAAATATAAATATACTATAATGCAGACATTATCAACTATTTTGTGTAATTTTCATAAAAAAGTAAAATTAATTTGTTCATAATTACCTCTCTTTCACTCTGTAAGGCTAGTGCCTGCAAGATATTTAGATCAGGAAATTGATTCCTGCTGTTCCTTGGCCTTGAAGATAAAATCATTCTTAAAATAAAAAGTCTGAATACCACAATACTAAACAGCATGTTTGTCATACACCATTGTCATTGTTGTGGGCAGTGGCTTGACTCTGCTTGGAGCTTTGCTCGGAGTCGGTCTAGAATGGAGTAGTGAGGCACCTCCTTCCCTCCACTAGCCTTGGGTGCGCACCTTGGGCAAGTGCTAGTACACCCGCAGCCTCCCTTGCCAGAGTCACGGCACGGCAGTTATGTCATCAACTCGATGGCATCTCTGGCACTACATCATTGGCGCTTCTGAATGTCAACTCGGCTTCAGTTGCTGCAGGCGCCTCTGACTGCCTACTCGGCTTCAGTTACGGCAAAATGCAACGAGCTTCTCTGCGACCATCTCAGCTTTGCTGTGTTGTCGACCAACAGAGCACCTCGCCAAGGGACACTGCCTATGCGCCAAGCAGTGTCGTCATCACCATAGGTGCAGCCCCACAGTTTTCAATGGAAGTACAGTTAAGGAGAGAAGATATGGCTACCGCATACGGGGGAACCGATGTGCCACTCAATACGGCAGTGGCGATAAGTGGACGAAGTCCGTATACTGCTACCGCGTCCGGGGTAACCGACGAACAACACCATTGACCTTCTGTTTCGAACTCATGCAAACAATGCCTCAATCTCGGTGCTTGGAATGTCCGTACAACCAACGACAGTGAGTCTTCAATCAGACCTGAAAGAGCAACAGCCCTTATCTGTCATGAGCTCGAGAAAGCATCCATTGACATCTGTGCCCTAAGCGAAGTTCGGCGACCTGGCACCGGAAACGTAGTTGAGAGGAGTCACACAATCTTCTGGAGTGGAGGAGAAGAGAGAACAGCTGGGGTTGGCTTTGCTATTTCCAACAGGCTAGCTGCTCAAGGTATCACCCCTACACCAATTAGCGACAGGCTCATGTCAATGCGCATACAGGTAAAGGGAGGAAACAATCTAACTCTCATTAGTGTATATGGGCCGACCATGCAAAGATCTCAGGAAGAAAACTAGAAAAGCACTCGGAGATCGCAGACCTCCGCCAAGTGCCACAGTTCCCCCATACAGTGTTTGTGTGTACGTTTTCAGATTCCTTGACCATGAAAACATATGACTAGCAATTTGATTGACAATGATATGATTAGCGGTTCAGTAGTTATTCACGAAAATGACATTGTCCGTAATGGCGGCCACAGTTCCCCCCATACAGTATTTGTGTGTACGTTTTCAGATTCCTTGACCACGAAAACATATGACTAGCAATTGGATTGACAATGATAGGATTAGTGGTTCAGTAGTTATTCAGGAAAATGGCATTTTCTGTAATGGCGGCCACAGTTCCCCCCATCCACGTTTTCAGATTCCTTGACCACGAAAACATATGTCTAGCAATTGGATTGACAATGATAGGATTAGTGGTTCAGTAGTTATTCAGGAAAATGGCCTTTTCTGTAATGGCGGCCACAGTTCCCCCCATACAGTGTTTGTGTGTACGTTTTCAGATTCCTTGACCATGAGAACATATGACTAGCAATTGGATTGACGATGATAGGATTAGTGGTTCAGTAGTTATTCAGGAAAATGGCATTTTCCGTAATGGCGGCCACAGTTCCCCCATACAGTGTTTGTGTGTACGTTTTCAGATTCCTTGACCATGAGAACATATGACTAGCAATTGGATTGACAATGATAGGATTAGTGGTTCAGTAGTTATTCACGAAAATGGCATTTTCCGTAATGGCGGTTTTCTTCTGGACGGTGATCCGGATCACCACCAAAATTTAATCAGTTCTTCCTTGTACCATTTCCAACAACACCTGAAAGTTTCATCGAAATCCGTCCAAAACTTTTTGAGTTATCTTGCTAACCAACAGACAGACAAACAGACAGACAGACAGACAGACAGACAGACAGACAGACAAACCCCGGCAAAAACATTACCTCCTTGGCGGAGGTAAAGAGCAGTTCTATGAAAAGCTTAGCAGCTGCACATCTGCCGCCGAGATGGACATCATCATCATCCTGGGCGACTTTAATGCTCGAGTGGGCAAGGACTGGAAATCGTGGCCGAATGTAATTGGAAAACATGGCGTTGGTAAAATGAACTCCAACGGGCTTATGCTCTTAGAATTCTGCACCAGATTCCAGCTCAGTGTCATGGGTACTATGTTCCAACAGAAAAACACCTTAAAGAACACATGGCAACACCTACGTTCAAAGCACTGGCACCAAATCGACCATGTACTATCCAATAAGGCCGCAAAACCATATGTTACAGTGACATGAGTCAATCAAGCAGCAAACTGCTTCACCGATCATAAGCTCCTTGTATCTAAGTGCCTGTTCTTTATTAAAAACAAGAAGAGTGGTACAAGGCCTCCCAAGAAGCTAGACACACATTTGGATGATGACAAAAAAGCATTACTGGAGCTCTTCCTAGACGAAAAGTTGTCTACCTGTAAGGCGGACTTTGATGAACTCAGACTTATTCTCCAGAATGCTGCCACACGTCTTTGGCAAAAAGAAACGAGTGCAGAATGACTGGTTTGATGATCAGGACCAAGAAATTCAAAAGCTGCTTCAAGACAAGAACTTGGACAGGCATGTTCTAAGAAGGCAGATCAGAGAGCTAAAGAATGACTGGTTTTGGCGCAGAGCTGAGGAGGCAGAGCGGCACTCTCAGGAGAAGAACCACAGAGAGTTTTATGCTACCCTCAATGCCGTCTATGGCCCTAGATCCAGAAGCACCCATCCTGTGAAGTCCAAAGATGGTGAGCTCCTGACTGTTCCTGACAAGATAAAGGACAGATGGGTTGAGCACTTCAGCGACTTATTAAACCAACCAACGGATGTTGACTTGAGCATCGTCGATGACATAGACCAGCTTCCAGTTATCGAATCAATGAGCCTTCCGATTGAAGACCAAGAACTTGACCAAGCCCTTAGAAACACCCGATTAGGAAAGAGCCCAGGTCCAGACGGTATTCTACCTGAAGTACTTGTGCTTGGAGGACGTCGCTTAAGAGCTTTCCTACTTGTCCTATTCAACATCTGCTGGACTACAGAGATTATCCCAACTGACTGGATAGACGCCATCATCGCAATTCTGTTCAAAAAAGGTGACAGAAGCCTCTGTGGCAATTACAGAGGAATTTCACTGCTCAGTGCTGTTGGTAAAGTCTTCGTGGACATTATCTTGCAGAGGCTTCACCTGTTAGCAGAATATATCTACCCCCAGTCGCAGTCAGGGTATCGAAACGGTAGAAGTACAATAGATGGGATTTTCACCCTTCGCCAGCTGATGGAAAAAACAAGAGAGCAGCACAGATGTTTGTACATAGCTTTCGTGGATTTTGTGAAGGCGTTTGACATGGTCAATCGCGAGCTCCTCTTCATCATCCTTGGCAAACTTGGCTGTCCTCCAAAGTTTATAAGAATCATCAAGAGACTATACACGGACGTGCATGCCCGACTTGCTATCAATGGTGAACCCACCCAATCCCTTGAATACAACAGCGGGGTCAAGCAGGGGTGTAAACTAGCTCCAACACTCTTTGGCATGTTCGCAGCAGTCCTACTTTGGCTTGCTTTCAAAGAAATCAAGCACACCTGCAGCACACAGATCAGACTGCGTTACGATGGCGATCTTTTTGACCTCCGCAGATTAAAAGCGAAATCCAGAGTCCTCACAGATTATATTAGAGAAGCTCAGTATGCTGACGATATCGCGATTTTCAGTGATACATCAGAGGGCCTGCAGACGTTATTATCCTCCTACAATGACGTCGCTAAGAGAATGGGTCTCTGCATCAACACAGTCAAAACGGAGACCATGTGTATTGGCAATACAGCTGAGTTCTTTATTGACAACATCAAATTGGCCAACGTTACTCGCTTCAAGTATCTCGGCAGTTATGTCAGCAGTGACTGCTCTATGAAGGAAGAACTTTTTTTTTCCGGTTCCGGTTCCGCCGGACCGGTGGCGCCACACGAGTTGGCTGCCCGTTGCAACAGCCTTTTTTATCTTCCTTCTTCTTTCTGTATCTTTCACTCTATGTATATATCACGGACACACAGATCGCCCCAAAGGTCTCCCGAGTCGGTGGACGGAGCCACTGTTTACAGCAGGAGACGTTACAGCAGGAAGAGCTAGTGCTAGCTAGCACTCAACCGCCACCCGATGCTAATGGAGGAACTCGACATACCGGGAACTGTAGCGAAAACAACGCGGGTGCCGGGCTGGAGTTTAGGCGGCGTGCAAGAAATATGGGACAGAATAATAGAGAGCGATGGCAAGAACCAAGCAGACCGCCCATAAAATCTACTGGAGGAAAAAGCCCCCCAGGAAACAGCTAGCCACCAAGGCTGCTCGGAAGAGCGCTCCGGCCACCGGCGGAGTGAAGAAGCCTCACCGTTACAGGCCCGTGGCTCTGAGAGAGATCCGTCGCTACCAGAAATCCACGGAGCTGCTCATCCGTAAGCTGCCCATCCAGCGCCTGGTGAGGGAGATCGCTCAGGACTTCAAGACCGACCTGCGCTTCCTGAGCTTCGCCGTCATGGCTCTGCAGGAGGCCAGCGAGGCCTACCTGGTGGGTCGCTTCTTCGCTAAGAGGGTCACCATCATGCCCAAAGACTTCCAGCTGGCCCGCCGCATCCGCGGAGAGAGAGCTTAGACTTTCTGCTGCACATTCACCAACCATAATGCTCCGCACTGTGTGTGTCTCTCTCTCTATATATATATATATATTTATAGTAATATGTACATATGTTTACTAGCTGTTCTTGTTTTTTCTTGCCTTCTGATTGTTGCTCTGAGTGTTGCTATCCCTGTGCTGTTGCAATCCTGGAATTTCCCCATTGTGGGACTAATAAAGGCTTATCTTATCTTAACTTGCATCTCGCATTCAAGCAGCATCGTGTGCTTTTGGCCGTCTGCGCAAGAGAGTGTTTGATTCGCATGACCTCACAGTATCTACCAAAGTCGCAGTTTACAATCAGTGCCTTATACCCCTCCTGATGTATGGCAGTGAAACCTGGACCCTATACCAGCACGAAGTCAAGCAGCTTCGCATAATCCAACAGCGTCACCTTCGCCTGATACTAAACATCAAGTGGGATGATTTCATCAGCAATGAGGAGGTGCTGCGGCGGGCACACGTCGAAGACATCGAGATCAAGCTTGTAATGAGTCGCCTGCGCTGGTTAGGTCATGTCTGTCGAATGAATGATGATAGGCCGGTGAAGGAACTCCTGTATTGTGAGCTGGCTCATGGTTCTCGCAAAGTAGGTCGACCCAAACTCCGTTTTAAGGACACATGCAAAAATGCATTGAAGTGTGCCGATGTTTTAGATCAATGGCAATTGGTAGTACACGATAGAGAGGAATGGAAGAACCTCACGAGGAAAGTTTGCAGGGCGCATAATACAAAGAGAGTGATAGCTCACGAGAAAAGACGGGCTCGACGCAGAGTGGAGAGAAGTAAGGAAGGAACTGTGGATATACCCGTTTCGGGTGAAAGGCGATAATAATTGTCAAGGTAGGGTGACATGTCATCTTCTTCTTCTTTTAGATTTGATTGGCGGTTGGCAGCCAGCTTACAGGTGCATTACCGCCACGTACTTCACTCTATATCATCACTGTATATTTTTGTATCAGGAGTTCTTCTAAGGAGTTCTGAACAACTCCCTATGTGTGAAAAAATTATCCGTTCTTGGACTGTGTCCTCGGTGGCGTCAAAGCTGTGCCAGCCAGCCGGCCGGCTGGCCACCACAAAGTATCCCATTCCTTTTATACCATTTCAAGCCCTCGCAGACTCGCACACTCACACACTACTAATGACTGCCACCTAAGTCTACAAGGGCTCAGGGCTTAGGAAGGAGATTGAGATTCAGCCTATCTATAAACAGAAATTATGTAATTGTAACTTGCGGCACCTAAAGGCTCTCTTTTTCTTTTTCTTGATTTATTCAGTCTTTTGACTGTAGATACAACATAATAAACAATTAATTTCTTGTCACACCTTATGGTGATTTTAAACATGGAGGCAAAAAACCTGATTTTTCCAACAACGTCACAGTCTCAAACCTACCATACAGTGAATACATATTCACACAACATAATTAAGCCTTTATTAATCCCACAACACCAGGAACATTTCTCAACTACAGAGAAACAGAAGTTTGTAAACATTGTAATAAGAATACAATGACAACATGAATAAAGATTAAATAATAAAAACAAAGAGAACACATATGAATGTATGACTAATCAATACCACAAAGGTATGTAACAATTTCTTGTTTGTTGCCATCTTTAATATAGTCATATAGATACTAAAATACAGGACAGAACAGATGAATTTTAGATTCAACTTACAGCACTATTATGGCTGTGGTATTTGCCAGTAACACAGATAAGGTTAAAAAGAGAATCAGAAAGTGAACCGGTGTTATAGTACAAGACCATGTCCTCTGATACAGGTAAGAATACATACAGGTATTGATAAATAGTGATTACTGTGGCGGTTTGGGAAAACCCCCACAAACAGACTAAGGACAGACAGCTCGCTACTCCTGGTTTTTTCCGCTACACTACTGTGATAATGTCACCTTTCATGCATTGTGTTCATGCGTCCTGTCCTTACTGTGACCTAGAGACTCAGACCAATATGTAGATGTGCTTTTTAACCTCTTTGTTCTGCAGCTGGAGCAGAGTCTAGCAAATCTGCCTATTGTGATGTATGTCTCACAAATGCAAATATCTCATGCCTGTTCTGCAGTCCCTTTGATCAGACCAACTGCTGTGAATCTGCTTTGATGTATTGTTTGAGTTGGGTATAAATACTGCACAGGTTCTGTAACACATCCTCTCATTCTCTCACTTCAACCTCTGCTGCAGGACACAGACTTTGTGTCCCTCCTTCTCTGAGAGCCAGAGGATCCCGCTCCAGCCTGCACACACTTGGGCTGGAGAGGGGATCCTGTGACGGCGGTATGATAATAAACTCTACTTAAAACCTCCAACAACGCCGCTTTATTTTAAGCCGCCGCAATTACAATCATTTATTTAATGTTGCCATAGCCGTGAACAGCAGGAACCATTTATAATATTTTGCAAAAACAACATTAATAAAATCTGAAACCCACAAAAGACATTCATTCATTCATTCATTCATCTTCTTCCGCTTAATCCGTTTCGGGTCGCGGGGGGGCTGGAGCCTATCCCAGCATCTTTGGGCGAGAGGCAGGGTACACCCTGGACAGATCGCCAGTCCATCACAGGGCCAACACAGAGAGACAGACAACCATTCACTCTCACAGTCATACCTAAGGACAATTTAGAATCCCCAGTTTGAGGCCAATTAACCTAACTTGCATGTTTTTTGGCATGTGGGAGGAAACCGGAGAAATCCCGGGGTAAACCCACGCATACACGGGGAGAACATGCAAACTCCACACAGATCACTGTTGGTCGGGGGCTGGGATCGAACCCAGGATCCTCCGGCCAAGGGTGAGTTGCTGTGCTGCCGCAGTGCTAACCACTCCGCCACTGTGCCGCCCCCAAAAAAGACACAATGGGGGAAATAAGTATTGAACATTTTAGATTTAGATTTAGATTTAGATTTAGTATACTTTATTGATCCCCAGAGGGGAAATTGAGGGCATCCACCACCTGGATGGATGAAGCAGCCACGATACGGTGCTATCCCTTAACCATTCACACACACACTCACACCTAGGGCCACTTTAGAGTCTCCAATTAACCTAACCTGCATGTTTTTGGCATGTGGGAGGAAACCGGAGAAATCCCGGAGTAAACCCACGCAAACACGGGGAGAACATGCAAACTCCACACAGATCACTGTTGGTCGGGGTCTGGGATCAAACCCACGATCCCCACGATCCCCCGGCCAAGGGTAAACTGTGCTGCCGCAGTGCTAACCACTGCACCACCGTGCAGCAGTTTTGCCAGTACATATATTTCTAATGAAATTTTCACCTGACTTTGGTATTAGTAAAATCATTATTTTTTTTTTTTATCTATTATGACTGCTTTTAATTGAAAGAAAGAGTGTGGCAAGTAATAGGCTTGAACACCCCCTTTGTGGTATTGGAACACCACAAGGGGTTAACCGGCATCAGTGTGATGACACAGCTGGCTGGTGCTGTCATCACGCTGAACCACATATAAGGGAGAGCCACCATCTTAAGGGCTCTTCCCCGGCTGGCTCAGTATGTGAACTGTATATTATTAACTTCATGTAATAAAGTTTGCGTTCAAAAAAGATGCCATTCTCTGTGCCTCATTCCCAGTTTGTGGACATAACATTTGGCGACTGAGGATTAACTCATGGAGGCGTGCAGGGCACCTCTACGGCCATTTCTGGAATACGCAGGAGAACCAGCAATAGTGTGGCCTCGCTGGTTGGCCGCGTTCTAGAAGTACATTGTAGCGTTGGACCTGGGTAAACTCAACACAGCGAGGAAACGAGCACTTCTCGTGCACAAACTCTGCGTAGATGGTCAGCGAATTCTCCATGTTAGAACCGACGGAGTCATATGCTGTCAAGCTTCTTGCTAGCTACTTTGCCGAACACACACATAACACGAAGCTGTGGGTTGAAATGCTAATGGCGCCAAAAGACACATACAGTAGCTAGCTAACACGAGGGGGCTAACGTCCCAGCTAGTAGCAGCGGAGAAATTAGCCACGGGGCTAAATGGGCGCCAAGCACAGAAGTTACCCAGACAAATAGCGTTATCTGGCACGGTGAACATGGCAGAAGAGGGAGAATTCTGAGCTGAGAGTGACCGCAGCACTGTGGGTGAGCACGGCGCGGAGAGCGAAGATGACATGGAGGGAGACCGGCAACCAGACTCGGCCCCATTTTCCCCGCAGCCAGAGTCGGAGCAGCGGGAGGTGGAGCGCGAGCATGCTGAGAGCCCCAAAGCACAACAGTGACAGCCGGGCACGGCAAAGCACTTCAGACAACAGAGAGGAAGTACCGGACTGCTTTTGTACCCGAGACGAGCTGCAGTCGAAGACGGAGACAGTGGGTGAAGGGTCCGCAGTGAACATGGTGACAATGGAACCGCAGCAGCACCGCAGAGGTTCCGAGCTGAACGAGCATGCAGAGCCACCAGGAGTGCAACAACAGTGCATGAAAACAAGTAAGGTACTGCTTCATGTTATGGACTGGGTTCGGGTTCACGCCAGCGGGAGACCGGGACGGCGACTGACCAGGCCGCAGCCAGTGAAACAACGGGCGCCGCTGAGGATTGTGGCGAAGCTGAGGACAATGTGCTTTTGACAGATGGACAATTCGGTTTAGTATGCGAACAGACTACGGCGTGTCCAGGTAGTGGCTTCAGGCGGCAGGGCTCCACGGGAGTCGACCGCCGTAGTATGGGACCCAGTTCCCAGCGTCATGAAGATTGACCACGGTGGTCCAACAGCTCCAGGGAGGCAGCCTCCACGAGCCCATTTCAAAACCTCTCAGACTAAACTGTGTCCCCCGGTTGATCCACCCATGCCATGGGAGACTGTAAAAAAAAAAAAAAAAAAAATAGCACGGTTAATAAAAGTGGCAGAATAATCCACTTAGCCCACTGAGTCTAGCGGTGGTCCACCTGCTAACCCTAGTTAACATTATTATTGTTGTTTATGTGTACCAAATTGGGGAGGGTTAAATTTGGAAGTGTTCTGTGTTTTTGCAAGGGAGGAGAGAATATGGTATTGGGATACCACAACGGGTTAACCCGGCTGGTGCTGTCATCATGCCGAACCACATATAAGAGAGAGCCACCATCTTAAGGGCTCTTCCCCGGCTGGCTCAGTATGTGAGCTGTATATTATTAACATCATGTAATAAAGTTCATGTTCAAAGAAGACGCCACTCTCTGCCTCATTCTCAGTTTGTGGACATAACACCCTTGCTTATGGAAATGGTTTAACCCAAAAGCTCAGCAGTCAATAGAAACTGACATGCTGCTGCCCTGCACATGACGCGAAACTTCAGACAGTGACAGCTACTCAAAAATCATGTGAAATTCACATATACATTTGACGTGTTTATCACGCGTGAAATACACATGATTCACACGTTATTTGCATATCTGTGGTTGGCCCCCACAGTCAAAAAGATGCCCAAAAAATGCATTTCTTCTTCTTCTTTCGGTTACTGGCGGATAGCAAACAACTGAAAGGTGCATACCACCATCTACTATACAAGAGTGTATAACATTATGTCATCTGAGCCCGACCCCTAAATTCTATGACTTAATCTTGTGTTATTTAAAAAAGAGAAAAGAGCCCTCCTCGTGATTCTTATTGCCTCTCCATCTCCATCTGTTCCCAGAATCCCAGTTAAATCCCATTCCCTACTGGCTTCTCGAACTTCATTTTCCATTGTCTTTCATTTCCGTATTTGTGACAGTGTAATAAGATGTGCTCAACATTTTCTTTTACTCCACATTCTCTACATTTGTCACTTTCGCTTTTCCCCATGGTGAATAAAGTGCCGTTTAAACCTGTGTGATCCAGTCTGAGTCTTGCCATGATGATGTCTTCCCTCCTTTTGGTTGTTATGAAATTCTTTATTGCAATAGATTTTTGTATTTTGTAATACGATCTACCTTCATGATCTTCATCCCATCTATTTTGCCATAGCTCGGTTCCTTTTTTCTTGATTACTGCTTTCCCTTCACCTTTTCCAAGAGACAATGGTATAGTTATGGCGGATAGCAAACAACTGAAAGATGCATACTGCCACCTACTGTACAAGAGTGTGTAACATTATGTCATCTGAGCCTGACCCCTAAAATTCTATGACTTAATCCTGTGTTATTTAAAAAAGAGAAAAGATTCCTTCTCGGGATTCTCATTGCCTCTCCATCTCCATCTTTTCCCAGAATTCCAGTTAAATCCCATTCCCTACCGGCCTCTCGAACTTCATTTTCCATTATCTGTCTTTCATTTCCGTATTTGTGACAGTGTAATAAGATGTGCTCAACATTTTCTTTTACTCCACATTTTCTACATTTATAATAAAATTTCAGCAGCAAGGAGTGGAGACGATGTAATTTACGTCATGCAAGCTTCACGCTCAACAGATGTACAGAGGGGATGTGGAGCATAAACCCAGCTTCACACCAACATGCTCGGCACTGCACCGACAACCTCCCACATTGTCTACACCTGTGTGCCTCTGGGGGGTGGGGTCACACATGAAAACTGACTGCAGGTGCAGAACAATCTTCATTTTAGGCTCTCCAGTTTACTTTATTTCTCAATCTAATAAGTTAACTATAACAAAATATTTATTTTGTCAGGTAGCCATTTGTTGGGAAAGAAATGTTTTACAATTTCAAGAATTCTCAAATACTTTCAAAACCTTGAAAATGCAATATTAAAATTCATGCATTTTCAAGCACCCGTGGGAACACTCCCCCAATTAGATTTATCCTAAATTTGCAGTCATCCGAGGTATTGATGAGTTCAAGCTTCTGTATAAATTTGAAGTCAATCCAATGAGAAATGTAGAAGCTATTGTTGTGACAACATAAAATGGATTGAAAAAAACAATGGCAGATGTTTAAAAAAAGGTATAAACAGATGAAAACAAGAAAGGGCAATGGATGCATTAACAAGGATTTGATAAAATATGACTGGGAATCAATATCTAATAAAAATGACATTAATGAAGCTGAGTTCTTAAAGATATTTACATTCTTGTATGACAAAAACTGTCCAATCAAATAATGTAGTAGAAATCATAAATATTATGATAATCAGTGGATGTCTAAGAGATTACAAAATGTCTCTAAAAAGTAAAAATACATTATAGAGCGAATTTATACAATATAGAACTAAAGAAGCAGAATATAAACAAAATAAATATTGAAATAAATTAACTGATATTATGGATATCTTTAAGAAGAAATGTTACAATAAAACAGAAAACTATGAAAATGAAAAGCTACATGCAGTATATTAAAAGCATAATCAAAAATTGCCACAGACAGGTTTATTAGCCTCAGCAATTTATCGAAAATGAGAACAATATTTTAAAAAGGAATGTGATAGTAAGTTTAACTTATTTTGGAAATGTTGGGCCAAACTTAGAAAAAATAAAAAAAATCCATAGATAATAAGAAAGAAATCTTAGTTCAATCTTTATTAAATCAGTTGAAGAACAATAAAATAGAGACAGTGTTAACAGATGTTAAAACAAAACATCAACTGATTGTGATGACACATATATGAAAAAAGGTGAAATAGATAATTCAATAGAGAGACGTTGGCCGCCCACAGCTGCGCTTTAGAGACGTCTGCAAGAGAGACATGAAGACCCTGGAGATCAACACAGAGCGCTGGGAGGACCTTGCAACGGACCGCTCCAAATGGAGAGGCACCCTGACCAGACAGCTCAAGGCGGGTGAAGAGAGACTGACTGCTGCAGCAGATGAAAAAAGGACCCGCAGGAAGAACCGCCACAGACCCAGCAGCACGGAGACCACCCACAAGTGCGACCTGTGTGACAGGGACTGCCATTCGCGCATCGGCCTGTTCAGCCACAGGCGGTGCTGTTCCAGCAGAATAGACGTTTAGGATTCTCTTCCATGGTCATCATAGACCGATGGAGGCCGACGACGAGATAATTGAAGGAATTTCCAAACCACTAACTCAGAGGATTCAAAGGATTCAAAGATTTTATTTATCAATACTACTATACCTACAGGACATACAGGAGAATTGAAATGGTGTTTCTAAGATAAGATAAGATAAGATAAGCCTTTATTAGTCCCACAACAGGGAATTTCCAGGATTGCAACAGCACAGGGATAGCAACACTCAGAGCAACAATCAGAAGGCAAGAAAAAAACAAAAAACAAAAAACAAGCAAGCAAGAGCAGCTAATATACATATGTACATATTACTATAAAATATATATATACACACACACAGACACACAGTGCAGAGCATTGTAGCTGGATGGAATAAATATATGAATATATAAACACACAGTGCGGAGCATTGTAGCTAGATGGAATAAATATGTAGATATATAAACACCCACAGTACGGAGCATTGCAGCTAGGTGGAATAAATATGTAAATATATAAACACACACAGTGCGGCGCAATGTAGCTAGATGGAATAATATGTAGATATATAAACACACAGTGCGGAGCATTGTAGCTAGATGGAATAAATATATAGATATATAAATATAAACACACCCAGTGCGGAGCATTGTAGCTAGATGGAATAAATATGTAAATATATAAACACACACAGTGCAGAGCATTGTTGCTAGATGGGATGAAACAGCACAACCGTCTACTTAGTTATCCTACATGGTATGATTATGTGCCCATACATATTCTCACTCTCCATAGCGACCGGTATTTTCCTAGTTGTATGCCGGAGGGGACCATTGTGTAAGTCTATTGCATCTTTTGCATTCAAAAAACTATTAGTTTGTTACGTCTTTTTGCTATCTCTGCGAGCAGCCCTGCTTAGGTTGTACAGTCTGACAGCCGTTGGTAGGAAGGACCTGCGAAACCTCTCGGTTGTGCACCTGGGATGATGTAGTCTGCTGCTAAATGAGCTCCTCAGTGCATTCAGTATGTCCTGCATAGGGTGGAACTCGGACTCCAGCAGAGATGACAGTTTAGCCACCGTCCTTCTCTCTCCTATCTCCTCCACCGGATCAAGGCGCTGCCCCAGGACAGAGCTAGCTTTCTTGATCAGTTTGTTCAGTCTCTTCCTATCGGCTGCAGTAATGCCACTGCCCCAGCAGACCACTCCAAAAGTGATGGCTGATGCCACCACCGTGTCATAGAATGTCTTCAGCAGAATCAGAATCAGAATCAGAATCAGAATCAGAATCAGGTTTATTGCCATTGTTCATGTAGTACACAAACTAGGAATTTGTCTCGGTACAATGCTGCAACATTAAACATGATAAGATAAGAGAAATAAACTATACATGTAATAAAGTGTAGGATAAGCTCCTCAGTGCATTCAGTATGTCCTGCATAGGGTGGAACTCGGACGCCCCTTGTACACCAAAAGACCTGAGTCTCCTCAGCAGGAACAGCCTGCGCTGTCCCTTCTTGTAGAGTGCGTCAGTATTGTGTGACCAGTCTAGTTTATTGTTCAGATGAACACCCAGGTACTTATAGGATGTCACCATCTCAATGTCTGTTCCCTGTATATTTACTGGTGCTGTGAGGGGTTGTCCTTGCCTGCGGCAGTCCACCACCAGCTCCTTAGTTTTCCTCGCGTTGATCTGGAGGCAGTTCCAATGGCACCAGTCCACGAAGTCCTGGATAAGCCCTCTGTACTCAGCTTCATCTCCATTGGAGATGAGGCCAACGATCGCAGAGTCATCAGAGAACTTCTGTAGATGGCAGTGTGTTGTGTTGTGTGAGAAGTCCGCAGTATAAAGAGTGAACAGGAAGGGAGCCAGCACCGTTCCCTGGGGGGCCCCCGTGCTACTGATGATCGTGTCGGACACACAGTCCCGGGTTCTCACAAACTGAGGCCAGTTCGTGAGGTAGTCCAGGATCCATGATGACAGGTGCTGGTCCACCCCTGCGCGCAGCAGCTTGTCCTTCAGGATCATCGGTTGGATGGTGTTGAAAGCACTGGAGAAGTCAAAGAACATGATCCTCACCATATTCCCGGGCTTCTCCAGGTGGGACAGAGAATGGTGAAGGAGGAAGATCACCGCATCCTCCACCCCAATGCCATGCTGGGAGGCGAACTGGAGTGGATCCATCGCTGGTTCCACCAGGGGGCGGAGGTGAGCAAGGAGCAGTCTCTCCAGGGTCTTCATCAAGTGGGACGTCAAGGCCACCGGTCTGTAGCTGTTCAGGTCTTTGGGGTGGGAAGTTTTTGGTACAGGTACCACACAAGATGTTTTCCACAGCTGTGGTACCCTCCCCAGTTTCAGGCTCAGGTTGAAGATATACGTCACAATCCCACACAGCTGGTCTGCACAGGACTTGAGGAGCTTTGCGCTGATGCCGTCCGGTCCCGACGCCTTCCTCGCCTTGATCTTCCTCAGCTCCGTCCTCACCTGGGTCCTGGTCAGGGTCAGGATGGGGGGCTGTGTGTTGGGAGTGGGGGGGTGTTGGTGGAGTGGGGAGTGGGCAGCAGGACTTGATTTCTTTAGAGGCAGCAGTGGTTGTTGTGCAGTCAGGGGGGAGGGCGGTTGGTCAAACCTATTGAAAAACAGATTCAGGTTGTTCGCCCACTCCCTGCCCCCCGTGGCCTGGGGGGAGGTATTCTGGAGCCCAGAGATGGTTTTGAGGTTTCTCCAGACCCCGCTGATGTCACTCTGTTGCAGCTTGTCCTCCATCTTCTTCCAGAAGCTGTCCTTGCCTACTCTGATCTTTCTCCTCAGCTCCCTCTGTACGGACTTCAGCATCTCCCTATTCCCTGACCTGAAGATCCTCTTCTTCTCTCTCAGAAGTGTTTTTATCTCAGGGTTGATCCAGGGTTTGTTGTTTGAGTGACGCCGTATGGTCTTGGTGGGAACGGATTTGTCCACACAGAAGCTGAGGTAGTCCGTGAAGGTGTGAGTGAGGCCATCGATGTCCTCACCATGTGGATCGCAGAGCTGCTTCCAGGCGGTGGCTTCAAAACAGCCCTTTAGAGTGTCCATTGTCTCCTCAGACCATAACTCCACAGTGTGCATGGCCGGAGGTTGTCTGTGCACTAGGGGTTTGTACACCGGCCGGAGATGAACCAAGTTGTGATCTGATCTCCCGAGTGGGAGGAGTTGTGATGAGGTGTACGCCTCCTTAGTGTTTGCGTAGAATAAGTCCAGTGTTCTATTGTCTCTAGTGTGGCATGTGACATACTGGGTGAACGTGGGTAGAATGGGAGATAGTGAAACATGGTTGAAATCGCCTGAGATGAGGAGAAGAGCATCTGGGTGTTCTGTCTGCAGCCTGCTGGTTACTGAATGGATGACGTCACGCGCTGTCCCAGTGTTCGCCGTCGGATTTGCATAAACAACAATGCAGATCACGTGTGAGTATTCTCTCGGGAGATATGTAGGCCTCATGCTAACAGCTAGCAACTCAATGTCTTTGCTGCAGTGTCGTTGTTTAACAGTGATATGTCCCGGTCTGCACCAGTTGTTGTTAACATACATTATCACTCCACCGCCCCTTGCTTTGCCACTGTCTGGTGTTCGGTCAGCCCGTATCATGTGAAAACCCTCCAGCTCAATGTTAGCATCTGCTGCTAGTTCAGTTAGCCACGTCTCAGAAAACAAAAGGAGTTCTCAAGGTCCTTCTCTTCAGTGGTGTGCACAATATAAAAAAAGAAAAGGAGTAACGCTGGAAAAACAACAACAGCAGTCTATGTACAGTAATGCAACCTGTAGTGCAAATGGCGACAAAAGATAGACCCAGACCTCACATAGTGCAAATAAAGATAAATGAGGAGACCCAGCAATCCTATATACAGAAAAATAGAGCAGTAATGTTCGTAGTACCAAGTTCAATGTGGTAGTGTAGATGCAGACAGTAACAGATAGGACTGCACATGATCCGTATTGCAATGACAGACAGCAGCAGATATGGCATTTGTGCAAATGGTTGCAGTAAAGTGCAGAGACATACAGCAGCAAATGTATTACTGTTGGTGTGCCAGTCTTTCCATGCCAACTGCTGAGGTAGTTATTGTGTGGGTGAGTGTGTTACTGTCCAGGGGGGAGAGGAAGTGGATAGAGTTCAGGGTCCTGATGGCCTGATGAACAAAGCTGTTTAGCAGTCTTGTGGAGTGGGCCCGGAGGCTCTGGTACCTTTCCCCGAGGGCAGGGGGCTGAAGAGGGAGTGTGAGGGGTTGGAGGTGTCGCCTGCAATGTTAATGGCTCTGTGGGTGAGGGGTGTGTGGTAGATGTCTGAGAGGGGGGCAGAGGGGCACCGATGAGCTTGCTGGCTGCTTTCACTGTGCATTATAGTGTCTTCCAGCAGGAGGCAGTGCAGCTTCTATACCACACTGTGATGCAGCTGGTGAGGATGCTCTCAACGGTGCCCCGGTAGAATGAGCATGTGATGGGGGATGGGACTCATGCTCTCCTCAGTTTGCGGAGGAAATGGAGACGAGTTTGAGCCTTCTTGGCCAGTGATGTGGTGTTGTTGGACCAGTAGAGGTCCTCAGAGATGTGCACCCCCAGGAACTTGGTGCTGCTCACCCTCTCCACAGCTGCTTCATTGATGATCAGATCAGGATGGTGTGTTTGTCCTCTCCTGAAGTCCACCACAATTCACATTCAGGAAGAGGTTATTGTCTTTACACCACTGGACCAGTTGGCTCACCTCATTTCTGTAGTTGGCCTCCTCGTTGTTGATGATGAAGCCCACCACCATTGTGTCATCCGCAAACTTGATGATGTGGTTGGTGTCGTAGGCTGGTACACAATCATGGGTCAGCAGGGTGAAGAGCAGTGGGGTGAGCACGCACCCTTGTGGGGCCCCTGTGCTCAGTGTGATGGTCTTGAATGTGTTGTTGCCAACCCGCACATTTTGTGGCCTTCCTGTGAGAAAGTACAGCACCCCCATTACAGAGAGGGGTTTTGAGTCCCAAGTCCCAAGTATCTGAGTTTTTGTATTAGGTGCTGGGGGATGATTGTGTTGAATGCTGAACTGAAGTCTAAGAACAGCATTCGCACGTAGGAGTTCCTTGAGTCCAGGTGAGGGCTGGACAGCAGCGATGGCATCCTCTGTGGATCTGTTTGACCTGTATGCAAACTGAGATGGGTCGTGGGAGGGAGGGAGGATGGACTTGATGAAGAAAAAACAGTGAAGAAAATTAAAAAAAATGTTTTTTCTTCACTGTGAAGAAAACAATGAAGAAAAAACAGAATGTATTGTGTTTGGGGATACTGTAATGGCTGGCTTTGGTACCCTCTCTTTAAGGCTCAGTTCAGCTGTCAGAAATTTGGGGGTGATTTTTGACAGCCATTTAAAATTTGATAAACAGATTGACAATGTAGTCAAGATGAGCTTTTATCAATTGTGTTTGTTATCCAAAGCCAAACCTTTCCTGAGCCGTCATGATCTTGAGATAGCCATCCATGCTTTAGTCACGTCTCGACTTGATTACTGCAATGCACTTTATGTTGGCATCTCTCAGTCTTCTCTCGGCCGCCTTCAACTTGTGCAAAATGCAGCGGCCCGTCTTTTGACCAACACACCTAGGCGAGAGCACATTACTCCGATCCTTTATTCACTTCATTGGCTTCCAGTCCATTTTAGAATTAATTTTAAACTTTTGCTTTTTGTTTTTAAAGCTCTTAATGGCCTTGCTCCGGTTTATATGTCTGAGACTTTGACTGTCCGTGACCAAGGCAGGGCTTTGAGTTCATCCAATCAGCTTTTGCTGGATGTGCCTAGGACAAGGTATAAACATTGGGGTGACCAAGCCTTTTCTGTTGCCGCCCCCAGGCTCTGGAATAATCTCCCCCTGACCTACGTGCTATCTCTGACCTGGCCCTTTTTAAATCAGAACTTAAGACATATTTGTTTCGGATGGCTTTTAATACCCAGTAGTTGTGATATTTGTCTTGGCATTTGTTTTTATTTTATTTTTATTTTTAGGTATTTTTTTTGTTTTATTTTTGTTTATGTTATTTGTTTTTAATGCTCTGTGTGTTTTTAATGCTGTTTATTTTCTGTAAAGCACTTTGGTCACCTACGGGTTGTTTTAAAGGACTATATAAATAAAGTACATTACATTACATTACATTGATGTTCTGCATGACCAGCCACTTGAAGCATTTCATTATGATGGGGGTCTGTGCTATGGGCCGGTAATCATTGTAGCTGGATGGGACAGGCTTCTTTGGGACTAGTATTATGGTGGCAGTTTTAAAACATGTGGGGACAACAGCTTGAGTCAGGGAGATTTTGAAGATGTCGGCCAGGACATTCTTGAGCTCCTCTGCACAGTCCTTCAGAACGTGACACGGTATGTTGTCTGGACCAGCTGCCTTGCGTGGGTTGATCCTGCAGAGGGTCATCTTCATGCTAGCCGAATCCAGACGTATGGTCTGCTCGTCTGGAGGAGGAGTGGTCTTCTGTGCTGATGTGCTGTTTTGTGCTTCAAAGTGGCCAAAGAAGTCATTTAGGTTGTTAAGCAGTGTGATGTCACTTGCACAGGTCTGAGGTGGAGGTTTGTAGTTGGTGAGGGTCTCTATGCCACACCAGAGAAAACGTGCATCTCTGCTGTTACTGAAGTGGCAGGATATTTTCTTGCTGTATTGTCGTTTTGCCTCCTTGATGCCACGGGACAGGTTGGCCCTAGCTGTTGTTAGTCCTGCAGTGTCGCCGCTAGGGTCAACCTGTCCCGCCTCACATCTTCAACTTATCATTATTAACAGGACAATTTCTGAATAAAATTAAAACTGCAAAAGTCATTCTATTATATAAACATGGTGACAAGTAACACTTGTCAATTTTGCACAGTAATATTGGTTCAGGTTCAGGTTCAGCTTACTTTATTTGTACCCGTAGGTAGATTTGTTTTGCAGTCTGGTGACGTCCATATTTACAAACCACAATTACATTCAACATAAACACAAACACAGGCACACATGAAGCTGACTATAAACATGATAAAAATACTCAAGGCTCCATCAGTCAGGATATAAAGACAAAGAGATGAGAGAAAAACCAGAGATAAGAGAGAAGGGTCATATTAAAAAGTTAAAGACTAGTCAAAGAGGTTAAAAACTCAAAGGTCTAAAACCCAGTAAAAGATTTAGAACCCAAATAAAAATCCTACAAAAATAAGTAAATATAAAATGGAGTTAATAAACAGGTAACTAAATTATGTGCAATATATTGTTACAACTTGTTCAACTCTTTGACAGCAGCAGGAACAAAGCTGTTTTTGTAGCACTGTGTTTTACTTTTTGGGACAGCAAACCTCCGTCTTGAGGGAAGAAGCTGGAAGTGGCAGTGCAAAGGGTGGGAGTCATCATTTAAAATGGAGGTAGCCATCCTCTGTACCTGTCTGGTGTACAAGGATGTCAGGCTCAGCTGTGACTCACCAAGCAAACGACTGGACCATCTAACTACCTGATCCAAGGATTTCCTCTGTTTCAGTTTTATCTGACCAAACCATGACACAAAAGAAAAGGATAAAACAGATTCAGTAAAAGCCCGATAAAACACTGTCATTATGGTTCGGTCAATTTGGAAGTGTGCAAGTTTCCTCAAACAATGCAAATGTTGCTGATCCTTTTTGCACACCCTTTCACAGTTCTCTTCAAAGTTTAAATTACTATCAATAATCGTCCCAAGATATTTGTAGGCTTGTACACATTCAGTGGTCTGGCCTTTTAGTACGGTGACTTCGTGCCTGGGAGTTTTCCTCCTAAAGTCAATAATCATATCTTTAGTTTTTGTCGTATTCAGCTGCAGGTAGGAATCCTCACACCAGTGAACAAAATCATCAACTACTGGGCCGTGGCCACTCTCACCATCCTGGAGGAGACTGACAATAACTGAATCATCAGCATACTTTATAATGCGTCTGTTGTCATGTCTGCTCCGACACATGTTTGTGTACAGGATGAAGAGTAGTGGTGACAACACACACCCCTGAGGAGAGCCAGTAGAAGAGCACTTTTGGTCAGACAATGTACCATTGACCCTTACTCTCTGTGTCCTGTTGGTTAAGAAATCCAGAATCCAACCCACCAGATTATTACTCAAATCAAATTGTTGCAGGAACCTTTCAACTAAAATATGAGGTTGGATTGTATTAAAGGCGGAGGAAAAGTCCACAAATAAAAGCCTGGCGTGTGTCCCATTAAAATCCAGATGTTTAAAAAGCATGTTAAACAGAGTGACAGTGGCATCCTCCACTCCTTTGTGAGGCCTATATGCAAACTGCAAAGGATCCAATGCATGTTCAGTCTGCTTTAGGACCTCAAATCTGACCAGTTTTTCAAAAATTTTCATTAAAATTGAAGTCAAAGCAAAGTTGTTTACCATTTTAGGACAGCTGGATTTTGGAACGGGAACAACCACAGCATCTTTCCAGATCTTAGGCACATGTTGCATCTGTAAGGACTTATTGAAAATGTAATGAAATACAGGACTCAGTTCATGTGCACAGGACTTTACCAAGCGCCCACATATATTATCAGGGCCCTGACTTTTGTTCACTTTTACAGCACAGAACTCCCTTTTAATATCCTGCACCTCAATATTAAAGTGCTGATTGTCTTTGAGTTTCTGTTTCAAATCTTGGGTTTCTGTGCTAAAATCAGAGGAATCAAAACGACCATAAAAACAATTAAGAGCATTAGCCAGCTCTGTGTCTGAATTAAAACCATCTAAAAACACACGATTACTGTGCTCTGTGCTCTGAAGGCCTGCAATACTTTTCATACTGGCCCAGGCTGAACCAAGTTTCTTTGTTGCCATCTTGCTTTCCAATTCTGATTTATAATTCTGTTTTGCTCTTAAAATTTCGGACTTCAGCTCTTTTGTGGCAACCTGTAGCTCAGAAACAGACCCCTGTTTAAAGGCAAGTGCTTTCCTCTGTAAGCAGGATTTAACTGATTTTGTAACCCATGGCTTGTTGTTGGGATATATTTTGACACGTTTATGTGGAACGATCATATTTTTACAGAAAGCCATGTATGAGCATGTGACATCTACCAAAGAGTCCAAATCATCCCCGCAGGACAGTGTGAAAACCTCCCAGTCCATACAGTTAAAGCATTCCTGGAGGCAGTGCACTGAATCCTCTGTCCACACATCTATTGTCTCTGGTCTTCACCTTGCCTGTTCTGAGAGCAGTTTTATATGTGGGCAGCAAATGTACACAGTTGTGATCTGAGGATCCTAAAGGAGGAAGGGGAAGTGATTTAAAGGCCCTCTCAATGGATCCATAGCACAGGTCCAATGTCTTTTTTCGCCTGGTTGGGCAGGAGACATACTGATAGAAGTTTTTAAGTGTCTTCTTTAAAGAAACATGGTTAAAATCCCCAAGAATAAAGTTTGGAGCCTCTGGAGAAATTGACTGCAGCCACTGTACCACATCAAAGACGGTGCTGGAGGCGGAGTCAGCATCCGCACTCGGGTGAATGTACACAGTCGTGATGAAAAGTTGGGGGAACTCGCAGGGCAGATAAAAGGGGCGTAGCGATACAGAGAGAAGCTCCACATCGGGTGTACAGATGCGCTCTCTGACCGTGACAGATGTGCAGTACTGTTTATTAATATATAAACATACGCCGCCCCCCTGACGTTTCCCCGTTACCTCTTCCTGCTGATCCGAGCGAAGTGGGGCTCCAAAGCCGTCAATCCACAGGTCCGCATCCGGGTCTTGCGCCGTAAGCCACGTCTCCGTGTAAGCCATGACACAGCAGTTCTTGAAGTCCTTCTGGTAGCGTACATTCCCTTGAATTTCATCTACTTTATTTCTCAGGGATTGTACGTTCCCCAAAATCATGGAAGGAAGAGGAATGCTGTTAAACTGATGTCTCCTCAGGCTTAATTTCACGCCTCCACACTTTCCGCGTTTCCTCCTCTTGTCTCTCTTTTCATCGCTGTGTCCATGAAAGTCTCTTAAAATAAAGTTCGGCCGTTGCGGCATAGATTCAATCACAGATGCTGCATTATCCGTGTTTAAATGCAGTAACATGTCTCTGGAATATTGTATTCTCCGTGGCATGATCGTGATTGCGCTTACCTCAGAGACAAAGAGTCGGTGGGAAAGAAGCAGCAGTGCAAAAATAAGGAGGAAATTGTAGCTCATGTATTTTTACCTACATATGTATAAGCACTATGGGATGCTTGTGATTGCATGTGTGGATTGACCTCACGTCTTAGAGGGGACAATATGTCTGGACCGCCTGTGGATAACAACAAGAAGACGGATGTACGGCGATAAGGAGCTGAAAGGACTTCCTGACCTCCTGGAGCCCAGGCGGAGGACTGAAGGGCGTGGGGGGAGAATTATTGTCAATAGGGGGTTTTGACGGTGATATGTGATTCTTCCTTTGTCCTTGACTGTATAAAAGAGAAGGTTTTGACTCAGCTCTCTCTCTTGTGTTCTTGAGAGATAGCTGGGGATGTGAACACGACATTAAAACCTGAACTGAGAAATGATTCAGTCTTGTTATTTCACGCTCCCCACATTGGTGACCAGAGACGTTTGAGAATGCCGGGAAATGATTCCCATGATCCAGACTCGTCGGAGTCTGCCCGAG
Organism: Pholidichthys leucotaenia; assembly: GCA_020510985.1. Classification (NCBI taxonomy): domain Eukaryota; kingdom Metazoa; phylum Chordata; class Actinopteri; order Cichliformes; family Pholidichthyidae; genus Pholidichthys; species Pholidichthys leucotaenia. The sequence goes on from CM035841.1 coordinate 123,193,636, forward strand.
CGAGCGCCGTCTCCATTAAACTGCCAGAATTCTGGCAGGACAACCCGGACTCTTGGTTCCTCCAGGCTGAGGCACAGTTCACGCTTGCAGGAATAACGGCGGATGACACTAAGTTTTACCATGTCATCGCAAGACTCGACAACTGCACAGCTCGATGCGTGCGGAGCCTGGTACAGCAGCCACCCGCTTACAACAAATACGGCGAGTTGAAGGCTGCCCTCACCGAGTGTTTCACACCCTCAGCCGAAGAGAGGGCTAGGAGGCTCCTGGCTATGCACGGCCAGGGAGGGCGCAGACCAGTTGCCCTGATGGAAGACATGCTGCAGCTGAGGGACTCGGACAACGATAAATTCCTATTTCAGCACATCTTCCTAAGCAACCTCCCAACACACATGAGAGGGACACTCTCCGGCAGGCCTTGTGTGACCCAGCGGGACTTCTGTGCGCCGGCCCGAGAGGCGCAGCGGCTTCTCGACTCCTGCGGCGAGCAGACGACCACAGCGGCAGCGACAGACCTAGGTGCGGCGACCCGAGGCGACGAAGAGCCAGAGACAGCGGAGCCAGCCCCACCATCAATGGCAGCGACGGGGCCCCGGCGCAGCGGAGGAGATGGCCTCTGTTATTACCACCGGCGTTTCGCAGAGAAGGCACACAGGTGTCTGCCACCGTGCGGCTACAAGAGGTCGGGAAACTCCAGAACCGAGATTCGTTAGCAGCTTCAGCTCTCGGTGAAAAAAATAAGCTGCTGTACATTACAGATGCGAGCTCCGGGCGGCACTTTCTTGTAGACACCGGAGCCCAAGTGAGTTTCATCACCCCAACCTATGCCGACCGGTTGGCTGGCCCCCGTGGTGACGGGGCAACGGCGGCGAACGGCTCGAGCATCAACACCTACGGAGAAAGGACTTTGCTTCTGTCCTTTCACGGCCGCACTTATGAATGGACTTTTATCATAGCGGCGGTGAGCTTCGACATGTTAGGTGCCGATTTTCTGTGCTTACATGGTTTGTTGGTTGATCTTGCCAACTGGCGATTGGTTAATGCACCATCTTTTTATTCTATTCCTTGTGCAGCTCGAGTGTCCCCACCACCGGTGCAGACCAACGTCGCCACAGCAGGCGGTAAGTTTAACACACTTCTCACCCAGTTTCCAGCGCTCACGGTTCCTACTTTTTCAGCAACAGTTGTGAAACACGGGGTGGAGCATTTTATCACTACAGCGGGCCCCCCGTCTTCGCGAAAGCTCGGCGTTTGGATGCTGCTAAGCTCTCCATCGCGTGCGAGGAGTTCGCCAGCCTGGAAAGACTGGGCATTATTCGCCATTCAAAAAGCCCCTGGGCTTCGCCGCTGCATATGGTCCCTAAAGCTAACGGCTCCTGGAGACCTTGCGGCGATTACCGCAGACTAAACAACGCCACAGCGCATGACCGCTACCCCATCCCACACATTCAGGATTTCTCAGTGCATTTAGCGGGGGCGCGCATTTTTTCTAAAATAGACCTGGTTCGCGGCTACCATCAGGTTCCAGTCCGTCCTGAGGACATTCCTAAAACAGCGGTAATAACCCCTTTTGGACTTTTTGAGTTTTTGCGTATGCCGTTTGGTCTTAAAGGCGCTGCCCAAACATTCCAACGTATGATGGATGCCGTGTTACGTGATCTCCCTTTTGTGTTTGTCTACCTCGATGACATTTTAGTCACCAGTACTTCAGAAGAAGAACACGAAAAACACCTCACTGCGGTTTTTCGGAGGTTGGGAGAGCACGGGTTAATAATTAATCCAGCCAAGTGCCAGTTTGGGGTGGCGCAGATCGATTTTTTGGGACACCGCGTCTCCCCAGAAGGGGCAATCCCGCTACTGGATAAGGTGCGCGCAGTGGCAGATTTTCCCCGACCACAAACGGTCAAATCATTGCAGGAGTTTTTAGGAATGGTAAATTTTTATAACCGTTTCCTACCCCACGCAGCGCAGCTCATGCAGCCATTATACGCCGCGCTCAAAAAACAAAAACCCTCCAACCCTATCGAGTGGTCCCCGGAGCGGGAGCGCGCATTCGCGGAGGTAAAAAAAGCCCTGGCTGACGCCGCGCTCCTAGCTCATCCTGATCCATCGGCCTGAATAGCGCTCACTACCGACGCATCAGATTTGGCCATAGGGGCGGTCGTGGAACAGCATGTTGCTGGGGTTTGGCAGCCGCTGGCATTTTTCAGCAGATCCTTGAACAAAGCTGAGCGGAAATACAGCACGTTTGACAGGGAGCTGTTAGCGCTCCATTTGGCCATCCGCTATTTCCAGTTTTGGCTGGAAGGTCGGTGTTTCACTGCTTCTGTCGGCCATAAGCCGCTCACTTTTGCGATGTCCAAAATTTCAGAACCGTGGTCAGGCCGGCAACAGAGGCAACTGGCCGCAATTTCGGAGTTTACCACTGATATTCAGCACGTAGCGGGTAAACTCAACGTAATGGCAGACTGCCTCTCTCGCGCGGTCACAGCACCGGTGCGTGCGGAGGCAGATTATACTACCGCAGCCGCAGGGCAAAATAGCAGCGCGGAAGCGCACGCGGCCCCAGTTCACGTGGGAATAGATTACGCAGCCATGGCAGCGGAACAGGGTAGTGATGCGGACGTGCGCGCGCTCCTGTCTGGACCAACAGGGTTAAGGTTGGAGAGCAGGTGTTTGCAAACCGGTATGCCCCTCCTAATCTGCGATGTATCGACTGGGCGACCGCGCCCGGTAGTCCCGGCTGCGTGGCGCCGCCGCGTTTTTGACTCGGTTCACTCCCTGGCGCACCCAGGAGTGCGCGCTTCTGTGAAAATGGTAGCGGAGAAGTTTGTTTGGCCGAGCCTGCGCAAGCACGTGAAAGAGTGGGCACGAACCTGCATGGCTTGCCAACGGGCCAAAATTCACAGACACACAAAAGCTCCCTTAGAACCGTTCCACATTCCGGCCAAGAGATTCGATCACGTGCATGTCGACCTCGTGGGCCCCCTACCGTCGTCGCAGGGGTTCACACATCTTTTGACAATGGTGGACCGAACCACACGTTGGCCGGAAGTGGTCCCCCTGACATCGACCACAGCTGCAGAGGTGGCTCACATTTTTTTGACGGCCTGGGTAGCACGTTTCGGGGTTCCGTCGGATATTACGTCCGACAGAGGGCCTCAATTTGTCTCTGAGCTCTGGTCAGCGACGGCCGGCAGCTTAGGAGCGAAAATTCATCGCACTACCGCTTATCATCCCCAGGCTAATGGTTTATGCGAGCGTTTTCATAGGTCTTTGAAGGCAGCCCTCAGAGCGTCGCTTACGGATGCAGATTGGGTAAACAAAGTACCATGGGTTTTATTGGGGTTGCGTTCTGCGCCCAAAGAGGATTTAAATGCCTCTCCAGCCGAGTTAGTTTTTGCACAACCTCTCAGGCTGCCCGGTGAATTCCTGCCAGAGCATCCGGAGCCAGGACGCCCCCCTGCTCTGGGGCCACTGATTGACACGGGAGCAGACACGCTCCCGGGCCCCGTTCATCACACTTTTCCGTGCGTTTTTGTTCCCAAAGCTTTGAAAAATGCCGAATTCGTTTTTGTCAGGCACGAGGCTCTGAGACCGACCCTCCGCCCGCCATATGATGGTCCGTATAGGGTGCTGGAATCAGGTGATAAGCATTTTGTGCTAGATTTGGGAGACAGAAAAGAGACAGTTAGTATTGACAGACTAAAGCCTGCTTTTGTGATGAACGACGAGTCTGTACCCGTGGCGAGGGCACCTCGACGTGGTAGACCCCCCAGGGAACACGTCCCTGAGCCCCCGCAGGGATCAAATAACCACTCTCTTCCTCAGTCTGCAGATTCTTTGCAGGACGGCGCCGCAGGGACGGCGAGACCTGCTTACAGCAGATTTGGAAGACGTCTGAAACCCAGACGGCGTACAGACTGAATTTTAATGTGATCATGTGGTATAGACTATGCTATGGATGTTATCACTGATTTTTGATATGATCATGTGGTATAGACTATGCTATTGAGGTTATCATGTTTTATTAACTCTGATATATTGTCCATTCTTCGACATTTGGGGGGGGGGGGGTTATGTAGCTCATGTATTTTTACCTACATATGTATAAGCACTATGGGATGCTTGTGATTGCATGTGTGGATTGACCTCACGTCTTAGAGGGGACAATATGTCTGGACCGCCTGTGGATAACAACAAGAAGACGGAGGTACGGTGATAAGGAGCTGAAAGGACTTCCTGACCTCCTGGAGCCCAGGCGGAGGACTGAAGGGCGCGGGGGGAGAGTTATTGTCAATAGGGGGTTTTGACGGTGATATGTGATTCTTCCTTTGTCCTTGACTGTATAAAAGAGAAGGTTTTGACTCAGCTCTCTCTCTTGTGTTCTTGAGAGATAGCTGGGGATGTGAACACAACATTAAAACCTGAACTGAGAAATGATTCAGTCTTGTTATTTCACGCTCCCCACAGAAATCATTATTGTAAGTTCTATTATTGCATAATGTAACTTACAATTTGAAGTATTGTACTACCAAGGCTTGAATGTTGGAATATTGGGCCAGTTGGGATCCCACCCAGATGTTCTGTGTTTGGACTTTTTACTGGTGCCATCCTTCTCTCCTTCCTCTGCTCTCACCACTCCTGGACCCTCTGCCTGAACACTTTCCTCTCCTTGGCTCCTCTTTTCTGTCTCATCTTTCCCTCTCTGAGCCCTGTTTAATTCCGGTTCCCTCTGTCTATGGTGGTTTACAAACAGGCTAGAAAATACCATGTGTCATGTTTTGTCCTGAGGTTTTTTTTTTCATGGTTTACATAAATAACCAAAATGTGTATTTTTATTCTAGTGTTTCTTTTTTTCCATTGACAACGAGTAGGAAAGGGAAGGGAAAAAAACATTCACAATAGTAATTTACTCATGCATACTTAAATTATATGATCAGAGGTGGGTATAGTAGCCAGAAATCCCACTCATGTAAAAGCAGTGCTATGAAATTTAAAAGTAGACAACCAAAAATTTCTAGTTGAGTTAAGGGTACAAAGAGCACCTACTTAAAAACTTGAGTAATGACTTCAGTCTTGAAGGTCTGAGGTTTTTCTCCAAAATTTATAACAATTTTCTTAGTTTTCTACTTTTCTCTGTAAATTTATCTAAATTTGTAACCATTATAAGATAAGTTAAGCCTTTATTAGTCCCACAATGGGGAAATTCCAGGATTGCAACAGCACAGGGATAGCAACACTCAGAGCAACAGTCAGAAGGCAAGAAAAAAACAAGAGCAGCTAGTATACATATGTACATATTACTATAAATATATATATATATATATATATATATAGACACACAGTGCGGAGCATTGTGGTTGGTGAATGTGCAGCAGAAAGTCTAAGCTCTCTCTCCCTCCGCGGGTGCGGCGGGCCAGCTGGATGTCTTTGGGCATGATGGTGGTGACCCTCTTGGCGTGGATGGCGCACAGGTTGTTGTCCACGAAGAGACCCACCAGGTAGGCCTCGCTGGCCCCCTGCAGAACCGTGACGGCGGAGCTCTGGAGCACAGGTCGGTCTTGAAGTCCTGAGCGATCTCCCTCACCAGGCGCTGGAAGGGCAGCCTACGGATGAGCAGCTCCGTGGATTTCTGGTAGCGACGGATCTCTCTCAGAGCCACGGTACCGGGCCTGTAACGGTGAGGCTTCTTCACTCCGCCAGTGGCCAGAGCGCTTTTTTCGAGCAGCCGTGGTGGCTAGTTGCTTCCTGGGGGGCTTTTTCCTCCAGTAGATTTACGGGCGGTCTGCTTGGTTCTTGCCATCGCTCTTTATTATTCTGTCTTATATTTCTTGCACGCCGCCTAAACTCCAGCCCGGCACCCGCATCGTTTTCGCCACAGTTCCTCGGCATGTCGAGCTTCTCCGCTAGCACCGGGTGGCGGTTGGAGCTAGCTAGCCAGCTAGCTAACTCTTCCCTGCTGTATCGTCTCCCGCTGCAAACAGTGGCTCCGTCCGCCGACTCGGGAGACCCTTGGGGCGATCTGTGTGTCCGTGATATATATATATAGAGTGAAAGGTGTAGAAAGAAGAGGGAAGATAAGAAAAGGGCAGTTGCAACAGGCAGCCAACTCGTGTAGCGCCGCCGGTCCGGCGGAACCGGAGAATTATCCTGGAATTTGTAATTTCCTCTTGTCAAATTATGACTTTTCTTGTACATTTGAGACTATTATAAATTTGTGGATAATTTTATGGCTAATTTTTATCCTTTTTTTAATCCAATTCAACTTCATTTATAAAGCTCTTTAAAAACAACAGTTGACACAAAATGCTGTACATCAACGATAAATAAAATATAAAAAACAATAAAATAGAGCAAAAGTACAAAACAGCACAAACAAAACAACAGTCATACAATAGAGACAATAAGAACAAATAAAATCAGTGTCTCAAACTGGGTCAAAAGCCAGAGAATAAAAATGGGTTTTTAGAGGGTTTTAAAACTGGACAGTGAAGAGGCCTGTCTGACGGACAAAGGCAGATTATTATAAAATAGCTGTTTTTTTTAAAAAAAATAAATGTGAAACAGAATGTGAGAATTTTTGTACTTTTTTCCTCATACAATTTAAACTTTTGACCATAATTTTGTAGAGCCAAAACAGAACAATAACTCTGAATTCAAAGAAGTATAATTATTAAAATTATATTTAAAGAAATAAATTAACTTCAATGACCAAATATGCAGTTCTTTCTGTTATAATATTTCTATGTATTTATAGTTTTTTAGAACTCTCCTCACCAACCAGACAGCAGGAAAAACCTCCCTTATTTTGAAATCAAAATGTTGGCACATTTAGCTTGTCTGAAGGCTGCTGACGGATTAAAGTCATTGACTTAGTGAATTTCGGTCATCTTAACTTGCCAGGTACATAATAATGAACATAAATTATTAGTTAATATTGCAGTAGCTGGTGAAGTAAATCCTCAGCAATTCATCAGTCACTCTTGCCTTTCCCTGCAATGAATCCTAACCAGACCTGTTAGCTAAGCGACTCCTCGTTGTTCCATTTACCAGCAGGTTAAAACCACCATAAATGCCTCCACTGCTTATCTCTTGTACTTTTTTCTGTGTTTAAAGTACTTTAATAAGCTCATGCTTCTCTCGGACAGCAACGCTAGAAAGACAGTCTGCCTGCAGAAACGGTCACTTGGGCGCCGGGCGGGCGGGGCGCTTCCACACGGATGACAGTCACATGCGTTGTTCATGTGTGCGCTTTTGGAGCGTTTCTTTCATATTTCATTTTTCTTAAATTAATATATTTTAGGTGCGGCGGCAAACTTCCAAAGGGAGGCGGGTCACCACACAGAAATGTTACCAGAGGAAACCCTGCCCTGGCTTCAATTTAATGGGCACATTAAATGTAAAAATGCTCAATTTTCAGATGCCCAGATGAAGTTTTATGTTTTTGTGGAGGAAAATTGTGGAATAGATTAAGCATGACTGTAAAACAATGTCCAAACATAAAACAGCTTAAAAATTAGGATATTATTTTCACAAGGTATAGAGAAGTGCTGTTCAATTACAAAATCATTTGGGCCACAATTTGAAATCAAGACATGTAACTGGGCCGCACATGTTCAGCGATCTGTTGAATATGACAAATTTCAAAACAACACAAGTCAATATGATGAAAAATATGCACTTTTTATTCATTGTCTTGGTTTTAAATGTGCGCTTGGCATATGACAAAGGCACATCAAAAGTGCATAAAAACACAGTAACAGTGCTGGGATTGAGCAGAACTTGAAATAGTAAAAATATTTTTCCTCTTGAACAACAATCAAATAGAATGAAAAAAATTCTATAAATAACCATTTTGGTCACATCTTACCCAGGCGTATCTCAAAGTACATAAAAATTCAATGTGCACTGTTAGTAGTATTAACATTTGTTTCCCTTTTGAAATAAAATATACTACATCCTGGTCATAACTGACCTTGGCACATCACAAAGTGCATTTAGCTGAATAAAAAATAAACTGTCAAACACTTCAATGCACACCCCCCCCCCCAAGAAAAGATTGATAACATTAACAAACATTGTACATCTACCATTGTGGTTTGTTTTGTTTTAAATCATCACATGTGTGAGTAGGAACCTCTTTTTATAACAACACATTCCATTACACACACATATCAGTCAACCAAAAATTTCTAGTAGAGTTAAGGATGCAAGCAGCACCCACTTAAAAACTTGAGTAATGACTTCAGTCTTGAAGGTTTGAGGTTTTTCTCCAAAATTTACAACAATTTTCTTATAGTTTTCTACTTTTCTCTGTAAATGTATCTAAATTTGAAACCATTTTCCTCAAATTTGTAACTTCCTTTTGTAAAATTGTCTTTTCTTGTACATTTGAGACTTTATTATAAATTTGTGGATTTTTATGGCTAATTTTTGTTTATTTTTTTTAAAATAAAATTACTGTTTTTTTTTTAATAAATTTCAAACAGATTGTGGTAAAATTTTGACTTTTTTTCCTTATACAATTTACACTTTTGACCATAAGTTTGCAGACCCAGAACAGAACAATAATTTAACTCTGATTTCAAAGAAAAAAATATTAATAAAACTATTTAATGAAATAAATTAACTTAAATGTCCAAAGATGCAGTTATTTCTGTTAAAATACTTCTATATATTTATAGTTTTTTAGAAATCTCCTCACCAACCAGACAGCAGGAAAACCCTCCCTTATTTTGAGATCCAAACATTGGCACGTTTAGTTTGTCTGAAGGCTGCTGACGGATTAAAGTCATTGACTTTGTGAATTTTGGTCATCTTAACTTACCAGGTACAAAATATCCATCCATCCATGGATGGATATTGTAGTAGCTGGTGAAGTCAGTCCTGAGCAGTTCAGTCACTCTCGCCTTTCCCTGTATACAGTATGAAGCCTCACCACACGTTTGCTAAGTGACTCATTATTGCTCCCGTTTCCAGCAGGTTAAAACCATCATAAATGGCTCCAATGCTTACATATCTCTTCTGCTTTTTTCCGCGTTAAAAGTACTTTAATTAGCTCATGTTTCTCTCAAACAGCAACGCTAGAAAACTATTCTGCCTGCCTACTGGAATGTTCACGTGGGCGGGGTGCTTCTGAACTCCACGCGGATGATGGTTACGGGCGTTGTTCATGTGTGTGCTTATGGACCGTCATTCCTTCATTTTTTTTCCTAAATTTATATTTCCTTGGCGTGGCCTGGGCCACTCGGAGGTTGGTTCTGGGCCACATGTGGCCTATGGGCCGCTAACTGAATAGGCCTGGTATAGAGACTCAAGAGGGGGGTGTAGTCTGGTGTATGTGTGTATGGTTATGCATGCATGTATGTACAGTATGTACTGCATGTACACGAGTACTGACTGAATACTTCAACCGTACAAGAGCACTCTTGAGGTGAGTGCAATATCCCTGGCCTCCATTTTCTTTGAAGATTCCAATACTTACTGAGGGAGAACAGTTTTCAATTTGTCAATATAATTACTGTGGCAGAACCAAATTATGATAAACCCATCATCCAAAAACATACAACAAAGTATACAGCCCATAGTTGTAGGGCTGGATCCCAAGGTTAACCTTTGTAGCACGTTTGGTGAGCCTAGAGGGCTCTATTGTAAGAAAGCATAGATACTGTCAACCTTGACCGCTGGCCTTTTGATCCCAAACCTGTAGTCAGAGGTCATGGTCTCAGAGTGAACTTGGGTACCAGGTTCCGTGACCCTAGCTTTCTTTGATGTTGAGATATATTTTATAAGTTTATTTCATATGTGTGTAAGAGAAGTAGGGGGTGATGTATGTGCCTGTATGTGTGTGTGTGTGTGTTTGTGGGTATGTTTATGGGAGGGCTGGAAGGGGTGGGGATGTATCGTGTAAAATATGTAACTGAATGTGTCTACTGTTTTTATCTATGAAAAGCACTTTGAGCAGCATCTAATGTTTGAAAAGTGCTATACAAATAAAGTTTGATTGATTGATTGATTGATAAGCCATTTCGATGTTGATCTTTGACCTTACGATCCCACAACTACCGTCACACTTCAGGGTCATAGGCTGAACCTGTTTAAGTTTGGTGACCCTAACTTTACTTGTTGTACAGTAATAAGGGATAGGGAATGTTAACCTTGACCTTTGGCCTTCTGACCCCAAACTGATAGTCTGAGGTCGGGATTTTTTTATTTATTTTATTTTACCTTTATTTAACCAGGAAAAAAACCTGTTGAGATTAAAAACCTCTTTTTCAAGGGAGTCCTGGCCAAGAGGCAGCAAAAAAATTACAAATACACTTACAATGACATACAAATCATATAAAACAGTTACAAATTAGTGAGGCCGTCTCAAGTGTTCTCAATCTGGATTTAAAGTCGTTCAATGAAACAAGTTCCGCTAGTTTCCAGTCTTTTTGCAACATGTTCCATGTAGAGGGGGCTGAGAACATGAAAGCTCTTTTTCCCAGCTCAGTACGGGCAAATGGAACAGAAAGCAACAAATGATCATTAGAACGCAAACCATAAGAATCAACACTTCTCAGTGTGATCAAATTACAAATGTAAGGGGGCAACAGTCCAAGCATGGCCTTGTAAATAAAAATGTACCAGTGAGTCAACCTCCTGGTGGACAAAGAGGGCCATCCCACTCTAGAATGCAGTTCACAGTGATGGGTCAAGGCTCTACAGTTTGTAACAAACCTCAAAACAGCATGATATACAGAGTCAATCTTACTCAGACACTGAGCTGAAGCGTTCATATACAAGAGGTCTCCATAATCTAAAATAGATAAAAAAAGTTGCAGTAACAAGACGCTTTTTAACCTCAAAAGAAAAACAACATTTATTTCGAAATAAAAAACTCAGTTTCAGTTTAAGTTTCTTCACAAGATTTTCACTGTCATCTCTTCATCAACAAGTTCAACAAGTTCATCATCTCTTCATCAACAAGTTCATCATCGGGATCACCGATGATGAACTTGTTGATGAACTTGTGTACCAGGTTTGGTGGCCCTAGCTTTACTGGTTGTACAGTAATAAGTCATAAGGACTGCTAACTTTGGCCTTTTGACCCCAAACCCATAGTTAGAGGTCAGGATCCCAAGCTGAACCTGTGTAGCAAGTTTGGTGACCCTTGCTTTCTTTGTTGTTGAGATATAGTTTATAAGCCTTTTTTTTTCTGGCGACGTAAGAAGAGGCGGCCGTAACAGCAGCAGCTCTTGTGTCTTTGTGTCTTTATTAGCTTATTCTTATATATAGTGTGTCTTTTTTCATCAGGACTCTGTCGTAAGACTCGGATTAACAACTGGAACAAGTTTTCTATTTTTCTCCTGATCTTTCTCTTACTGCTCTTCCTCGGGGCAATGGAGAACAGTAGAAGTGGGGGTGAACGCATTGTTTACACATACGACCAGCTGATTGCATTGAGGAGGCCAGCGCTGCTGCCCGGAGTGAAGCCCCTCTTCCCGGATGAGCTCAAGAAGAGACGCCATGGGTGAAGGGCTGGAGCCAAGGTGAGGAGGAGGAGGAGGAGGAGGAGGAGGAAGCACAAGCCGGTGGTATCGACGTTCATCACAGGTAACGTGAGGTCGCTGGGGAACAAGGTGCATGAGCTCACAGTGCTGGTCACGACACAAAGGGAATATCGTGAGTGCAGTATCATGTGTTTTACTGAGATGTGGTTACACTCAGATCCTGGACAACAACGTAGCAATACCTGGCTTTAAGACTATCCGGTGGGACAGGGATGTTATAAGTAGCAGGAAAAGGAGGGGAGGAGGATTGGCACTTTTTGTGAATGAGAGGTGGTGTAATCCTGGACACATTTTTGTCAAGGAACGTCACTGCAGCACGGACATTGAACTGTTTACTGTGAGTATGCAACCTGACTATGCCCCGAGAGTTCATGTGTGCCATTGTGATTACTGTTTACATCCCTCCATAAGCTGATGCAGTGGTGGCCTGTGATGTCATCAGCTCCACTACTGCCACTTTACTGGAGCAGCACCCCGACACATTTATGGCCATCATGGGTGATTTTAACCATGTGTCACTGGGCAAAACATTACCAAACTTCCACCAGTTTGTTGACTGTGCCACCAGAGAAAATAAAACACTGGATCTACTGTATGCCAATGTCAGAGATGCATACAGTGCCACAGCTCTACTCCCATGTGGCAGATCAGATCACAACCTGGTTCTGTTATCACTCAAGTGTGTTCCCCTTGTGCAAAGGCAACCTGTTTGCACACGGACTGTGAGGAGGTGGACACAGGAGACTGCTGATACACTACAGGACTGCTTTGAGATGACGGACTGGGACATACTCTGTGAACCACACGGGATGGACACAGACAATATGACCGACTGCATCACAGAATACATCAGATTCTGTGAAAACACAACCATGCCAGCTCAGACTGTGCGCTGTTTCCCCAACAACAAACCATGGAAAACCAGTGACCTGAAAGCACTTCTTAACAGGAAGAAGTCTGGAGACAAGGAGGAACTGGGGAGAGTGCAGCAAGAACTGAGAGAGATGCTGAAGAGATGCAAGGACAATTATAGGAGGAAGTTGTAGGATAAACTCCAGCAAAGCAATGTGAAGGATGTCTGGACGGGAATGAAACATCACTGGGTGTAAGGGGAGGGAGGGACAGACAGACTTCAGGGAGCCTTGAGAAAGCTGATGAGCTGAATCTGTTTTTAATAGGTTCAACTCACCATCTGTCATGCCACAACACAGCCAGACCCCCCCACACCCCTCCTCCCTCACCCTCCTGTGCAGCATCTCTCTCTCTCTCTCTCTCTCCTGCAATTTCCATAACTCCGGATGTGGGGGAGTGGCAGGGAGGAGAGGATCACCTACTGACCTTCAGGATTCCACGCCTGGGCAAGTTCCAGTTTGTCGGGACAAGGGCGGTGTATCACATCTGTGTGAAGGTTCTGAATCTGCGCTCTCTGAAGGATGTCACTGAGTTGAGGTGGGCGGGTTGTTTGGGGCCAGGGGTCTCCCCAAAAGGCAGCTGGCGGTGCATGTACAAGCAACCTATTGAGAAACGCACAGCAGATCTCCAGTGGAGGATTGTGCATGGGGCAATAGCCACAAATAAATACAGGGCACACCTTGATCCGACTGTGGGGGGGGGGGAATGTTTGTTTTGTTCCCAAGTTGAGACCCTCGACCATTTGTTTGTCCACTGTTTTCGTTTATCTGGACTTTTTGACATTTTGCGCGAGTGGTTTCGGGCTTTGGGTGAACATTTCTCTTTTGGTCTGTTCATTTACGGTCCAAAGTACAAAGTGGCAAGGAAGGCTGCCCACACTTTGATGAACTTCCTATCCGGGACTGCTAAGCTTGCCATATGGCTGACGAGGAAAAATCGGGCAAGCAATGCTGGCAATGTGGATCCTGTGTCCACTTTCAAGGTCTTGTTGACAGTCAGACTCCGGGTGGAGTTCTCTTACTATCAAATGGTAGACAATCTGGAGGCGTTCATCAATAGATGGGCTGTAGGGAATGTTTTGTGTTCAGTGGGTCAGGGGGATGAGTTATGTTTGCACTTTTGAGATGTGACACACTTGGACAACTGATATTGGTCTTTCTGCATTTTTGAAATGTGCAATAAAGCCTTTTTTTTAAAAGTCAAAGTCTCTCTCTCTCTCTCTCTCTCTCTCTCTCTCTCTCTCTCTCCCCCCTCCTTACCCCCTTACCCCTTCTCTGGGGACATCAGCACCAATCCCCATATCACTGTGACTACAGACCAGGTTAAGAAACAGCTGGAGAGACTCCGTCAGCGGAAGGCTGCGGGCCCTGATGACATCTCCATCAGGATCCTGAGGACCTGTGGCAACCAGCTAGCTCCGGTACTGAAACACCTGTACAACCTGAGCCAAAGTCTGGACAGAGTAATAGTGCTGTGGAAGATGTCCTACCTGGTTCCTGTCCCGAAAAGGTAGTGTCCATCAGACCTGAATGACTATTAACCAGTTGCCCTCACATCTCATGTAATGAAGGTCCTGGAGAGACTGGTCTTAGCCCACCTGAAGCCACAGGTGAAGACGTGGCTGGACCCTCTGCAGGTTGCATATCAACCCTATTTGGGAGTTGAAGATGCTGTCATCTACCTGCTGCAGTGAGCCCATCTGCACCTGGATGACAGAGGAGACACTGTGAAAATCACATTCTTTGATTTCTCTAGTGCACTTAACACCATCCAGTCACTACTGTTGGGTGAGAAGCTGCAGGTGATGGGGGTCAACAGCTCTGTGATCTCCTGGATTACTGACAACCTGACAGGTAGGCCACAGTTTGTCCGGCTGGGCAGTGTCTTGTCTGATGTGGTGGTTAGTGATACAGGAGCTCCACAGGGAACTGTGCTTTCTCCTTTTCTCTTCACCTTATACACCACTGTCTTTCAGTACAACACCGAGTCATGCCACCTGCAGAAATTCTCTGATGACTTGGCTATTGTTGGATGTATAAGAGGGGGAGAGGAGGGGGAGTATAGGGCACTGGTAGACAGATTTGTGGAGTAGACCGAGCAGAATCACCTGAGGCTGAATGTCAGCAAGACCAGAGAGATGGTGATTGACTTCAGGAAGAAGACGGTGCCTTCACAGCTACTGCGTATTAAGGGGGAGGATGTAGAGGTAGTGGAGGACTACAAATACCTAAGTGTCATGAGCAGCAATGAACTGGACTGGAAATCTAACATCGATACTGTGTACAAGAAGGGGATGAGCAGACTCTACTTTCTGAGGAAGCTGAGATCCTTCAACGTGTGCAACAAGATGCTGGAGCTTTTCTACCAGATCGATGTTGCCAGCACCATCTTCTTTGCTGCTGTCTGTTGGGGTAGCAGTATCAGAGCCAGCGACACCAACACACTTGACAAGATTATCAAGAGGGCTGGCTATGTAATTGGTCTCAGGCTGGAGACCTTTGAGAATGTGGTCGAAGGAAGGACACTGAACAAACTGTTGTCCGTCATGGACAACCCTGATCACCCCCTCCACCACACACTGGACAGACAGCAGAGCACTTTCTCCAGTAGACTGCGACAGCTTCACTGCCGAACAGCCAGGTACAGGAAATCTTTCCTACCACATGCCATTTCACTGTACAATAACTCATTCTAATGTTGAATTCTGGCCATAACAATGCTGCCACACTGCACCTTGCAGTGTAATTGGTACCTCACATTGCACCCTGTGCCTGATAGTCCTGTATTGTACAAGCGAGTACGATGTATCTATTTACACGGGTCATCATCTGCAATGCATATAAAATTATCTAGGCAGGTTGACTTTCCTAGGTAATTCCTTTGTCTATTATGCTGTGTGTGTTTCTGTAGTTTTGGTCGTTTACTGTCATGCTGCTGTTACACTGTAATTTCCCAGTTTGGGATCAATAAAGTACATGCAAAAATCATGCCCCCCCCCCCTCCCGAGGCAGGCATGTTTGCTTGCTCTATTCTCGAATGGCGGCTTTTTCTTCTTTTTTGCACGTTTGTTGCTCTTTCTGCAGTGCTTAAATGTTACGCACTGCTCACATTCAACCGACAGGCACTGCTGGACATCACCAAGACAAGCAGCTATATGGAGTTTAATGGCTTTATACCACCCAAACTACAATGCATTGTCTGCTCCCACAGCAATCACCACCCCCCCCAGGAAGGCTCCGAAGAACCGAGCTCGAGTGAGCATGCCGATCCCTAGAGAGTGCTTCGGAGACGGTGTCGCAAGTGAGACAAGAGGGGAGAGCTCTATGCTAGGCTAAGAGGTTGCGCTAGCTGGCTACTGCTACCTAGCCTCCTGCTAGCCAACATGCAGTCTCTGGAAAACAAACTGGACGAGCTCAGAGCGAGGATCGAGGACCAGTGGGAGATAAGAGAGTGCTGCACTCTAATTTTCTGTGAGACCTGGCTCTTAGACAAAGTCCCTGAGTGTGCCATTCAGCTACAGACCCACTCCATACATTGGGCAAACTGAACATTAGCCACGGGTAAGACAAGAGGGGGAGGAATGTGTGTGTTTATAAACAACTCGTGGTGCGGAGATGTACAGACTGTGTACAAGTACTGTTCGCCTGATGTGGAGTTTTTACTGCTGAAATGCCATCCCTATTGTCTCCCAAGGGAATTCACTGCTGTGTTTTTGGCCGCTTTTTACATTCCCCCGTGAGTCAACTACACAGCAGCACTCCGCAAACTCCATGACGTTGTCTGCACATAAGAGAAATCTCATCCCGATGCTGTTTTTATTGTTGCTGGTGACTTTAACCAGTGCAATTTACGGACTGTACTTCCAAACTATTACCAGCATGTTGACATTCCCACCCATGATGAGAACACACTAGACTATGTTTACACCAACCTACATGGTGCATACAGAACGGCACCCGCCCCCATTTCGGACAATCAGACCACATCTCCCTGTTCATGTACCTGGTCTACAGACAAAGACTGGAACAAACAAACCCTGTTATTAAACAAATTAAATGCTGGACTCCAGGGGCTGAGAGCACCCTGCAAGACTGTTTTACCCGGATAGACTGGGATGTGTTTAAAACTGCAGCCATCTGGGAAGACTCTTCTCTAAACATACAGGACTATGCTGAGTATGTGACTGGGTACATTAGTACTCGTGTTGATACCATCGTACCTACCATACAAGTCAGGAAGTTCCCCAACCAGAAGCCCTCAATCAACAGTCAGGTACATCAGATGCTGCGTGCTCGCTCTCTTGCACTTAATCAGGCATTGATGCCAAGTACAAAGCTGCAAAGTATGGACTGAGGAAGGCTATAACAACAGCCAAAAGGCAGTACAGAGAAAAGCTGGACGGCATGACGCTGTGATCGCGAGACGTTCTGAGACGGTTGCACAATAATCTAAAACGGCGACTCGCATTGACCGAGCATGAACAACAATTTTCTACAGGTAGCGTTTCTTTTCTTTTGAAATTAATCTGCTAATTGATTATCTGTTCATTCATATTTCATTTTGCCATCTTGTCGACGGAGCTGGAGGAACTTGAGAATTATATAGACGAGTTTTATTGTCGCTGGTGTGTCATGGAGAAGAACGTATCTCCCGGTCCTGCTTCCTCCAACTCCATGTCCAAGTGCCTCAGACTTGCGGATTCTCCAAATTTACCATCTGAGAAATCACGAGTGGGTACCAAGGTTATCGACATCCTTTTCTCTATTGAGAATAAACTTATCAGCATGGATGGCAGACTGGTATTGGTTTAGCTGCTTCATAAAGAATTCCAGAACGTACGGGAGAGTCTGGAGTACAGTCAGGCACAGCTCGTCTTTCTCGTAGAGGAAAACAATAGTTTGAAAAAGTCAGTAAACACACGTTGTTGAAAGAGAAAATCGAAAAATGAAGGAACAGTTCTCAATCTGCAGTCACAGAGCATGAAAGACAACCTTGTTTTTTCTGGAATCATTGAAAAAAATGATGAAAATGCAGAACAGCTTGTCTGTGAGTTTATGACAACGCAACTGACACTATCCTCCGAAGTCACAAAATCAATTACCTTCCACCGAATTGGGCAAAAAAATCCACAGACTAAAGGTCCCAGACTTATTGTTGCCAAATTTGAGTATTTCAAGCAAAAAATTCTAGTGCATAGGCAGGGCAGGCAGCTTAAAAACACCAATAATGGTCTAAAGGATCAATTTCTACAGGAAATCTTGGAAAGGAGAAGGAAGCTTTTTCCCATTAGGAAACGAAACATCCAAGAAGGTAAACGAGCTATTTTTCTCTGTGGATAGATTGTGTATAGAAGGCAAGCTGTTTATGGAAGAAACTATAATGCCCTGGTTATTCTAGAGCCTATTTTGTTTTCTTAGCTACAGGTGGAAAAAGAGTGCGATTGTTCTCAGGTCTCTTATTCGATCTCGGTTTAATTTGTTAACATTTGTCAAATGTTTTTTTTTTGCTGAGGTGGTGGTCTGTTGTAGCTAATTTTGCCAAAGCTGTTAGGTTGTTGTTGTATGTTATCTGCACTTTTTCACCATTTACTAACCTTTATGTCTGTTTTCTCTCATACTTCTGGTTTATAGGAAATAACTTTAAGGACATGCAATGTAAGTACATACACCCCATTTGCTTGCAATTGCAAGCGAATGAAACAGAGACATCATGGGTGCACACCCAAGCATAAATACGTAGGTATATATTTTATACACAACATACATATACACATATATGCATACATTACGGACATATAATCACAGTCTTTAGCACAAAAACCAGTGAGTGAAAACATGTCCACATTTACAGTAAGTTTGTCATGTGGAACACACGTGGAATTGGTACCAGGGAGAAGAGGCTAAAAGTTTTTAATCGACTGAAGGACGTACAGGCAGACTTCGTCTTATTACAGGAAACACATGTGTCTAAGTCGTCTGTAGATGCGTTCACCTTCCCGGAATTTACCTACATGTACTCAGCCGGCTTTAATTCTAAACAAAGGGGGGTAGCTATATTGGTAAACAGAGGAATACGCTTTGTTGTGAATAATATCATAGCAGATCCGGAAGGTAGATTTATAATATTAAAAATCTCAGTTCAAAATTTGGATCGGTATATATTGCAAGCGTTTATGGCCCAAATGTTGACGACCAACCCTATTTTCACTTCTCTTTCTGAGTACTTGGACACTACACTCATAATAGGAGGAGACTTCAACCTGGTGTTAAACCCTGCAATCAACAGGCTCAGTGCATCGGGGAATTATCGAAAATGGCTACTGACACTCTTAAACAATACACGAATGATTTTGGTCTTTGCGATGAATGGTGTTCTCTTCACCCAACTCTTTGGGAATACACTTTTTTTTCATCAGTTCATAGTTCACATTCACGTCTAGATTTCTTTTTAGCCAGTAACTCTATTGTGAGGGACATCACAGACACTGAAATATGTTCAAATCAAGCTATTAGCGATCACCATCCAGTATCTTTTACACTAGTAAATAGGAAAGCTACAAGGAAAACTAGGAGCTGGAAATTTAATATATCACTACTAAAAGACAAACACTTTATTAACTACTTTAATAAAGAGTGGGAATTATATCTGTAATATAATGATGTAACAGGAATATCCCTGTGTGTTCTTTGGGAAGCAGCAAAAGTGGTCATGCAAGGTAAAATAATCTGTTACTGTTCGTATAAGAATGAAAAAGAAAAAGCACTGGTACTGGAGTTTGAACAGAAAATTAAATCACTGGAGACGACCTGTGCCGTTTTTCCACAGGAACAGACACTTAACAATCTGAGAAAATTAAAGCTGGAATTAAAAGAAATTATAAACAAAAGAACACAATTTTTTAATACAAAGACTTTCTTGAGAAGTTTGAACACTAATAAATTGGGGCGATATCTTTCGAACCAGCTTAGATTGAATAAACAAATAACAATTATCCACTCCATTAAGGATATGACTGGAACTATTGCCCATGAGCCTGAAGAAATAAAAAACTCCTTCAGAAAGTTTTATGAAAATCTCTACTCATCTCAGATTAACCCATCTGATTCAGAGATAAATAAATTTTCGGACAATATTAACTTACCACGTTTAAATAATGAACAGATTGCAGCTCTGGATGCACTTCTTCTGGTGTCCAAACTCCAGGAGGCACTTAAGGACATCCCAAACAACAAAGCTCCAGGACCAGATGGTTTTCCAGTAGAATTTTATAAGGAATTCTGGCCTGTGATGGCACCAACTTTCTTTAAAATGGTGAACCAAATTAAAGAAGATAATGTAATCTGTCAGGAACCGAGCCGGCTTGGTTCCCCCGGCTCGGTCCTGGCCTCTCTGTGGGTATGTGCCACGTTCTATGTATGTTAATATGTATTTCTGTGTGCTCTGCCGTACCCATAGCCACTGCTGTCTGGCCGGCAGTGGTGAGGCAGCCTCTTGGGCTCACGCTGGGGTGAGTGCTGTCTGTCTGCCGGTTGGACCACGCCCCCTCTCTCTTACTGCCAGCTGTTCCCACTCCCATGTACCATCTCCCTGCTCCTCGCCCAGGTGTGATCAATTTGTGGATCCAGCAATGCATTTATTTAAGGAGCCTTTTTCCAGTCATGCATTGCTGGGTCATTGCACTTCATATATGGTCTTCGCTCATCGTATGAAGTCATGTCAGAGGACTGTGTTCACTTAGTGCTTCTTCGGACTTACTTGGACAGCTCCAGTCTCGTGAGTATTATCTGTGTGTGTTCCTTCCCTGGTATTCTCACCCAGACTGTGGAGCATCCTGGAGGACTCCTTGAGCCAATGTGAATCGTATGCACTGGAATTGTTTGTTGGTGTGGTGTTCAATAAATGTGTGTGTGGTGTAACTCAGCATATAAATCCTCGTCCTTTTCCCCCTCCTCCATGCGCTGTGGAAAAGCACATGAGGAGTTCATGACAGAATGACCCAGCCCCCTAAAAGGATTTTGTGGGTTACACCCACACTAATTATTTTTTCATTTTATGGACTGTCTTTTTCACCCACCGGTTTGCCCCGACTATGCCTTTGGCGTGCTGCTCCCACACAGGCTGGAGGAAATTAGCGGCAAGGCATCCCACGGTGGACGAGGAATGGTTGGCGACCTTCATCCAGAACTTTATGGATGAAGCCCACAAAGCCCATGGACCCACGGTGAAGTGGAGCAGCCTGGACGCGGTGGAGGGAATCCTGAAAGCGCATCCTAGTCTCTGGGATTACCCTCAGGACACAGACTTGATTGCTTCGGTCTATGCGCTCCAGCGCATGTTTCCTGATGTGGGGAGAGCGGCGTTCCTCACGGAGCCTGAGCGGGAATGCGCTTCACAGTCTGCAGCCGTTCTCTCCCCCGCCTCGCCATCAGCGTCGGCTGCCCAGAATCAACGTCATCCCATGAGGAAACTCTGGGAGAAGCCCTCCTCATCAGCAGCAGCCGCCGTTGTTCCAGCTGCTGTGAGGCCCGCTGAATTCACCCTGGCCACGCCTACCTCCGTTGTCAGGGAAACGGCTGCTCCACCACTCTGCAGAGGGGCCCACGTCACCACTGACACGGAGAGGGATGACTGTCTGCCGTCTGCAGCTGCTAACACCAACAACCGGGATGACAAACAAGTATTTTTTCTTCCTATTCCATCAAATAGTATTGAATCTTGTCTGTCTCCTGAGGGAGAGGCCCAGTTTAAGCAGTCTGCTGGGTCCTCTCCTCCAGCTGCAAAAATTGATTCATTTCTCCCCCTCTCCGTGTCTCCTCTCATTTCCCCTGAGTGCCCGTCGATCCAGGGTCGGAGCCAGCGAACGGCGGAGGAGCTGGTGGCCTTGGAGGATCCTGCTCCGGAGCCAGCACCGAGGTGTTTCGGGGCAGCCATGCCGCTGGAGTCCCCTGCCTCTTCTTCTGGGCCGGCGCCTGATCCATCCCTGGGCGTGCCGGCGTACGAGGAGTGGTCATCTCTCCTTGCCGCGCTCAACCGTCGGGTCGAGGAGGAACGCCGCAAGAGGGAGGTCCGAGGACGCGCTACCCCGGCTGCAAGGGCTCCATCCCCTGTGCCTACTCAACCCCCAGGCTCACCATCGGACGAGGAGCGGTCGAAGCTGCTCGCCGTGGTCAATAGCCGGGTCGAGGAGGAGCATCGAGAGAGGGAGGAGTGCCACGAGAGGGAGGCCCAGGGACGCGCTCCCCCGGCTGTGAGAGTTCCACCCCCCGCACCTGCTCAATCCCCAGGTTCACCATCGGACAAGGAGTGGGCGAACCTGCTCGCTGTGGTCAACAGCCGGGTCGAGGAGGAGCATCGGGAGAGGGAGAAGCGCCGCGAGGTATTCCTCGGCACGACGGACTCACCGCCCAGCACGGTGCTTCGCATCCCGGATAATCTGGCCCCGAGTCGCCTGTGAAGAGGTGGAGGAACTCTCACTGCAAGAAGAGGCCTGCCTCGCCGACGACAACCCTGCCTCTTTGCCCTAAGCCATGCCCCACTCCGTTTCTGGAGGAATTGGAGGAACACCAGGAGAGAAGAGGAGACGTCCCGGAGGCCGCTGGGGAGGTCCAATGCCAGGAGAACAGGCAAGTTTTTTTCTCATTTGGCTTTCTCTGTTAATGAACAATTTTGCCTGCCTCCTGGGGAGGAGACTCGAGTGTGCAGTCCCCTGAGCGCTCCGCCCCACCGGCACGTAGTGCTCCCTCACCCGACCTCACCCAACCCCTTCTATGTACCCCCACGAGCTCGCCGGCATCGGATCCAGGTCGCTTGAGGGGAGAGGGACTAGAGGCCCGGGAGGGTCCAGCTCACGACAACGCAGGCCCCGTGGTTCCAGAGGAGATCAATGGGGGTGTAGCACCTGACTGACCAGAGGAACCTGCGCACCCTAAATCGCCGGAATCCTGGACGGCAGTGGAGCCCGAGTTCAGGCAAGTGTGCTCCATTATGGCAATAGTTTCTATGTCAATGTCACACTACCCAACTCATGGTGAGGAGGACCCGAGACAGCTTCCAGTAGCCTCCGGGACCGCCTCACCGGGCTCTGCCGCTGCCAGCGACCCTGACCTAGTCTCTCTTTCTCTCTCTCTGGGTTCAGAGCCCCCTGACAGGGTCACCGGAGAGCAGCTGATCTCACCGGAGGCCTCTGAGGATCAGAGAGCAGCACCAGGAGTCAAGGGGAGTACGACCTCCCCTGTTGGGGAGTTCACTGCAGGTGCAGCCCAGCTCCAGCTGGAGGTCACCGCAGGTGCAGCGGGCCTCAGCCGGAGGTCACCGCAGGTGCTGCGGAGTTTCAGCCGGAGGTCACCGTGGGTGCTGCAGAGCCTCAGCCAGAGGTCGCCGCGGATGCAGCGGAGCCAGCCCAGTTGGGGTCCATCGCAGGCGCAGCAGAGCCGGCCGGTCAGGGCCCATCACGGGTGCAGCTGGGTCCCAAGCCAGGATCACCGAAGGCGCTGTGGATCGCCATGAGGACGCCGGGGTCCCCTTCTCCTCCCGGTCCTACGCCATGAGGGTTCCATCCTTTCGGTCCGGTCACCCACCTGCGAGCTTCCCAGTAGGCAGGCTTCCTCCCACCTCATCTCGCCAGCCCTGGTGGATAAACAACGCTGGCTGGCCGCCGGAAGGATTGACTCCCCTGATCTGGTGGCCCATGTGTTCGGGCAGACCACCAGATTCCGTCCACCGGACCTTCTGCTGGGCCTGGGACTCTGGGCAGCCTCCTGAGCTCCAATGCCCGTGGACTTGGGGGGAGGGTTAATTGTGGTTCCTGGACGGAGTGTTGTGTTCCCATCTTTCCTGTTCCCCCTACCTCCCACCCGGGTTTGTGTTGTTTGTTCCTGTTGGGGGGGGGGGGGTGTTTCTTTGGGTGTCTGGGAATCCACCCCTTAAAGAGGGGGCTCTGTCAAGAACCGAGCCGGCTTGGTTTCCCCCGGCTTGGTCCTGGCCTCTCTGTGGGTATGTGCCACGTTCTATGTATGTTAATATGTATTTGTGTGTGCTCTGCCATACCCATAGCCACTGCTGTCTGGCCGACAGCGGTGAGGCAGCCTCTTGGGATCACCCTGGAGTGAGCGCTGTCTGTCTGCCGGTCGGATCACGCCCCCTCTCTCTTACTGCCAGCTGTTCCCACTCCCGTGTGCCATCTTCCCACTCCTCGCCCGGGTGTGATCATGTTGTGGATCCAGCAATGCATGTACTTAAGGAGCCTTTTTCCAGTCATGCATTGCTGGGTCATTGCACTTCATATACAGTCTTCGCTCATCGTATGAAGTCACGTCAGAGGATTGTGTTCACTTAGTGCTTTTTCGGACTTACTCGGACAGCTCCAGTTTTGTATTATCTGTGTGTGTTTCTTCCCCGGTGTTCTCACCCAGACTGTGGAGCATCCTGGAGGACTCCTTGAGCCAAAGTGTATCGTATGCACTGGAATTGTTTGTTAGTGTGGTGTTCAATAAATGTGTGTGTGGTGTAACCAAGCATATAAATCCTTGTCCTTTTCCCCCTCCTCCATGCGCTGTGAAAAAGTGCACGAGGAGTTCATGACAGTAATCCCTCCAAATATGAACTTGGCTAGTATTATCCTGCTCCTTAAACCTGGAAAAGAACCTATGCTTCCATCCAGCTACCGTCCCATCTCACTTATGAATGTCGATCTTAAAATAATTTGCAAAGCTCTCGCCAAAAGACTGGAAAGGATAATTCCGTTTATTATACACCCAGATCAAACAGGTTTCATCAAGAGTAGACACTCAGCTAATAATACACGCAGGCTATTTAATTTAATAGACTACTGCAAGATTAATAACTTAGAAACTACAATTTTGTCACTGGATGTACAGAAAGCCTTTGACCGTGTTAAGTGGAAATTTCTTTTTATGGTGTTAAGTTCGGGTTTGGTTCATCGTTCATAAACTGGATTAAAATACTATATAGCTGTCCAACTGCATCTGTCCAAACAAATGATCAGACTTCCCAAAGCTTTAATCTCCAGAGAGGTACTAGGCGGGGATGTCCACTCTCCTTCACTTTTTTTTACCATCTTTATTGAACCATTAGCAGCAGCCATATGACAAAATGTTGATATCAGAGGTATCCAAACTGGAGAAAAAGAACACAAGATAAGTCTTTATGCTGATGATGTATTGATTTTCCTTGAAAACTCACAAAGATCTCTTCTTCAGACAGTGGCGTTCATTGATAAATTTTCATCATTATCAGACTACTCTATTAACTGGGGTAAATCAGCAGTCTTACCTATAAATTGTAATTTCTCAAATACATCCACTATTCCAATACAATCAGGTAATATTAAATATTTAGGAACAGATATTTCCCCCAGGCTCTCAGAGTTATTGTGACTAAATCGCATTCCCCTTTTAAAAACAATACAAGACGACCTTATGCGCTCGAGGACACTACCTATATCATTAATGGGAAGAGTCGCAACCGTTAAAATGATGGTTCTTCCTAAAATCAACTATTTGTTCTCAGTGATTCCTGCCCAGTCATCTATGGCCTGGTTTAAGTCTCTAGACTCAAATATAAGTAATTTTTTTATGGAAGGATAAACCATCATGGATTAGTTTAAAAACACTTCAAAAAGCAGAAGAGTGCGGAGGCTTACATCTACCAATTTTTTTTCATTACTTTTTAGCCAATAGACTGCAGTTTGTCTCTAAATGGAAAAATCAACCCCATTAGGAAACCCATGGTTAGATGCTGAACAGACCTTCTGTGGGTCACTAAATATCTCTGACTTACCTTTTATGAGTCCCTTTATTAAACACTAGGACTGTTTTAAAAGGATTAACATCAGCTGCTCTCTGACAACTTGGTGGAAATTTTAAAAAATAACGGGGTCTTCACTTGTCCCCTGTAAACTCACGCACATTTGGATTAATCCTGATATCTTGCAACAAAAGAGGATGTTTAATTTTCACGATGGCAAGAGAAGGGTATAAAAAAACTTAGAGCATCTTATTCAAGGTGGAAATTTTATCCAATTTCAGGAACTAGTGTCACAGTACGACATCAGTGATAAAAAGTATCTTGAATACAACAGCTTAAATCCATAATAAAAGCAAGACTCAAGCTTAATCAGACAGACTTAGAAGTACCAGTTAAGGTGGCAGAGTTTCTAAATCTTCGTTCACCTAAATTGATATCGAAAATACATGGACTATTATCAAAACTGGATGAATCAGTATCTCTTCCAATATCAAAATGGGAGACAGACCTATTGCTCAATAAGGAGGAAAGCTTCTGGACACAAATATGTTTAAACACTTTTAAGATGACTAAAAACTCTTATTTACAACTTATATAGTATAAAGTTCTTCATAGAATTCATAACACAGGACAAAGGATGTTCAAAATGGGCCTGAGTCACACAAATATCTGCTCCTGCTGCACCAGCAACGTCCTGGATAGTTATATGCATGCTATGTGGTCCTGTGCACCGGTTCAAAAGTTCTGGCGGAAGACATGTGAGGACTTGTCAGCATGGCTTGGGTATCATGTCCCATCCTCACCCACACTTTGCATATTAGGTGATCTAAGTGAAATAAATATAGAGGCAAGGCTGTCACACATGGTTCTCATGGTCTTATGCATTGCAAAGAAAACTATCCTCATGAACTGGAAATCAAAAAATAATTTATGCATGACTCATTATAATAGCTTACTATTAGATTATATTAGCCTGAAGAGAATGTCTGCCTCCTCAACTAATCAATTGGCAGAATCCAATTCTCTCTGGTCCCCGCTCCGGGACCAGAGACAATGCCATCTTAAAGTCCGCGGATGACACAGCAGTGACAGGACGCATCACTGGTGGTTATAAAGCGTCCTACAGGAGGGAGGTGGCCAGCCCGGTGTCATGGTGTGAGGACAACAATCTTATCCTTAACACAGACAAGACAAAGGAGATGATAGTGGACATGAGGAAGGGGAGGAGACCTCATCGACCGCTATTCATCTGGGAACTTGAGGTGGAGAGGGTGAGCAGCTTTGAATACCTTGGCATCCACATCAGCGAGGACCTTACGTGGGCACTTAACACCGTAGAGCTGGTTAAAAGAGCTCAACAGTGGCTGTACTTTCTGAGGAGGCTGAGGAAGTTTGGCATGTCCCCCAAGATCCTCAACAACTTCTACAACTGCATCATCGAGAGCATCCTAACCAACTGCATCACTGTGTGGTACAGCAGCACTACTGCTTTGGACCGCAAACGCTGCAGAGAGTGGTGAAGACAGCTGAGAAGTTCATCAGGATGCCACTCCCCTCTCTGCAGAGCATTGATCACCATAGAGTGCAAAGGAGAGCTGCTTCCATCCTCCAGGACCCCACGCACCCCTAGCACAGAATGCTGGGGGTGCGGTAGAATGCTTTTACTCTCAGGCTGGAGGTACAGAAGTGTGAAATGCATGACATCCAGACTAAAAGAAATCCTTCTTTCCCACTGCCATCAGACTCCTGAACAAATAACACAATTCCAGACACAGCTTTGCAAATAGGAATTCACACACCGGATGCTAAATTTGCACATTGTTCATTTGCGCATTGTACATAGTCTCATCCCGTCTCACGTTCATATAATCTCTGCTGCTACAGTGCATCCGGAAAGTATTCACAGCGCTTCACTTTTTCCACATTTTGTTATGTTACAGCCTTATCCCAAAAGGGATTAAATTCATTTCTTTTCTCAAAATTCTACACATAATACCCTATAATGACAACATGAAAAAAAAAATTTTTGGGAGATTTTTGCAAATTTATTAAAAATAAATAAATCCCGTATTTTGTTATGTAACAGCCTTATTCCAAAAGGGATTAAATTCATTTTTTCCTCAAAATTTTACACACAATACCCCATAATGACAACGTGAAAAAAGTTTTTTTTTGTGATTTTTGCAAATTTATTAAAAATAAAATACTTAGAAATCACATGTCAATAACTATTCACAGCCTTTGCCATGAAGCTCAGAATTGAGCTCAGGTGCATCCTGTTTCCACTGATCATCCTTGAGATATTTCTACAGCTTAATTGGAGTCCACCTGTGGTAAATTCAGTTGAATGGACATGATTTGGAAAGGCACAAACCTGTCTATATAAGGTCCCACAGTTGACAGCGCATGTCAGAGCACAAACCAAGCATGAAGTCCAAGGAATTGTCGGTAGACCTCCGAGACAAGATTGTCTTGAGGCACAAATCTGGGGAAGAGTAAAGAAAAATTTTTGCTGCTTTGAAGGTCCCAATGAGCACAGTGGCCTCCATCATCCATAAATGGAAGAAGTTTGGGACCACCAGGACTCTTCCAAGAGCTGGCCAGCTATCTAAACTGAGCAATCGGGAGAGGAGGGCTTTAGTCAGAGAGGTGACCAAGAACCCGATGGTCACTCTGTCAGAGCTCCAGCGTTCCTCTGTGGAGAGAGGAGAACCTTCCAGAAGGACAACCATCTTGACAGCAATCCATCAATCGGGCCTGTATGGTAGAGTGGTCAGACAGAAGCCACTCCTTAGTAAAAGGCACACGGCAGCCCATCTGGAGTTTGCTAAAAGGCACCTGAAGTACTCTCAGACCATGAGAAACAAAATTCTCTGGTCTGATGAAACAAAGACTGAACTCTTTGGCGTGAATGCCAGGCATCATGTTTGGAGGGAACCAGGCACAGCTCATAACCACGCAATGGTGGTGGCAGCATCATGCTGTGGGGATGTTTTTCAGCAGCAGGAACTAGGAGACTAGTCAGGATAGAGGGAAAGATGAATGCAGCAATGCACAGAGACATCCTGGATGAAAACCTGCTCCAGAGTGCTCTTGACCTCAGACTGGGGTGACGGTTCATCTTTCAGCAGGACGACCCTAAGCACACAGCCAAGATATCAAAGGAATGGCTTCAGGACAACTCTGTGAATGTCCTTGAGTGGCCGGCCAACCACAATTACCCCAAGAGTGCAGCAATGACTCATCCAAGAGGTCACAAAACACCCCACAACAACATCCAAAGAACTGCAGGTCTCACTTGCCTCAGTTAAGGTCTGTGTTCATGACTCAACCATAAGAAAGAGACTGGGCAAAAATGGCCTGCATGGCAGAGACAAAAACCACTGCTGAGCAAAAAGAACATCAAGGCTCATCTCAGTTTTGCCAGAAAACATCTTGATGATCCCCAAGACTTTGGGGAAAATACTCTGTGGACTGACGAGGCAAAAGTTGAACTTTTTGGAAAGTGTGTGTCCCATTACATCCGGCATACAAGTAACATAGCATTTCAGAAAAGGAACTTCATACCTAACAGTACAATATGGTGGTGGTAGTGTGATGGTCTGGGACGGTTTTGTTGCTTCAGGACCTGGAAGACTTGCTGTGGTAAATGGAACCATGAATTCTGCTGTCTACCAAAAATTCCTGAAGAAGAATGTCCGGCCATCTGTTCGTGACCTCAAGCTGAAGTGCACTTGGGTTCTGCAGCAGGACAATGATCCAAAACACATCAGCAAGTCCACCTCTGAATGGCTTAAGAAAAACAAAATGAAGACTTTGGAGTGGCCTAGTCAAAGTCCTGACCTGAATCCAATTGAGATGCTGTGGCATGACCTTTAAAAGGCGGTTCATGCTGGAAAACCCTCCAATGTGGCTGAATTACAACAATTCTGCAAAAATGAGTGGGCCAAAATTTGTCCACTGCACTGTAAAAGACTCATTGCCAGTTATTGCGAATGCTTGATTGCAGTTGCTGCTGCTAAGGGTGGCCCAACCAGTTATTAGGTTTAGGAGGCAATCACTTTTTCACACAGGGCCATGTAGGTTTGGATTTTTTTCCCTTAATAATAAACACCTTCATTTAAAAACTGCATTTTGTGTTTACTTGCGTTATCTTTGCCTAATATTTAAATTTGTTTGATGATCTGAAACATTTAATTGTGACAAGCATACAAAAAAAATGAGAAATCAGGAAGGGGGCAAACACTTTTTCACACCACTGTATCTATCCGTCTGTCTATCCATCCATCTATCTATCTACCTATTATGATGCTGACATTTGACCTTGCAATCCCAAAACCATAGTCACACTTCAGGGTCACAGGGTGAACCTGTGTACCAAGTTTGGTGACCCTAGCTTTACTCATTTTATAGTAATTATAAATGCAGCATTTTTGCCCCCCCTTCCCCCCAAAGTCAGAGTGGCCACCTCAAAATGGTGGTGGGGCGAATTCATGCTGCATTAAAACAATTTGAGGCTAACGGGCATGCATGAAGCTTTTGGGCAAATCACCTACTAGTGGATTCATTTGATTATGAAACCTTCAGAATGAACATCAACTCCAGCTCGAGAGCAGTCTCACCGGAGGATCCTAGGATCACTAGACAATGACTATAGGGGACAGCCTATGACGCAGGAAAGGCCAAAGTTTCTGTCCTCTACTACCCCCAAAAGGATTGCAACTTGGAACGTCAGAACACTGTACTAAAAAGGGAAGCTCAAGCAAGCCATTGCCGAAATTAAACACATGAACATTGCCATTGTGGGAATCAGTGAAACGAGATGGCTCGGCACAGGGAAGATTACACTACAAGGAGGAGAAACCTTCATTTACTTGTTTCTACCAGAAGAACACAAAGATCACAGCTGAGGTGTAGGAATTGTCATTACCAAAGAGACTGCCAAGAGCCTAACTGAGTGGGAGCCCGTGTCTGACAGAATCATCACCACCAGATTCAAATCTAAGTGCCAGAATGCAACTGTCATCCAGGTGTATGCCCCCACAAACAAGACCACGGATGAGGAAAAGGATGACTTTTACCAGCTACTTCATGCAACCATGAAGAAGCAGAAGAGAAGAGACATCACAATTGTAATGGGAGACCTCGAGGCCAAAGTGGGTGATTTAAATGAAGGTTTAGAGGACATCATGGGAAGGCATGGAGTTGGGCTCATGAATGAGCACAGCGAACAGCTGGCAGACTTCTGTGCAATGGATGGGTTGATGATTGGTGGGACCCTCTTCCCTCACAAGTTAGCGCACAAGCTTACTTGGCAGTCGCCTGATGCCAGTGTTGAAAATCAGATCGACCACATCATGATCACTAAGAGATGGCACAGAACCATGCAGGACTGTCGGGTGAGGAGAAGTGCAGAGGTTGGATCTGATTATCATATAGTAATGTATACCCTAAGGATAAGGCTAGCTGCCCAGAGGAAGAGAACACAGATGACCACCAAGTAGCAAGTGGAGAAGCTCAAGAATAAAGAAGTGAAAGAGGAGTTCAAACTGGAGCTGGCAAACCGCTTTGACTGCCTGTACATGGGCTCAGATGAAGAGGAAGAAAAGGACGACAATGTTGGCATTGAGACGGACTGGAAGATGATCAAGAAAGCCTTTGTAGGAGCATGTGAAGAAGTGCTCGGGAAGAGGAGAAGGGAACAGAAAGACTGGATGAGCGAAAACAGTTGGAACGAGATAGAGGAGAAACGCAAGTTAAAAGCAAAGGTGGACAATGCAAAGACTCGAGGGCAGAAAACAAATGCCCAGAGACAGAGCAATGAGGACACTAAAAGGGTGAAAAGATGCTGTAGGAAGGATAAGAGGGAGTGGGTCGAAGGACTATCTAAAGATGCCGAAGAAGCAGCAGCCAAACACGACTCAAAGACACTATACCAACTTACAAGAACTCTCAGTGGTAAAGGGACCAAGCAGTGCAAATGGGTATGCTGTAAAGAAGGCAAACTAATCGGGGTCGCTCAGGAGCAACTCAAGAGATGGCGTAAACACTTCAAGGAAATCTTAAATAGACCCCCTCCAGAGAATCCCCCACAGCTAGAACCAGCAACAGAACCACTCCCCATAAGGACAAGCATCATCACCAAGATGGAAATAAGGAAGGCATTGAAGTCCCTCAAAAATGGAAAAGCAGTAGGTTGTGACGGCATTCCACCAGAAGCGTGGAAAGAAGGGGGCGAGCAATCTGTGAAAGCCCTACAGCTGCTACTTAACAAGATCTGGACTCAGGAACGTATTCCCGAGGACTGGAAAAGAGGACAGATAATTAAACTGCCCAAGAAAGGTGACCTAACCCACTGTAAGAACTGGGGAGGGATCATGCTCCTTTCCACAGCCAGAAAGGTATTGTGCCATGTCATCCTCAATCACACAGCCAATGCCCTGGAAAGCAAACTTAATGACAATCAAGCTGGGTTCAGGCCAAACTGCTCTTGTTGTGACCAGATAGCCACCCTTAGAATTATCATAGAGCTGTCCATTGAGTTCAGTTCCCAACTGTACCTCCTCTTTATCGATTTTGAAAAAGCCTTCAACTCTGTAGACGGAAATACTCTTTGGAGTGTGCTTCGATACTACAGAGTCCCTGGAGAAATTGTCAACATGATTTAAATCTTCTACCAAGGATGCCAAGCACAAATTCTACACAACGGCCAGCTTACTGAACCCTTCTTCATGACCATGTGCGTAAGGCAAGGGTGCCTCCTCATCGCCATGCTCTTTCTAGTTGTGCTGAATTGGGTGATGAGAGAGACCACAGAAGGCCAGGCAACAGGAATCCAGTGGACACTTAAAGAGAAGCTCAAAGACCTAGATTTTGCGGACAATATTGTTTTGGTGAGCCAAAGCATTTGTGCATATGAGAGAGAAGGGCAAAAACCTCAAGGCCATTTCCAAACACGTAGGATTGAAGATCAACACTGGAAAAAAAACAAAGAAATGAGGATACACCCAACTGGAAGAGCTAACCCTATTGAATACTCTGGAGACATTTTCAAGCAAGCGGAAGAGTTCACATTTCTGGGCAGTACAGTAGATGCAGAAGGAGGCACAACAAAGGACGTCAGTGCCCACATCAGCAAGGCTCAGACTACATTCTCAATACTCCGGCCAATCTGGAAGCTAAAGAGTCTATTCACAAGACCCAAGCTGCGAGTCTTTAACTCAAATGCCAAATCAACCCTCCTCTATGGGTGCAAAA
Organism: Pholidichthys leucotaenia; assembly: GCA_020510985.1. Classification (NCBI taxonomy): domain Eukaryota; kingdom Metazoa; phylum Chordata; class Actinopteri; order Cichliformes; family Pholidichthyidae; genus Pholidichthys; species Pholidichthys leucotaenia. The sequence continues at coordinate 123,226,128 of CM035841.1, forward strand.
CATGGAGCCTGACAAAGGAACACCTCAGGAAACTGCAGACCTTCATCAACAAGTGACTGTCACATTCTGAGGATCTGGTGGCCCATCAAAATTACACCAGTAGAAATCTCCATCCGTAGACGATGGCACTGGCTAGCTCATACTCTTCAGAAACTGAAAAACTCCACCACTTAGACTAGCAGTGCAATGGACCCCACAATGGAAGCGTAAGAGGCAGACCAAGGCTTTCATGGAGAAGAGCTGTGGAAAAGGGACATGAAGTTGATGGACATGACCTGGACAGAAGTTAAGACCAAGGCAACTAGAAAAGACCACTTGCATTCGTTTGTCGAGGCCCTATGCTCTAAATGTGTGGGCAGAAGACTCAGGAAATGTAGCATTTACTATTTACCATAGTGCAACTACAATGTTAACTTTGAACTTTGACCCCTTGACCCCAAACCCACAGTTAGGTCACAGTGTAAATCATCCAAGATGTGCATTAGATACAACTACTGTATCGATTTGAAAAGCCTACATAATTTCTAACAGCCACAGCTTTAAGACCCTTCCTGTATGGAGAAACTAATCTCCCTCAGTGCTCAGGTGGGAGTTTGGTTCTTTCTTCTAAACAGACTGGCCCTCATTTATCAAACATGCGTAAGACAGAAAAGTGGTCATATGATCATTTTTATACAAAAACCAGTATTTATCAATCTGAATGTGAGCGTATGGTGCGCTAAAATCTCACGACAGGTCTGAGCTCGTGTACAACTATGCAAGTTTTCAAGTCACTGTTAGACTTGTGATGCTGCAGAGAATTATTTGATCATATCAGGTTATCTTGACCATGCGCAGCATAAACATAGTTTATTGTAAACAAACAAGTATGGTGGACTGCAGGTCTGCAGTCATGGCTTCCACGCTGAGGAAAGAGCAGGGGATGGAGCCTAGCCAGACCCTTATATGCAGCCAGGATCACATGATCCCATAGGTGTCCTCAGGTTGCCTGAAAAACTCCTCAAATCAATACTTAATGCATAACATAGTTGTATTCTAGCCCTCTGGCACATAGTAGTCACTACAGTGGACAGCCATTTAAAAGTCATTGTCTCCTAAATGTAATGACTTCTTTGGTGGAACTGCATATCAGCCTCTAGAGTGCTCTCTGCTGCACCACTCTATTGAGCTCTATTCTGTAGTGATGCACCTTTGTGATGACAAAGGACAAAAACAACAAGGTGTGTTTTTTTTAACATTTACATGAAAAAAACTTATTATGGGGAAAAAATAAATCTACAAGAAATTGTTAAATTAAGACAAAACCTCAAACTGGTGACAGTGAACTTGTTACTATTCAAGATCCTTTTTACCTGATACTTTTCTACTCTTACTCAAGTCATTTTTGATGGCTATTTATATAGTCCAGTAATTATTAATAAGGTAATACTTCTTTTAATTGAGCAGAATTTCTCATTAGTTTGCCAACTTCTGTGTATGGAGCTAGCCCACTGCTGGATTAAATTTTTAGTAGTGAGAAGTTACCAATGGTACAGAAACTGTTAAAGCTGGATTTATGGACCCGTATCGACGCAATATCTTTCTGCATCGTCTGACGTCATCCTCTCCAGAGATGGAGAGGTGCACATTGTCATAATGTGACTTGGCACCTTACTGTGAAGTGCGGTGTAGTGGCGGGCACTTCCTGTTCTGCCACTGCACCGCCCTATAAATACCAGAGGGCATCCATATTGCGGCCTCTTCGACTGGTGCCCTCTGCCTGGTGCCTACCGTGTTACCGCTGTTCTACAACGTTCAATAAAGCTGTGTTCATCCAGCCATCTTGCCTCATCCTTTACCCAAGGTATTTTACCATACATAACATTTGGCAACGAAGATGGGATCATGGAGGCGTGTATCACACCACTTCGCCCCTTCCTTGAGCTCCCGGGCGAGCCACCGGTGCTTTGGCCAAGATGGTTTGAGGCTTTCCAGACGTACATCACTGCGCTCGACCGGGGTAAGCTCGACAAGTTAAGAACACATGCGCTACTTGTTCACAACCTGGTATTGAGAGCCAGCGAGTCTGTGATGGGTTAAAAATGGGGATTAATGGTATGTGACTGGTTAAAAATGGGGATTAATGGGTTAATTAAGAGCGCATCATACACGGGTTAAGAAGCAGATTACAGGTTAAAAGGTCAGTTAAAGAGCTGATTGTAGACAATATATACAGTTAGGGATGAGAGTTAAAAAGATTAATGTTTCATTATTGTTTTTGCACATGATTGTTACATTCAAAAACATCAGCACAGTATTAGGGGGTTTGGATGCTGTGTGCACTGTTTACGGTTTGTTGAGAGTTCGATGATTCACAAATTGATTGCTTTTGCCCGGAGAGGGAACTGTGTTGTGCGCTTGCACACAAGTGTCCAAGTTTGATGAGTCACAAATTGATTGCTTTTGCCCAGAGAGGGAACTATGTTGTGCGCTTGCGCAGAAGTGTCCAGGTCTTTTTTGAATGAAGTAAAATGGAGTGAAGACGTAGACCGCGACTCTCTTCATTATTTCTTGCTCAAAAGCACCACGTACCTCTCCCGAACTGTGGAGCAGAGGGCGCAACAAGTCCTGCGCACACTCGGAGCTTCGGACTCTTTTGAAGACGTCGTCGAGCTGCTAGCAAACCACTTTCATACCCCAGATAGCGTGACTATCCAGAGGATTCGCTTTTGGCAGCGACATCAACGAGTGGGTGAGCCTATTCATCAGTTTGACACCAACTTAAGGCAGTTAGCTAGCAAGCGTTGCTTTGGGCTGTTGAAAGATGAATTGGTATGTGACCAGCTTATGGACCACATGTGTAGCGCCGCATTGCGGGCTAGGCTACTTACGATGCCAAATGACTTAACACTAGCCAGAGCTGTCAAGCTAGCTCTACAACTGGAGGCCATAGACAAGCTAGCTTTGGAGCTAAACTGGTGCCAGTCACAGCGGCCACTGGAGCCTCCTGCTGCAGCAAATGTTGCGGACTCAGATAGCGAGGATAGCTTGGACAACAACACTACGAAAGCCAATGCTTCCACCTGAAGGTCTGCCCCGGGAAAAGCCCTTTGCAAGGATTGTGGGTCCGCGACACACTGCAACAAGGCTAAGGACTGCTCAGCTAGAGGGAAGCGTTGTAGCAAATGTGAATGGTTGAACCATTATGCTAGAGTGTGCCGTATATCTGAGCCAGAGAGCCCACAGAAGAAATCACTCCACCCACCCCCGACAACCATCCACATGGTGTCCCCCAGTATCAACGAGTACACATGCTGCACAGTGAAACTGGACCGCGTGGAGGTGCCACTGCTGCTCGACATGGGGGTGGAGGGGTCATTGCTGAATTGGGCCACGATGAAGAAGTTTTTCCCCTACTACAGGGTTAGAGGTAACCCAGCAGCGCCTTATGGTTATGGAGGTGGCAGGCTGTGCATGGTTGGGACTTTGGAGTTAACAGTTTGGTACAAGTCTGCGACGATGATTGACTTCACATTCCACCCGACAGCCCGAGGAGACAACACCATGGGCTGTGACTTGTTCTACAGACTGGATTTCACCATTAAACACGGCGCTGGGGAAGAGTGGTTGGGCTGTGGCCAGTGGAACCCTCCGGTTCCGGTGGTCGATGAGGATGTTGTGTGGGACAAAGAGCTAATGGACACCACGGCGGTCAAGCAGGACCAGCCTCACTCAGGTTCGGCGCAGGACAGGTTCAGCGCAGGATAGCTTCAGTGCCGACACTCAGGAAATGGTAGAGGGGGGTACCGAGCATGGTGGCGAGGCGCCTACACCGGTGAGTGACACCAATGTGCTAGCCCCAGATACCGCCGGTGCTTGGCCGCAGAGGGATGGAGGGTCTGCAGCTACGATGGTGACCACTATGACAGCTTTAGAAGAGGTTGGGGCCAGACTGATGAGCACGGGGGAACCGCGTGCTCAGCACCATCATTTCAGGCTGAGCCGAGCCCCACTGAGGGTTATGGACTTGGTTCGGGTTCAAGGAGAAGAACGTCCATGGCGAAAATGGGCCAGACGACAGCCAGTGAAACATCACGAGTGTCTGCGCATAGTGGCTAAGGGATTGTTTTGTGTATTATTGTTACCTCCGCCAGAAGGTTATGTTTTTGCCGGGGTTTGTCTGTTTGTTTGTCTGTCTGTCTGTTGGTTAGCAAGATAACTAACTAACTAACTAACCTGCACTTATATAGTGCTTTTCTAGTCACAAAGACCACTCAAAGCGCTTTCATTAATACTAACCCTCTATTCTAAGGGCCTATAGGAAACAGATATCTAGGGACAATTTAGAACAGCCAATTAACCTAACATGCATGTCTTTGGCATGTGGGAGGAAACCGGAGAAATCCCGGAGTAAACCCACGCAACACGGGGAGAACATGCAAACTCCACACAGATCACTGTTGGTCGGGGGCTGGGATCGAACCCACGATCCCCACAATCCCCCGGCCAAGGGTAAACTGTGCTGCCGCAGTGCTAACCACTGCGCCACCGTGCAGCCAAGATAACTCAAAAAGTTTTGGACGGATTTCGATGAAATTTTCAGGCGTTGTTGGAAATGGTACAAAGAAGAACTGATTAAATTTTGGGGATGATCCGGTGGCCGCCATTACGAAAAATGCCATTTTCGTGAATAACCACTGAACCACTAATCCTATCATTGTCAATCCAATTGCTAGTCATATGTTTTCATGGTCAAGGAATCTGAAAACGTACACACAAATACTGTATGGGGGGAACTGTGGCCGCCATTACGGAAAATGCCATTTTCGTGAATAACCACTGAACTACTAATCCTATCATTGTCAATCCAATTGCTAGTCATATGTTTTCGTGGTCAAGGAATCTGAAAACGTACACACAAACACTGTATGGGCGGAACTGTGGCCGCCATTACGGAAAATGTCATTTTCGTAAATAACCACTGAACCACTAATCCTATCATTGTCAATCCAATTGCTAGTCATATGTTTTCGTGGTCAAGGAATCTGAAAACATACACACAAACACTGTATGGGGGGAACTATGGCCGCCATTACGGAAAATGCCATTTTCGTGAATAACCACTGAACCACTAATCCTATCATTGTCAATCCAATTGCTAGTCATATGTTTTTGTGGTCAAGGAATCTGAAAACATACACACAAACACTGTATGGGGGGAACTGTGGCGCTTGGCGGAGGTCTGCGCTCTCCGAGTGCTTTTCTAGTTTAGTTTAGGAACATGGCAGTGATTAAGTTTGATAATGGACTCTTTTTCTTTAGTTTACCCGGTGGCAGAATAATCCACCATGCTGTGTGGGGTGCACGGTAGTCCATCTGTCAGCTCTATTTTAGGTTTTGTTGTGTGAATGTGTTAGGCCATTTCAGTACATTAGTTTTCGTTATGTTAGTGTATGATTCGGGTCCTAAATTGGGGGAAGGGGGTAATTGTGTGTGTGGTTTTGGACTATTCTAAGGGGCGGAGGAAATGTGATGTTGTGATTCAGCACCTTATTGTGAAGTGCAATGTAGTGGTGGGCACTTCTTGTTCCGCCACTGCACCGCCCTATACAGTAAATACCAGAGGGCATCCATATTGTGGCCTCTTCAACTGGTGCCCTCTGCCTGGTGCCTACCGTGTTACCGTTGTCCTACTACATTCAATAAAGCTGTGTTCATCCAGCCATCTTGCCTCATCCTTTACCCAAGGTATTTTACCATACATAACACATATCAGCGACGCAGACCATAAGAGCTGTGATTGGTCCGTTTTGTCTCCTCCTTCACATTTCCTGGTTCTCGTTGGTGCTCCACTCTGCCCGTTCATGGCGGCACAACTTCCAAAGCGAGTCGGTTAAACAATAGTCCAAATTCAAAAGAATATTGAGGAAGTGATCACATACAGAACATTTTATGGTTCATCATAATCCCAGTGATTACACAGACTGTCAAAGAACGGCAGCGGCAGTGGTTGCATGCACCTCTTTCTCCGACTTTTCTTTTTCTCTGTGCAGCAATCGCATGAAAAGTTGCTTTTTCTTCACATTTATTATCTCCAACTCCATCACAATGTGCTATTGTCTGTGGCCATTTAATAAACAAAAACACACGACGAACACAAATCATTCTACACATCGGCTGAAACCTGTTTTAGCAACAGAACAATGCATTCCATCTAACACAAAAGAAAAAAATTGCTGATCACTGCGTCGGTGATGTATGTCTGTAATGGCATCGACATGATGCAGATGCATAAATCCAGCTTTAGTAAAGTTGGCTATGTTTACTGTATATTCCATATAAGAGCATCATAACAAACATGTAGTACTAGCACAGCACATTTATTGGACAGAATGCATTTCAATCATTTGGCCAGCAAATTAACAAGCTAACTGGAGTGGTGGTTTAGTGGGACAGCATCCACCCCACAACCGGAAGGTCCGGGTTCAAGTCCCGGCTGGGTCATGCCAAAGACCATATAAAAATGGAACTTCCTGCTGTCCAGCTTGGTGCCCAGCAAAAATTGAACGGCGGAGGGAAGTGTGCACGGCAGTGACTCAGGAGGTAGAGCGGGTCGTGTAATAACCGGAGGGTTTGCGGTTATTGACTCCAAATCAATTAGAAGAAGACTAAGCTGATGAAGATTAACACCACTGCCAACATACCAGTCACAGCTGGAGGAGAGCCCATCAGCGAGGTGGAGTCCTTTGTCTACCTGGGAAGTATGGTGGATCGACAGGGGGGCACAGACTGAGACGTCACAGCCAGGATCGGCAAAGCAAGAGCAGCTTTTGTCATACTGAAGAATATCTGGGCATCAAAAGAGATCTGCACGAGAACAAATCTTCGCATCTTCAACTCTAACGTCAAGCCTGTTCTACTCTACGGATGTGAGACTTGGAGGACGACAAAGATGATGCAGCAGAAGATCCAGACTTTCTTTAACACATGCCTGAAGCGCATTTTTAACATCAGGTGGCTGGAGAAGATCAGAAATGAAGACCTGTGGGAGCGAGCGGGACAGAAACCAGTGGCAGAACAGATTCTGTGGAGGAAGTGGGACTCCATTGGACACACCTTCAGGAAACCAGCATCCAGCATCACACGCAAAGTCCTAACCTGGAACTGGCAGGGGAAGAGAAAGAGAGGCCAGCCTCGAAACAGCTGGAGATGAGACACTGAGGCGGAGCTGAAACAGCAGAGAACCAACTGGAGGGGAGCAGAGAGAGCAGCCCAGAACCGAGTGAGATGGCGAGGGGTCGTTGATGGCATATGCTCCATGGCGAGCTATGGGCTAAAGTGAGTAAGTGGTCAGAGAGGCCGTTGGCATGGATTGGCAGCCACATTACCATCAGTCTGCCCCAGGACAGTTGTGGCTACAATAGTAGCATACCACTACCATTGTCTGTGGAGTGAATGAATAATGTATCCATTGTAAAGCATCTTTTGAGTGTCTATGAAAAGCACTATATAAATCTGATGCATTAGTATTATTATTAACATTAGCATGAAAATTCTCAACTACAAGTGACTTTTCATAACTCCAGAACACAGATTCTCCCATTATTATGATTTAGCCCTTGTCCTAGCCAATGCTTCGATTGGTTGTTTTCTAGCCAAAGCTCATTAGGATTTGTTAATGCTCCACCCCCACTCTGTGCCTCTATGAGCCATGTATGCTTTGGACAAGGCTGGTGTGCATGCGGCTGTATATTGTAATACATGGTGTAGGCTTTCTCAGACAGCTGAAGACCATTGGACACAAATGGTTTCAGGTGCCCTGTAGTGTCACTTTAATTAAATAATCACGAGGAGTGAGTCTCCATGCATAACTTCTCTTATACATTAGTTATCATTCATGCAGGAGAGTCCTCGGTGTGCATCCAACTCGCACGGTCACCAGAAAGGAAGAGAGTGAGTAGAAGGAGGGTTGAGCTGACACACCTGTTGGCACACAGTGCACCTCTAGAGCAGAGATGTAGTATTACATACATGTAAATACACTGCAATAGTGCTGAATGTTACAATATAAGCTCCATTTTTTGCTTCTACTAGGCCAAGCCTTTGACACATGCGCATAACAGTTACTTGTAGTTTCACGCCAGCCCTATAGGCATCACAAATGTGCTGATGCACCAGTTTGTTCACCGGCTACATAATAGAGAAGAAAAACAAGAGCCAAGCACATTTTAGTAACAACAGTGACTGAAAAAAGGAGAGAAAAGAAACTCCTCTGTTTACTACTTTAATATCTGATCATCTTTTCTTTTTTCCTCTAGTTTCATTTCTTTTTAATTCATAATCTTCTTCCTCCTCATCTTTGTATGCTGTGTCAGTAGCAACACCTCTTGAATAGGGGGGTGGACCTTGCACATGCATAGTCATCATGCACAGGTAACAAGTGTAGCATCATTCCCTTGGCTCTCATCTATAAAACAGACTTTGCATCTTAAAGACATCGTTTCACCCAGGAAAAGGCTAGTCAAAAATTGCTTTTTCATCTTAGGACCACTGTGGAGAACACATTCCTTTGTAAAGAGGTACGAGAGATAAGGATTCAATCTCATGCAAGGAATGGATTAGTTTACCTCATAAATAAATGGACTCCTTTCCTCCTTGGATCAGTTTATGGGGTAATAAACCCTGTTGACATATCACAGACACTCTTGAACAGCATCCCATAAACTTTAAATGCATCATATGGTCACTAGTAAATATCCACAGCTCAACATTGCCACCTTCTGAAAATTCAGGGACATATTGGATTTAACCAGTGAACTTTACTCCCTGACATTAATGACTACCTTTTTTTTTTTTTTTTTTTAGAAAACTTTCACTGTTCAGATTATTCTCTTTTTCAGGACACCATGGAAAAGTGAGTGGGACTCGCTTTGATTGTCCCACACAGAATATGTGTGGGACAATCATATGGGTTTGAAGAATTTATATTAATCCTTGCTTTTTGGGACAATCATATGGGTTTGAAGAATTTATATTAATCCTTGATTTTAAATGTGTGCATGAATGTTTTAATGCTTCAATATATCGTATTTTATTCTTGCATGTTAATTTTAAAAGTACCAGTTATAAGGTTGCACTGACTTAGCTTAAATTTTATACATAAGTATATTAATGAATTTTCAATGTTATTAAGATGTTTCTCATGTTGCCAAAACATTCCTTGAGTCATATGACTGGGATCTGCCAGTCTCTGCATAGCAACAGCTCTCTAAATATTATTGGTTGTTACAGACAAAGGACTGTTTTCTGATTGGACTAAAGTTCATAAAACCTGCCCACGATGAGAGGTAATTGGCTTATGCTCATGTCAGTCAACCGAACCCCGCGAAAGTTGTCTTGAGTTATTAGAGGGGAGCCGCCCTAGTTCAGACCAGATTTGTGTGATCCTTCATTGTCGTGTGCTGTGTAAACGTCTGTGTGTTTTAATGTTTTTTGTTAAACGTCTTGGAATTAATTCTTTCTTTTAAGCTCAAAATTCTTCCAAATGAAGTCAAACTTCATGTTTCTAGGCATGTTTCTAGGCATTTCTATTACTATCTGTATTCTGTTAAACTTTCTTTAAACTCACCGTGTGTTTTTCAAAGGACTGACCATTCGTTATCAAACTGGAAGGTATTTTCACCCATGTACCACAACGTCAAAAGGAATTGGATTTCGTTGTTTGAATTTAGTTAATTTTAATTTTGCCTCTTCCACTCTGTGGCTGAATCAGACTCTGGACTGTCACATTTAACTGGACCCGGGAGGGGAGCCGGCACTCAACCACAAAGCCCTCCTCGTGTTGTCCTCCTGGCACACTATCTTACGCGGCTGAAGAAGACAGGAAGCCCTATGAAGCAGCCTTACGTCGCCTGACCTAACCTCCAACTGTGTGTCTCAGTCAAACCTCAGCTTTTGGGACCACTGGACTTGGAAGATATATCTGCTGGCAGATATATACCATTATCACCTGAAATAAACCTTCATCCGGCGTCAACGGCTGAGGAAGGAGTTATCGAAAACCAACGTTCACGTGAGCCCTCTTTGTTCTATCTGCTGATTAATGGTCTCCAACACGATGTCTGCAGACTTAAAAGTATGCCACAATTTGTTTCATCTTTAAATTCAGCTCGCAGTCTTATCAAACCTACAGAATCGAAGAGAATTAATATTACTCTTTTCCATTAGAATTCCATTTTTACTTTCTTAGAATAATTAAGAAGTTTTCCTATAATTGGTTTAATTTTCTCAATACATTTGCGTTCAGTTTTCATAATCCTTCAACTTCAAACTGATCTAAATTCAGCTTACATTTTCACCCTGGTTCTGCAAATGTTATACTCTGTTGATTAATAATCAGTTACACAAGTTGAATGTGATACTCAATATGTTGATAATTTCACCTGCTTACAAATCATTTGAATGCAATGTCATTTAATCAGCTTCATTTAAATAAATCTGTAAAATGAGAGAAGTTGTTGGGAATTTATTCCATTCTGTGCCTGGTTTCGAAGCCGCAGTATCAAATTTACTAATATTTTGAGACTGATGGATTAATTAATTGATTAATTAATTAATTTATTTATTGATTAAAGGTATAAAGGTTAATTATTAATAATTGTTCACAATAGTGAGCTGGTGCCCCAAACAAGTGTTTTACTCTCAACTTTTTCTGTGTGTGTGGACCCGGAGTAAGTCTTAGGTCCCGATACATCTCTTAATACAAATTAAATAATCTTTATACCTGATCATAATTCTAAATTAAATAACACTACACAAGGTTATAAAATCTGAGCTGCAAGGAGTGGAGACAATGATGTAATTTACGTCATACAAGCTTCACGCTCAACAGATGTGCAGAGCGGATGTGGTGCATAAACCTAGCTTCACACCAACACAATGCACGGCCCTACACCGACAACCTCTCACAATGACTATACTTTTGTGCCTTTTGGCAGGGGGGGGGGGGTCACATGTGAAAACTGACTGCAGAGGTAGAGCAGTCTTCATTTTAGGCTCTCCAATTTACTTTATTTCTCCATCTAATAAGTTAACTGGCAAAATATTTATTTTGTCAGGTAGCCATTTGTTACCTCCGCCAGGCCGCAGGCCAGGAGGTAATGTTTTTGCCGGGGTTTGTCTGTCTGTCTGTTTGTCTGTCGGTTAGCAAGGTAACTCAAAATGTTTTGGACGGATTTCGATGAAACTTTCAGGCGTTGTTGGAAATGGTACAAGGAAGAACTGATTAAATTTTGGGGATGATCCGGATCGCCGTCTTGATACAGAAATTTTTTAAAGGATTCTTTAACATTGTGAGATAGGGCCATTTTCAACATGTGTGCAGGCGCAATGGAGGGCGCTGGTCGTCATGTTTGACGAACACGAACTCCGCGTTCTTCAAAGTTTTAGGCACAAAAGCACGCGGAAAACAGTGGTGGGCCGGGCCCGGCAGCGTGCCTGTGTTTGCGCTATGCTGCAAAAGCTGAGACGGGCAGCTGTTCGGCGTGGGATTATTTGGCAGAAATTCCTCGGGCAGCCACAGGGGATGCGCAAAAACAAGCTCTCTGCCGGGGAAGCTTCCAAATGCTCTTTTGGCACGGAGCGCAACCCCAATAAAACCCACGGCAACCTGTCTACCCAATTTGCATCCGTCAGTGAACCCCTGAGTGCTGCTTTCAGTGATCTATGAAAACGCTCGCATAACCCATTGGCCTGTGGGTTGTACGCGGTTGTGCGATGAATTGCAACGCCCACAGCCTGGGAGTTTGGAGATGGAGGAGATGGACACAACAGCAACACTTGAGTTTATTACCTCCGCCAAGGAGGTAATGCTTTTACTGGCATTTGTCTGTTTGTCTGTCTGTTACCAACATAACTCAAAAAGTTATGAACGGATTTTGACGAAATTTTCAGGAAAGGCGTGTAATGGCACAGGGAACAGATGATTAGATTTTGGTGATGATCTGAGAGTGCATACCTCCACCAAGGGCTTTGTTTGTATTTGTGCAGCAGGATTACACAAAAACTACTGGATGGATTTGGATGAAATTTTCCCCAGAGGTGGTTCTTGGCCTAGAGAGGAACCCATTACATTTTGGGGATGATCTGGGAATGCATACCTCAGCCAAGGCTCTTCTCACAGTGTGTCAGCCACAAAACTCCAAAACTAATGGACAGACTTGGATGCAATTTTCACCACAAGTGGCGATAGGCCTACACACAAGCCCATTACATTTTGGAGGTGATCCATGAGAAACGGAAGGAGCCTTGGTGGAGGTATGCGCTCTATGAGTGCTTTTCTAGTTGGGAAATGTTATACAAATTCAAGCATTTTTAAGCCATTTCACAACCTTGAAAATGCACCATTTAAATTCATGTATTTTGGCATTAAAAGGTACAAGTGGTACATTACAAGCATAATCGAAAATTGCCAGACAGGTTTATTAGCCTCAGCATTTTATTGAAAATGAGAAAAATATTTTTTTAAAAAATGAATGTGATAGTAGTAGTAGTAGATAGTAGTTGATAGGCACTGACTGATTGTGATGACATATAGGAAAAAGAGTTACATAGGTAATCACTGTTTTATTTATTTGCATTTCATTTCATTACAAGTGCAATGGGCCCTTTGTATCTGGGGGTTCTCTTCAAGATGGAGACTGTTTCTCTGATTGCTGAGATCTGTATTTCACAGATGCTAGGGCAGCTGGGGATCGCCTGTAGATATTTTTTCAGGTTCTTCTTTACCATCCCAGTTGCTCCCACCACCACAGATATAATATCTGCTTCCCGCAGTTTCACCTGTGAAATTCACCTGGAAATCCACCTGTGTGAATTTTCATGTGACTTTTCAAATGACCACGTTCATCAAATCTTTGCTCACGTTTCTCAAGAAAATGGCTCTTCACCCATGTGGATTCTCATGTGAGTTTTTAAATTACCATGTTCATTAAATCTTTGCCTACATGTTTCACAAGAAAATGGCTCCTTGCCTGTGTGGATTCTCCTGGGTCTTGTTAAATTACTATGGTCATTAAATCTCTGCCCACATATTTCACAAGAAAATGGCTCTTCACCTGTGTGGATTCTCATGAGTCTTGAAATTACTCCATTCATTAAGTTTTTGCCTACGTCTCACAAAATGGCTTCTCACTATTTTATTTATTTGCATCTCATTTCATTACAAGTGCAATGAGCCCCAACCAGGGGTCTATGGTTACACTTTAAATCAAAAAGCTTTGTATCCGAGGGTTCTCTTCAAGATGGAGACTCTTCTCCCCTGTGTGAATTCTCATGTGACTTTTCACAGCATCACTGCGCTTAAATCTTTGCCCACATATTTCACAAGAAAATGGCATCTCGCCTGTGTGAATTCTCATGTGAATGTTCAAACTACCACGTTGATTAAATCTTTGCCCACATGTTTCACAAGAAAATGGCTTCTCGCCTGTGTGGATTCTCGCGTGACTTTTCAAAGCACCACTGCGCTTAAATCTTTGCCCACATATTTCACAAGAAAATGGCATCTCGCCTGTGTGAATTCTCATGTGAATTTTCAAACTATCATGTTGATTAAATCTTTGCCCACATGTGTCACAAGAAAATGGCTTCTCGCCTGTGTGAATTCTCATGTGTCTTTTCAAACTACAACGTCGATTAAATCTTTGCCCACATGTCTCACAAGAAAATGGCTTCTCACCTGTGTGAATTCTCATGTGACTTTTCAAGTTACCAAATTCATTAAATCTTTGGCCACATGTCTCACAAGAAAATGGCTTCTCACCCATGTGAATTCTTATATGTGTTTTCAAAGCATTACTGTGCTTAAATCTTTGGCCACATGTTTCACAAGAAAATGGCATCTCACCAATGTGAATTCTCATATGACTTTTCAAAGTACAATGTCGATTAAATCTTTGCCCACATGTCTCACAAGAAAATGGCTTCTCACCTGTGTGAATTCTCATGTGAGTTTTACAAGTACTACGTTGATTAAATCTTTGCCCACATGTCTCACAAGAAAATGGCTTCTCACCTGTGTGAATTCTCATGTGAGTTTTCAAGTTACCAACTTCATTAAATCTTTGCCCACATGTTTCACAAGAAAATGGCTTCTCACCTGTGTGAATTCTCATGTGAGTTTTCAATTTACCAACTTCATTAAATCTTCGCCCACATGTTTCACAAGAAAATGGCTTCTCACCTGTGTGAATTCTCATGTGAGTTTTCAATTTACCAACTTCATTAAATCTTCGCCCACATGTTTCACAAGAAAATGGCTTCTCACCGGTGTGAATTCTCATGTGAGTTTTCAATTTACCAAATGCGTTACATCTTCGCCCACATGTTTCACAAGAAAATGGATTTTTACGTGTGTGAATTCTCATGTGATTTTTCAAAGCACCACTGTGCGAAAATCTTTCTCCACATGTTTCACAAGAAAATGGTTTCTCACCTGTGTGAATTCTCTCATGACGTGATAAGATACTCTTATCCCTGAATATTTTCCCACACGTGTTGCAAACATGTGACTTAACTGTGTGACGTTTCTTCTTCTGGGACTCATTTTTACAGTTTTTGTCATTAACAGAACATTTTACAGACTCTTTACCTGTGTCAGTATTACACTGATTCTCTGACACGAAGAAGTTGTCTACATTGTTACTGTCACTTATGTTTCTGTGAAGTCTCTTCTTTGGCTTTGGCTCTTCATGTTTACTTGATCCTGGGTTTACATTCTTACCTGGTCCCTGGTCTTGGCTCTCAGTGTCAGGAGAGTTGTGAGAGAGGAGCTCTTCACTGTTTGGTACAGTTTCATTAGTGTCATTGTCTTCATCAGTAGGCGTCACCATGAAGGCATCAGTCTCTTGTTTCAGTCCAAAGTGTTCTTCCTCCTGACTGGTACAGAGCTTTTTTTCTTCCTCTTTAACCTGTGCAGCATCTTGTTCCTCCTGGTCCAGACTGAATTTCCTCTCCTGGTTACAGAGCTGCTGGACAGTGAGAACCTCCTCCTCCTTACAGTCATGTAGCTGTGGAGCATCTTGAAGGACAAAGAGATTAAAAAGAATTATAGTAATAGCAAAACCAGAAAGAATAAATACAGTGCATCCGGAAAGTATTCACAGCACTTCACTTTTTCCACATTTTATGTTACAGCCTTATTCCAAAAGGGATCAAATTCATTTTTCCTCAAAATTCAACAAATACCCCATAATGACAATGTGAAAAAGTTTTTTTTTTTTTTAGATTTATGCAAAGTGATTAAAATAAAAAGCTAAGAAATCACATGTACATATGTACTGTATTCACAGCCTTTGCTCAATACTTTGTTGATGCACCTTTGGCAGCAATTACAGCCTCAAGTCTTTTTGAATATGATGCCACAAGCTTGGCACACCTATCTTTTGGCAGTTTCTCCCATTCCTCTTTGCAGCACCTCTCAAGCTCCATCAGGTTGGATGGGAAGTGCCGGTGCACAGCCATTTTCAGGTCTCTCCAAAGATGTTCAATTGGATTCAAGTGTGGGCTCTGGCTGGGCCACTCAAGGACATTCACAGAGTTGTTCTGAAGCCACTCCTTTGATATCTAGGCTGTGTGCTTAGGGTCGTTGTCTTGCTGAAAGATGAACCATCACCCCAGTCTGAGGTCAAGACTGCACTGGAGCAGGTTTTCATCCAGGATGTCTCTGTACATTGCTGCATTCGTCTTTCCCTCTATCCTGACTAGTCTCACAGTTCCTGCCGCTGAAAAACATCCCCACAGCATGATGCTGCCACCACCATTGGCGTGGTTATGAACAGTGCCTGGTTTCCTTCAAACATGGCGCCTGGCATTCACGCCAAAGAGTTCAATCTTTGTCTCATCAGACCAGAGAAATTTTGTTTCTCATGGTCTGAGAGTACTTCAGGTGCCTTTTGGCAAACTCCAGGTGGGCTGCCATATGTCTTTTACTAATGAGTGGTTTCCATCTTGCCACTCTACCATACAGTCCTGATTGGTGGATTGCTGGAGAGATGGTTATCCTTCTGGAAGGTTCTTCTCTCTGCACAGAACAACACTGGAGCTCTAACAGAGTGACCATCGGGTTCTTGGACACCTCCCTGACTAAGGCCCTTCTCCTCCAGTCGCTCAGTTTGGATGGCTGACCAGCTCTAGGAAGAGTCCTGGTGGTTTTGAATTTCTTCCATTTACGGATGATGGCAGCCACTGTGCTCATTGGGACCTTCAAAGCAGCAGAATTTTTCTGTATCCTTCCCCAGATTTGTGCCTCATGACAATCCTGTCTCGGAAGTCTACAGACAATTCCTTTGACTTCATGCTTGGTTTGTGCTCTGACATGCACTGTCAACTGTGGGACCTTATATAGACAGGTGTGTGTCTTTCCAAATCATGTCTAATCAACTGAATTTACCACAGATGGACTCCAATTAAGCTGTAGAAACATCTCAAGGATGATCAGTGGAAACAGGATGCACCTGAGCTCAATTTTTTTTTTTTTTTTTTTAATTTAAGTTTTTGTAAAGGGTATACAGGTCGTTACAGCAATGCATTGTTTACATTTTCATCACATGTTCCCTTATTTTCTGATATCTGACAACATTGGAAGATTAATTCTTACAACACCCCTTTTTTTTTTTTAAAGTGAAAGAAAAAGTGAAATTAAAGAGAAAAAACAAAACAAAAAAACAAATAACAAAAAAAAAAAAAACAAACCAGTAAAAAACAAACAAAAAGAAAAAGTAAGTAAATAAAGATAAAAGAGCATCTGAGTAGCATTGGAACAAAGAGAGGAACCATTATTGAAATGGTATTTGTCAAAGATTAGATCTAATGGAAGACACATATGCGGTCCAGGGTTGCCAAAAGTTCATGAACCCATCCATGTCCTGTCTCAGTGCGAATGTCAACTTTTCCATCGAGTAAATGTCTTGGATCACGTTAGTCCAATCTTCAGGTGTAGGACAGTCCTTCAACATCCATTTTTTAGTTAGAGCTTTTTTGCTTGCCAATATTAAAACATTGAATAAGTATTTTTCTCCTCGTCTTTCCAGTGAGTCCGGTAGTAAACCCAAATACAAAGTTACAAAAGAAAAGGGAACTGTAATTTTGAATATTTTCCCCAATATTGTCTGTACCTTGGTCCAATATTGGTGGATAACTGGGCATGACCAAAACACATGAAAATGATTTGCAGTCTTTTCACCACACAAGCGCCAACAGTTCAATCCCTTATGGGTAAATTTGTTTTGTGCAGGTGTTCTGAAAAATCTTGCCAAGTTTTTCCATCCAAATTCTCTCCACTGCAGGGATGAGGTACTTTTCCATTGCTGTTTATTTAGCTTTTCCCATATTTCCAGTTGTAAAGTGAAATTCCCCTCTTTTTCCCATCTCTCTTTTATATAAGATGTGTTGTCTCCTTTTAAGTCTTGAAGACCTTGGTATATTTTAGAAATGTATCTGATCCCTGGGATCCCTTTATATGCCATTAAGAAGACCTTCAGAACACCTGACTGGGCCCTTTCCAAAACCTCCTTTTTAAGTATTTTGTTTATGTGGTGTCTAAGCTGGAAGAACCTGTAAAGGTCTTGATTTATTAGGCCTTGT
Organism: Pholidichthys leucotaenia; assembly: GCA_020510985.1. Classification (NCBI taxonomy): domain Eukaryota; kingdom Metazoa; phylum Chordata; class Actinopteri; order Cichliformes; family Pholidichthyidae; genus Pholidichthys; species Pholidichthys leucotaenia. The sequence continues at coordinate 123,243,750 of CM035841.1, forward strand.
TTTTTCAAATCTTCAAAACTTCTTAAGATTTGCCCTTTAAAAAAATCGTAATATTTTATCAGCCCTTTCTCCTTCCACTTTTTAAATCTGGTGTCTGTTTTATTAGGAGTAAAGTCCTGATCATAGGCGATCCATTGCAGAAGTCGATAGGGCTCTTTAGTTTGATTCTCTCTGACTATCTTAAACCAAATTTTTAGCGGGGTCTCTATCCACGGGTTAGTGTTATTCAAAAGCTTGGGTAAGGCATTGTTCCCTATTATCGCCTGTAGGGGGATGTCACTTGTTATTTGGCATTCGATCTCCTTCCATTGTGCAGTGTAGACTGGGTTACATATCTCTACTAAAGTTTTAATTTGTGCGGCTTTAAAGTAGTCCCTGATATTTGGCAGCGCGAGCCCACCTTTGTCTTTGTTTAGCTGTAGGGTTCTATATCTGATTCTAGGTCTTTTGCCCTGCCATATGAATCTTGAGATCCTTCTGTCCAGCTCCTGCCATGTTTTTTTGGGAGGTTCTACCGGTATTGTTTGGAAAAGGTATAGAAGACGTGGAAGTATATTCATTTTGACTGCTTCAATTCTTTGTGCAGTACCCAAGAATGGTATCATATTCCATCTTGCTAGGTCAGATTTTATTTTTGTCACCAGTGGATCATAGTTTAGTGATATAATTTTGTTGAGTTGTTTCGGGATATTGACCCCCAGATATTTCATAGATTCCGACTCCCAGTTAGTTTTGAGTTTGCTTAGTGAATAATGATTTGGGTCATAGTTGAATGTTAAAACTTGGGTTTTATGCATGTTTAATTTGTACCCCGATAAATCTCCATACTCTGAAAAAACTGAGGTTAGTTCTGGTAAAGAAGTGTCCGGCTGCCCTAGGTATATTAAAATGTCATCAGCAAAGAGTGCTATTTTATGTTCCTTCTGACCAAGTGTAATACCTTGAATTTTTTGGTTTTGTCTTATCCATTGGCTCAGAGGTTCTATGAAGATTGCAAAGAGCAGTGGAGACAGGGGGCAGCCCTGACGACATCCTCTTTCCAGTTCAAAAGATGATGATAAATTACCGTTAATCCTTATTTTAGCTGTTGGTTTTTTATATAATGCCTGTATAGTTCTAATGAAGTTGTTATGAAAATTGAAACTGGATAAGATTCTATATAGAAAAGACCAGTCAACCGAATCGAATGCTTTTTCAGCATCTAATCCCAATATGACTGCATTTAAGTTATATTTTTTTATATGATGAATTATGTGTAAAGTGCGTCGAATGTTGTCTTGTGTCTGTCTTTGTCTTATAAAACCTGTTTGGTCTAAATGAATTAGGTCTGTCAGTATATTTTCTAACCTTTTGGCAAGGATAATGGTAAAAAGCTTATAGTCCTGATTTAGTACACTGATTGGTCTGTAGTTGGAGCACTCTAGTTTATCCTTTTCAGGTTTAGGTATAACTGCAATGACCCCTTCTCTCCAGGGGGGGGGGATTTCCCCTGTGTGGAGGACATAATTAAATGTTTTCAGGAGGAGAGGAGATAGTTGCTGTTTAAAGGTTTTGTACCACTCTGCTGTATAGCCATCAGCTCCTGGGGATTTGTTAGCTTTAAGTTTCATAATTGCTTTTTCCAATTCTTTAGGATGTATTTCTGACAGTAGTGTTTTATTTTGTGACTCCGTAAGTTGGGGAAGGTTTAATGTGTTTAGGAATGCCTCGGATGCGTTTTTATGTTTTTTGTGGGAGTATAAGTTCTTATAGTAATTCTCGAAGTTTTTAAGAATATCCTGAATTCTGAATTTTATTTCCTTTGATACTGGGTCTCTGATTTTGTAGATTGCTCTTTCTGTTTGATGTTTCCTCAATTTATAGGCTAGCAATTTTGCCGATTTACTGCCTGCTTCATAGTATTTTTGTTTCAGAAATGTAAGTTTCTTCTGGATTTCTATTGTGTAGATCTCATTTATTTGGTTTTTAATTTCCTTAATCTTGAGCGAGTCAGTAGAATGAGTGTTGCCTTTGTGTTCTTTTTCTAGGTTCCTAAGTTCTGACTCTAATGTGGATAGTTTTTCTTGTCTTAGTTTCTTTTGGGTTGCCAGTTTTGCAATAATCTTTCCTCTTATTACAGCTTTGCATGCATCCCATAGTATTAAAGGGGATACTTCTCCATTATCATTATCTTCCAAATATCTGAGAATATCTGATTCCAATTCATCTTTCAATGGTCCTTTCAGGACATTTGAATTTAACCTCCAAGAAAATGTATTATTTGTGTATTTTTGGATATTTAAGTCCATGTAGATCGGACTGTGGTCGGAGAGATCCATCAGTCCTATTTTACATGTTTTTACTCTTCCAATGTCTCTATTAAACATAAAAAAATAGTCAATCCTTGAGTAAGATGAATGTGGAGTTGAGTAAAATGTATAATCTTTTACACTGGGGTTGAGTTCCCTCCACACGTCACAGATTCCCAATTCTTTTAGTAGCATCCGAGTCTTCCTGTTTTGGGTGTTATTTTGATGTGGGGAATTACCAGAAGCATCCCAGTATGGATTCAGTCTAAGATTGAAGTCCCCACCACATATCACTAAACCTTGAGCTTTAGTTATCATTAGGTCGAATACATTTTTATAAAATTTCCAGTTGGCCCCTGGGGGAGCATACACATTCAGCAGGGTGATATCTTCTCCCTCTAGCCGCCCAGTTACCAAACTGTATCTCCCTTCTTTATCTTTGTGTTCTGATTTTTTTTCAAATGTAATTTTGGTTGATATCAATGTCGCTACTCCCCTCCTCCTCCCTGATTTATATGAAGATGAAGAGATCATTTTAAACCCTTGTCTACTGAGTTTATTGTGTTCCACGTCTGTTAGGTGGGTTTCTTGTAAAAATATTATTCCTGCTTTGTCTTTTTTCATTTTGCCTAGAATCTTGGATCTTTTAACTGGATTCAGGATTCCTTTTACATTATATGAAATTATTTTGGTTACACCCTGTTTCTCCATTGTGTTGTTTTGTTTAGTATAACTGTGTGGTGGCCCTCTTTTGTGCTACTCAGAAACTGAAAGAACATTAAAAACAAGAAAAACATTAAGAACATAGTGTAAAAAACTTTAAAACAAAAAGCTGTCATAAGAACTTCCTGAGCTGAGGTCTTTTTAAAGACCCTGTAAGAGCCTTGATGGAGTGAAGGCTCTGAGGGAAATTCCTCAAACTCTGTTACGTGTTGAGGGCCCTCTCTTACCACTGAAAGTAGTCCCATGCTTTTAACGTGAGTTTCAGAACCCAATCCAAACTTGTAATGATTTTTTTTTTTTTCCTTTTATGCCTAAACCCTGTGAAATTGTGTGCACCCTCCCACCCCCATCACATCAAACATTCACGCAAAAACAGTATTTGTTAGTATGAGGAGAACATGTGGATTATTGTCACATTTCTATTTTAACAAGTTTTTTTTTTTTTTTTTATTACAAAGACTTATTTGTTTCAAATAATATGATTGTTCCATGAAATGTTTTACCACATGCTGAATATGCATCTCCTTTAATGTTTGTTACCTTGTATGAGGGGGGTTGGATGTGCGGATTGATTCAAGAGAAAGGGGAAAAAAAAAAAAAAAGGTCGCTATTCCAACCTGAAAACGGATAGTTTATCCGCGACGCTCTGGTGCTGGGTTTCCCGCTGCTGGTCCGTGGATTTTGAGGGTCTTTGTGTTGTCCATGTTTGCGCTTTGATCTTCTCACTCGGGTCTGCTGCGGGTTTAAATACCGTTACCGGGAGCCCTCTTTTCGCCATGTCAGCTGTTGCTTCTTCCGCCGAATTATAGAGACACGTTTCATCGCCGTAGAAGACCCTTAACTTCGCAGGAAATGGAGTCTGAAAGCGCAGTTTCTTCTCTCTTAACACCTTTTTCGCGTCATTGTATTCCCTGCGCTTTTTAAGGACCTCCGGGGCGTAATCGTGTTCCATGTAGACTTTTCTCTCCTGGTGCATAAATCCTTTATTCTGCCAGGCCAGTCTTACAACCTCTTGTTTTATTTTGAAATTGGAAAATCTTACCAACACCGAACGTGGGGGCGCTTCCGCCGCCGGCCTAGCGGCTAATGAACGATGTGCCTTTTCTATCTTCAAGTCGGTGGTTTGTGGAATATCCAATTTCTCTCTTAGTAAGGATTCCACGCATTCTGCCATTGAGTTAAAACCATTTTCGGTTCCTTCTATCAGACCATGAATTCTTATGTTGTCTCTTCTTTGTTTTCCTTCTTGATCGGTTAGCTTAGCCTCTATAGCTGCTTGTCTTTTGCGTAGGTCTAGCACAGAATCTTCGAGCACTTTTATTCGATCTTCTGTTTCCAAGATTCGGTTCTCGGCCTGGTCCACTCTGCTGTTTGTCCTTTTCAATTCTTCTCTGAATTCCCGAAATTCGGCCATAACTTCTCGGCGAAATCGTCGTAGCTCCTCAAATAGTGATTTCAGGCTAACCCTTTTGTTAGCTATCACCAGTTCCTCGTCTTCTGAACGGAGATCTTCCAGTTCAGATTCTCCGGCCGATACGTGTCCTGGCCTGGAGAATTTCAGTTTCTTCTGTTTTCCTTTAGACATGATGATTTTGTCTTTTGATTTTCACTCCTCCAAAAATCCGTTAAGTTTGATTTTCAAGGTGTTATCCTGGATTGGGTCTGAGAGCTTCAGTGTTAAGCTGCAGTCGCCATGGCGTCCAGACCGGAAGTCCACACCTGAGCTCAATTTTGAGCTTCATGGCAAAGGCTGTGAATACTTATGTACATGTGATTACTTAGTTTTTTTATTTTTAATAAATTTGCAAAAATCTAAAAAAAAAAACCAAACTTTTTTTCATGTTGTCATTATAGGGCATTATGTGTAGAATTTTGAGGAAAGAAATGAATTTAATCCCTTTTGGGATAAGGCTGTAACATAACAAAATGTGGAAAAAGTGAAGCGCTGTGAATACTTTCCGGGTGCACTGTACACTGGCCAAAAAGTCACCACCTGGGAACAAATAGTTCTTATCCATGAATGTGATAATTACAGCAGTGATGACTCTGTTTCAGATTCAACAAACTATTTAACAGGGACAAAATTACTTTTCCAGATGTTAACATGGTTGCCTCGGGTCTAAAAGGGGACACAGGATGAAATTATTCTCAGTGCTTTTTCACATGAATTTGTCTATCTGGAGTGGCTATCAACAAAACTACTCAAAAAAAAACCCACAACCCTCTGATGAAGGACTACTTTTTTATAGTGCAAAATAATTGACTAGTAATTGCTGAATTGCGCCCCCTGGAGGTGGATGAATGCAACTGTGTGTCAGTCTGCACTTCGGTTTAGGGAGGAAATAACAGTTTGAGTTGAATTTTTGGTTAGACGTTAATGGGTGTTTTTATTTATTAGGGGTCCAATGTGTGACATTGGTGGCAAAATTTAAAATTGATCAAATCTGCACATGAAATTGACTAATCACTATCCAATTGTGTCAGGTTTATGAAACTATTAACTATTTTCGTAACGGCATTCGCGTTCAGGAACTCTTGAGGATGAGCGCTCACTTCAACTACTTGTAAATGGAGACGTAAACGGGACACTCGGGCTTTTGTTTCCCTGTGTGCCAATGCACTTTGCAATGGCACACGTTTTACACGAAACAACTTCAACACTTCCAGTATTTTTCACGCATCAAAACTCATCAACAGCTACATTTTCATGACATATTAAGATGTGATAACGTGTATACATACCTTCAAATTCTCCCTGTTTGTTGGATAAGACGTAAAATCACAAAAGGCGTAAATGCGGGACACGGAAGTTTGGACCTTCGATAACTTCAATATAAAGTGGCCACGGTTAATCCTCTCCACATGGGTTGAGCACATCCGGGGTAGAGAAAATAAAAGTGCTTTCCCAGGGCGGTCACCTCGCCAGACGGGGCTGCGCGCGGCCGACCAAGACCGAAGACGTAAATTTTTTAAAGGACACCATATTCGATGTGTCATAAATGTTTGAGATTTTATTGAAATATTCTACATCTGAGCTTTACAAAGACTGATCTCATTTTTACGTGTATGGTTTGGAATTTGAAAGGTGCAAAGTGAAAAGCATCAGCACTTCCTGTTTTCTGGTTACTTTACCAAATAACGTGCATGTTGCTGCGTAAATTTGGGGACACAGAAATTTACGTCGTACGAGTAAATTTGCAGGGGTCGCCGTACAAAAACCATAGATCCGATCACATTGGGGAATGTTTTATTTTGAATTTGCATTACAACTCTGTTATCTCTTGCATAAATGAGTAGAAAGAGTTACTCAGAGATCACTTTACAGTACTTTGAAATTGATGCGATTTTCATGTCACACAAAAACTGGGAAAAATGAGGGGACACGACCAATAGTTTCGATTCTAACGGCAAAATCATGATTTTTTTTTTTAAATTGCAATGCAAGTCTGAAACTCTTTTATGTTCCCTTGCATATTATAAAAACCAAACCGACATCTGCAAATTACAGAAAAAGAGAGAGCGCTTGAAAGTCGGATACCCCTGATATAGTGCACTGGACCCCCCCCCCCCCAAAAAAAACCCACCCTAATGTTAGTTTTTGGTGTCATCAAGAGTGTGTTTGCGCTCAGAGGGTTAGGGTTCGGGTTAGTACAGCTAATATTTATTGACATATATTTCTGTTTTAATATTGTGGTGTAATTTCAATAGATTTAATGTTATATTTTTCAATCATTACTGCACAGCAATTGTATTTCCAGAGAGTCGTTAGTCACATAACCGTTAGCTTGTATTTTACTGTAATTTAGATGTGTTTATTAGTGTTCAGATATGATGTGTTTGTAACATTATCTTGATTTATTTAATTGTGCCTTTTTAAATCACCAATGTCTGCATAGTTAATGCTTATAACAAGGGTGGACCTTTATATTTCTTTATTCTGATTGTTTTATGCTGGTGTTTGCTGCTATTTAGTTACTCTAAGTGATATATAGAAAATTGACTGCATATTTTTATTGTATAATTAAGCAATATTACACTCCGCTGTGCAGAGGGCATTAAGCCATGTAACAGCCACAGTTACTATAATCATGATACTAAGATAAGATAAGATAAGCCTTTATTAGTCCCACAACGGGTAAATTCCAGGATTGCAACAGCACAGGGATAGCAACACTCAGAGGAACAATCAGAAGGCAAGAAAAAAAAAAACAAAACAAAACAAAACACTGTCACAATATAATTGTGACTGTTTTTTAATACTGTGTTTTTTAATAATACTGTCACAATGTCGAGTGTAACACTGCTTTTATGCAACAGTTGCAGCAAGCAAAATTTATTGAATGACAGCAATACAGGACAAAATATTATGCAGGAGTTAAAGCTAAAAAATTTCCTGAGCCTAACCTTTTTTCTGGGGGCAGGGTCATCGGGGTGGACACACACACACATTATTTATTTTTATATACATGTATGTGAGTTAAAGTGACACTCCACCAAAACGCAAGTTTTTTTTTTTTTTTTTTAATTAACATCAGTGTTTCCTCTGGCTTTAAGACCTTGGCGCAGTGTCAACATATTTTTCTTTGGGGGTGGGGGGGCATGACACGATTGTAACCGGAAATGTTAATTTTACACTATTTCTTTCTTTTTTTTCAATTTTGCACAGTAATATTGCATAATGGAACTTACCATTTGAAGTATTGTACTACCAAGGCTTGAATGTTGGAATATTGGGCCAGTTGGGGTCCCACCCAGATGTCCTGTGTTTGGACTTTTTACTGGTGTCATCCTTCTCTCCTTCCTCTGCTCTCACCTCTCCTGGACCCTCTGCCTGAACACTTTCCTCTCCTTGGCTCCTCTCTTCTGTCTCATCTTTCCCTCTCTGAGCTCCGTCTAATTCAGCTTCTCTCTCCGTCTATGGTGGTATAGAAACAGGCTAGAAAATACCAAGTGTCATGTTTTGTCCTGCAGGATTTTTTTTTTTTTCATGGTTTACATGAATAACAAAAATGTGTATTGTTTGTATTTTTATTCTAGTGAATGAATGAATGTTTCTTTTTTTCCATTGAAAAAAAGAGTAGGAAAGGGAAGGGAAAAAAAATTCACAATAGTAATGTACTCATGCATACTTACATTATATGATCAGAGGTGGGTATAGCAGCCAGAAATCCTATTCATGTAAAAGCAGTGCTTTGAAATTAATAATTAAAAGTAGACAACCAAAAATTTCTAGTTGAGTTAAGGGTACAAAGAGCACCTACTTAAAAACTTGAGTAATGACTTCAGCCTTGAAGGTTTGAGGGTTTTCTCTAAAATTTATAACAATTTTCTTATAGTTTTCTACTTTTCTCTGTAAATTTATCTAAATTTGCAACACTTTTCCTCAAATTTGTAATTTTCTCTTGTACATCTGAGACTATTATAAATTTGTGGATTATTTATTTTGCCAATTTTTTTTAAACTTTTTTCCTCATACAATTTAAACTTTTGACCATAATTTTGTAGAGCCAGAACAGAACAATAACTCTGAATTCAAAGAAATATAATTATTAAAATTATATTTAAAGAAATAAATTAACTTACCGTATTTTGGGGACTATAAGGCGCACCGGATTATAAGGCGCAATATCAATGAACGGTCTATTTGATGGTCTATTTTCATACATAAGGCACACCGGATTATAAGGCGCATTAAAGCGAGGTAGTCGGAGCCAGGAAAAAAATTTTTTTTGCGTGCATGGGAAAGAAAATCCTATCTATAGTCATTATAGACACATATAGCGCGATTGTCTGCGAGTGTGAATGACCTATTCCACGAGCAGGCGGAACGTTTTTAGTCCGTGGCTGTTCATTGCCATATTGGCCAGGATACTCGCTCGGTACTCGATATGGCTCGCTCTCCGGCGGCGGCCCTGATAAGTAAACATATGCCGGGACGCTTGAATTCTTTCATCCCAAAAATATCATTTTTGAATATTTAATTACAGCTAAACGGGAGCAGTTTCGATGCCGAAATTTCACATACAAATCCTAATATACGTGTTCTATACACCATCGGCTTTTGGGTATCGACTACCTCGCGAGGTAGTCGGATCTGGGAATTTTTTTTTTTTTTTTTTTGCGTGCATGGAAAGAAAATCCTATCTATAGTCATTATAGACACATATAGCACGATTGTCTGCGAGTGTGAATGACCTGTTCCACGAGCAAATGTACGTTTTTTGGTCCGTGGCTGTTTACATCGCCATAGTGGCCAGGATACTCGCTCGGTACTCGATACGGCTCGCTCTCCGGCGGCAGCCCCGAGAAGTAAACAATGCAAACAAATGCCGGGACGCTTGAATTCTTTCGTCCCGAAAATATCATTTTTGAATATTAATTACAGCTAAACAGGAGCAGTTTCGATCCACGATCCATTGGCAGATAGTGGCGTAACTCGCTAGCAATTTAACTTTGAACGACCTGTTGACACCAATATAGCGGTTGGAGTTCTTTGGTTAATCCACCCGGAATGATGGCAAGTTCCGAATTAGTTTGCTTCACTTGGGTTTTGACAGTATCGGTGAGATGGGCGCGCATGGAGTGGCAGATCAATAGGGATGGAGATTTGTGGAAAATATAAAATCGGTTCGAGGTCAGTAAGCACAACCAGAATTAATACATAAGGCGCACCGGATTATAAAGTGCACTGTTGATTTTTGAGAAAATTAAAGGATTTTAAGTGCGCCTTATAGTCCAAAAAATACAGTAAATGACCAAAGATGCAGTTATTTCTGTTATAATATTTCTATGTATTTATAGTTTTTTTTTTTTTTTTTAAGAAATCTCCTCACCAACCAGACAGCAGGAAAAACCTCCCTTATTTTGAAATCCAAATCTTGGCACGTTTAGTTTGTCTGAAGGCTGCTGATGGATTAAAGTTGACTTCGTGAATTTCAGTCATCTTAACTTGCCAGGTACACAATAATGAACATAAATTATTAGTTGATATTGCAGTAGCTGGTGAAGTAAATCCTCAGTGATTTGTTGTTCCAGTTACCAGTGGGTTAAAACCACCATAAATGCCTCCACTGCTTATCTCTTGTACTCTTTTCTGCGTTTAAAGTACTTTAATAAGCTCATGCTTCTCTCGGACAGCAACGCTAGAGAGACACGCTCTGCCTGCAGAAATTGTCACACGGGTGCCGGGCGCTTTCACGAGGATGACAGTCACGGATGTTGTTCGTGTGCGTGCTTACGGAGTGTTTCTTTCATATTTAATTTTTCTTAAATTAATATATTTTAGGTACAGCAGCAAACTTCCTTAGGGAGGCGGGCTGCCTCGCAGAAATGTTACCAGAGGAAACCCTGAACATGTCTGAAACATGTTTTTTATGACTTACAAGACATATCAAGACCGAAATCGCTCAAATGTCTCATATCTGTTTTTTGCTCTAAAGTTTCACTTAACCCTTTGAGTGTGAGAATTTGCGTGCCCCTAGTGGCAGAGCACGGCACTGCGCCTGCCTTCTCACTCTGACTTTGGCAAAAGTAAGTGAGAAATTTCTGTTGGTTTTTTTTAAATGTACTGATTTCTTGTTCATATACTTTGAAGATAAGATGATGAAGTATCTCTGTACAAAAAACGGTGTCAAAAGACTTAACCATTCTTTGTGTAAATACTGTGGGGCAAAAAAGTATTTAGTCAGCCACCAATTGTGCAAGTTCTCCCACTTAAAAGATGAGGTCTCCAATTTTCATCATAGGTATATCTCAACTATGAGAGACAAAATGAGAAAAAAAAATTCCAAAAAATCAAATTGAAGGATTTTTAAAGAATTTATTTGCAAATTATGGTGGAAAATAAGTATTTGGTCAATAACAAAAGTTCATCTCAATACTTTGTTATATACCCTTTGTTGGAAATGACAGAGGTCAAACGTTTTCTGTAAGTCTTCACAAGGTTTTCACACACTGTTGCTGGTATTTTGGCCCATTCCTCCATGCAGATCTCCTCTAGAGCAGTGATGTTTTGGGGCTGTCGCTGGGTAACAAGGACTTTCAACTCCCTCCGAAGATTTTCTATGGGGTTGAGATCTGGAGACTGGCTAGGCCACTCCAGGACCTTGAAATGCTTCTTACAAAGCCACTCCTTCATTGTCCGGGCGGTGTGTTTGGGATCACTGTCATGCTGAAAGACCCAGCCACGTTTCATCTTCAATGCCCTTGCTGATGGAAGGAGGTTTTCACTCAAAATCTCACGATACATGGCCCCATTCATTCTTTCCTTTACACGGATCAGTCGTCCTGGTCCCTTTGCAGAAAAACAGCCCCAAAGCATGATGTTTCCACCCTCATGCTTCACAGTAGGTATGGTGTTCTTTGGATGCAACTCAGCATTCTTTCTCCTCCAAACACGACAAATTGAGTTTTTACCAAAAAGTTCTATTTTGGTTTCATCTGACCATATGACATTCTCCCAGTCCTCTTCTGGATCATCCAAATGCTCTCTAGCAAACTTCAGACGGGCCTGGACATGTACTGGCTTAAGCAGGGGGACACGTCTGGCACTGCAGGATTTGAGTCCCTGGCGGCGTAGTGTGTTACTGATGGTAGCCTTTGTTACTTTGGTTCCAGCTCTCTGCCGGGGTCCCCCCGTGTGGTTCTGGGATTTTTGCTCACTGTTCTCGTGATCATTTTGACCCCACGGGGTGAGATCTTGCATGGAGCCCCAGATCGAGGGAGATTATCAGTGGTCTTGTATGTCTTCCATTTTCTAATAATTGCTCCCACAGTGGATTTCTTCACACCAAGCTGCTTACCTATTGCAGATTCAGTCTTCCCAGCCTGGTGCAGGTCTACACTTTTGTTTCTGGTGTCCTTTGACAGCTCTTTGGTCTTGGCCATAGTGGAGTTTGGAGTCTGACTGTTTGAGGTTGTGGACAGGTGTCTTTTATACTGATAACGAGTTCAAACAGGTGCCATTAATACAGGTAACGAGTGGAGGACAGAGGAGCCTCTTAAAGAAGTTACAGCTCTGTGAGAGCCAGAAATCTTGCTTGTTTGTAGGTGACCAAATACTTATTTTACACCATAATTTGCAAATAAATTCTTTAAAAATCAGACAATGTGATTTTCTGGATTTTTTTTTCTCATTTTGTCTCTCATAGTTGAGGTATACCTATGATGAAAATTGGAGACCTCTCTCATCTTTTAAGTGGGAGAACTTGCACAGTTGGTGGCTGACTAAATACTTTTTTGCCCCACTGTACGTCTAAAGTCCAGTTTTGACTGAGTTATGGTTTTTAAAGAGGTGCCGTGACATTATGCAAATTAGATGCGTAAATTTATTCCTATCTGAAACTTTGGATCATATTCTACATCTCTCTAATTGATAGTACATCATTATCTCTTACCACTTTCAAGTTATAACCTTGGAAATCTGAACTATTTTATTGACAAAAAATATCTACCACCCTTGACCACTAGGGGTATGTCGCAGTTCTGCACCATACACACTCAAAGGGTTAAGCCCCACCACCTGCAAAAAAGGAGTTGAGACTAAATGTTTTTGGTGACATAACTATTCGTGGTGCTGGCACGTGTAGTGTATAGCCAATCAGGACTCTCTGACCTAACTGACATTATCCTCCAGGTTAGTTAGCATTTTTATCAAACTACTTTGAAAACTTGACTCAAATTAAGATCTACACCTTTGAACACTTATTTGTAAAATGAAACAAATTATGTACATCTAAGGGGTTTAATTCCACTGAGGAAATAATTGTGTAACACTCAGCATGTTAAAAAAAATGAAACTGGGACTTCCGGGAAGATGGCGGAGAGACATAACACTTAAACAAAGAGCTCTCCCTAGCCGGATTAAAAATCATCAGTAAATGGCCAACTCGACATAAACGGATCAATAAACTAAGGGATGAAAACACGAAGGAACCGGGCACAAGGACAAAAACAGGGTAAAATTGAAGAATTCCTCTCCAACAACGCAGGAAAAACCGCTGTACGCAAAGCCCCAAAAAACGAGATGTCTACAGCAGAGATAATGGAGGACACCAGACTCGACAACATGAACACTGGCATCGCCAGTTTGGGTAAAGAGTTAAGAGAATTCAAGTGACAGCTACAACAGGATTTAGCGGCTCTTAAGGAGGAACTGAAAAAAGAAATTAAGGAGGAAATCATGGACCTCCGAAGAGAAATGGAGCGTAAATTAACGGAAAACATGGAGGAGCTGCGCTCCCAGCGGGCGTGTATGACAGAAGCGCAGACCCGAATTTCGGAACTAGAAGATTGGAAAGGCGAGGCAAACAAACAACTACAGACCCTGACGACGCAAACGCAGAGGATGCAGGAGAAAATAAACGACTTGGAGAGCAGATCCAGACGAAGCAATATGCGCATCTTTGGAATTCCGGAGGGCATTGAAGGCAACTCGATGACAAAATTCATGGATCAGTTCTTAAAAAAAGAACTGGAAATACCCGGAGAAACGGATCTACAGATTCAACGGGCGCACAGAACACCGGCACAGAACCCGAAAACAAACGCTACACCCAGGTCAGTTGTGGTAAACTTTATGAAATATGACATAAAGGAAAGAATCCTGACGCAAGCATGGAAAAAAAAGATACGAATCGGCGACAAACAGGTATTTTTTGACCATGACTACCCGACAGAAATCGTGCAGCAGCGGAAGAAATATGCCAACATTAAAAAAACGCTGAAAGAGAAAAAAATTAGATTCCAAACGCCACTAACGAAAATGAGGATTCATTGGGAGGAAGGCACAAGAACCTACAACACGGCCGAAGAGGCAGCGCGGGATATGATGGAGCGGGGCCTTGAGGTGAGCGTGCCGAAGGAGACGGCTGGAGTAGCGGCGGCCCTGAACGCACCACGACAGACGGAGTGGAGACGAGCGTACGGCGGAAGAAGGGGGAGAGACGTAGAGCAGCGGGCCCAGGACAAGCTACAAGGCTTTCAACTGAAAGCCTAGATCATAACAAAGATTAAGAAAGGCACAGAAGAAATGAAGGCCAAGAAGACAAGGTAAAAGAGAAACAGACGGCTAGGAGAGGTTTAAGTGATATTTGTTGGACATTTCTAGACTTATGACTATTACTTTGATAGTAATTAGAAGTCTAGGGAGGGCCCTTTACTCTGTGAAGACAAACCCCCCACCCACCAACAGGGACCAGTGGGCAGAAGAAAGGCCCAAAGTACGGAGGTCGAGATTTTTTAATGTGTTTTTATATAAATATGTGTTATTTTTGTTGTTAAAGGGGCTAGGAGCACAAGTTAAAAAAATGGAAAAACATGAATATGGGTAAAAATCTTAAGATAATGACACTAAACGTGAATGGTCTGAACTCACCTGTTAAAAGGGAAAGAATAATAAGAAAATTCAAGAAGGAAAAAGCTGAAATTATATTTATGCAAGAGACACATTTGAGCAAGACAGAACATGTGAAACTAAAGAGATTTGGCTATAAGAACTCCTACTACAGTTCATTTAAGGGAGGAGCTAAAAGGGGGGTTATGATACTAATCTCAAACAAAATACAATTTGAAAGTGAACAGGAAATCCAGGATAAAGAAGGCAGGTATGTAATAATAAAGGGAAGAATAGATGGTATGCAGATTACATTAGTGAACATCTATGCCCCACCAGAAAGTGACAAGGGTTTTTTTCAACATCTGTTTGATCTCATAGCAACACACAGTGAAGGAGTCCTAATTTGTGGAGGAGACTTAAATGCTGTCATGGATCATGAAGTTGACACAACAAGTGTTAAGAAGACAAAAAAACATGTAACAAAGTTCATAAGAACCTCACTGGCAGAAATGGGTATGGTAGACATATGGAGGGACCTACACCCACTCGAAAAAGACTATACACATTATTCAGCAGTCCATAAAGTACACTCTAGAATAGATTACTTCCTTATGAATGAAGGTGACAGACACAGGGTGAGAAATTGTTGGATTTTTTTTTTTTTTTTTTTTTTTTTTTTTTTTTTTTTTGTTACTTATTTGTACCCGTAGGTAGACTTGGTTTGCAGTCTGGTGACAAGCCACTGGCTACTGGTCGCTGCGTGCGCGAGCGCCCTAAACCTACATGTTTTTGGTGTGCAGGAGGAAACCGGAGAAATCCCGGAGTAAACCCGCGCAACACGGGGAGAACATGCAAACTCCACACAGCTCACTGTTGGTCGGGGGCTGGGATCGAACCCACGATCTCATGATCCCCGCGGTCCCCCGGCCGAGGGTAAAACTGTGCTGCCACAGTGCTAAACCACTGCGCCACCGTGCAGCCATTGGAGGGGCAGAAATATCAGATCATAATCCTATATACATGGAAATATATTTAAACAATAGAAAACGACAAACAACATGGAAACTTAACGTAGGACTGTTAAATGATGAGAAAATGAAAGAAAGAATAAAAATAAACATAAACGAATATATCCAAGAGAATGACAATGAAGAAGTGGACCCAACAATACTATGGGACGCACTAAAAGCCGTGTTAAGGGGTAAATTAATTGTTGAAACAGGAAAAGCAAATAAGACTAAACTGGAAGCGTATGAACAAAGATGTGAGAGACTGAGGGAATTAGAACGTAAACATCAAAGCACAAATGATCCAAAAATATATCAAGAAATTAAAGAAGAAAAAACAAAGATAAAAGAAACACAAATGGATGAAATTGAAAGGAAAAATAGATATCTAAAGCAAAAATATTATGAAACGGGACCAAAAGCCACAAAACTGCTGGCAAAACGGTTAAGAAAACAACAAACAATGAATAATGTATACAAGATTAAAGACCCCACCACAAATAAAACCACAGTTAACCCAGAAAACATCGAAGAAATTTTCCATAATTTCTACCAAGAACTATACTCGCAACCTGAAGAAACAAATACTAAAGATATCAAAAAATTTCTAGACACATTGGACTTGCCATCAATAGGAAATCAACAAAATGAAAAACTAACAGCAGAAATAACAACACAAGAGATCAGAGATGTGATTAAGTCACTTAAAAATGGTAAATCACCAGGTAGTGATGGATATCCATCTGAGTTTTATAAACTGTTTATAGAAGAACTCACGCCACAGCTCCTAAAGTCATTTAATTGGACGTTGAACAACAACAAAATACCTCCATCATGGAACGAAGCAATCATTTCAGTTATTTTAAAACCAGGGAAAGATAAAGAACAATGCGGAAACTATAGACCAATCTCTTTATTAAATGTAGATTATAAAATATACACAACAATTATATGTAAACGAATAAAGACATTCTTGACGGAATTGATAGAAGATGATCAAACTGGATTCATAGAGGGACGCCAAACACATGACAATATCAGGAGAACAATACATATAATTAACCAAATACATAAAGAAAGAAAAGCGCAGTAATAATGAGTTTAGACGCAGAAAAAGCATTTGACAGGGTTAACTGGAAATTCCTATATAGTGTACTGGAGCGTTTTGGATTTAACGAAAAATCAGTACAATGCATAAGGACGCTATATCAAGAACCTGTGGCAAGAATCAAGATAAACGGTAGCTTAACAGACAAAGTAAATATACAAAGATCAACTAGGCAGGGATGCTGCTTATCGCCCACCTTGTTTGCTCTGTTCATAGAACCATTGGCTCAAGCGATACGACAAAATAAGAAATTAAAAGGTGTAACAATAAAGGGGGCGGAACACAAGATTGGGCTATTTGCAGACGATATTATAGTTTACCTCGAACAACCAGATAAATCAATAATGGAAATGATGAACTTGATAGAAAATTTTGGAAAATTATCAGGATACAAGATAAACATAACAAAAACACAAATACTGACATTCCACTATAACCCTCTAAACCAGATAACTGATAAGATCAAACTAAACTGGAACCAAAAAGAAATAAAATACCTTGGAGTGAACATACCTAAAGACCTAAGCAAAATATATAAAGCAAACTATGATAGGTTGGAACAAGAAATAAAAAAAGATATTGATAGATGGTCAATCTTAAATATGGATCTGAATTCAAAAATTGAGACAGTCAAAATCAGCATACAACCTAGATTACTTTACCTCTTCCAGGCCATACCAACAGAGATTCCAGATGCCCAATTCTCAAAGTGGGACAGGATGATATCGAGATTTGTTTGGGGAGGTAAAAAACCAAGAGTGAAATATAAAACCCTCCAATTACCAAAAGAGAAAGGAGGCATGGGCCTACCGAGTCTAAAGGAATATTACTACTCAGCACAAATAAGATATATCATATGTTGGTGCGACGAGGGATATGAGGCAAAATGGAAAGAAATGGAAAAGGAAATTGAGGGACTCCCAGTACAAAGCATAATAGGAGATAAAGATGCATATAAGCAAATCAAACAAATAGACCCAATCACTAAATTTACTTTAGAACTGTGGTATAAAATAGTACAAAAATATAATATAAGGGAAGACATAAAACTATTGAAATGGGTAGCATTTGACAGTCAGTTTGAACCGGCAAAACAAGATAGGGGATACAAAAATCTGGTGAACAAGGGAATCACAGCATGGGGCAATATCGGAAAAAAAGATCTCGGGAGCTTTGTAAATATCAGGAGAAAATTTAAATTAGAAAGATCAGAATTTTTCAGATATCTGCAGATGAGAGATTACTATATGAAGAAGATTAGGCATAACCTCCAAACAGATGTGAACGAGATTATACAACTTATTTTAAGCTCATATGCAGGAAATAAAATAAGAATTATTTCAAAACTATATCAGAAACTTATGACAAACAATCATACAAGTAACTATATAAAGGAGAAATGGGAGAAAGAGCTCAATTTAAACATAACAGAAGAAAGCTGGCAGGAAATATGGAAAACACAACACACATCAACAAATTCAAGGACATGGAGGGAATTTGGATGGAAAAACCTGATTCGCTTTTTCATTACACCACAGATTCAAGGAAAATATACAAATACCCAATCTTTATGCTGGAGGGGATGTGGGGCTCAAAATGCAGACCACTCACATATGTTTTGGAAATGCTACAAAATATCATCATTTTGGAAATCTATACATGTGACAATACAGAGGATATTAGGATATAATATACCAATGAACTGTAACCTGATGTACTTATGTGATTTTAAAAAAGACAATGTTATACAGGCTGAGGACAGATATCTAGTTAAAATCTTGTTGATTGCATGTAAAAAAACTATCACAAAAAAATGGCGATCAGAAGTTCTTCCTGACCAAGAACAATGGACTGACATTGTTGAGGACATACGTATGATGGAAAAACTAACATATCGACGAAGAATGCAAGAAGGACTATGGGAGAAAAAATGGCGGAAATGGACACACTACAAAGTGCAACAATGAGGCAGAAATTGAAAGAATAACCAAAGACACTGAAAAAACCAGAAGAATTAAGAGATGGAAACTAAAAACTTGATGCTCCAACATTTGTCCCCCCCCCCCCCTTTTATTTTTTATTTTTTTATTTTTTTTTTCCTTTTTCCCTACCCTAACCCCTTTGTTTTTTAAATGTAGAATGTGATCTGAATGCATTATATATGATGAAAAATGAATAAAAATCTAAGTTACAAAAAAAAAAAAATGAAACTGAAAACTCCATTTGTTCTTCACAGCAATTATAATCCAAGGATTCTGTGTGTGTGTGTGTGTGTGTGTGTGTGTGTGTGTGTGTGTGTGTGTGTGTGTGTGTGTGTGTGTGTGTGTCTCATTCTGTCTGTTCCGTGCATATCTCTTGAACTGTTTGTCAGACTGACCTCAGATTTGATACGTGCTTTGCTAAGGTTATGAGAGTGTGTATCCCTGAATTTCAGCCTCCCTGGATATGTGGAAGTTTAGTTGGGGGACTCTTTAATAAACATCCATAGCGGAGCTATTAAATGAACACAGAGGTGGAAAGGGTACAACTGCTGAGATTTGAGGGCTGAAAATTTGGATTTACAGCTATAATATTAAGCCCCATAACCCTTGTAAATTTCAGCCTCCCTGGACATGTCAAAGTTTAGGAGGGGAAATCTTTATTGAACGTCCATAGGGGAGCTATTAAATTAACACAGAGGTGGAAAAGGTGCACCCGCTGGGAGCTGAAATTTACAGGGCAGGCTCTGGAGGCCGGTGGGATAAAATGCTAAAAATTTGGGTCCAATCCGAGCTCTGGAACCGGGACTTCCTTAGAAAAACTATAAGGAGTTGTTCAGAACTCCTTATACGATAGGTGTTCTTAATAGGTGCCACCAATTCTTTGGTGCAACTTGACTGGCGCCTAGCGGCTGCCCCGGCCTTGGATGCGCTCTGCAGAGCGTGCCCAATTGCCAAGTCACGTTTCATTACCTTGTATTCATACATGTGTAATGACAATAAAGTTGAATCTCATCTCATCTCATCTCATTACTTCTATGATATCACCAGTCCAACTGGGTCATACGGGCACTGCACTAGCATGTAACAACTGTCAAGTTTAACTCTCTCACTCACACACATTAATAGATCTGACAGTTTATGGAACTATCACTTTATACTAATCCCTTCAATCCAGTATGGATTTATGGCACATCATTGAATATTTAGGTATTTTAGTAATTTTTCATATATTACATATTCATTTTTATCATTTAACTATCCATGTCATCAGTATATACAGTATAATTAAAGAAATCTCTGTCTGTCTGTGTCACAGGCGCACACTGTGTTCCTATGATGTCACATGACCATATAAGCAGTCCTGAACAACTCCTCCTATGTCATATAGACATCATAGGCACATTGTGAGGTCAGAACACTCTTTCTCCAGGCATGCAGAAATGCTTGCTTAACTTGTATTATGTTAAGGGTCAATTTGACCCATTTCGGTTTTTGTGTTGACCAAAGTACTGACATAACGCACGGCTCAGGAGACGTACACACACAGGCTCAGAGAAGTTCAAATAGTTTATTAGCAACAGGAGTGAATGGATGTGTGTCTGCGGGATGTAAATGTATTGGTGGCGGCGTCTGCTTCGGGCACAGAGGCAGGAGACCGTACAGCCGGCAACCCTATGGGAAAGAGCACAAGGAGAAAGGGTGACGGGCACACACCAACACAGGAGGAGAATGAGCGAGTGAGGAGCTTACTTGAGAGAGACAGATGACTGGCACCACAAGGACGGGACCCGGTAGACAGCCACCTGCAGGGCTCGGTGCAGCAGCGAGGAATGGCGAGGGAGAGGCATTGTCCGCCGCCGAGGAATCCACCTGTGCACAGGGGAGCAGACTGGGAAAGAAAGGAGGTAAGGACTTCTTACCCAAAATGTTTACGCTGAAGTAGAGATTTGACTCACGATGATGAGTGACGAAGTCTGCCGGCTTCAGGCCGAAGCTCAGGGCGAGGCGGCTTATATCCCTCGCCGCTGATGACGAGCAGGTGTGCGAGCAGGTGGCGCCGCTGATGAGCGGCGCGGCGTGACAGTACTCCCCCCTCTAGCAGCGCCTCCTGGCGATGGCTTCTCTGGGTGCGCTCGGTGGAAGTCAGCGATGAGCGATGGGTCCAACACGAACGACGAGGGTACCCACTGTCGATGTTCGGGCCCATAGCCCTCCCAGTCCACCAAGTACTGCAACCCACGACCCCGGCGCCGGGAGTCCAGGATGGAGGCGACGGACCAAGCCGGATGGCCATCAATCATCCGGGGAGCGGGTTGCGCAGCAGGAGGAGGGCAAAGGGGGTCGGAGACTGCCAGCTTCACCTTGGACACGTGGAAGGTGGGATGGATGCGGAGGGAGGGGGGAATAGCCACACGCACAGCTACCGGGTTGATGATCCGGGTGATGGGGTAGGGTCCCATAAAGCGCTGTGCCAGCTTCCTCCTCTCGCCTTTCAATGTCACGTCCTGGGTTGACACGTAGACTCGTTGCCCAACTCTGTACGCCGGGGCAGGTCTTCTGTGCCGGTCCGCCACAGTTCTGTTGCGCTCCGCCGTGCGTAAAAGCGCATTACGCGCTGATGCCCAGATGGAGCGGAACTGCCTGAGATGCGCCCTAACTGAGGGGACAGTTACCTCACTCTCCTGCGCCGGGAACAGCGGGGGGTCATAACCCAGGGACGCCTTGAAGGGGGACATCCCTGTAGCAGAAGAGCGAGCGGTGTTGTGGGCGTATTCAACCCAGGCAAGATGGTTACTCCAGGACGTGGGTTTGGATGCTGTTACACAGCGGAGCGCAGCCTCCAGCTCCTGGTTGGTCCGCTCACACTGCCCGTTGGATTGGGGGTGATGGCCGGAGGAGAGGCTCACCTTGGCTCCGATGGCATTACAAAACGATCTCCAAACCTCAGAGGAAAATTGGGGCTCCCGGTCCGAGACCACGTCCACCGGAATCCCGTGCAGCCTGACCACGTGTTGGATGAGGAGGTCCGCCGTCTCCAGGGCAGTTGGAAGACCTCGTAGGGGAATGAAGTGCACAGCCTTGGAGAAGCGGTCCACGATGGTCAGGATGGTGTCGTAGGAATTAGAGACTGGGAGTCCGGTGACGAAATCCAAAGCGATGTGCGACCAGGGCCTGCCAGGGACGGGCAGGGGCTGGAGCAGACCCGCTGGAGGGGCGTTTCCCGACTTGTTGGTGGCACAAATTGGACAAGCCCGGGCGTAGCGGGCCGCATCCCTCCGCAGGCCCGGCCACCAAAAGGACCGCTGGAGGAGGTTTATCATCCGGGAGGAGCCAGGGTGACAGGTGAGCTTGGAGGTGTGTAGCCAGTGGATGACCTCTCCTCGAACCGCAGATGGCACGAACAGCCTCCCCTCCGGTCCGCCGCCAGGGTCAGGTTCCACTTCCTGCGCCTTCCGGATCTTGCCCTCAATGTCCCAGGAGATGGCTCCCACGACGCACGACCTGGGCAGGATGGTGTGGAGCGTGTCCTCCGACTCCTCGGGGGCGAACTGCCTAGAGAGGGCGTCGGGCAGGCCGTTCTTGGAGCCAGGCCTGAAGGTGATGGAAAACTGGAACCTGGCGAAGAACAAGGACCAGCGCGCCTGGCGGGCGTTCAGGCGCTTGGCAGATCGAAGGTACTCCAAGTTCTTGTGGTCCGTCAGGACCACGAACGGCAGGTCCGCCCCCTCTAGCCAGTGGCGCCATTCTTGCAGCGCGAGCTTGATGGCCAGGAGCTCTCTGTCCCCCACGTCGTAGTTTCTCTCCGCCGGGGACAAGCGCCGGGAGAAGAAGGCGCAGGGCCGTTTGGCGCTGTCGTCAGGCAACCGCTGAGATAGCACCGCCCCCACTCCCGTGTCCGAGGCGTCCACCTCCATGATGCACTGCAGCGCGGGGTCGACCTGGCGAAGGACCCGGGAGGAGGAGAACTCCGCCTTCAGCGCCTGAAAAGCAGCTGCGGCCTCTTCGGTCCACCGGAACGGGACCTTAGGGGACGTGAGGCGGGTCAGTGGTCCGACGATGGAGCTGAAGTTAGGGACAAAGCGGCGGTAGAAGTTCGCGAAACCAACAAACTGTTGCACCTGCTTCCTCGATACAGGTGTAGGCCATTCTACCACCGCCTTCACCTTCTCTGGGTCTGGCCGCACCTGGTCGTGTGAGATGATGAATCCCAGGAAGGATGTAGTCTTAGCATAAAATTCACACTTTTCAGCCTTCACGTATAGCCGGTTCTCCAGCAGTCTTTGGAGGACCCGCCTCACATGGACCTGGTGCTCGTCCCTGGACTTGGAGAAGATGAGTATATCGTCCAGGTAGACGAACACAAAGAGGCCGATGAAGTCCCGGAGGACGTCATTGATGAGGCGTTGAAAGACGGCAGGAGCGTTGGTCAACCCGAACGGCATTACCAGGTATTCAAAGTGGCCGTTCGGGGTACGGAAGGCTGTCTTCCACTCATCTCCCTCCCGGATCCGGACGAGGTGGTATGCGCTGCATAGATCCAGCTTGGTGAACCAGGTCGCCCCCTGGAGGGAGTGGAACGCAGTGTCCATGAGGGGCAGGGTGTAACGATCCTTCTCCGTGATGTCATTTAGAGTCCGGTAGTCTATGCAAGGGCGGAGGGATCCGTCCTTCTTTCCAACGAAGAAGAACCCTGCCCCCACGGGTGATGACGATGGGCGGATTATCCCCGCGCTCAACGATTCCTTAAGGTAGGCGTTCATCGTCTCCTTCTCCGGCGCCGACAGACTGTAGAGCTGACCAGAAGGTAAGGGTGCCCCCTGGCGGAGGTTGATGGCGCAGTCATAGGGCCGATGAGGAGGGAGAGACATAGCTTTGGTCTTGCTAAATACCATACCCAGGTCGTGAAATTCCAGAGGCACCAGGGACAGGTCCGGGGGTGCAGCGTCCGTAGCAGGGGAAGAAGCGGACGGAGAGCAGGCAGCGGACTGAAGACAGGTGCCCATGCAGAACGTGCTCCATGCCGACACCCCAGCTGACTTCCAATCCAGGACAGGGTTGTGGAGGCGTAGCCAGGGATACCCCAGGATGACGGGCGACACAGAGTTGGGCAGGATGAGAAAGGTTATCTCCTCCCGGTGGTTACCAGAGATGATCACCGGGACCAGGATGGTCTGGTGCGTGACTCTCCCAAGGGAAGCACGGGAGAGGTTGACCAGGGAGATGGGGTTTCTGAGTGCCTGGCAGCGGATGCCCAATCGGGTTGCCAGGCTTTGTGAAATAAAGCTGCCTTCTGCGCCCGAATCCACCAGTGCGTGGGTGAGATGCCCAGTGGGGTTGTGGCAGAAACGGATGGGCAGCTTCAATTGAGTGAGAGGGTCTAACCGATTGAGATCCGCGAGGCCCCCTACAGTGACTCGCGGACCCCGCCGACTGGCTTTCCTTGGGCAAAGCTTCACCGTGTGTTGGTCATCTCCGCAATACATGCAGAGATCCAACTCACGGCGGCGTTGTTTCTCCGCAGGGGAAAGCTTTGTCCAGCCCGTCACCATCGGCTCCGACTCCTCGGGGCACGACGGTGGCGGCGGCGCCAGGGGGCGAGCTTGGAACAGGTGCGGCGAGACTCCACGCGGGTGAGAAGAAGACGACTTCCGCCCCGAGGAGCGCTCGCGCAGCCTGTTGTCCAAACTAATCGCTAAGGATGTCAGCTCCGCTAGCGTCTCAGGAATATCCCGCCCAGCCAGTTCATCCCTCAGATCATCATTGAGGCTGCGGAGAAAAAGGCCGCAGAGGGAGCGTTCCTCCCAGCCTAATTCCTCCGCCGCTACCCGAAAGTCGACCGCGTAGTCCGCTGCCAACCGGCTTCCCTGCTGGAGGGCGAGAAGCCGATCGACCTGGACCGTCTCGGTAGGAGAATGGTCAAAGACCTCCAGGAAGCGCCTCACGAATTGGTCATATGTGAGGGCAGCATAACTGGGCCTCGCCATAACGGCGTAGGTCCATGTTAAAGCTTGCCCCTCCAGGAGATTCCCGATATAACCAATTCGGCTATGATCTGAGGGAAAGTCTCCGGGCACACGGTGGAAAACGGACTCACACTGCATAATAAACCCCCGCGCTCCGCCGAGCTTACCGCTAAAGCGGGCGGGGGTTGGAATGGGTGTGAGCCGAACCGGTGCACTCGGAGCCTGCTGGACGGCCACTGGAGCAGCAGGAGCCGCGCCACCCTGACGAGCCGGGGGGAACGGCTGCTGGGGGTCCAAGCGGCCCAACCGGTTAGTTAAATTTAATAATTGATTAAAAATCACCTGTTGCTGATAGGCTATCTGATCCACTCAAGCCTCGAGAGTGGAAAACCGGTGTGTGAGCCCGCCGTCTGCCGAGCCGCTCTGCTGAAGCCGTACTGACATAACGCACGGCTCAGGAGACGTACACACACAGGCTCAGAGAAGTTCAAATAGTTTATTAGCAACAGGAGTGAATGGATGTGTGTCTGCGGGATGTAAATGTATTGGTGGCGGCGTCTGCTTCGGGCACAGAGGCAGGAGACCGTACAGCCGGCAACCCTATGGGAAAGAGCACAAGGAGAAAGGGTGACGGGCACACACCAACACAGGAGGAGAATGAGCGAGTGAGGAGCTTACTTGAGAGAGACAGATGACTGGCACCACAAGGACGGGACCCGGTAGACAGCCACCTGCAGGGCTCGGTGCAGCAGCGAGGAATGGCGAGGGAGAGGCGTTGTCCGCCGCCGAGGAATCCACCTGTGCACAGGGGAGCAGACTGGGAAAGAAAGGAGGTAAGGACTTCTTACCCAAAATGTTTACGCTGAAGTAGAGATTTGACTCACGATGATGAGTGACGAAGTCTGCCGGCTTCAGGCCGAAGCTCAGGGCGAGGCGGCTTATATCCCTCGCCGCTGATGATGAGCAGGTGTGCGAGCAGGTGGCGCCGCTGATGAGCGGCGCGGCGTGACAAGTACGAGTTATCCTTTCTCTTTCATCATGAAATTTTGTGACTTTTCCTCATCTAGGGTCATGAACTGGTGTGTAAAATCTGGACACTTTGATGTGTAGTGGAATGTACACTACCGTTCAAAAGTTTGGGGTCACCCAGACAATTATTTTGTGTTTTCCATGAAAAGTCACACTTATTTACCACCATGAGTTGTAAAATGAATAGAAAATATAGTCAAGACATTGACAAGGTTAGAAATAATGATTTGTATTTGAAATAATATTTTTTCCAGATACTCTGCCGAGTATACCTCTACCTGCTCAAAGGAAGGCCAGTTTTATAGCTTCTCTAACCAGCTAAACTGTTTTCAGCTGTGCTAACATGATTGCACAAGGGTTTTCTAATCATCCATTAGCCTTCTGATGCAATGAGCAAACACACTGTACCATTAGAACACTGGAGTGATAGTTGCTGGAAATGGGCCTCTATACACCTATGTAGATATTGCACCAAAAACCAGACATTTGCAGCAAGAATAGTCATTTACCACATTAGCAATGTATATTAGATACTAGAGTGTATTTCTGATTAGTTTAAAGTTATCTTCATTGAAAAAAACAGTGCTTTTCTTTCAAAAATAAGGAAATTTCTAAGTGACCCCAAACTTTTGAACGGTAGTGTATGTGCAGAGTTTGTATACAAAGATGATGTTGCGGGTCATTTTGACCCGGACACTTTTATGTGGGTAAGTAGCTGTACAGATCCAAAATAAACATGCCTCTTTGATGTACTTTATTTAGACTGCCCAGTTAATTGTATTTTGACCGCCAGAGACCCAGGTGTGTGTCGAGGAGGGACTTTCTCTCCCTTGTCCTTGTCACTTTTCTCATGCCATCTCTTTGACAAACACACCAAAAATGAGCTCCAGAAGGTTTACAGCTGAAGAAGCTTCATCACATATTTTGAACTGGGATAGTGACGCAGAGGATGAGATTTCAGAGACCGAGGACAATGTAATTAATGATCCAGATTGTCAATTTTCCGACGATGAGGAGGATTCAGAGGACGAGCCTGCCGTTGTGTCTCCATCGGATGAAAGCCAAGGAATGCAGCAATCATCATCCACAGAGGGGACATGGGCATCTAAAGATGGTCATATAAAATGGTCAACATCACCACACCAAAGCCGAGGTAGACTGTCATCTTCCAATGTCATCAAAATGACTCCCGGTCCTACAAGATTTGCTGTCACACGAGTTGATGATATTCAATCAGCATTTCAGCTCTTCATAACCCCACCAATAGAGAAGATTATACTGGAAATGACCAACTTGGAGGGGAGGCGTGTATTTCAGGAGAAATGGAAGCCACTGGATCAGACTGACTTGCATGCTTACATTGGAATTCTGGTATTAGCTGGAGTGTACAGGTCAAAGGGAGAAGCAACTGCAAGTCTATGGGATGAAGAGTGAAGAGTTATTTCGGATAACTCACGTGGAATTGTATAGTAGAAGGAGTCTGTCTAATTTGACCTTGTTGTTATATTATACAGTTTCTTTTAACCTGTAATGTACTATCCGAAATAAAATAAAATAAATTAAAAAAAAATAAATAAATAAATAAATAAAATTCAAAAGAGTATGGAAGGCCAATCTTTCGAGCAACAATGTCTCTGGAGACATTTCACATGATATCTTGTGTGATCCGATTTGACAACCGTGACACCAGAGCTGGTCGACGTGAAAGAGACAAACTAGCTGCGTTTAGAGATGTATGGGATAAATGGGTTGAAATTCTACCTTTGTTGTACAATCCTGGTCCCCATGTTACTGTAGATGAGCGCCTTGTACCGTTCAGGGGGCGCTGTCCTTTCAGACAGTACATGCCCAACAAGCCTGCCAAGTATGGCATCAAATGTGGGTAGCCTGTGATGCAAAATCTAGCTATGCATGGAATATGCAAGTGTATACTGGAAAGCTACCTGGAGGAGCATCTGAGAAGAATCAGGGGATGCGTGTGGTGCTGGAGATGAGTGAAGGGTTCCAAGGTCATAACATCACATGTGACAACTTCTTTACATCCTACCGCCTTGGAGATGAACTTCAGAAGAGAAAGCTGACTATGTTGGGAACAGTCAGAAGAAATAAGCCAGAACTTCCCAGTGAAATTCTGAAGATGCAGGGCAGACCTCTGCATTCCTCAATATTTGTTTTCACTGAGAAAGCAGCAGTTGTTTCATACTGCCCAAAGAGAAACAAGAATGTTCTTGTAATGAGCACAATGCACACAGATGCATCTCTGAGCACAAGAGAAGACATGAAGCCACAAATGATCGTGGACTACAACGCCACCAAAGGAGGAGTTGACAATCTGGACAAAGTCACAGCAACATACAGCTGCCAGCGCAAGACTGCCCATTGGCCCTTGGTGATTTTCTACAACATTGTCGATGTGTCTGCTTACAATGCCTATGTCCTGTGGACTGAAATCAACCAGCAATGGAATGCCGGCAAATTGTACCGACGTCGGCTTTTCCTGGAAGAACTCGGCAAAGCACTTGTCACTCCCAAGATCCAGAGGCGAGCCAGGCCAGCTCAATCCCCAGCAGCTGCAGCTGTCATTGAAAAGGTCAAGGTCAGGTCATCCAACCAATCTGCAATGGATCCAGTGGACACAGGTGTAAAGAAACAGAAAAGATGACAGGTCTGTCCCTCCCGAGAGGACAGTAAAACAAGTACCTCTTGTGTGAAATGCAAGAATTACATCTGCAGAAAGCACACAGTTACATTCTGTCCGTCATATGGAGAGCATTGAAAATGTTGAACATTGAAAATGTGAGAAAAAGGGGCAAGTTAAATGAAAAAAAAAATGCAGAGGGAAAAACTTGAACAAAATAGTTCTTAAATATAGTGTTGAAATTAAAAATGTATTGTTATGTCTCTTTTATAAATGTTTATATTGTGGAGCGTGTAAATGAAGAGGCGGATTTGACTCAGACGATTTATTACACATCTCACACAAGAAGCATAGACAGAATGACATCTCAGCAGAGACTCTTCTCTTAAATAACATGGTATTCCTCTAGAACAGGGGTGTCAAACTCATTCCATGGAGGGCCAAGACCCTGCAGGTTTTACCTCCACCCAGTGTCTTCAACAGGAGATTTCACTGAATTTCCCCTCACTGATCGCTGATCAATGAAAGCACCTGCTAAAGACACTGGGTGAAGGTAAAACCTGCAGGGTCTTGGCCCTCCATGGAATGAGTTTGACACCCCTGCTCTAGAAGCTTCTAACACACAAAAGGTCACATTGCATTCACTTCCTTCATCCTTCACACCTCCCTGTTATCTCACCAGGGAACCTCTGCTCTTTGTTCTTGTCTAAGATGTTACACAATTATGCTCTCCCCATGTGCCGCCATAATATAATCTAAAATAAAGTTGTTATTGGTTTAACCTGTTTTTTGACTGTTTTGAGTGGATTTACACAGTACGGGTCAAAATGACCCGCAACATAATCAATATAATTTTTTTTCAACACAATACAAGGGTTAACCATGCCAAAGATCAAAGACAAGCATCACCGTGGTTACTGTTGCATGGTAACAGTAACTTTCTACGGGCATGCAGAAATGCTTGGTTACACCTGTTTTCTATGGGTATGCACCGACATGCACAGGTATCACTCTATAATTCAAAGCTATATAATTCAAGAAAATCTGTCATGATCATAGGACTTTGTGTTGCCATGGTAACCATGTCAAAGATCAAAGGCAGGCATCACTCACAATCATAGGACTCGCTATGACATCATCAAAGATCAAAGGCAGGCATCACTCATGATTATAGGACTCGCTATGACATCATCAAAGCTCATAGGACTTGCTATGGCATTATCAAAGATCAAAGGCAGGCATCACTGAATGAGTGGTGACGTGAAAGATCAAAGGCAGGTTTCACCATGGTTACTGTTGCCATGGTGACCATGTCAAAGATCAACGGCAGGCACGCAGCAGAAATACTTGCTTATACTTGGTTTCTACGGGCATGCACGGGTATGTACAGTATGAGTGACCATAAAAGGAGTTGTTCACATGTAACCATGTCAAAGATCAAAGGCAGGCATCACCATGGTTACTGTTGCCATGGTAACAATAACTTTCTACGGGCATGCAGAAATGCTTGCTTACACCTGCTTTCTACGGCCATACAGAAATACTTGCTTATACTTGGTTTCTATGGGCATGCACGGGTATGCACTAGTTTACTTTAATTCTACAGAGTTTCAATTCTATTTTACCACATCATTTTTTTTGTTAGAACTTTTTGATCTAAAACTACTTTGTCTTTCCTCATTTTTCTTGCTCTCATGTCATTTTTCACTTTACTTCTTCTGTCTCATTTCTCTCTCATCAATCACTGAGTGGAACTTTGACTTGCACTGACCTTCAAAGATTTGGGGCTCCTGCTTCAGTCCAATCTGCTCTCCCTCCTGACTGATGCAGACATCCTCCTGTTCCTCTTTAATCTGGGAACACTCTGCTTCCACCTGAACAACAATAAAGTTTCTCTCCTGGTCTAGAAACTGCTGCTCATCCAGAACCTCCTCCTGGTTAAAGTCATTTTGCTGTGAGACATCTGGAGGGACAAAGACACACAAGAAAGGTGTTGAAATATGGTTATGACACAAAGAGCTAAAGTTCATCCTATGAAGGCTCTTAGATAAAATTGTCTTCAGCAGCAGAAGGAAAAATTCCCTGATAGGGTGAGTTGCTGTGCTGCCGCAGTGCTAACCACTCCGCCACCGCGCTGCCCTTGAAATAATCATGTTGTTTTAAAATGATATTTTTAGTTAAGTTAAATAAATACAAATAAAAAAGGTGTACCCTGTTCAGCAGAAGTAACATTACTTTTCTGGACTGATTTTGAGTGACTTGGTCACATGACCTGAAAGCTATTGAAAAAAAATCCAGTTTTTTCAATAATAATATTGTTATGAAATATATGCAATAATGAAACCATTTTTTTAAAAAAAAGTGTACCCTGTTCAGAAGAAGTAACATTACTTTTCTGGACTGATTTTGAGTGACTTGGTCATAAGACCTGAGTCCGATTGAAAAAAAATTCAATTTTTTCATTTATGAATGAATGAATGAATGAATGAATCTTTATTTCGGACAGATTAAAAGTAAAGATTATAAAAGAAACAGAACAATATAACAAAGGGGGAAAAACAATCCAACAAGGTCAAATCAAAAAATAACTCCTCTGATTATACAGTTCAACATAAGTTATCCGAAATGGGTGATGGCTGAAGCCGCAGCTTATATTGCCCACCCATATTCCATCCAAGAATCCAAAAGAAAAACAAAACAAGAGCGATTACAATTCAGAACAAAGCTAAGACAAAACGTGACAGAAAAAAACTAAGTAACAGCACAACACAGACTGGATATGACAATCCTTATGTGATTTTATATGTCATCTTGTATATATGTTTAGAGTATTTCTTCCTTTAGTTTTTGTTTAAATTGTCCAAGCGTTGTACATGATTTTAATTCAGGTCCAAAATCGTTTCATAATCTGACTCCTTGCACTGAAACACAGTGTTGCTTGGTGGTAGTTCTCACTGAGGGTTTTTGAAATATACATGTTCCTCTGAAATGATATTGTTTCTCCCTTATTTGGAACAACTTTTGGATATTTGCGGGCAGTGATAGATTCTTTACTTTAAACATAATTACTGCAGTTTTAAAGTCAACCAGATCTTTCAACTTGAGAGCTTTTAATTTAAGAAAAAGTGGATTTGTTGGTTCCCTATAAGCAGCTTTGTTTATTATTCTAATAGCTCTCTTCTGAAGCATAAAGACTGGATATATGTTTGTTTTATATGTATTTCCCCATACTTCAGTACAATATGTCATGTATGGGAGTATTAATGAATGATACAAAGTATATAATGTGGGTTGATTCAGCAAATATTTCACTCTGTGTAGTATTGCAATTGATTTAGATATTTTACCTTTAATATAATTAATATGTGACTTCCAACACAGTTTATTATCAATTACATATTACTCCAAGAAATTTAATTTCAGATACCCTTTCAATCTCTACACCATTTACACTAAGTTTAGATACTAAGTTGTTGTGATGGTTGTTAAAAACTATAAATTTTGTCTTACTTAAATTGAGCGTTAATTTGTTTGAATCAAACCACAGTTTAAGCTTTCCTAATTCCTTTCCCAGTGTATCCAAAAGTTGTTCCAAATTGCTTCCACTGCATAATAAATTAGTATCATGGGCAAACAATATTAAATCCATTTTTTCTGAGACTTTACATATATCATTTATTTACATATTGAATAACAGTGGCCCCAAAACTGAACCCTGTGGGACTCCACAAGTAACCTTCAGTAGCTGTGAGTTTTTGTTACCAACACATACATACTGATATCTATTCTTTAAATAACTACATAACCAGGACAGTGCTACCCCCCTAATACCAATGCGTGCGCGAGCGCCCTAAACCTACATGTTTTTGGTATGCAGGAGGAAACCGGAGAAATCCCGGAGTAAACCCACGCAACACGGGGAGAACATGCAAACTCCACACAGCTCACTGTTGGTCGGGGGCTGGGATCGAACCCACGATCTCATGATCCCCGCGATCCCCCGGCCGAGGGTAAACTGTGCTGCCACAGTGCTAAACCACTGCGCCACCGTGCAGCCCACGGTGCTCTGCTTCTTTTGTCCTTTTCTTTAGAAAAGCTTTATATATTGAATTTTTCTTTTTACACGCTTTTGTAATCCTTTGGTTAACCATGGCTTGTCGACAAATTTATGTTTTAGCTTTTTCTTTACTAATGGACAATTTTTTCATAAAGAGTGGTTACAATGTTCATAAATGTGTCATAGGCTTCATTTACATCTGATACATAGACTTTTGTCCAGTCAATTTTTTCATTAAAATAATATTACAAAATATATGCAGTAATGAAACCAAATAAAAAAGATGTACCCTGTTCAGCACAAGTGGCATTACTTTTTTGGACTCATTTTGAGTGACTTGGTCACATGACCTGAGAGCTATTGAAAAAAAATGCAATTTTTTTTCAATAAAAATATTATGAAATGTATGCAGCAATGAAACCCAGGGTTTCCGCTTTCTAATATTTCTTGGTGGCGGCCCGCCATGCCAGAAAATTTACCGCCTCGCCAAGACGGAGATATGAATTTAAGAAAAATATGTGAAACAATGACTTTCCGCAAGCGCGCACACAAACAACGTGTGTGGCCGTCATCCGCCCGGAGTTTAGAAGTGCCCCGCCCACGCGAGCTTTCCAGTCAGTCAGCAGGCAGTGTCTCGCTAGCGGCAGCAGCATCTTCGTGGAAAAGGAGTGAAAACCGGGAAGTCAAAAAGCACAAATAGACTATTTGAAGAGAAACTTTGTGAAGAAGTCAGCTGTTTCTTCATTGGTGAAAATCCTGGTGCGTCAGCACCTTGGCGCTACCTATCGGGTGGGAGTGAAACTACAAATGATGGTTGTGTGCATGCATCAACCACTCGGCCTGCGTAGATGAAAAAAGTGAGCATGTACAGCGCCGCGTGCGTGCCGGGCTCGTCCAAAGCGCACGCGGACCAAGGCGGACTAGAATGAATAAATGCAGCATAACAAGGCTTGACAGTCTGAGAGAAACATGAGTTTATTAAAGTACTTTAAACGCGGAAAAAAAATCAGAAGATGTATGTAAACACTGCAGGCATTTATCATGGTTTTAACCCACTGGAAACGGGAGCAATAAGGAAGAGTTGCTTAGCTAAGAGATGTGGTTAGAATTCAAATGCAGCTGGCTTCATATGAAGGGAAAGGCAAGGGGGACTACTGAATTGCTGAGGATATATTTCACCAGCCACTATAATATTAAGTTATGTTCCCAATTATGTACCTGGCAAGTTAAGATGACCAAAATTCATGAAGTCATTGACTTTAATTCGTCAGCAGCCTTCAGAGAAACTGAACATGCCAGCATTTGGACTTCAAAACAAGGGAGGTTTTTCTTGGCGGTGAGATTTCTAAAAAAAAAAAAATAAAAAAAAAAAAATATAGAAATATAACAGAAATAACAGCACCCTTAATCATTTAAGTTAATTTAAATCATTAAATACAATTTTATTCATATTTTTTTCTTTGTAATGAGAGTTAAATTACTGTCCTCTTTACACCGTCTACAGTTAGTCCAGAACGCTGCTGCAAGATTGCTAACTAGGTCCAGTAGATTCTGTCATATCACTCCTGTTTTGGCCTCCTTGCATTGGCTTCCTGTAAATTATAGAATTGATTTTAAAGTTCTCGTTCTTACTTACAAAGCCATTCATGAAGAGGCACCTTTTTATATTAGTGACCTGCTCTCTCTACACCAGCCCAGCAGGTCTCTCAGGTCTTCTCATCAGAATCTATTGGTAGTTCCTAGTACTAGGCTCAAAACCAAAGGCGATAGGCCTTTGCTGCTGTTGCTCCCAGACTGTGGAACTCCTTGCCTTTTGAACTTAGATCTGCACCTTCCATTGGTGTTTTTAAGAAGCAACTAAAGACCCACCTTTTTAGCCTGGCTTTTTAACTATGTGCCGATTGTATTTTTATGTGCTTTTATTGTCTACTTTGTTTTACTGTTTTATGTGCCTGTGTTTTTATTTTGTTTTTTACCTTGTTAAGCACTTTGTGACTCTGTCTGTGAAAGGTGCTCTATAAATAAACTTATTATTATTATTATTATTCTGTTCTGACTGCAAAGTTATGGTCAAAAATATAAATTGTTATAAGGAAAAAGTTAAAAAAAAATATCAGTCTGTTTCAAATTTATTTAAAAAACAGTAATTTTATTTTTTAAAAAAAACAGACAAAAATAAGCCATAAAATAATCCACAAATTTAGATAAATTTACAGAGAAAAGTAGAAAACTATAATTGTTATAAATTTCTGAGAAAAACCTCAAACCTTCAAGACTGAAGTCATTACTCAAGTTTTAAGTGGGTGCTCTTTGTACCCTTAACTAGAAATTTTTGGTTGTCTCCTTTAATTTACATGGCACTTGATATTTTCTAACCTGTTTGTTTACCACCATAGACAGAGAGAGAAGCTGAATTAGACGGAGCTCAGAGAGGGCAAGATGAGACAGAAGAGAGGAGCCAAGGAGAGGAAAGTGTTCAAGCAGAGGGTCCAGGAGAGGTGAGAGCAGAGGAAGGAGAGAAGGATGACACCAGTAAAAAGTCCAAATACAGGATGTCTGGGTGGGACCCCAAATGGCCCAATATTCCAACATTCAAGCCTTGGTTGTACAATACTTCAAATTGTAAGTTCCATATACATGGCAGTGGCTCAGGAGGTAGAGCGGGTCGTCCAATAATCGGATGGTTGGCGGTTTGAATCCTGCTCTCCCCCCATATCCTGCCGTTGTGTCCCTGGGCAAGACATTTTACCCACCTTGCCTCCAGTGTCCAAAACACTGGGTATGAATGTGTATAAATGTTAGGTGGTGGCCGGAGAGGCCGTTGGCCAGGATTGGCAGCCACGTTTCCATCAGCCTGCCCCACGGCAGCTGTGGCTACAGTAGTAGCTTACCACTACCATTGTCTGTCTGGAGTGAATGAATAATGTATCTGTAAAAATCCTCTTTGAGTGTCTATGATAAAGCACTATATAAATGTGATGCATCATTATTATATGCAAAATTTAAAAAAAGAAATAAATAGTATAAATTAACATATTCATACATATGTGAGATGTGAGAGGAGAGTCCGGCCGTTGGTCGAACCTCGGATTCAGGAGGAGCAATGTGGTTTTCGTCCTGGCCGTGGCACATCGGACCAGCTCTTTACCCTCTCGAGAATTCCTGAGGGTTCGTGGGAGTTTGCCCAACCAGTTTACATGTGTTTTGTGGACTTGGAGAATGCATTTGACCGCGTCCCTCGTGGTTTTTTGTGGGGGGTGTTTTGGGAGTATGGGGTATCGGGCTTGTTGTTACGAGCTATTCGGTCTCTGTACGACCGTTGTGAGAGTTTGGTTCGTATTGCCAACACTCGGTCGGAGTCATTCCCAGTGAGGGTGGGACTCCACCAGGGCTGCCCTTTGTCACCGATCCTGTTCATAATTTTTATGGACAGGATTTCTAGTAGTTATGTGTGGATCGATCCTGAAATATCGATACCACCGATACCGGATGTTTATGCTCTAAAATCGATACTCAAATCAAAATATCGATACTTTTGATACTTAAGTCATTTGAGGTAAGGTATAAGATAAGATAAGCCTTTATTAGTCCCACAATGGGGAAATTCCAGGATTGCAGCAGCACAGGGATAGCAACACTCAGAGCAATAATTAAGAAGATATGGAAGATATAAATAAGAGCAGTGGATATACATACATACACATAAATATATAAATATATATACAAAGTGCGGAGCATTGTAGCAAGATGGAATAAACAGCATAACCGTCTACTTAGTTATCCTACATAGTATGAATATGTACCCATACATATTGTCACCATCTGTAGCGACTGATATTGTCCTAGTTGTATACTGGAGGGGACCATTGTGTAAGTCTGTTGCATCTTTTGCATTCAATACTATTAGGTCGTCACGTTTTTTTGCCATCTCTGTGAGCAGCCCTGCTTAGGTTGTACAGTCTGACAGCCGTAGGTAGGAAGGACCTGCGAAACCTCTCGGTTGTGCACCTAGGATGATGTAGTCTACTGCTAAATGAGCTCCTTAGTGCGTTCAGTATGTCCTGCATAGGGTGGAACTCAGACTCCAGCAGAGATGACAGTTTAGCCACCATCCTTCTCTCTCCCATCTCCTCCACTGGGTCAAGGCGCTGAAAAAACAAGAGCAGCGAGTATACATATATATATAAGATAAGCCTTTATTAGTCCCACAATGGGGAAATTCCAGGATTGCAACAGCACAGGGATAGCAACACTCAGAGCAACTGTAGGCCCTGTAGGCCCTACTGAAATTACAAAAAAGGAGGGTGTAAGGGCCTACAGTTGCCTACTGTAGGGTGTAAGGGCCCAGCAACTGTAGGGTGTAAGGATATACTGTATATATATATATATATATATATATACAGTATATCCTTAACAGAAACACGGTGAAAAGTAACTAAACTATTGAGATGTTGTCTAAGTGACACGCGGTTGGTGGGACTACTTTTTCTTCCGCCTGGGTAAGTGCGTCATGCGTTTTTTTTAGATTTAAAAGACATTAGGTGTAGTCGCAAAAAATATCGGTATCGGTATCGCAGATACCAGCCTGAATTTTACTCAGTATCGGATCGGAAAGGAAATCAGTGGTATCGAACATCACTAATTTCTAGGCGCAGCCAGGGAATGGAGGGTGTCATGTTTGGTGACCACAGGATCTCATCTCTGTTGTTTGCAGATGATGTTGTCCTGTTGGCTTCATCCAGCAATGACCTACAGCTCTTGCTGGGACGGTTTGCCGCTGAGTGTGAAGCAGCTGGGATGAGAATCAGCACCTCTAAGTCCGAGTCCATGGTCCTCAGCCGGAAAAAGGTGGATTGTCCTCTCTGGGTTGGGGACAGGCTCCTGCC
Source organism: Pholidichthys leucotaenia (assembly GCA_020510985.1). Classification (NCBI taxonomy): domain Eukaryota; kingdom Metazoa; phylum Chordata; class Actinopteri; order Cichliformes; family Pholidichthyidae; genus Pholidichthys; species Pholidichthys leucotaenia. Next base: position 123,280,766 of record CM035841.1, read on the forward strand.
TCAAGTGGAGGAGTTTAAGTATCTTGGGGTCTTGTTCACGAGTGAGGGGAAAATGGAGCGAGACATTGACAGACGGATCGGAGCAGCATCTGCAGTGATGCGGACGTTGTACCGGTCTGTTGTGGTGAAGAGGGAGCTTAGTTCTAAAGCAAAGCTGTCGATTTACCAGTCAATCTACGTTCCTACTCTCACCTATGGTCACGAGCTTTGGATAATGACCGAAAGAACAAGATCATGGATACAAGCGGCTGAAATGAGCTTTCTCCGTAGGATTGCTGGACTCACCCTCAGAGATAGGGTGAGGAGCTCAGTCATCCGGGAGAGGCTCAGAGTAGAACCGCTGCTCCTCCACATTGAAAGGAGTCAGTTGAGGTGGTATGGGCATCTGATTAGGATGCCTCCTGGACGCCTCCCACTTGAGGTGTTTCGGGCACGTCCCACTGGGAGGAGACCCCGGGGCAGACCCAGGACTCGGTGGAGAGACTATGTCTCCCAGCTGGTCTGGGAACGCCTTGGTATCCTCTCTGGAGAGCTGGAGCAGGTGGCTGGGAAGAGGGAAGTCTGGGCTTCTCTGCTTGAACTGCTGCCTCCGCGACCCAGACCTCTGGAAAAAGCGGTAGAAGATGGATGGATGGATACATATGTGTTTTCTCCCCCCCCCCCGGAAAAATATGTTGCCACCGCACCAAGGTCTTTAAGCCAGAGGAAACACTGGAAACCAAACAAACAAAAAAAAAAAAGGTGTACCCTGTTCAGCAGACTTAATATTTTTCTAAACTGATTTTGAGTGAATGGGTCACAAGCTGTTTAAGCTACTGAAGAAACAATCTTTTTTTCATAATGATACTATTAATTTGTTTACGGTCCCTAAGTGAAACCCTCGTGTAGTAGACCGGGCAATAAGCGGGAAGCTTGTCCCAGCGCGAACGTCTGTTGCTCGGCTTCTCTCTTGTCAGCTGCCGGGAATTCCAATGGAGTCGAGTATCGAACGTCAAACGTAAAACTAACTTCACCGCAGTTGAATCAGGTACGGCATGCAGAATCATGTGACACTAACTAGCCATTCGGATTTGAGCCGTATCTATAGTAAACATTCTATGGCTACGTCTTACATATCCATAGCCACTACTTTTATTATCTGGATGTTTTTTAGGGGGTTGGGGTCTCCTTCGGTCCCATGTGCTGTTTAGTCCAACCACATGAAGACCACATTGAGGAACACATCGGAAATAAGTGTGCTAATTGTTATGTATGTAAAATGAGGGACAGAAGTCTCATCTGTCATGCAGCAAGTTCACCCTTTATTATCAGAACCAAACTAGGGCCGTGCCCGCCTGACGTCACACCAGGGTCAGGTATGGCAGCACACACACACACACCACACTCACTACACAATTCCCCTCCCCCTTACAAAAATGCAAACCCCACATACACACACACACAGTCAAGACCCTCCCCAATTTAGGACCCGAATCGTGCACTAAGGAATAAGGAATCGTGAACTGTAGAAAATGGCCTATCACATTCACACAAAATAACTCAAACCAGCGTTTTTTCCCTTTTTTTTTTCCAAAATATACACACAAAAAATAACTAAATTGGACCATGTCTCTAAAATAAGTAAAATAATCCCATAACATACATACATACTCACATGCACACCAGTAGAGTATATCTCTACATATTTACATTAATGATATTTAAGTCACACCTATGCCCACCAGCAGCCAGAGGTAACACCGGCCCGGGGGACCAGGGCAGCCCCAAATCATGCACACCCCTGGCCACTGTAGATAAGACCGGCTCGGAGGTCCCGGGCAGCCCCCTGACATGAACGACTCTGGCCGCCATCTGTCTCCGGGATCAAAACCAACCTCTCCTGCAAAAACGTCACTCTTCACCACCGACTGCCTCATTCCTCGGGACCTGCCGTGCTGCTGTCCGGCACACCATCTCTCTGTGCTCGTCGGCCTGCACCCAACCGCTTTCAACACCGCCGCAGCTGCCATCATTGTCCCGAACACTCCGGCCCCCCCCCCCGTGGCCGAACTCCAGGGAGACCCGAAGCCTGCTCGTTGACGCCACTCGCTGCCTCACGCGCCTCATCGGAATGCCCGGCACCCTCATCCAGGGCAGCCTGAGCTCCGGCACTGAGACACTGCCCGACCTCTGTGGCGCACGGTTGCTGTTGCTCACTCCCGTGGCTCACAGCATCGCTTTCGCCGGCGTCATTTCCCGACCCCGGCACCTCGCCGCTGCTCCCAGCACCCTCGTTCCAGGCGCTCCACTGTGCTGCCTCCGTGTCCGGCTGTCACTGTTCTTCCCTGGGGCTCTCAGCTTCCACGGTCCCGCTCACTCGCTGCCTAGCCTCTAGCTGCCGGGCTGACTCCTGCTGCTCTCCCTCTCCGCTGTCGCTGCACCATCCGACTCATCAGCGCTATGGTCCTGTACTGTGCTGAGCTCCCTGACCAGCCCGCCATCTTCACTGACCAGGGACTCCTCCATTCATGGCCCCAGTCCTACCTCGATGTCTAGCTGGTAGCTCGCAGCTTGGTTTTGGTGCGAAGTTAGCTTAGCAGCTAACCTGTCCATAGGCACAGAACGGGTCGTTAGTTTCCCCCAGCTAACTAGCTTAGCCGTACCTGGCGCGAACAGCTCCATTATCCACAGCTCGTTGAAGTACCCGGCCAGCCCGTACGCTCCCATAATCTTTATCCTCATCGCCAAATGCTATGTATGTAAAATGAGGGACAAGAGTCTCATCTGTCATGCAGCAAGTTCACTCTTTATGATCAGAACAGAACTATTTATACACAAGGGCCGTGCCCGCCTGACGTCACACCAGGGGCAGGTACGGCAGCTCGCACGCACGCACGCACGCACACACACACACACACCATACTCACTACACTACACTAATGGTACGCTTTTATGTTATCCTCGGTGATTGTGATATATGTGTCTTGTTTATGCATGTACATATATGATTTTTACTCAATAAACTCATATCGGATCCGCAAACAAAGGAGTAGGCTATCATCAGCTTAGCATTATATTTGGTGTTTCCATGGTAACAAAGTAAACTAACCTTCTCTCCTCGCCTCCATTTCAAGATTTTAAATCCACATCAGCCGATTCTCATTGTCGGTCCACCTCTGCTCTGTCCACAGAAGCGGACTGACTCGATTTCAATGCTCCAGCTGCCGTTCAACAAGTTAACCGGAAATAGCTTATGGCTAGCTAGGAGCCACATCCGGTAGACGTTTCAAAGTAAAAGTCAAAACCATAAACAATTTCCCTTTCATCAAATGATTTATCCGTAAACAGAAATTATGTAACTGTAACTTGCGGTACCTAAAGGCTCTCTTTTTCTTCTTAATTTATTCAGTCTTTTGACTGTCGATACAACATAATAAACAATTTCTTGTCACACCTTATGGTTGCCAACCGCCAATCAAATCTAAAAGAAGAAGAATAATTTTAAAAATGAAAGATAAAAAAATGATTTTTCCAACAACGTCACAGTCTCAAACCTACCATATAGTGAATAACAATATGTTCACACAACATAATTAAGCCTTTATCAATCCCACAACACCAGGAACATTTCTCAACTACAGAGAAACACAGAAAATTGTAATAAGAATACAATGGCAACATGAATAAAGATTAAGGAATAAAAACAAAGAGAACACATATGAATGTATGACTTATCAATACCAAAAAGATATGTAACAATTTCTTGTTTGTTGTCATCTTTGATATAGTCATATAAAGTTAAAGTTCAGTACAGAACAAATGAATTTAAGATTCAACTTACACACTATTATGGCTGTGGTATTTGCCAATAACACAGATAAGGTTTAAAAGAGAATCAGCAGAAAGTGAACCGGTGTTACAATACAAGACCATGTCCTCTGATACACGTATGAATATATATAGGTATTGATAAATCATTGATAGTGAAAACAATCAATTATTTAATGTTTCCATAGTGAACAGCAGGAGCCATTTATAATATTTTGTAAAACAACATTAATAAAATACGAAATCCACAAAAGACACAATGGGGAAATACGTGTTGAACTTGTCAGCATTTGTGCCAGTACATACAGTGGTGTGAAAAAGTGTTTGCCCCCTTCCTGATTTCTCATTTTTTTGTATGTTTTTAACACAACTGTTTCAGATCATCAAACAAATTTAAATATTAGACAAAGATAACACAAGTAAATACAAAATGCAGTTTTTAAATGAAGGTGTTTATAATTAAGGGTAAAAAAAAATCCAAACCTACATGGCTCTGTGTGGAAAAAGTGACCCCCCCACCCCCGTTAAAACATAAATTGGCTGTGGTCTATCACATCTTCAGAAAGCTGAGTTCAATTTCTCTAACCACACCCAGGCCTGATGACTGCCACACCTGTTCTTAATCAAGAAATCACTTAAATAGGACCTGACTGACAAGGTCAAGTAGTCCAAAAGATCCTCAAAAGCTAGACATCATGCTGCGATCCAAAGAACTTCAGGAACAAATGAGAAACAAAGTAATTGGGATCTATCAGTCTGGAAAAGGTTAAAAAGCCATTTCTAAAGCTTTGGGACTCCAGCAAACCACAGTGAGAGCCATTATCCACAAATGGTGAAAACATGGAACAGTGGTGAACCTTCCCAGCAGGAGTGGCCGGCCGACCGACAGCACAGCAACAACTCATCCAAGAGGTCACAAAAGACCCCACAACAACATTCAAAGAACTGCAGACCTCACTTGCCTCAGTTAAGGTCAGTGTTCATGACTCCACCATAAGAAAGAGAGTGGGCAAAAATGGCCTGCATGGCAGAGTTCCAAGATGAAAACCACTGCTGAGCAAAAAGAACATAAAAGCTCATCTCAGTTTTGCCAGAAAACATCTTGATGATCCCCAAGACTTTTGGGAAAATACTATGTGGACTGACGAGACAGAAGTTGAACTTTTTGGAAGGTGTGTGTCACATTAGTGTGTGTTTATATTTATATATCTATATATTTATTCCATCTAGCTACAATGCTCCGCACTGTGTGTTTATATATCTACATATTATTCCATCTAGCTACATTGCTCCGCACTGTGTGTGTTTATATATTTACATATTTATTCCACCTAGCTGCAATGCTCCGTACTGTGGGTGTTTATATATCTACATATTTATTCCATCTAGCTACAATGCTCCGCACTGTGTTTATATACTCATATATTTATTTCATCCAGCTACAATGCTCTGCACTGTGTGTCTGTGTGTATATATATATATATATTTATAGTAATATGTACATATGTATATTAGCTGCTCTTGCTTTTTTTTTCTTGCCTTCTGATTGTTGCTCTGAGTGTTGCTATCCCTGTGCTGTTGCAATCCTGGAATTTCCCCGTTGTGGGACTAATAAAGGCTTATCTTATCTTATCTTATCTTACATTACAGCTGGCGTAAAAGTAACACAGCATTTCAGAAAAGGAACATCATACCAACAGCAAAATATGGTGGTGGTGGTAGTGTGATGGTCTGGGGCTGTTTTGCTGCTTCAGGCAAGACTGGAAGACTTGCTGTGGTAAATGGAACGATGAATTCTGCTGTCTACCAAAAAATCCTGAAGGAGAATGTCTGGCCATCTGTTTGTGACCTCAAGCTGAAGTGCACTTGGGTTCTGCAGCAGGACAATGATCCAAAACACACCAGCAAGTCCACCTCTGAATGGCTTAAGAAAAACAAAATGAAGCCTTTGGAGTGGCCTAGTCAAAGTCCTGACCTGAATCCGATTGAGATGCTGTGGCATGACCTTAAAAAGGTGGTTCATGCTCGAAAACCCTCCAATGTGGCTGAATTACAACAATTCTGCAAAGATGAGTGAACCAGAATTCCCCCACAGCACTGTAATAGACTCATTGCCAGTTATTGCTGCTAAGGGTGGCCCAGCCAGTTATTAGGTTTAGGGGGCAATCACTTTTTCACACAGGGCCATGTAGGTTTGGATTTTTTTTTTCCCTGATTAATAAACACCTTCATTTAAAAACTGCATTATTTATTTTTTTTTTACTTGTGTTATCTTTGTCAAATATTTAAATTTGTTTGATGATCTGAAGCATTTAAGTGTGACAAACGTCCAAAAAAATGAGAAATCAGGAAGGGGCAAACACTTTTTCACACCACTGTATATTTCTAATGAAATTTCCACTCGACTTTGGTATTAATAAAATCATTATTTTTTTTTTATCTATTACGACTGCTTTTTATTGAATAAAAGAGTGTGGCAATTAATGGGCTTGAACACCCCCTTGCCTCATGGAAATGGTTTAACCCAAAAGCTCAGCAGCCTATAGAAACTGACATGTTGCTGCCCTGCACCATACCCTTATAGTATGGTAGTTGCGACACTCCGACAGACTTCAATAGAAACTTTGGAATGCTCAAGTCACGTGGGTCATGGAACAGCGATTAGTTCCAAACAATGTAGTTTTCTGTCATGAACTTGGGTTAGGTGGTCCAAACCTAGTTCTGACACTGTGGCTATTTTGTCTCTTTTCATTGTTTATTTTCCATCAGGTGCTTCAGGGAGCCCTTTGGGTCCTTCGCTCCCTGACAGCTCAGCCACACCCCCTCCTCCTATCAGTGTCATCAGCTGTTCCTCATTATTGGTGTTTCCCTTACGCATGCGCACACACACACACACACACACACACACACACACACACACACACACACACACACACACACACACACACACACACACTCCTCCATTCATCTCCATTCACATGCTCAGACACTCACTCATGCACACCTGTTTTCTATTTGGTCCAGCCCATGCACTTTCACACCAGCAGTCTCTTCCCTCATTAGTTTTGTCATTATTTAAGCTCTGTTTGAATGGGACGAGATCGCCGGATCATTGCGCAATATACACAGTAGCGTTTTCCCTCTGTGTATGCAAGCCTCCACTCCCTACGTTTTACTTTCAGCCTGACTGTTTAGTCTTCTCTAACGCTACCTGACTTTTGTTGGTTACCTGGTGTTAGCGGCTGTTCCTGCTTCGCCTGCTCTCACTGGACAGCACGGACTGCCTCAGACCGCTCCAGCCCATAAGTTTATGTTTGCCTTTCTCCTTGTGCCGACAGCTGCTCTGCGGCACTAGGCATCCCTCTCCCTCGGGCTGTTGAGCAGCTGAGAGGTGTCCCTGTTTTCCTGGTGTTCTCCATGACCATAATCTCATCCCTCTGTTTAATATCGTGACTGTTTGCTGGACAAAATTTTATTTGTTGTTCAATAAAGTGCACGCTACTACTTCTGCACGTGGGTTTTAATTCCTTCCTCCATGCGCTGCACAATGGCGCAGGGGGAATCATAACAGAATGATCCGGCCAGAAAAAGAAAACCCAGCAGAGTATTTGTGTGTTTTTCTTTTTCACCTTTTCCCCCCCTTTTTTTTCTCCGAGCTACGCCATGATGGTCTGGACTGATGAGGAGCTGAGAGCACAGGATCTCTTGGAACAGGCTCTCTTTTCTGCGCAGTGGCCACGGTCTCCAGAGGATGTTTGGCTGGCGTGGATCACTGCTGATGACATTATGCGGCGCCATCCAGACCTCAGGCTAATTCCGAGGGTGGATGACATCCTCACTGTCATCTTCCCCCAGCCAGACATGGAGTCGGAGAGGGATTCTCTGACCCTGGAGCCGTCCCCGCCACGGAAGAAGCGCTCGCGATGGAGGAAGCCCCCCTCCTCTTGCAGCTCTCCCGCTCCAGCTCCGCCTTCACCTTTCGAGTCTGGGTCCACTCCACCCACGTTTGTGATGATGGAGGAGGAGAGACTGGATTTGTTAACCCAGATAGACCACCAGATGGAGAAGGAGCACCGCGAGAAAGAGGAATGGAGACGTGCTTCGCCAGTCGAAACTGCCTCGTCCTCCGGACCGGGATCCACCCAACCCACGTTCGTTATGACGAAGGAGGAGAGACTGGCTCTACTAGCACAGATTGACCATCAGATGGAGGAGGAACGCCGCAAGAGGGAGGATCTTAGATGTGCCATGCTGGCCGAGACTGACCATCCCTGGTAGGAGCAGAGGAACTCGGTCAGGCCATTTGTTCCCCCTGCAGTTACTTCTCCCTCAACCCTCACATCCGCCGAAGTGGAGGAGGCAGTTTTTCCCGCTTCCTCACCTTCCCCTGCGCCCGTTTGGGAGGCTCCTCCGCCACCTACAGAGGAGTTCGGGCCTGGGGGGGACGTTAAGAGGAGAGGAGACACCTCGGATGCCGCTGAGAATGTCAAGAGCCAGGAGAACAGGCAAGTTCTTTCTTATTTAATTTCAACTTTTGATGAACAATTTTGTCTGTCCCCTGGCCAGGAGATTCGAGGGTTACAGTCCCCTGAGTGCTCTTCTCCAGCAGCATGTTTTAACTCTTCACCTGACCATTTCAAATCCTCTCTGTGTGCTCCTATGAGTTTGCCGGCCCCAGAACCACATCGCTGGTGGGGGGGGGGGAACCTGAGGCCCTGGAGGATCCACTTCCAGGGTAGGCGGTGGGGCAATCCCCAGCCACTACGCCGGATGGGCCGTTGCCATGGAAGATGGAGTACGGGGGCATGGAGACTGCAACCACCATCACGCCTGCTACAAGGGCTGCCGCAGCAGAGTCACCCAGCAGACCAGACCTCCAGCCGACTGGGTCCAAGATGTCGTTGTCGGGATCGACGGAGTCCTGGACGGTGGTGTAGCTTGAGTCCAGGCAAGTGCTCTCATTTGTTTCTCTTCCACGTAAATTGGAACAATCTTGTCTGGCTCTTGGTGAGGGGAGTCAGGTGCAGCCCTCAGCTGCATCGGAGCTCACCTTGTTGGGCTCTGCCGCTGTCGGCGACCCTAACCATTTTCTTCCTGTCATCCCCAAGCTCCTTCCTAGGGTCGCTGGAGAGGATCCGCGCTACCTGGGGTGCCCGTGGACAACAACGACATGAGTGCAGCCACCCTGGTGGAGGCCGATGTGGATACAGCACCTCTCGGACCTCCAGAACCAGGGCACCCTAGCTCACCAGAGTCCTGGACGGCGGTGGAGCCCGAGTTCAGGCAAGTGTGCTCCATAATGTCTCCGGTGCCTATGTTGAAGTCACACTGCCCAACTCATGGTGAGGAGGGCCCGGGGCAACTCACCGCAGCCCCCAGGCTCACCTCACTGGTCTCTGCCACTGCCAGCAACCCTGACTTGGTCTCTTTCTCTCTCCCTCTGGGTTCGGCGCTCCTTGCCAGGATTGTCGGAGAGCAGCTGATTCCACCTGAGGTCGCAGAGGATCCGGGTTCAGCGTCAGAGGTTGCAGAGAGTCCTACCTCCCTCACTGGGGAGAACACCGCAGGAGCAATGAGGTCCCCAATGGGGACCACCGCAGGTACAGCGGTCCTCCAGCCGGAGCCCACCGTGGGTGCAGCAGAACTCCAGCTGGGGCCCACCGTGGGTGCAGCAGAGTTCCAGCCGGAGTCCACCGTGGGTGCAGCAGAGCTTCAGCCAGGAGTCACCGCGGGTGCAGCAGAGTTCCAGCCAGAGTCCACCATGGGTGCAGCAGAGCTCCAGCCGGAGTCCACCATGGGCGCAACTAAGCTCCAGCCAAGAGCCACCGTGGGTGCAGCACTGTCCCGGACTGGGACCATCGCAGGCAGGACTGTCCCTGAGCTCGGAGCCATGGGGGGCGGGGGGCTCCTTCCTCGTCTTTTCTTTATGACGTCAGGGCTCTCCTTCCTTGGTCTCCCGTTCATTTGGTCCTTCCCGTGGGGAGACCGCCCCCCGGGCTGCCACTTCTGAGCTGGTGGCTCAAGGACCCAGATCGTTCACCCAACAAACTGTGTCATGGGGTAAGGTGGCCCTTTTTCTCTGGCCGGCCACCTGATCCGCTCTCTCGGGTGGTCCGACGGGTCTTGGATCTGGATAGACCACCTGATTGGCCTCTTTCCATCGCCCCTGGGGCCTGGGACTCTGGTCAGCCCCCTGAACTTTGGACTCCTGGGTAGAGGGGTATTGTTCTAGATCAGGGCTGGGAGGGGTTCACCTCACCTTGCTTGTATGTTGTTTTTGTATTATTTACTTGTTGCTTCCCTCCAAACCTGTTTTCCCCCTCCTCCCACCCTGGGTTGTTGGTTTCCTCTGGGGTGGGGTGGGGGGGGTCCATTATGGTGTTTTTTGTGTGTTCTTCTTCTGGTGTCACTAGGGTGATGGGAATCTACCCCTTGGGAGGGGGGGTTTCTGTCATGAACTTGGGTTTGGTGGTCCAAACCCAGTTCTGACACTGTGGCTATTTTGTCTCTTTTCATTGTTTATTTTCCATCAGGTGTTTCAGGGAGCCCTTTGGGTCCTCCGCTCCCTGACAGCTCAGCCACCTCCCCTCCTCCTGTCAATGTCATCAGCTGTTCCTCATTATTGGTGTTTCCCTTACGTAAGCACACACACACACACACATGCCTCCATTCATCTCCATTCACATGCCCAGACACTCACTCATGCACACCTGTTTTCTATTTGGTCCAGCCCACGAACTTCCACACCAGCTGTCTCTTCCCTCATTAGTATTGTCATTACTAAGGCTCTGTTTGAGTGGGAAGAGATCGCCGGATCATTGCGCAATATACACAGTAGCGTTTTCTCTCTGTGTATGCAAGCCTCCACTCCCTACGTTTTACTTTCAGCCTGACTGTTTAGTCTTCTCTAACGTTACCTGACTTTTGTTGGTTACCTGGTGTTAGCGGCTGTTCCTGCTTCGCCTGCTCTCACCGAACAGCACGGACTGCCTCGGACCGCTCCAGCCCATAAGTTTATGTTTGCCTTTCTCCTTGTGCCGACAGCTGTTCTGCGGCACTAGGCATCCCCCTCCTTCGGGCTGTTGAGCATCCGAGAGGCATCCCTGTTTTCCTGGTGTCCTTCATGACCATAATCTCATCCCTCTGTTTAATATCGTGACTGTTTGCTGGACAAAGCTTTATTTGTTGTTCAATAAAGTGCACGCTACTACTTCTGCACGTGGGTTTTAATTCCTTCCTCCATTCGTTGCACAATGGCGCATGGGGAATCATAACAGTTTTCCCCATAGACCACCATTCATTTCCCAGAGTGTCTACTTAATAATCCCTGGTAAGTTAATGAATGGCCATTGCTTTGTTTATGTCACCACTTAACATGTAGATTATGTAGTCTGTGATAGTGTTTTATTTCGTCAGCTTTTAAGATAAGATAAGATAAGCCTTTATTAGTCCCACAATGGGGAAATTCCAGTATTGCAACAGCACAGGGACAGCAACATTCAGAGCAACAATCAAGAAGACAAGAAAAACAAGAGCAGCGGATATACATATGTACACATAAATATATAAATATATACACACACAGTGCGGAGCATTGTAGCTAGATGGAGTAAACAGCATAACCGTCTACTTAGTTCTCCTACATAGTATGAATATGTACCCATACATATTGTCACCCTCCGTAGCGACTGATATTGTCCTAGTTGTATACTGGAGGGGACCACTGTGTAAGTCTGTTGCGTCTTTTGCATTCAACACTATTAGGTTGTCATGTTTTTTTGCTATCTCTGCGAGCAGCTCTGCTTAGGTTATACAGGCTGACAGCAGTAGGTAGGAAGGACCTGCGAAACCTCTCGGTTGCGCACCTAGGATGACGTAGTCTGCTGCTAAATGAGCTCCTCAGTGCGTCCAGTATGTCCTGCATAGGGTGGGACTCGGACGCCAGTAGAGATGACAGTTTAGCCACCATCCTTCTCTCCCCTATCTCCTCCACTGGGTCAAGGCATTGCCCCAGGACAGAGCTAGCTTTCTTGATCAGTTTGTTCAGTCTCTTCCTATCGGCTGCTGTAATGCCACTGCCCCAGCAGACCACTCCAAAAATGATGGCTGATGCCACCACCGTGTCGTAGAATGTCTTCAGCAGCACACCTTGTACACCAAAAGACCTGAGTCTCCTCAGTAGGAACAGCCTGCGCTATCCCTTCTTGTAGAGTGCATCGGTATTGTGTGACCAGTCTAGTTTATTGTTCAGATGAACACCCAGGTACTTGTAGGATGTTACCATCTCAATGTCTGTTCCCTGTATGTTTACTGGTGCTGTGAGGGGTTGTCCTTGCCTGCGACAGTCCACCACCAGCTCCTTAGTTTTCCTCGCGTTGATCTGGAGGCAGTTCCGATGGCACCAGTCCACAAAGTCCTGGATAAGTCCTCTGTACTCAGCTTCATCTCCGTTGGAGATGAGGCCGACGATCGCAGAGTCGTCAGAGAACTTCTGTAGATGGCAGTGTGTTGTGTTGTGTGAGAAGTCCGCAGTATAAAGGGTGAACAGGAAGGGAGCCAAAACCGTTCCCTGGGGGGCCCCGTGCTACCGATGATCGTGTCGGACACACAGTCCCGGGTTCTCACAAACTGTGGCCGGTTAGTGAGGTAGTCCAGGATCCATGATGACAGGTGCTGGTCCACCCCTGCGCACAGCAGCTTGTCCTTCAGGATCATTGGTTGGATGGTGTTGAAAGCACTGGAGAAGTCAAAGAACATGATCCTCACCGCATTCCCGGGCTTCTCCAGGTGGGACAGAGAACGGTGAAGGAGGAAGATCACTGCATCCTCCACCCCAATGCCATGCTGGTAGGCGAACTGGAGTGGATCCATCGCTGGTCCGACAAGGAGCGGAGGTGAGCAAGGAGCAGTCTCTCCAGGGTCTTCATCAAGTGAGACGTCAGGGCCACTGGTCTGTAGCTGTTCAGGTCTTTGGGGTGGGAAGTCTTTGGTACAGGTACCACACAAGATGTTTTCCACAACTGTGGTACCCTCCCCAGCTTCAGGCTCAGGTTGAAGATGTGCTCCACAATCCCACACAGCTGGTCTGCACAGGACTTGAGGAGCTTCGTGCTGATGCCGTCCGGTCCCGAGACCTTCCTCGCCTTGATCTTCCTCAGCTCCGTCCTCACCTGGGTCTTAGTGAGGGTCATGTTGGGGGGCTGTGTGCTGGGAGTGGGGGGGGAGTTGGTGGAGGGGTGTGTGGGCAGCAGGACTCGATGTCTTTAGAGGCAGCAGTGGTTGTTGTACAGTCGGGGGGGAGGGCGGTTGGTCAAACCTATTAAAAAACAGGTTCAGATTGTTCACCCACTCCCTGCCCCCCGTGGCCTGGGGGGAGGTATTCTGGAGTCCAGAGATGGTTTTAAGGTTTCTCCAGACCCCGCCGATGTCGCTCTGTTGCAGCTTGTCCTCCATCTTCTTCCTGAAGCTGTCCTTGCCTTCTCTGATCTTCCTCCTCAGCTCCCTCTGTACGGACTTCAGCATCTCCCTGTTCCCCGACCTGAAGATCCTCTTCTTCACTCTCAGAAGTGTTTTTATCTCAGGGTTGACCCAGGGTTTGTTGTTCGAGCAACACCGTATTTTTCAATTCAATTCAGTTCAAATCAACTTTATTTATATAGTGCCATTTCACAACAACAATCATCTCATAGCACTTTCAACTGTAGGGGAAACCCCCACAATTGCAGAAAGATCCCAGCAATCAGGTGATCCCCTGTGAGCAAGCACTTGGCAATGGTGGAGAGGAAAACTCTCTTTTTAGCAGGAAGAAACCTCCAGCAGAACCAGGCTCAGGGAGGAGCAGTCATCCACTGCGACTGGCTGGGGGGTGAGGGGATAGAGAAGAAGATGAAAAAAACAGACATGTAGAGAGCAAACAACACAACAGGGACTCAATCTATGGGAGAGAACATACAGATGTTAATGACCAGCAAAAATATTTCATTGAGAGTGAAGAAAGGAGTGAAGCCCAGTGCGTTGTTGGAGATCCCCCGGCTGTCTAAACCTATTAGCAGCATAACTAAGGGAGGATTCAGGGGAACATGATCCCTCCCTAATTATATATAGCTATATCAAAAAAGAAGGTTTTAACCCCATTCTTAAAAACAGAGATTGAGTCTGACTCCCGAATCCAGATTGGCAGCTGGTTCCACAGGAGAGGAGCTTGATAACTGAAGGCTCTGCCTCCCATTGTACTTTTGGAGATTCTAGGTATTACAAGTAATTCAGCATTTTGGGAGCATAGTGCTCTGTTAGGATAATAGGGTAGTATCAGATCTTTTAAATAAAAAGGATCTGATTATTTAGAGCTTTGTGAGAAGAAGGATTTTAAACTTAATTCTAAACTATATGGGAAGCCAATGAAGGGAGGCCAGAACCAGAGAGATATGATCTGTCTTTCTAGTACCTGTTAAAACTCTTGCTGCAGCATTTTGGATCAGCTGAAGACTTTTTAAAGATGTTTGAGGACAAGCTGATAATACAGAGTGACAATCATCTAATCTAGAGCTAACAAAAGTGTGGATCAGTTTCTCAGCATCACTCTGAGACAAGATGCTCCTAATCTTGGCAATGTTACGCAAATAATAGAAGGCAGTTTTAGAAACAAGTTTAACATGTGAATTAAAAAAAGAGATCTTGATCAAAAATAACTCCAAGGTTCCTCACAGAACTATTAAGAGAAAGAGTAACCACATCCAAACTAAGAGTTTGATTTGGAAAGGTATTTCTAAGGTTTTTTGGGACCAACTAGAATGACTTCAGTCTTATCTGAATTTAATTGCAGAAAATTACAAGTCATCCAAGCTTTGATTTCCTAAAGACAGACCTCTAACTTGGCTAATTGATTACTATCATCTGGCTTCATTGACAGGTATAGTGTGCCATCTGAATAACAATGAAAATGTATACAGTGCTTTCTAATAATGTTGCCTAGTGAAAGCATAATTAAACTAAAAAGAATAGGGCCTAGCACAGATCCCTGTGGAACTCCATGACTGAGCTTTGATTTTGAAGAAAACTCGTTATTGACATGAACAAACTGGAACTTATCAGATAAATAAGATCTAAACCACTGCAACGAAGTTCCATCAAGTCCAACATGGTGTTCTAATCTATCAAGTAAAATATTATGATCGATAGTATCAAAAGCTGTACTAAGATCTAAAAGGACAAGTACAGAAATAAGTCCATTATCAGATGTGATAAGGAGGTCATTAGTGACCTTCACTAAAGCTGTTTCAGTATTATGATGGATTCTAAACCCAGATTGAAACTCTTCAAATAAACCATTTCCCTGCAAGTGGTCAAATTATTTCATACCAACAACTCTTTCTAAAAATTTTTGAAATGAAAGGCAGATTAGAGATTGGTCTATAGTTAGCTAAAACTCCTGGATCCAGCGTTGGCTTTTTGAGTAAGGGTTTAATTACAGCAGTTTTAAAAGCCTGCGGTACATGGCCTAATGTTAATGAAGAATTGATTATTTGAAGAACAGAGCTACCAATAAATGGGAAGACTTCTTTAAATAACCTGGTAGGAATACGGTCTAAAAGACAAGTTGAAGGCTTGGATGAGGAAATTATTTTATCTAACTCTAAAAGGTCAATTGGTGTAAACTCATCCAAACAGATATCAATTGAAGGAGTTGTAGCAGTTACTGTATTTAAGTTAACTTTGGGAAGAATCTGACTGATTTTATCTCTTGGAGACGAAATTTTATGATTGAAAAAGTTCATAAAGTCCTGACTAGTATGCTCTAAGGGAATACTAGGTTTGACAGCGTCCTGACTCTTTGTCAGCCTGGCTACAGTGCTGAAAAGAAACCTGGGATTTTTCTTGTTCTCTTCTATTAATGTGGAATAGTAACTTGTTCTAGCTTTCCTAAGAGATTTGTTTTATAAATTAGAAGATGATTTCTCTAAGCTAAATAGATTTCATCTAATTTAGTGGAGTGTTGTTTTCTTTCTAATTGATGTCTTCTGTTTTAAGCAATGAGTCTCTGTGTTGATCCAAGGAGTTAGAAACCTCTGATTAGACTTTATCCTTTTTAAAGGGGCCACCATGTCTCGAGTCTGATGCAGAGAAGCTGTAACACTATCTCTCATGCTATCAATTACAGAAGGAGCAAGCTGTCTATAGCTTATCTCCATTGCGTTGATACATGGCATAGAGGAACCAGTCTGCTTAAATTTGGTAACAGTGTCATCTGAGAGGCATCTACTGTAATAATAGTCAGAAAGACAATGGTCTGTTAACCTTTCGTGTTTATGTCCAATAGAAGCTCACAAACTTGCTCATTAGCTTGCTCCACACTAGATTCAGGTGAACAGCAGCTAGCTCAACTTCATAACCTGAATATCGGTGGCAGTGCTATTTAACATTCATAAATTAGCATACATTAACACTAACATTCATAAATTAGCATACTTAGCACCTGGTGGTGGCAGTGTTTTTTAACATTCATATATTAGCAATTTTAATATTTTATCATTCTGTTGTATTGAAAATACTCCATACTTATTTGAAGAAATTGTTGGGAAAAACATGGGGTGAAAGACACTTTGGATATAGACCGGTTTAAATTTTTAATACAGTTGAAAACAAGTGATTATTTTAAGTTGGTAAACGAAGATTCGAATGTTAAAAACAAACATTCTCAAAACAATTGTCATATTTACAAATGTGAAATACTCAGTTTTATAAATGGCTCACTTGAAATTAACAAAAATAAAACCTAACTTTTAACAGAATATATTTTCTATCCTTTGTAATTCTATTGTTGTTCAGGAAATTCATTTTATTTATGACTGTCTGTATATGAATTTGATTGTTTTACAGAGTACACGTGTATAGTTTGTATTTTTTCCTCATGTTTAAACTTTTAAGTGAAAAATGTAATGTTTCCAGAATAGTTCACAAATGTGTGCATAAAAAGCTAGAATGAAAAAACTTTCAAATTTAGTATAAAAATACATAAATCTGTAAGAAAAAAGTAATGATTTTTTAAAAACTAAAATACAGCCACATTTCAATTTGAAAATAGTCTCAAATGTACAATAAAAATCAGAGATATAAGACAGAGAAATACAATATTATGAGGAAAAAGTAGCAAATTTATGCAAAAAAAAGTAAAATTTAGAATAAAGAAGGTAGTACAGTTAAAAGGAAAAAAATGCACAATTCTGTCAGAAAAATGTTAATGTTAATGTTGCTTGTTTGGATTATAATGCAGTTAAATCTGTTCATTATAAGTTTAACAATATACTTACCGAAAGGTATTTTGAATATTTACCTTTTGGGGGAACGGTGGGGGTTTCTCCACCCAGAGAGGGCAGGGGGAAGGGGGAACAATGAACTGAAGGAGGAGGTGTCACCGGGGGTATCAGACTGGACTGTTGGGTCTATGTGCCCCCCGGGGAGAGTGAGAGCTGCCAGGCACCACCGAGGGTAGAAGGGTGTAAGAGCGGCCCCAGCGTAACGTCATGTTAATGTGCCACACAATCCTTTGTTCAAACAACAATGTATTATGGTCGGAAGTTCCGGTAAAAGAGGAATGCACAGAGACCCAGGATTCTCTTTTGCTGTAAGTTATGTTGGAGGAAGAATAAAGTTCTGTGTTGTCCAGCTCATTGCTTCGCCTGCCTCCTTTCCCCACATTGGTGACCTAAGACGTGCCATGGAAAGTGAGCCAAGCACCACCCCAGAGACAGCCTAGAGGGAGAGCACCAGCCCCGCATGCGTGGTCTCAGTCGAGCTCTCAGGCTTCTGGCTTCACAAACCGACCACGTGGTTCTTGCACATAGAAGCCCAGTTCGCACGCCGCGAGATAACAACGGACGATACCAAGTATTACTACATGGTCGCTGCACTGGATGCACGCACCATGCAATAGGTGACGAGCCTGCTTCAGGAGCCGCCAGCCCAAGGAAAAGATGAAGCACTTAAGAGGATGCTGCTCCAGCACTATACCCTTTCTGAGAGTGAGAAGGCAGAGAAACTCCTGACGCATTCGGAGTTAAGGGACAAAGGAGTGGGCGAACAATCTGAACCTGTTTTTTAATAGGTTTGACCAACCGCCCTCCCCCTCGATTGCACACCAACCACTGCTGCCTCTACAGTCATCGAGACCTGCTGTCCACACCTCACTCCACCAACACCCCCCCACTCCCAGCACACAGCCCCCCAACCTGATCCTCACTAAGACCCAGGTGAGGACGGAGCTGAGGAAAATCAAGGGGAGGAAGGCCTCGGGACCGGACGGCATCAACACAAAGCTCCTCAAGTCCTGCGCAGACCAGCTGTGTGGGATTGTGGAGCACATCTTCAACCTGAGCCTGAAGCTGGGGAGGGTACCACAGTTGTGGAAAACATCTTGTGTGGCACCTGTACCAAAGACTTCCCACCCCAAAGATCTGAACAGCTACAGACCAGTGGCCCTGACGTCTCACTTGATGAAGACCCTGGAGAGACTGCTCCTTGCTCACCTCCGCCCCCTGGTGGGACCAGCGATGGATCCACTCCAGTTCACCTACCAGCATGGCATTGGGGTGGAGGATGCAGTGATTTTCCTCCTTCACCGTTCCCTGTCCCACCTGGAGAAGCCCGGGAATGCAGTGAGGATCATGTTCTTTGACTTCTCCAGTGCTTTCAACACCATCCAACCGATGATCCAGAAGGACAAGCTGCTGTGCGCAGAGGTGGACCAGCACCTGTCATCATGGATCCTGGACTACCTCACTAACTGGCCACAGTTTGTGAGAACCCGGGATTGTGTGTCCAACACAATCATCGGCAGCACGGGGGCCCCCCAGGGAACGGTTTTGACTCCCTTCCTGTTCACCCTTTATACTGCGGACTTCTCACACAACACAACACACTGCCATCTACAGAAGTTCTCTGACGACTCTGCGATCGTCGGCCTCATCTCCAACGGAGATGAAGCTGAGTACAGAGGACTTATCCAGGACTTCGTGGACTGGTGCCATCGGAACTGCCTCCAGATCAACGCAAGGAAAACTAAGGAGCTGGTGGTGGACTGCCGCAGGCAAGGACAACCCCTCACAGCACCAGTAAACATCCAGGGAACAGTGGGTGTTCATCTGAACAATAAACTACACTGGTCACACAATACCGACGCACTCTACAAGAAGGGACAGCGCAGGCTGTTCCTACTGAGGAGACTCAGGTCTTTTGGTGTACAAGGGGTGCTCTTGAAGACATTCTACGACACGGTGGTGGCATCAGCCATCACTTTTGGAGTGGTCTGCTGGGGCAACGGCATTACAGCAGCCGGTAGGAAGAGACTGAACAAACTGATCAAGAAAGCTAGCTCTGTCCTGGGGCAGCACCTTGACCCAGTGGAGGAGATAGGAGAGAGAAGGATGATGGCCAAGCTGTCATCTCTGCTGGAGTCCGAGTCCCACCCTATGCAGGACATACTGGACGCACTGAGGAGCTCATTTAGCAGTAGACTACATCATCCTAGATGCATGACCGAGAGGTTTCGCAGGTCCTTCCTACCTACGGCTGTCAGACTGTATAACTTAAGCAGGGCTGCTTGCAGAGATCGCAAAAAAAAAAACAAAAAAATGTGATGACCTAATAATATTGAATGCAAAAGACGCAACAGACTTACACAAATGGTCCCCTCCAGCATACAACTAGGACAATATCAGTCGCTATGGAGGGTGACAATATGTATGGGTACATATTCATACCATGAAGGGTAACTAAATAGACGGTTATGCTGTTTAGTCCATCTAGCTATAATGCTCCGCACTGTGTATATATATACAGTATATTTATATATTTATGTGTACGTATGTATATTCACTGCTCTTATTCTCTTATCTTCTAAATTATTGCTCTGAGTGTTGCTATCCCTGTGCTGTTGCAATCCTGGAATTTCCCCATTGTGGGACTAATAAAGGCTTATCTTATCTTATCTTAATCAGCAGTGGAGCTCATGGAGAACATGTTGGTGCTGAGGGGGAAGGACGACGAATCTTTCCTGTTCGCCCACTTGTTCCTAAGGAACCTACCGGCTACAGTGAGGGCGATCCTGGCCAACTCGCCGCGGCTGGTTGCAAAGGACTACCACGCCCTGGCGCAGGAAGCGGACTGCATCATCTTGGCGACGAGAACTCTCAGTGTGCAGACAGTGGCACCGGCATCCATGAGGGACTCCAGTGAGGTTGAGGAGCCGTTCATGTTAGTCGGGATGGACAGCAGAAGACGAAGGAAAGGGGCGATCTGTTTTTATCATCTCCATTTCTGGTTGAATGCCCAATGCTGCCTGTTGCTATCCCAATTCAAGAAGCCGGGAAGATGGCACGTTCGGAATTCAGTGGCAGCTGCAGCCGATGGTGACAGGAACAGACTGCTTTACATCACGGACACACGTTCGGGGAGATGGTTTTTGGTGGAATCCGGCTCCCAGAAGAGCCTCATCCTGCTTGTCAACGCAGACAGGGTGGCAGGACGCAGTGGCCCCTAGCTCTCATCCCCCAACGGATCCACCATCAGAACATTTGCCGAGCAGACACTGACGATATGCTTAGACGGACGCAACTTTCAGTGGGACTTTGTGATAGCTGCATGTTCCGGCCCCATTTTAGGCATAGATTTTTTTATGTGGTTATGAGTTGTTAGTTGATGTTGCTAATAGGAGATTAGTGGATGCAATCTCTTTCACCTCACTGCCCTGTACAGCTTGGGGAGCTGGGTTGACAACACTGGCTAATGTTACAGCTCCAGGGGGTAAGTACCAACAGTTACTTGCACAGTTCCCAGCACTCACGGTCCCGACTTTTTCAGCTATGATAGCAAAACACGGGGTCGAACACTTCATAACAACAAAAGGCCTGCCGGTGTTCATGCAACCTCGCTGTTTGGATGCAACTAAGCTGGCCAGCGCGCGAGAGGAGTTTGCCAACTTAGAGCAGTTGGGCATCATCGGACACTCCAACAGCCCGTGGACATCCTTGCTACACATGGTACCTAAAGCCAACGGGTCGTGGTGACCGTGTGGCGATTTCCGGTGCTTGAATAACGCCACGGAACACAATCGTTATTCTATTCCGCATATCCAGGATTTTTCCATGCACCTGGCTGGGGCGCGTTTTTTCGAAAGTGGATCTGGTACGCGGATACCATCAGGTCCCGGTGCACACAGAAGATGTTCCAAAAACAGCGGTAATAACTCCTTTCGGCCTTTTTGAGTTTTTACGCATGCCGTTTGGACAAAAAGGCACGGCGTAGACTTTCCAGAGGATGATTGACGCAGTACTTTGTGACTTGTCCTTCATTTTTGCCTACTTAAATGACATTCTGGTAGCCAGCACGTCCGAGGAGCAGCACATCGCCAATCTCAAGACAGATTTCTAGAGGTTGGAAGCACATGGACTGATAGTCAACCCGGCGAAGTGCCAGTTCAGTGTGCCAGTGATTGATTTTTTTGGGCCACCGCATTTTGTCGGAGGGCGCGATCCAGTTACCGGATAAGGTGTGTGTAGTGTCGGATTTTCTGCGTCCGCAGACTGTGAGAGCACTACAGGAGTTTTTGGGAATGGTCAATTTTTATAACCGTTTCCTTCCCCAAGCAGCCCAGATGATGCAGCCATTGTATGCCGCACTTAAAAAAAAAAGAAGCCTGCGGAAACCATCGACTAGACTCCTGAGCGAGACCAGGCTTTTGCAAACGCCAAAACAGCGCTGGCGGATGCTGCGTTGCTAGCCCATCCGGATCCGTCTGCATGGATAACGCTCACTACAGATGCGTCTGATCTTGCCATAGAGGCAGTGGTGGAGCAGTGCATCTCAGGTTCATAGCAGCCGCTAGCATTTTTTAGCTGAACCTTGCATGACAAAGAATGCAAATACAGCATGTTCGATAGAAGATTGCTGGCTCTCCACCTGTCGACACGCCATTTCCAGTTTTGGCTGGAGGGGCGCAAGTTCACCGCGTTCGTGGACCATAAGGCACTGACGCATGCGATAGCCAAAGTCTCGAAACCGTGGTCGGCTTGGCAGCATTGGTATTTGGCCGCAATTTCAGAGTTTACTACTGACATTCAACACATTGCCGGTAAACTCAACATAATGACCAATTGCCTGTCGCGCGTGTTAATCTCCCCGGTCTATATGGGAATTGATTTCCCTACCATGGCCGCGGAACAAGCCGGGGACGTGAACATTTGCGCACTCCAGTCTGTGCCAACTGGGTTAAAGCTGGAGAACAGGGTGGTGCAAGTTATGTTGGAGGAAGAATAAAGTTCTGTGTCATCCAGCTCGTTGCCTCACCTGCCTCCTTTCTCCACAACCTAATATGGCTAAAAAATGTTTTTTATGCCACAGATCGTCACAGCTGTCACTCACACGCCATTATAGAAAGGCCATTGTTTGGAACTATTTGGAGCTCCATGAACCTCGTGACATGGCAGCGCCGAGTTCAAAGTGTGTTGCAACTATCATACTGTATGGCTATGCCCTGCATATGAAGGGAAACTTCAGACAGCGACAGTTACTCAAAAATCGCGTGAAATTCACGTGTTTATTTGACAGGTATATCACACATGAAATACACATGATTTGCACATTATTTGCACGTCTGTGGTTGGCCCCTGCAGTCTTCATTTTAGGCTCTCCAATTTTTATTTCTCCATCTATAGCAAAATATTTTGTCAGGTAGCCATTTGTTGGGAAAGAAATGTTTTACAGTTTCAAGAATTCTCAAACACTTTCAAAACCTTGAAAATGCAATATTAAAATTCATGCATTTTCCAGCACTCGTGGGAACAATGCCCCAATTAGATTTATCTCAAATTTGCAGTCATCCGAGGTATTGATGAGTTCAAGCTTCTGTATAAATTTGAAGTCATTCCAATGAGAAATGTAGAAGCTGTTGTGACAACATAAAATAGACTGAAAAAAACAATGTCAGATGTTTAAAAAAAAAGGTATAAACAGATTAAAACAAGAAAGGGCAATGGATGCATTAACAAGGATTTGATCAAATATGACTGGGAATCAATATCTAATAAAAATGACATTAATGAAGCTGAGTTCTTAAAGAAATTTACATTCTTGTATGACAAAAATTGTCCAATCAAATAATATAGTAGAAATCATAAATACCTTGATAACCAGTGGATGTCTAAGGGATTACAAAATGTCTCTAAAAAGTAAAAATACATTATAGAGAGAATTTATACAACGTAGAACTAAAGAAGCAGAAAATAAACAGAATAGATATTAAAATAAATTAACAGATATTATGGATATCTGTAAGAAGGAATTTTACAATAAAATATTAGAAAACTGAAAATGATATTAAAGGTACATAGAGTATATTAAAAGCATCATCAAAAATTGCCACAGACAGGTTTATTAACCTCAGCATTTTATTGAAAATGAGAACAATATTTTCAAAAGGAATGCAATTGTAAGTTTATCAGATATTTTGGAAATGTTGGGCCAAAAAAAAAAAAAAATCCATAGAAAATAAATAAAGAAGTCTTAGTTCAACCCTTATTAAATCAGTTGAAGAACAATAAAATAGAGGCATTGTTAATAAATGATAAAACAAAACATCAACTGATTGTGATGACACATATATAAAAAACAGTGAAATAGGTAATTGAGGGAACTTCCACATCTTCAACTCATCATTACAAACAGGACAATTTCCAAATAGAATTAAAATGACAAAAGTCATTCTATCATATTAATATGGTGACGAGTAACACTTCACAGATTTCTGTTCTGCCACAGTTGTCAAAAATTCTAGAAACTCTTCAGTGATGGATTACAAAAGTTTATAGACCAATACAAGTTATTCTCTGACATTCGATATGGATTTAGAGCAAACTGGTCTATATCATTAGCATTAACAGAACTCATAGAAGAAATCATTAATTCCGTAGATTAAAAAGGCATTTACAATTGGGGTAGTTCTTGATCTAAAAATAGAAATCATTTGAACTTGTACATTTTAAACAGCACCAACAACATATAAAGAGAGTAGGAATTTGTTGCTTGTAGATATTTAGGAATTTTCTGCAATGGGGTGGGGGGTGGGGGGGGGGTTACAATTTAATGGGCACATTAAATATAAAAATGCTCAATTTTCAGATGCCCAAGAGAAGTTTTATGTTTTTGTGGAGGAAAATTGTGGAATAAATTAAGCATAACTTTAAAACAATGTCCAAACATAAAACAGTTTAAAAATGAAGATATAATTTTCACAAGGTATAGTGACTCAGAGGGGTTTGTAGTCTGGTGTATGATGTAGATTACTGTGTTGGGTTGTGAATTTTATATTACATCATGAATGTATATGTGTGTATGGTTATGGATGCATGTACTGTATATACAATATGTACTGTATATACACGAGTATTGACTGAATACTTTTACAGTACAAGAGCACTCTGAAGTGAGTGCAATATCCCCCGCCTCCGTTTTCTTTGAAGATCCCAATACTTACTGAGGGAGAACAGTTTTCAATTATTTTTTTTTAGATTTAGATTTAGTATACTTTATTGATCCCCAGAGGGGAAATTGAGGGCATCCACCACCTGGATGGATGAGCAGCCACAATACGGCGCTATCCCTTAACCATTCACACACACATTCACACCTAGGGCCACTTTAGAGTCTCCAATTAACCTAACCTAACCTGCATGTTTTTGGCATGTGGGAGGAAACCGGAGAAATCCCGGAGTAAACCCACGCAAACACAGGGAGAACATGGTATAATTTGTCAATATAATTACTGTGGCAGAACCAAATTATGATAAACCCATCATCCAAAAACATACAACAAAGTATACAACCCATAGTTGTTGGGCTGGATCCCGAGATTAACCTGCGTAGCAAGTCTGGTGAGCCTAGAGGGTTCTATAGCAAGAGAGCATAGGGAGTATCAACCTTGACCATTGGCCTTTTGATCCCAAATTTTTAGTCAGAGATCATGGTCTCAGAGCGAACTTGTGTACCAGGTTTGGTGACCCTAGCTTTCGTTGTTGTTGAGATATACCACCGGCCACTTTATTAGGTACACCTGTCCAACTGCTCGTTAACACTTAATTTCTAATCAGCCAATCACATGGCGGCAACTCAGTGCATTTAGGCATGTAGACATGGTCAAGACAATCTCCTGCAGTTCAAACCGAGCATCAGTATGGGGAAGAAAGGTGATTTGAGTGACTTTGAACGTGGCATGGTTGTTGGTGCCAGAAGGGCTGGTCTGAGTATTTCAGAAACTGCTGATCTACTGGGATTTTCACGCACAACCATCTCTAGGGTTTACAGAGAATGGTCCGAAAAAGAAAAAATATCCAGTGAGCGGCAGTTCTGTGGGCGGAAATGCCTTGTTGATGCCAGAGGTCAGAGGAGAATGGCCAGACTGGTTCGAGCTGATAGAAAGGCAACAGTGACTCAAATAACCACCCGTTACAACCAAGGTAGGCAGAAGAGCATCTCTGAACGCACAGTACGTCGAACTTTGAGGCAGATGGGCTGTTACAGCAGCAGAAGACCACGCCGGGTGCCACTCCTTTCAGCTAAGAACAGGAAACTGAGGCTACAATTTGCACAAGCTCATCGAAATTGGACAATAGAAGATTGGAAAAACGTTGCCTGGTCTGATGAGTCTCGATTTCTGCTGCGACATTCGGATGGTAGGGTCAGAATTTGGCGTCAACAACATGAAAGCATGGATCCATCCTGCCTTGTATCAATGGTTCAGGCTGGTGGTGGTGGTGTAATGGTGTGGGGAATATTTTCTTGGCACTCTTTGGGCCCCTTGGTACCAATTGAGCATCGTTGCAATGCTACAGCCTACCTGAGTATTGTTGCTGACCATGTCCATCCCTTTATGACCACAATGTACCCAACTTCTGATGGCTACTTTCAGCAGGATAATGCGCCATGTCATAAAGCTGGAATCATCTCAGACTGGTTTCTTGAACATGACAATGAGTTCACTGTACTCAAATGGCCTCCACAGTCACCAGATCTCAATCCAATAGAGCATCTTTGGGATGTGGTGGAACGGGAGATTCGCATCATGGATGTGCAGCCGACAAATCTGCGCCAACTGTGTGATGCCATCATGTCAATATGGACCAAACTCTCTGAGGAATGCTTCCAGCACCTTGTTGAATCTATGCCACGAAGAATTGAGGCAGTTCTGAAGGCAAAAGGGGGTCCAACCCGTTACTAGCATGGTGTACCTAATAAAGTGGCCGGTGAGTGGTTTATAAGCCACTTTGATGTTGACCTTTGACCTTGCGATCCCAAAACCATCGTCACACTTCAGGGTCACAGGCTGAACCTGTTTAAGTTTGGTGACCCGAACTTTACTCGTTGTACAGTAATAAGGCATAGGGAATGTTAACCTTGACCTTTGACCTTTTGACTCCAAACCCACAGTCTGAGGTCAGGATCCAAAGGTGAACTTGTGTACCAGGTTTGGTGGCCCTAGTGTTAGAAAAATCCTTCTTAACCTTCAGTCAAAAACCAGGCTGGATCAGAGTCTCAGCAAATTTAATTACACTGGCCAGTGGAGAACAATACAAAAAGAGTCTCAGAGCCTATTCATGTACCATTCTGACTCAAACACACATCACTCAGTTCTTTAAGCCCTTTGTTATCTGAGAGGTGGAGGAGCAATTGTCCATCATGATTGGTCCAGTACATCTGGTCAAAACTTGGTGTACAGTTTATCTCTCTCAGGAGCCATGATGCTCACTCAGTACCAGTCACACGGGAGCCACACAAAATGAACTACAAACAAGATGATCACTAATACAGCTGCATCCTTGACACTTTTACACAGACTCTGAGGCAGACCCTGAGACAAAGCAAATCACATATATGAAGCATAATATGAAACTTTTCTATCATTCTCCCCCCTTTGATGCCATGCAAGGCATCAAAAAAGAATAAATTATGGCATCTAAAAGCTCCAATGCATTTGCGTGCAACAGATCCTAACTAGCTATCGACGGGGAAAGTCCGCCATCGGCCCTGCTGCTCCAGGCACCGGCTCAACCTTTTAGTCCTTTAGGAGGAGAAATGGAACAATAAACTCATTAATCAATAAAGAAAATCATCAATGGTAAAACAGTGAAAAACAGAATGATGATAAAATAATAATAAAAGGATATAATAAGGGTATACGTGTGTTATAGTTATGTGTCATTGCAGCTTATATAAAAACAAACAAACAATAAAACAAAACAATATAAAACAAAACAATAATCATAATAATAAAGTGTAATGATAAAATGTAAAAACAGAAATAAGAGTAACATAAAAACAAAATAAAAGCAAAAATAATGTTTCAAACTTCACATCATGATCATGCAACTCCTTTCGGTTTTCTGCATGTCAGTCATACTTTTACTCTGTACTCGGATCATGGAGAGCCACCTTGAGCTCATGCTGTTTGTTCATCATCGCCACCATCCCCGACAACTGCTCCATGGTACATCACTAAATTAACAAGCACCAATCTCATCATTATATTACAGATGCAGGGAATGACACAAGAAAAGCCAAAAATAATACCACAAAAATCATTAACAAGTTCATGATGAGACCTCTCCATGAAGAGAATAACCAACTTAACCAGGTATGTTCATCAGTGACATTGTCCTTGGCCATAGCAGCTTGCAAAGCAGTCAAATGCTGTATGGCTGAGGCAATCACATGACCATCTGCATCATTTTTAGGGATAAAAGTACAACAATAATCTCCTACAATTACACACACAACCCCTTGGGCAGCAGTTATTTGATCAAGAACCATTCTATTTTGAGCCAACATAAGGCTAAAAGCTGTTAATTCCTCATGCATACCAGAAAAGGCAGATAAAGAAAAATTTACAAATAAGTGTAGTCTATAACTAGTTGTTTCAATCCATAAGGTGTTCTTAGCCATTTCCACCAAAGGGAACAAGAAGTTGAGTACCTCCTGTCCCATGGTTTCTAACTTGAATTGTTCCGGCACATCTGTGCCCCAGATGGGATCATGTGGTGCAAAGGAGACATCTCTCTTCACCCTGCCCACCTGTCCTGCCAACAATATGATGGTATGGTCAGTCACAACTACGGGGGCACATACCCCTCCCCAATTCATGGATAGGTGTGAATAGGCACGATGGCCACACAGCCACCATCCCCCTGTCATCATATGCGTGTCATGCTTGTGAGAGTCACAAATGACAGTGCTACAGAGCTCCTGCAGGGTGACATTTCCTTCCAGACTTCTAAGACTGACAGAAAGGATCTTCTGGACAGCTTTTGCCCACTACGTTGGTCCAGCAGGTAGCAGTACAGGGGGGAGACACACTATGCACCGTTGCACACCTAGAAAGTGGTAAACTGCCCAAAGAGATGTTTCCACACCCTTTTAGACAAAAGGAGAAATTCCCCGCCGAGGTTAACCTTGCCTTCACCGAGTAAGGGGTGTCATCGTGTCTCTGCTCAGTGGAGTCATGGGCAAGGTGACAGGTGTGATTCAAATTACTGTACTGCTTGCTGTACTATTTCTATACATAGCCTCTTGCAAGAAACAAACAGCTTCTGATAGTTCCAGTAGTTTAGCAGTGACAGATATTTGATCAGCTGAGAGTGGGAGCCAAGAACACACATAGCAATTTGAACGATTAGCTGATTTGGCTGTATAATTAGCATATTTCCACCGCACATTACCAGCATAAACATGATCCTCATGACCTGGACCTTCTAGCTAGTCATGGTGTATGTGTGTAATGTATCTAGCCCTATGATAGATGGGTGATGATGTCCCTAAAAATAACCAAAACAAAAGTGTCACCACAAGGATGATGATGATGAAAAAACAGGTGTACCATTTGCATCCTTCAGTTGCCAACCTTCTCTCTCTGGCATTTTTGTCTGTCCATGATAAACAACAGTCGTTTCGCTATACAAGTACTGGGACAAACCGTCAGCCGACACCCATATAGAAAAACAGTTAACAGTTAAACAGTCACTTGTTGAGGATTTTTTTTATTTTTTTTTTTTTAGCATTTGCAATGGGGATTAAAGTAGAAACAGTCTCTTGCTTAGGGAATGGGGATTGAATAGTTTCTTGCTGAGGGAATATTTTGAAATGTGTCAAATGCACCCAAGAGTCACGCCCTTCAACTTTCACGGCTGTTGGTGTCGCCAGGATGACTTTGAATGGTCCTTGCCAGGGAGCGTCGGCCCAGTTTTTCTTTTTGATGACTTTGATAAGGACCAGATCCCCTGGTTTGGCCAAGGTGGGTGCTTCACCGTGATCCCTCCTGGGAAGAGCAGCATGAACAATATCTCTGTCAGTCAAGATTCTTTGTATGTAATCAGCTAAACACCCTTCCTCATCACCTGAATTAAATGACCTTAATGGTGGGAGTAGGTAAGGCTTGCCATCCATTATTTTTCCTATTTCTGTCAGTTTTCCTAAGCCTTCTTTAATGGTCCTATTTGTGCATTACACTAATCCTGCAGATTGTGGATGATAAGCTGAGTGGTTTTCCAAGTTAGTGTTGAGTGTTGTACGGAAGTGTGATATAATCTGGTTTACAAAACGTGTTCCATTATCTGAAAGATATTCCAAATCTTGGTATTATTTCAGTTAAGAGTTTTTGTTTTTTTTTGCTACCGTAACAGCATTTAGATGAGTGCAAGGGAAGGCTTCTGTCCATTTAGTAAATGTATCAACAATCACCAAACAATATTTCTTCCCTTCACATTTATTTAGTTCAATGGAATCTGTGCAAAGGTTTTGAAAAGGATAAGTTGATGCAGGGAAGGTGCCTTTTTCAGGCCTTAAGTTCCCTTGAGCATTTTCTTCTTACAAAATTGAGTAGCAAATTATTTTTAGTAGCAAATTTTAGATTGAGTAGCAAATTATTTTTTTACTAATGATACATTATTTACTAATCATACCATGCATTATTTACTAATCATACCTCCCTATGATACATGGGAAACCCCATGTAGTAGAGTGGAGGCCTGCTGAAACAGTTTGCGTGTCATATAAGTTTTTTGTCAGTGTTGAAAGAGGAGATGCTGTGGTGTGGTTTCCTATATAACCTTGTGCAGCTGCTTTTGCGGTATTGTCTGCAAGTGTTTTTCCTTAGAGATTTGATCTGTACCATGAATGTGTGTGGCACATTTGCGTATGGCTAATTTAGATGGAAGTTTTACACTGTCTAACAGTTTTAAAATGAGGTCTTTGTAATCATGCCTCTTTTCTTCCACTGTTGTGTGAAGTGATGGATGGTAGAGAATGCATACTGGCTGTCAGTATACACTGTGAGTGCTTTCCCTTGGCCTAATTTACAAATTTCAGTTAGAGCAACTAATTCAGATGCCTGTGCAGAATAATGTGGTGGGAGTTTTGTGCTCTTAAAATGGTGTCGTGAGTAACAACTGCAAAACCAGATAAATTTGAACCAGTACAGTCACATTTGGAGGAGCCGTCAACAAACAGTGTGAGATCACACTTCTCCAAAGATGTGTTCTGTAAGTTGGGGTGTGGTAATGTTTCACTCTCAATTTCTGCCAAACAGTCATGAGGTTTGCCTTTTGTTGAAATTGGCAAAAAGCTCGCTGGATTTGTTACCGTGGAACGTTCATTGGTTAAATGAGGCTGTGATAATAGCACTGTCATGCATGCACGGTGGCTGGATGGTGAGAAGACTGATATTTCGCTTTGTGACAAGATGACAATACTGCATGTGTGACCTTCAGGGTCAAGGGATGAAAAAGAACGAGCCCTGCTGAGGCCTGCACTGCCATGGAGGTGGCTATGTCAGCCTGCACACATGGTGGCAGTGCCCTCGCGACAGGGTCAAGTCTTGTGGAGTAATATGCTACCGGACGCATTTTTGTGCCACTTGGCTGAAGGAGCACTGACATCATGTGCCCCTCTCTACAATCAGCCATTTGTACAAATGGCTTTTTGCAATTGGGGAGTGCCAGGACATCAGTGCTGATAAAAAGTTTTTTCATTTTAGCAAATGCCTCTTCAGCCTCAGGTGTCCACCTGAGCCATGGGTGTTTTGTAGATGAGATCAGATAAGGGTTGCACTTCAAATGGATAATTTGCAATCCAAGTGCAACAATAATTTAGAGTATAAAAAAAATGACATCATGTCTCTTTTTGTGATGGGTTTTGATGCTGACAAAATAGCTTGTTTGCAAGCTGGGTCAACCTGTCTGCCTTCTGCTGACAAAATGTGGCCCAAATTTTTGACTTCTTTTTTCCACAACTGTAATTTTTTTACAGTTTAATTTTTGTATTTATTTATTTATTTTTTTTGGAAACTTTGTTTCCAAGATTGACCACATTCCTCTGCAAAAATTTTTTTTTCTCTTTTTCTTTCTCAAAATTTGGATCTGGGGCACTTAAATGTCTGTCATACATACTGCAATAATATTGGTCTGAGGCCTGTTGTGTAATAAAGATATTGGACTCAAAATATTGCATAGCTTTGTGTGCAGGTCTGATATCACTGAGCTTGGTCCGGCCGAAACCAAACGCAGGGAGTAACAGTACCTTGGCACAATGAAATCCTACATTACATTTACTTCTGCCACATGTGGAAAATGTGATGCTCTCATACTGTTCTCCATTGGGAAAATTTATTTGAATGTCCTGAACCTGCAATGTCACTTCAGGTAAACACTGCATTGTTAACATCATGTCAAAGTCAGGTAAATGGATGTCTGTTATGTCAGTGTTAGCGTCAACAGTTGTACTTAGCTTCGGTGCAGTCAGTCAGGTGGTCGGCCCATGAGGTCCTCCCTCCCTCTCCACCGCTGCTGGTGTCCAGGACATTGCCTCCGCCAATAGCCCTTTTGTCCACATTGATGACAAACGTCACAATCCCTTTGCCACGGCCAGCTCATCCCACGCCTCCCTCTGTCCCCCCTCCACCACTGGGGTCCAGTTCCGGTGCCACCCTGAAAAATAGAATTGGGGGAAGCTCTCACCCCACCCCACCCTTTGTGTCAACAATCACACAAACAGGAGTTGATTTTTCTTTCACTTTTTTTTCACTTTTTCTTTCCTTTCCTCCTCTATTATCTCTGCGTGTTTGGCATAAGTTAGCACATCGCCAAATGCAATCAGCTAGGTGTGGGTGCATGTTTTGCAAAAAGACACTTTTCAAATGCTGCCAATAAGGTTCTACGCCTGAATCATCAGCAGCCTTAGTTAAATCAGAATGCCCATCAAACTTCTTGTAACCTGGTTCAATAAGCTTCAGCACTTTCATTGTTACCTTGTTTGTGGTTTGGATCATCCCATATAAGCTGTATTTAAAGTTCAATCATAGAATATTATTCAGTGACAACATTTTTCCATCATCTTCAGTTTTATTGATCATACTGATGGTGAGTGTGGAGTGAACATGTGTGCATATCTATTTAACTCTTGGGCGCCCTGGTGTGGCTACTCCGGGTAGAGGGGTGGAGATGAGCGGAGGCAAGGTGACGTCAGCCGCAGCTTCTCCAGCCTGGAGTTCTGTGAGATCGGGGTATGGGCTGAGCAGCGAGGGAGTACAGAGGAGGAGGAGCAGAAGCACAGCCCCCTGCCCCCACGCCAGACACATCATGCACCATAGAAGAGATAAAACACATATTAGTCAAATCTTTTTCCTTCCTTTTACCATGGCCAATTTTTTAGATTTATCATCAGATTTTGATTTCACCATCCAAGTACAGTCCAAGTCAGCCTGTCGCCCTTTTTTTTTCTTTTCCATCTGAAGCCACTGTTACCCCTCAGTTAGAGATATAATGCAACTGTGAGCTAGAGAATACAATTGCACTGCAAAAGTCAAATATAAGTCAAATGAAATAGTCTAATGCTGTTTGCCTGCCTTCAGGCATCCCAAACAAAAGAAAAATTAAATTTTCTTGTTGTGCTGGCAGGTAATTTTACTTAAAATAAGCAAATAATTCTGGCAATTGATAATGTTAGTTAAAAATAAAGACATATGACTTCCGGTCTGGACGCCATGGTGATAGCAACTTAACGCTGAAGCTCCCAGACCCAATCCAAGGAAAACATCTTCAAAATCAGACTTAACGGATTTTTGGAAGAATAAAAATCAAAAGACAAAAACACCATGCCTAACCAAAAACAGAAGAAACTGACATTCCCCAGGCCAGGATGCACAACGGCCGCAGAATCTGAACCGGAGGACCTCCGTTCAGAAGACGAGGAGCTGGACCTAGCTAATAAGAAGGTTAGCTTGAAATCGCTATTTGATGAATTACGACGATTTCGGGCCGAATTTCATGAATTCAGAGAGGAATTAAAAAGGACGAATAGCAGAATGGACCAGGCCGAAAACCGAATCTTGGAAGCTGAAGAAAGAATAAAAGTGCTTGAAGATTCTATGCTGGATTTACACAAAAAACGGTCAAGGCTGGAGGCTAAGCTAACCGACCAAGAAGGAAGACAGAGACGCGACAACATCAGAATTCACGGTCTGAAAGAAGGAGCTGAAGATAGTTTCAACACAATGGCTGAATGCGTGGAATCCTTATTGAGAGAGAAGTTGGATATTCCACAAACCACAGATTTGAAGATAGAAAAGGCCCATCGTACATTAGCCGCAAAGCCAGCGGCAGAAGCGCCCCCACGTTCGGTGGTGGTAAGATTCTCCAATTTCAAAATAAAACAAGAGGTTGTAAGATGGGCTTGGCAGAAAAAAGGATTTATGCATGAAGAGAGAAAAGTCTTCGTGGAACACGATTACGCCCCGGAGGTTCTTAAAAAGCGACGTGAATATAACGACGCCAAAAAGGTTCTACGGGAACAGAATCTACGCTTTCAGACGCCATTTCCTGTGAAGTTAAGGGTCTTTTACGATGAAGAGTCATGTCTCTATAATTCGGCGGAAGAAGCAACAATTGACATGGCAAGAAGAGGGCTCCCGGTATCGGTGTTTAAACCTGCAGCGGACCTGAGCGAGAGGATCAGGGCTCAAACGTGGTCCACTCAGAGACCTTCAAAATCCACAGGCCAGCAGCGGGAAACCCAGCCCCAGAGCTACAAAGATAAGCTTTCCAGTTCCAGGAAGGAATAGCGACCTTTTTGTTTTTTTTCTTTTCAGTCATTCTGCACTTCCATCCCCCCTCCTACAAGGTAACAAACATTAAAGGAGATGCAGAATCAGCATGTGGTAAAACCTTTCATGGAGCAGTTATAGCATTAGAAACAAATGTCTTCTTAATTTAAAGGGAAAAAAAATCTTGTTAAAATAGAAATGTAACAATGACCCACATGTTCTCCCCACACTAACAAATACTGTATTAGAGTGAATGTTTGCTGTGATGGGGGTGGGAGGGTGCGCACAATCTCATAGGGTATAGGCATAAAAAAAAAAAAAAAAAAAAAATCATTACAAATTCAGATTGGGATCTGAAATTCACATTAAAAACATGGGACAACTTAGAGAGGGCCCTCAACACGTAACAGAGTTTGAGGAATTTCCCTCAGAGCCTACACTCCATCAGGGCTCTTACAGGGTCTTTAAAGAGACCCCAGCTCAGGAAGTTTTTTTGACAGTTTTTTGTTTTAAAGTTTCGTACACTATGGTCTTAATGTTTTTTATGTTCTTAATGTTCTTTCAGTTTCTGAGTAGCAAAAAAGAGGGCCACCACACTGTTATACTAAATAAGAAAATACAATGGAAAAACAGGGTGTAACCAAAATAGCCTCATATAATGTAAAAGGGATCCTGAATCCAGTTAAAAGATCCAAGATTCTACGCAAAATGAAAAAAGACAAAGCAGAAATAATATTTTTACAAGAAACCCACCTAACAGACGTGGAACACACTAAACTCAATAGATAAGGGTTTAAAATGATCTCTTCATCTTCATATAAGTCAGGGAGGAGGAGGGGAGTAGCGACATTGATATCAACCAAAATTACATTTGAAAAAAAATCAGAACACAAAAATAAAGAAGGGAGGTACAGTTTGGTAATTGGGCGGCTAGAGGGAGAAGATATCACCCTGCTGAATGTATATGCACCACCAGGGGCTAAATGGAAATTTTATAAAAATGTATTCGACCTAATGATAACTAAAGCCCAAGGTTTATTGATATGTGGTGGAGACTTCAATCTAAGACTGAATCCATACTGGGATGCAACAGGTAATTCTTCACATCAAAATAACACTCAAAATAGGAAAACTTGGATGCTATTAAAAGAAATGGGAATCTGTGACGTATGGAGGGAATTCAACCCCAATGTAAAAGATTATACTTTTTATTCAACGCCACATTCATCTTACTCAAGGATTGATTACTTTTTTATGTTTAATAGAGACATTGGAAGAGTAAAAACATGTAAAATAGGACTGATGGATCTCTCTGACCACAGTCCGATCTATATGGACTTAAACATCCAAAAATACACAAATAATACATTTTCCTGGAGGTTGAATTCAAATGTCCTGAAAGGACCACTGAAAGATGAATTGGAATCAGATATTCTCAGATATTTGGAAGAAAACGATAATGGAGAAGTATCCCCTTTAATACTGTGGGATGCGTGCAAAGCTGTAATAAGGGGAAAATTATTGCAAAACTGGCAACCCAAAAGAAACTGAGACAAGAAAAACTAATCACACTAGAGTCAGAACTCAAGAACCTAGAAAAAGAACACAAAGACAACACTCATTCTAATGGCTCGCTCAAGATTAAAGAAATTAAAAATCAAATAAATGAGATCTACACAATAGAAATCCAGAAGAAACTTACATTTCTGAAACAAAAACACTATGAAGCAGGCAGTAAATCGGCGAAATTACTAGCCTATAAATTGAGGAAACAACAAACAGAAAGAGCAATCTACAAAATCAGAGACCCAGTATCAAAGGAAATAAAATTCAGAATTCAGGATATTCTTAAAAGCTTCGAGAATTACTATAAGAACTTATACTCCCATAAAAAACATAAAAACGCATCCGAGACATTCCTAAACACATTAAACCTTCCCCAACTTACGGAATCACAAAATAAAACACTACTGTCAGAAATACAACCTAAAGAATTGGAAAAAGCAATTATGAAACTTAAAGCTAACAAATCCCCAGGAGCAGATGGCTATACAGCAGAATGGTACAAAACCTTTAAACAGCAACTATCTCCTCTCCTCCTGAAAACATTTAACTATGTCCTCCACACAGGGGAAATCCCCCCCTCCTGGAGAGAAGGGGTCATTGCAGTTATACCTAAACCTGAAAAGGATAAACTAGAATGCTCCAACTACAGACCAATCAGTGTATTAAATCAGGACTATAAGCTTTTTACCATTATCCTTGCCAAAAGGTTAGAAAACATACTGACAGACTTAATTCACTTAGACCAAACAGGTTTTATAAGACAAAGACAGACACAAGACAACATTCGACGCACTTACACATAATTCATCATATAAAAAAATATAACTTAAATGCAGTCATATTGGGATTAGATGCTGAAAAAGCATTCGATTCGGTTGACTGGTCTTTCCTATATAGAATCTTATCCAGTTTCAATTTTCATAACAACTTCATTAATGAATGAATGAATGAATTTATTTCAGATAATACAGTACAGGTTAAAAGAAACTGTATAATATAACAACAAGGTCAAATTAGACAAAGACTCCTTCTACTAAACAATTCCACGTGAGTTATCCGAAATGGGTGATGGCTGAAGCCGCAGCTTATATTGCAAATATATATATTGTAATAATATATAATAATATATATATATAATAATATATATATATTGTATAGTTCATTAGAACTATACAGGCATTATATAAAAATCCAACAGCTAAAATAAGGATTAATGGTAATTTATCATCATCTTTTGAGTTGGAAAGAGGATGTCGTCAAGGCTGCCCCCTGTCTCCACTGCTCTTTGCAATCTTCATAGAACCTCTGAGCCAATGGATAAGACAAAATCAAGAAATTCAAGGTATTACACTTGGTCAGAAGGAACATAAAATAGCACTCTTTGCTGATGACATTTTAATATACCTAGGGCAGCCAGACACTTCTTTACCAGAACTAATCTCAGTTTTTTCAGACTATGGAGATTTATCGGGGTACAAATTAAACATGCATAAAACCCAAGTTTTAACATTCAACTATGACCCAAATCATTATTCACTAAGTGAACTCAAAACTAACTGGGAGTTGGAATCTATGAAATATCTGGGGGTCAATATCCCGAAACAACTCAACAAAATTATAACACTAAACTATGATCCACTGGTGACAAAAATTAAATCTGACCTAGCAAGATGGAATATGATACCATTCTTAGGTACTGCACAAAGAATTGAAGCAGTCAAAATGAATATACTTCCACGTCTTCTATACCTTTTCCAAACAATACCGGTAGAACCTCCCAAAAAAACATGGCAGGAGCTGGACAGAAGGATCTCAAGATTCATATGGCAGGGCAAGAGACCTAGAATCAGATATAGAACCTTACAGCTAAACAAAGACAAAGGTGGGCTCACGCTGCCAAATATCAGGGACTATTTTAAAGCCGCACAAATTAAAACTTTAATAGAGATATGTAACCCAGTCTACACTGCACAATGGAAGGAGATCGAATGCCAAATAACAAGTGACATCCCCCTGCAGGCGATAATAGGGAACAATGCCTTACCTAAGCTCTTGAATAACACTAACCCGTGGATAGAGACCCCGCTAAAAATTTGGTTTAAGATAGTCAGAGAGAATCAAGCTAAAGAGCCCTATCGACTTCTGCAATGGATTGCCTATGATCAAGACTTTACTCCCAATAAAACAGACACTAGATTTAAAGAGTGGAAAGAGAAAGGGCTGATAAAATATTACGATTTTTTTTAAGGGGCAAACTTTAAGAAGTTTTGAAGATTTGAAAAAACAAGGTCTAATAAATCAAGATCTTTACAGGTTCTTTCAGCTTAGACACCACATAAACAATATACTTAAAAAGGAGGATTTGTAAAGGGCCCAGTCAGGTGTTCTGAAGGTCTTCTTAATGGCATATAAAGGGATCCCAGGGATCAGATACATTTCTAAAATATATCAAGGTCTTCAAGACTTAAAAGGAGACAACACATCATATATAAAAGAGAGATGGGAAAAGAGGGGAATTTCACTTTACAATTGGAAATATGGGAAAAGCTAAATAAACAGCAATGGAAAAGTACCTCATCCCTGCAGTGGAGAGAATTTGGATGGAAAAATTTGGTAAGATTTTTCAGAACACCTGCACAAAACAAATTTACCCATAAGGGGTTGAACTGTTGGCGCTTGTGTGGTGAAAAGACTGCAAATCATTTTCATGTGTTTTGGTCATGCCCAGTTATCCACCAATATTGGACCAATGTACAGATAATATTGGGGAAAATATTCAAAATAACAGTTCCCTTTTCTTTTGTAACTTTGTATTTGGGTTTACTACCGGACTCACTGGAAAGACGAGGAGATAAATACTTATTCAATGTTTTAATATTGGCAAGTAAAAAAGTCCTAACTAAAAAATGGATGCTGAAGGACTGTCCTACACCTGAAGATTGGACTAACGTGATCCAAGACATTTACTCGATGGAAAAGTTGACATTCGCACTGAGACAGGACATGGATGGGTTCATGAACTTTTGCCAACCCTGGATCGCATATGTGTCTTCCATTAGATCTAATCTTTGACAAATACCATTTCAATAATGGTCCCGCTCTTTGTTCCAATGCTACTCAGATGCTCTTTTACTTTTAATTACTTAATTTTCTGTTTGTTTGTTTTTTGCTGTTCTGTTTGTTTGTTTGTTTGTTTGTTTTTATTTTATTCTCTTTAATTTCACTTTTTCTTTCACTTTAAAAAAAAAGGGGTGTTGTAATAATTATCCTACCAATGTTGTAACATTGATGAAAATGTGATGAAACATGTGATGAAAATGTAAACAATACAATGCTGTAATGACCTGTATACCCTTTACAAAAACTTAAATTAAAAAAAAAAAAATAAAGACATATGTCAATAAAGCAAGATTAGATTGCTGAACACAAGTAACTATCATAAAGCCAGCAAAACCCCACAAAAACTACACAACAAAAGAAATTACTGCCAAAACTATCTTGAGATAAAAAAAACAGGCATCAAATACCTTTAATCTTACCAAAATCCCTAGTTCAGTGTGACCTTATTACTGCTTCAGCACAAAGCAAATTAGTCCTTTCACACACACACACACATATACACACATAGCAAGCCCAAGATAAGCACACACATATTAGTGAAATAATCCCAAAGTCGCTTACAATAAGCAGATCTGGCAACCCAAGGTTCTCACCATCAATCATCTTCAGCCACTCTGAAAACACATTCATTTTTTCCATCTTTGCCACTTACCAATCTCCCATGCACAAATTTGCTGTTTCCCGTGAAACAACAATCTGATTATTGTCCTTTTGCACTTCACAACAACAAGAAAAAACAACCTAGACTTCTATCCCACTGCCTGACTTCGGTGTTCTCACATTCTGTTTTTCTTTCGTTTTCTCACCAAAGTAAACCATAAAACATTAAAAAAAAAAAAACAAACAAAAACACACACACACAAACAAGCATGTGAATGACTGGGCAAACAAACTGCAGTTATTTATTTGATGTTCATTTTTTCATTCATTCATCTTCTTCTGCTTAATCCTTTTCGGGTCGCGGGGGGGGCTGGAGCCTATCCCAGCATCTTTGGGCGAGAGGCAGGGTACAACCTGGACAGATCGCCAGTCCATTGCAGGGCCAACACAGAGAGAGACGGGCTGCACGGTGGCGCAGTGGTTTAGCACTGTGGCAGCACAGTTTTACCCTCGGCCGGGGGATCGCGGGGATCATGAGATTGTGGGTTCGATCCCAGCCCCCGACCAACAGTGAGCTGTGTGGAGTTTGCATGTTCTCCCCGTGTTGCGTGGGTTTACTCCGGGATTTCTCCAGTTTCCTCCCGCACATCAAAAACATGTAGGTTTAGGGCGCTCGCGCACGCAGCGACCAGCAGCCGGTGACTTGTCACCAGACTGCAAACCAAGTCTACCTACGGGTACAAATAAGTAAAAAAAAAAACAAAAAAAAAAACCATTCACTCTCACAGTCATACCTAAGGACAATTTAGAATCCCAAGTTTTTGATGCCAATTAACCTAACTTGCATGTTTTTGGCATGTGGGAGGAAACCAGAGAAATCCCGGAGTAAACCCACGCAGACACGGGGAGAACATGCAAACTCCTCACAGATCACTGTTGGTCGGGGGCTGGGATCGAACCCAGGATCCCCCGGCCAAGGGTGAGTTGCTGTGCTGCTGCAGTGCTAACCACTCCTTCACCACGCCACCCTTTGTTTGATGTATTTATTTATTTTATTTTATTTTATTACATTATAATTTGAGGTTATTTTATCTTGTATATATTTTAAAGGAATTATTTTATTTTAGACTTGTTTTGAATTATGCCTTAAGGTAT
This sequence comes from Pholidichthys leucotaenia, assembly GCA_020510985.1. Lineage (NCBI taxonomy): Eukaryota > Metazoa > Chordata > Actinopteri > Cichliformes > Pholidichthyidae > Pholidichthys > Pholidichthys leucotaenia. The sequence goes on from CM035841.1 coordinate 123,321,147, forward strand.
TTTGGTTCTTATTATCACATGGGAATTTATCCTTTTTATATTAGCGCTATTTACCTATTTTTTCCCCTTTTTATATTGCTCCTGTATTACTCACTCAAATAAATTTGAGAATCTCATAATATATATATAGGAGTACTTTATTGATGCTCACTTGTGATGTAAAAAAGATCTTGCATTGATTTTTTTTTTTTTTTTATCTCCCGCGCACTCCTTTGTGGGTTCAATTAACGCAGTAGAAATGCACACCTCTGCTGCGGCCTCAAACTGGGACCCCTAAGCCTCTACCTCACCCTAAAACCGATTTTTGGACTTTGCGGTATCAAACGCTTGGCTTACAACTCTTTTACGCGTATTCTTAGACCAACCGCGGACTGTAACCGGGCGTCATGAACAACTACATTTACTCACTGTGATCCGTCTGCAGGTTGGCTCCGTCACTCTCCAGCCGTGCTCCCAGCGCCCCCCAGACTGTGCCTCACTTCCACAAAACCGGCTCATTGGCACTGGTGGGGCAGGCAGCTGTGAGCACTCGCTGTGGTCCCAGAACGCCAGAAGCAGGCAGGAAAGATATATGGAGTCCCTGTACCTCGGGCACCAAGTATGTTCGAAAAATCCTTCTTAACCTTCATCCAAAAACCAGGCTGGATCAGAGTTTCAGCAAATTTCATTACACTGGCCAGTGGAGAACAATCCAGAAAGAGTCTCAGAGCCAATTCGCACACCATTCTGACTCAAACACACGTCACTCAGTTCTTTAAGCCCTTCGTCATCTGAGAGGTGGAGAAGCAATTGTCCATCATGATTGGTCCAGTACATCTGGTCAAAATTTGGTGTACAGATTATCTTTTTCTCAGGAGCCATGACACTCACTCAGTACCAGTTACATGGGAGCCGCACAAAACGAACTACAAACAAGATGATCACTAATACAGCTGCATCCTTGACACTTTTACACAGACTCTGAGGAAGACTCTGAGACAAAGCAAATCACATATATGAAACATAATATGAAACTTTTCTATCACCTAGCTTTACTGGTTGTACAGTAATAAGACATAAGGACTGCTAACCTTAACCTTTGACCGTTTGACCCCAAATCCATAGTCAGGGGTCAGGATCCCAAGGTGAACCTGTGTAGCTAGCTTGGTGATCCTTGCTTTCTTTCCGCCCTCCCAAGAGAGCAGACACTTTTTTCTTCTCTCCTGCTGATTTTTTCCTCCCCTCCTACTGGATCCCAGCTTGCTGTTGTCTGTCTGCGTCTGACTGCGACCGCCGAAAAGAAATTATGGAGTTAATAAGCTGGGCTTTGAACACAATTGACACTATTTTTTCAACAAGGAAAAGTGCTCCGGGGGAAGCTGTTTGCCCCGCTGGAACGGCTCCAGTGGGCTATCTATGTGACACAGGTATTTGGAAAATGCTGTGTCTCTCTAATCTCTCTATCGAAGATATTGAAGATTTGTTTATCTTCGTAATCTTGGTGATTGGGATAATTCTGATTGGGACGGGAATTGTCTTGGTTTACCGCAAATTGCTGAAGATGGATTCAACCTATCAAAATGCTGGCCAGGCGAGGTGCATCCAACAAATTGAGAAACTGGAGAAGACCCTGATAGCGACTACTGGAGAACTGTCTCGTAAGGTGGATTACATCATGGGTTCGCTCAGGTCTTTCCACGACGAGTTCAAAGCTGCGCAATGAAGGATTAATGTACTGAATCTACAGAAGAAATACAAGTCTTCTCTGTGATCAGTCCTATTTGGCATTATTATTCCCCATGAAAATTCCTCCTGGCTGTCTGCAGACTGTGTTTTTTTTCAAAATCATGAGCACAAGGCCTTGGACAGCCAGCTGCAGCGCCAGATAAGACTGGGCGCCAGACAGACAAAACATCTTCTGCCAAGGGTCCTTGGGTCTCTCTTATTATCATCAACACTGCTCAACACCGCACACACATTGATTCATGAACTGATTAAAGATATACTGTACACTGCTCTCTTGTGTCTCGTGAATTCTGAGTTGTTGCTCTGTGCTATTGAGAGATTTTTTTTCATTGTAATCACAATCTGCTTAAAAATAAGCTGTATTTTGATAACAAAGTTTTTTTTCTCCTCCCCCCTTGTGTCGTTCCCTCCCTTCCCCTCCCTTTCTTATCTATCTCTGTTTGATGAGGCGCCTTTATGGCTGCCGTGTCGTTGTGTCGCGCGCATGCGCACCAATGTCAAGTCAAGTTCCTCGTGTGTTTTTTTACATGCTTGGCAATAAAGTTTATTCTGATTCTGATTCTGATTCTGATTCTTTGTTGTTGAGATATAGTTTGTTAGCCTTCTTTTTTCCGGCACCGTAAGAAGAGGCGGCCGTAACAGCAGCAGCTCTCATGTATTTGTGTATTCATTAGCTTATTTTTGTATATAGTGTGTTTTCATCAGGGCTCGGTAGTAAGACTCGGATTAATGACTGGACCAAGTTTTTCTATTTTTCTCCTGGTCTTTCTCTTACTTTTCTTCCTCAGATTCAGGTTCAGGTTCAGGTTACTTTATTTTTACCCATAGGTAGATTTGTTTTGCAGTCAGGTGACATCCATATTTACAAACCACAATTACATTCAGCATGAACACAAACACAGGCACACATGAAGCTGACTATAAACATGATAAAAGTACTCAAGGCTCCATCAATCAGGACATAGGACAAAGAGATAAGAGAAAAAACAAGGAGATAAGAGAGAAGGGTCATATTAGAAAGTTAAAGACTAGTCAAAGAGGTCGAGCGCTGGTCGCTCGAGCGCTGGAGGTAAGGGAGCGTAGACGAGCAGACGACTCCAGGCCGAGGCTGAGGGCAGAGGGAGTTATATAGGTGGAGGCTGATGAGGCGCAGGTGTGCACGCCGCTGGCACTGATGACAGGTGAGAGCGAGTTGTAACAGTACTCCCCCCTCCGAGCAGCGCCTCCCAGCGCTGGCTTACCTGGGTGCGCCCGGTGGAACTCCGTGATGAGACTCTTATCCAGCACCCAGGACGGGGGCACCCAGGATCTGCATTCAGGGCCATATCCCTCCCAGTCCACCAGATACTGGAGACCGCGACCACGGCAGCGGGAGTCCAGGATGGCCGTGACCCCCCATGCCGGATCGCCGTCGATCATCCTGGGGGGAGGAGGGGCTCTGGGAGGAGGACAGAGAGGGTCAGAAACAACAGGTTTAATATGGGAAACGTGAAACGTTGGACAGACCCAGAGGGAGGGGGGGGAGAACCAAACGCACAGCCACCGGATTAATTATCTTAGTTATGGGATAGGGACCGATGAAGCGCTGCGCCAGCTTTCTCCTCTCAGCCTTCTCCTCTCAGCCTTCAACTTAATATCTCAGGTAGACAACCATACCTGCTGGCCCACCTGATAACTGGGGAGCGGCCTTCCTGTGGCAATTGGCGACTTGGGAATTGCGCTCCGCCGTGCGTAAAAGCGCCTGGCGCATCTTGGTCCAAATACACCGGCAGCGCCTCAGATGTGCCTGGACAGAGGGGACCGCCACCTCACCTTCCTCTTCGGGGAACAAGGGCGGGTCATACCCCAGGGACGCCCGAAAGGGAGACATTCCGATGGCCGATGACAAGGTCGAGCTGTGGGCGTACTCAACCCAGGGTAGGCAGGTGCTCCAGGAAGAGGAGCTAGAAGAGGTGACGCAGCGCAAAGCTGCCTCCAGCTCCTGGTTAGTGCGCTCACACTGTCCGTTCGATTGAGGGTGGTGACCGGAAGACAGACTCACCGTGGCCCCCAGTGCATTACAGAAGGACTTCCAAACCCTGGACACAAACTGAGGCCCACGATCCGAGACCACATCCGCCGGGATCCCGTGCAACCTGACCACGTGTTGGATTAATAAGTCAGCCGTCTCTCGCACCGAAGGGAGCCCGTGGAGAGGCATGAAATGGGCCGCCTTGGAGAATCGGTCGACGATGGTCAGGATGGTGTCATAGGAGTTAGACTTGGGGAGATCGGTGACGAAGTCCAGAGCCACGTGAGACCAGGGCCTACCGGGGACTGGCAGTGGGTGGAGGAGACCAGCTGGGGGAGAAGTGAAGGTTTTACCCATTGTGCACTGGGGGCAGGCACGGACGTAGTTGGTGACGTCCCTCCTAAGACCAGGCCACCAAAAGGATCATTGGAGGAGCTCCACCAGCCGGGAGATGCCAGGGTGACAGGCGAACTTGGCCGTATGAGCCCAGTGGATGACGTCGCCCCGGACCGATGATGGAACGAACAGTCTCCCGACCGGGCCGCCACCAGGATCAGGTTCCACCTCCTGTGCCTTCCGGACCTTGACCTTAATCCCCCACGAGATGGCCCCCACGACACACAAGGTGGGCAGGATGGTGTGGTCCCGATCCTCTGGGTCTTCAGGGGCGAATTGTCTGGACAGCACATCCGGTTTGCCGTTCTTGGAACTGGGGCGATAGGTGATGGTAAACTTGAAGTGTCCGAAGAAGAGTGACCAACGTGCCTGGCGGGCATTCAGACGCTTGGCCGTCCTCAGGTACTCCAAGTTCTTGTGATCGGTCCAGACCACAAACGGCTGAGCTGCTCCCTCCAACCAATGACGCCACTCCTGAAGTGCGAGCTTCACCGCCAGGAGCTCCCTGTCACCGATGTCGTAATTTCGTTCTGCATGGGAAAGGCGCCGGGAGAAGAAGGCGCAGGGACAAAAACAAAACAAAACAACAACAACAACAACAACAAAAAAAAGCACTGCCCCCACCCCCGTGTTGGATGCATCCACCTCGACCAGGCACTGGAGAGTCAAGTCAACCTGGGTGAGGACCCGGGAGGAGGCAAACTCCGTCTTCAGGGTCTCGAAGGCCGATGCTGCGTCCTCGGTCCACTGGAACGGCAACTTGGGGGAGGTGAGGCGGGTCAGGGGAGCGGCGATGGCGCTGTTCTTCGGCACGAAGCAGCGGTAGAAATTGGCGAACCAGAGAAAATGTTGCACCTGTTTCCTGGAGGAGGGGACGGGCCATTCCACCACCGCCTTGACCTTAGCCAGGTCGGGGAGAACCTGGTTGTGAGCGACAATGAACCCCAGGAAGGAAGTTTGTTTGGTGTAGAACTCACACTCCTCCGCTTTAACGTACAGCCTGTTCTCCAGAAGTCGCTGAAGGACCCGCCGCACAGGGGCCAGATGCTCCTCACGGGTCCGGGAGAAGATCAGGATGTCGTCCAGGTAAACGAAGACGAAGACCCCCAGGAAGTCCTGAAGAATGTCGTTGATGAGGCGTTGGAAGACGGCTGGAGCGTTGGTGAGCCCAAACGGCATGACCAGATACTCAAAATGGCCACTGGGCGTCCGGAACCCCGTCTTCCATTCATCACCTTCCCGGATCTGAACAAGGTGGTACACACTGCGCAGGCCCAGCTTGGTAAACCAGGAGGCCCCCTGGAGGGAGTTGAAGGCCGAGTCCATCAGGGGCAGCGTGTACTTGTCCCTTATCGTGATGTCATTGAGAGCCCGGAAGTCGATACACGGCCGCAGGGACCCGTCCTTCTTACCCACGAAGAAGAATCCAGCTCCAACCAGGGATGAGGAGGGCCGGATGATGCCTGCGCTGAGCGACTCCTTAATATAAGCGTCCATAGCCTCGCGCTCTGGGGCTGACAGGCTGTAGAGGCGGCCAGATGGTAGGGGCGCCCCCGGGCGGAGGTTTATGGCGCAGTCGTAGGGGCGGTGGGAGGGGAGAGACAGTGCTTTGGACTTACTGAAGACTAGGCACCGGTCGTGGAACTTTGGGGGTACCAAGGAGAGGTCCGGCGGTGGTGAGTCAGGAGCAGGGAGCAGCACCGACGGGGCACAGGCAGCGGACTGGAGGCAGGTGCCCATGCAAAAGGTGCTCCAGGAGAGGACGCTGCCGGACTGCCAGTCGAAGGTGGGATTGTGAAGACGCAGCCAGGGATAACCCAGGATGACAGGTGAAGCCGAGGTGGGTAATACGAAGAGGCTGAGATCCTCCCTATGGTTGCCGGAGACGATGACTGGGACTGGATTAGTCCTGTGGGTGACTCGCTCAAGAGGTGTACGGGCAAGAGTGACCAGGTTAATGGGAGCTGGCAGCGCTTGGCAGGGGATGCCCAAACAGGTTACCAGGCTTTGAGAAATGAAATTCTGTTCCGCCCCCGAGTCCACCAGTGTGTGTGTGACGTGGCCCGTGAGGTTATGACAGAACCTAACTGGGAGGAGGCATTTAGTGAGGGGATTAGAATGGGACGCGTCCGCGAGGCCCCCTACAGCGACTCGCGGACGTCCCCTTTTGGCCGAATCGGACAGTCTTCCACAGAGTGCTGGTCACCCCCGCAATACATGCAGAGACCCAACTCTCTGCAGCGCTGTTTCTCCGCAGGTGGAAGTCTGATCAGCATTGCCTCGGTGTCGTCGGCGGACCCTGGAGCGGGTAACGCCAGGGGGCGAGACTGAGGGGCGCGGGCGGAAGCTCCGCTCGAGCGACTGGATGCCCTCCGCTCGGCGGCCCATTCCCTCAGCCTATTATCTAAATTACTTGCAAGGGATATTAATTCTGATAGCCAGTCCAGTACATCCCGGGAGGCCAGCTCGTCCTGTAAGAAAGAATTCAAGCTGCGGGTGAAGATGCTGCAGAGCGCGGCCTCGCCCCACCCGACTTCCGTCGCAACCACCCGGAAGTCGACAGCATAGTCGGCGGCCGACCAGCTACCCTGACAAAGATTTAATAGCCGGGTGGTCAGGACGTTATCTCGGTCCGAATGGTCAAAAACCTCCTTAAAATCATGCACGGATTGGGCGTAGGTCAGGTTCGCGTAGCTGGGCCTCGCCATAACAGCGTAAGCCCAAGCTAGCGCTCGCCCTTCCAAAAGATTAGCCACATACCCAATTCGGCTATGATCTGAAGGAAAGTCCCCGGGGACGCGCTGAAACACCGACTCACTTTGCAGGAGAAACCCACGCGCCTCACCGAGTTTTCCGCTGAAGCGCGCGAGGGTCGGAATGGGAGTGAGTCGGGTCAGCGGTCCCGAGCTAGCTTGGCTAGCCGGGGAAGGGACCGAAGCTGGCCCGCTGACCGGAGCCGGAGGGAAAGCCTGAGGAGGATCCAAGCAATCTAATCGTTGGATAATTTGGGTGAGTTGATTGAAAATCACTTGTTGCTGATGAGTGATTAAATCCACCCGACCCTCGAGGGTGGAAAGTCGGCGTGCGAGCCTGCTGTCCACTGAGCCACTTTGCTGGAGTAGTACTGACATAGTGATGGGCTCAGGGAACACACACACACAGGCTCGGGAAAGATTTAAGGCTTTATTCAACAACCAGTGGTGTTTGGATGCGTGAAAGGAAGTGTGGATGTAGTGTGGATGAACAAGGAGCGCCGAGAGCGGAACAGTTCGCCGTGCAGCCAGGCAACCCTATAGGCAGAGCAGAGCAGGGAATTAGCTACAGTCAGACGCCCCGTAGGGAATAACCACAATGTGCTGCTTACGTGCAGGTGATATGGTGGCTGGCATTGGTGACGCTGATGCTGCCTGGAGGATAGCGCTCCTGTGTTCTCCCGGTGTGTTGGAGAGAGGATTGATGGGGAAGAGGCGAGTATGAGGAAGTCCGCCGCCCTGGAGGTCCACCTGTGCACAGGGGAGAAGCTGGAGAGAAGGTAAGATGAATTATGCAGCTTACATGCTTGGAAGAAGGTACGCTGGCCAGGACGAATCGGTCGAGTGCTGGAGGTAAGGGAGCGTAGACGAGCAGATGACTCCAGGCCAAGGCTGAGGGCAGAGGAAGTTATATAGGCAGAGGCTGATGAGGCGCAGGTGTGCACGCCGCTGGCACTGATGACAGTCGAGAGAGAGTTGTAACAAACCCAATAAAAGATTTGGAACCCCGATAAAAAACCTACAAAAATAAGTAAATATAAAATCAAATTAATAAACAGGTAACTAAATTATTCATTCATTCATTCATCCTCTTCCACTTAATCCTTTTCGGGTTGCGGGGGGGCTGGAGCCTATCCCAGCATCTTTGAGCGAGAGGCAGGGTACTAACTAAATTATGTGCAATATATTGTTACATCTTGTTCAACTCTTTAACAGCAGCAGGAACAAAGCTGTTTTTGTAGCGCTGGGTTTTACTTTTTGGGACAGCAAACGTCCGTCTGGAGGGAAGAAGCTGAAGGTGGCAGTGCAAAGGGTGGGAGTCATCATTTAAAATGGAGGTAGCAATCCTTTGTACCTGTCTGGTGTACAGGGATGTCAGGCTCAGCTGTGACTCACCAAGCAAGCGACTGGACCATCTAACTACCTGATCCAAAGATTTCCTCTCTTTCAGTTTTGTCTGACCAAACCATGACACTAAAGAAAAGGATAAAACAGATTCAATAAAAGCCGATAAAACATTGTCATTATGGTTCGGTCAATTTGGAAGTGTGCAAGTTTCCTTAAACAATGCAAATGTTGCTGACCCTTTTTGCACACCCTTTCACAGTTCTCTTCAAAGTTCAAATTATTATCAATAATCGTCCCAAGATATTTGTAGGATTGTACACATTCAGTGGTCTGGCCTTTTAGTACAATGACTTTGTGCCTGGGAGTTTTCCTCCTAAAGTCAATAATCATATCTTTAGTTTTTGTCGTATTCAGCTGCAGGAAGGAATCCTCACACCAGTGGATAAAATCATTAACTACTGGGTCGTGGCCACTCTCACCATCCTGGAGGAGACTGACAACAACTGAATCATCAGCACACTTTATAATGTGTCGTCATGTCTGCTCCGACACATGTTTGTGTACAGGATGAAGAATAATGGTGACAACACACACCCCTGAGGAGAGCCAGTAGAAGAACACTTTTGGTCAGACAATGTACCATTGACCCTAACTCTCTGTGTCCTGTTGGTTAAAAAATCCAGAATCCAGGAAGATGGCGGAGAGACAGAACACTTAAACAAAGAGCTCTCCCTAGCCGGATTAAAAATCATCGGTAAATGGCCAACTCGACATAAACGGATCAATAAACTAAGGGATGAAAACACGAAGGAACCGGGCACAAGGACAAAAACAGGGTAAAATTGAAGAATTCCTCTCCAACAACGCAGGAAAAATTGTTGTACGCAAAGCCCAAAAAAACGAGATGTCTACAGCAGAGAAAATGGAGGACACCAGACTCGACAACATGAACACTGGCATCGCCAGTTTGGGTGAAGAGTTAAGAGAATTCAAGCGACAGCTACAACAGGATTTAGCGGCTCTTAAAGAGGAACTGAAAAAAGAAATTAAGGAGGAAATCATGGACCTCCGAAGAGAAATGGAGCGTAAATTAACGGAAAACATGGAGGAGCTGCGCTCCCAGCGGGCGTGTATGACAGAAGCGCAGACCCGAATTTCGGAACTAGAAGATTGGAAAAGCGAGGCAAACGAACAACTACAGACCCTGACGACGCAAACGCAGAGGATGCAGGAGAAAATAAACGACTTGGAGAGCAGATCCAGACGAAGCAATATGCGCATCTTTGGAATTCCGGAGGGCATTGAAGGCAACTCGATGACAAAATTTATGGATCAGTTCTTAAAAAAAGAACTGGAAATACCCGGAGAAACGGATCTGCAGATTCAACGGGCGCACAGAACACCGGCACAGAACCCGAAAACAAACGCTACACCCAGGTCAGTTGTGGTAAACTTTGTGAAATATGACATAAAGGAAAGAATCCTGACGCAAGCATGGAAAAAAAGATACGAATCGGCGACAAACAGGTATTTTTTGACCATGACTACCCGACAGAAATCGTGCAGCAGCGGAAGAAATATGCCAACATTAAAAAAACGCTGAAAGAGAAAAAAATTAGATTCCAAACGCCGCTAACGAAAATGAGGATTCATTGGGAGGAAGGCATAAGAACCTACAACACGACCGAAGAGGCAGCGCGGGATATGATGGAGCGGGGCCTTGAGGTGAGCGTGCCGAAGGAGACGGCTGGAGCAGCGGCGGCCCTGAACGCACCACGACAGACGGAGTGGAGGCGAGTGAACGGCGGAAGAAGGGGGAGAGACGTAGAGCAGCGGGCCCAGGACAAGCTACAAGGCTTTCAACTGAAAGCCTAGATCATAACAAAGATTAAGAAAGGCACAGAAGAAATGAAGGCCAAGAAGACAAGGTAAAAGAGAAACAGACGGCTAGGAGAGGTTTAAGTGATATTTGTTGGACATTTCTAGACTTATGACTATTACTTTGATAGTAATTAGAAGTCTAGGGAGGGCCCTTTACTCTGTGAAGACAAACCCCCCACCCACCAACAGGGACCAGTGGGCAGAAGAAAGGCCCAAAGTACGGAGGTCGAGATTTTTTAATGTGTTTTTATATAAATATGTGTTATTTTTGTTGTTAAAGGGGCTAGGAGCACAAGTTAAAAAAATGGAAAAACATGAATATGGGTAAAAATCTTAAGATAATGACACTAAACGTGAATGGTCTGAACTCACCTGTTAAAAGGGAAAGAATAATAAGAAAATTCAAGAAGGAAAAAGCTGAAATTATATTTATGCAAGAGACACATTTGAGCAAGACAGAACATGTGAAACTAAAGAGATTTGGCTATAAGAACTCCTACTACAGTTCATTTAAGGGAGGAGCTAAAAGGGGGGTTATGATACTAATCTCAAACAAAATACAATTTGAAAGTGAACAGGAAATCCAGGATAAAGAAGGCAGGTATGTAATAATAAAGGGAAGAATAGATGGTATGCAGATTACATTAGTGAACATCTATGCCCCACCAGAAAGTGACAAGTGTTTTTTCCAACATCTGTTTGATCTCATAGCAACACACAGTGAAGGAGTCCTAATTTGTGGAGGAGACTTAAATGCTGTCATGGATCATGAAGTTGACACAACAAGTGTTAAGAAGACAAAAAAACATGTAACAAAGTTCATAAGAACCTCACTGGCAGAAATGGGTATGGTAGACATATGGAGGGACCTACACCCACTCGAAAAAGACTATACACATTATTCAGCAGCCCATAAAGTACACTCTAGAATAGATTACTTCCTTATGAATGAAGGTGACAGACACAGGATGAGAAATTGTTGGATTGGAGGGGCAGAAATATCAGATCATAATCCTATATACATGGAAATATATTTAAACAATAGAAAACGACAAACAACATGGAAACTTAACGTAGGACTGTTAAATGATGAGAAAATGAAAGAAAGAATAAAAATAAACATAAACGAATATATCCAAGAGAATGACAATGAAGAAGTGGACCCAACAATACTATGGGACGCACTAAAAGCCGTGTTAAGGGGTAAATTAATTGTTGAAACAGGAAAAGCAAATAAGACTAAACTGGAAGCGTATGAACAAAGATGTGAGAGACTGAGGGAATTAGAACGTAAACATCAAAGCACAAATGATCCAAAAATATATCAAGAAATTAAAGAAGAAAAAACAAAGATAAAAGAAACACAAATGGATGAAATTGAAAGGAAAAATAGATATCTAAAGCAAAAATATTATGAAACGGGGCCAAAAGCCACAAAACTGCTGGCAAAACGGTTAAGAAAACAACAAACAATGAATAATGTATACAAGATTAAAGACCCCACCACAAATAAAACCACAGTTAACCCAGAAAACATCGAAGAAATTTTCCATAATTTCTACCAAGAACTATACTCGCAACCTGAAGAAACAAATACTAAAGATATCAAAAAATTTCTAGACACATTGGACTTGCCATCAATAGGAAATCAACAAAATGAAAAACTAACAGCAGAAATAACAACACAAGAGATCAGAGATGTGATTAAGTCACTTAAAAACGGTAAATCACCAGGTAGTGATGGATACCCATCTGAGTTTTATAAACTGTTTATAGAAGAACTCACGCCACAACTCCTAAAGTCATTTAATTGGACGCTGAACAACAACAAAATACCTCCATCATGGAACGAAGCAATCATTTCAGTTATTTTAAAACCAGGGAAAGATAAAGAACAATGCGGAAACTATAGACCAATCTCTTTATTAAATGTAGATTATAAAATATACACAACAATTATATGTAAACGAATAAAGACATTCTTGACGGAATTGATAGAAGATGATCAAACTGGATTCATAGAGGGATGCCAAACACATGACAATATCAGGAGAACAATACATATAATTAACCAAATACATAAAGAAAAGAAAAGCGCAGTAATAATGAGTTTAGACGCAGAAAAAGCATTTGACAGGGTTAACTGGAAATTCCTATATAGTGTACTGGAGCGCTTTGGATTTAACGAAAAATCAGTACAATGCATAAGGACGCTATATCAAGAACCTGTGGCAAGAATCAAGATAAACGGTAGCTTAACAGACAAAGTAAATATACAAAGATCAACTAGGCAGGGATGCTGCTTATCGCCCACCTTGTTTGCTCTGTTCATAGAACCATTGGCTCAAGCGATACGACAAAATAAGAAATTAAAAGGTGTAACAATAAAGGGGGCGGAACACAAGATTGGGCTATTTGCAGACGATATTATAGTTTACCTCGAACAACCAGATAAATCAATAATGGAAATGATGAACTTGATAGAAAATTTTGGAAAATTATCAGGATACAAGATAAACATAACAAAAACACAAATACTGACATTCCACTATAACCCTCTAAACCAGATAACTGATAAGATCAAACTAAACTGGAACCAAAAAGAAATAAAATACCTTGGAGTGAACATACCTAAAGACCTAAGCAAAATATATAAAGCAAACTATGATAGGTTGGAACAAGAAATAAAAAAAGATATTGATAGATGGTCAATCTTAAATATGGATCTGAATTCAAAAATTGAGACAGTCAAAATCAGCATACAACCTAGATTACTTTACCTCTTCCAGGCTATACCAACAGAGATTCCAGATGCCCAATTCTCAAAGTGGGACAGGATGATATCGAGATTTGTTTGGGGAGGTAAAAAACCAAGAGTGAAATATAAAACCCTCCAATTACCAAAAGAGAAAGGAGGCATGGGCCTACCGAGTCTAAAGGAATATTACTACTCAGCACAAATAAGATATATCATATGTTGGTGCGACGAGGGATATGAGGCAAAATGGAAAGAAATGGAAAAGGAAATTGAGGGACTCCCAGTACAAAGCATAATAGGAGATAAAGATACATATAAGCAAATCAAACAAATAGACCCAATCACTAAATTTACTTTAGAACTGTGGTATAAAATAGTACAAAAATATAATATAAGGGAAGACATAAAACTATTGAAATGGGTAGCATTTGACAGTCAGTTTGAACCGGCAAAACAAGATAGGGGATACAAAAATCTGGTGAACAAGGGAATCACAGCATGGGGCAATATCGGAAAAAAGATCTCGGGAGCTTTGTAAATATCAGGAGAAAATTTAAATTAGAAAGATCGGAATTTTTCAGATATCTGCAGATGAGAGATTACTATATGAAGAAGATTAGGCATAACCTCCAAACAGATGTGAACGAGATTATACAACTTATTTTAAGCTCATATGCAGGAAATAAAATAAGAATTATTTCAAAACTATATCAGAAACTTATGACAAACAATCATACAAGTAACTATATAAAGGAGAAATGGGAGAAAGAGCTCAATTTAAACATAACAGAAGAAAGCTGGCAGGAAATATGGAAAACACAACACACATCAACAAATTCAAGGACATGGAGGGAATTTGGATGGAAAAACCTGATTCGCTTTTTCATTACACCACAGATTCAAGGAAAATATACAAATACCCAATCTTTATGCTGGAGGGGATGTGGGGCTCAAAATGCAGACCACTCACATATGTTTTGGAAATGCTACAAAATATCATCATTTTGGAAATCTATGCATGTGACAATACAGAGGATATTAGGATATAATATACCAATGAACTGTAACCTGATGTACTTATGTGATCTTAAAAAAGACAATGTTATACAGGCTGAGGACAGATATCTAGTTAAAATCTTGTTGATTGCATGTAAAAAAACTATCACAAAAAAATGGCGATCAGAAGTTCTTCCTGACCAAGAACAATGGACTGACATTGTTGAGGACATACGTATGATGGAAAAACTAACATATTGACGAAGAATGCAAGAAGGACTATGGGAGAAAAAATGGCGGAAATGGACACACTACAAAGTGCAACAACGAGGCAGAAATTGAAAGAATAACCAAAGACACTGAAAAAACCAGAAGAATTAAGAGATGGAAACTAAAAACTTGATGCTCCAACATTTGTCCCCCCCCCCCTTTTATTTTTTTTTTTTTTTATTTTATTTTTTTTTTCTTTTTCCCTACCCTAACCCCTTTGTTTTTTAAATGTAGAATGTGATCTGAATGCATTATATATGATGAAAAATGAATAAAAATCTAAGTTACAAAAAAAATCCAGAATCCAACCCACCAGATTATTACTCAAATCAAATTGCTGCAGGAGCCTTTCAACTAAAATATGAGGTTGGATTGTATTAAAGGTGGAGGAAAAGTCCACAAATAAAAGCCTGGCGTGTGTCCCATTAAAATCCAGATGTTTAAAAAGCATATTAAACAGAGTGACAGTGGCATCCTCCACTCCTCTGTGAGGCCTATAGGCAAACTGCAAAGGATCCAATGCATGCTCAGTCTGCTTTAGGACCTCAAATCTGACCAGTTTTTCAAAAATTTTCATTAAAATTGAAGTCAAAGCAACTGGTCTAAAATCATTTACCGTTTTTGGACAGCTGGATTTTGGAACGGGGACAACCACAGCATCTTTCCAGATCTTAGGCACATGTTGTGTCTGTAAGGACTTATTGAAAATGTAGTGAAACACAAGACTCAGTTCATGTGCACAGGACTTTACCAAGCACCCACACATATTACCAGGGCCCTGACTTTTTTTCACTTTTACAGCACAGAATGCCCTTTTAACATCCTGCACCTCAATATTAAAGTGCTGATTGTCTTTGAGTTTCTGTTTCAAATCTTGGGTTTCTGTGCTAAAATCAAATGAATCAAAACGACCATAAAAACAATTAAGAGCATTAGCCAGTTCTGTGTCTGAATTAAAACCATCTAAAAACACACAATTACTGTGCTCTGTGCTCTGAAGGCCTGCAATAGTTTTCATACTGGCCCAGGCTGAACCAAGCTTGTTTGTTGCCATCTTGCTTTCCAACTCTGATTTATAATTCTGTTTTGCTCTTAAAATTTCGGACTTCAGCTCTTTTGTGGCAACCTGCAGCTCAGAAACAACCCCCTGTTTAAAGGCAAGTGCTTTCCTCTGTAAGCAGGATTTAACTTGATTTTGTAACCCATGGCTTGTTGTTGGGATATATTTTGACATGTTTACGTGGAACGATCATGTCTCTGCAGAAAGCCATGTATGAGCATGTCACGTCCACTAAAGAGTCCAAATCTTCTCCGCAGTCTAGCGTGAACACCTCCCAGTCTGTACAGTTAAAGCATTCCTGGAGGCAGTGCACTGAATCCTCTGTCCAAACGTTTATGTCCCTGGTCTTTGTCTTCTCTCCTTTGAGAGCAGTTTTATATGTGGGCAGCAAATTACACAGTTGTGATCTGAGGATCCTAAAGGAGGAAGGGGAAGTGATTTATAGGCCCTCTCTATGGATCCATAGCACATGTCCAATGTCTTTTTTCACCTGGTTGGGTAGGAGACAGACTGATAAAAGTTTTTAAGTGTCTTCTTTAGAGACACATGGTTAAAATCCCCAAGTATGAAATTTGGAGCCTCTGGAGAAATCGACTGCAACCGCTGTACCACATCAAAGACGGTGCTGGAGGCGGAGGCAGCATCTGCCCTCGGGTGAATGTACACAGTCGTTATGAAAAGTTGGGGGAACTCGCGGGGCAGATAAAAAGGGCGTAGTGACACGGACAGCAGCTCCACATCTGGTGTACAGATGCGCTCTCTGACTGTGACAGATGTACAGTACTGTTTATTAATATATTAACATACGCCGCCTCCCTGACGTTTCCCCGTTACCTCTTCCTGCCGATCCAAGCGAAGTGGGGCTCCAAAGCCGTCAATACACAGGTCCGGGTCTCAGTCATGCGCCGTAAGCCACGTCTCCGTGTAAGCCATGACACAGCAGTTCTTGAAATCCTTCTGATATCGGACACTTCCTTGAATTTCATCCACTTTATTTCTCAGGGACTGTACGTTCCCCATAATAATGGAAGGAAGAGGAATGCGGTTAAGCTGATGTCTCCTCAGGCTTAATCTTACGCCTCCACGCTTTCCGCGTTTCCTCCTCTTGTCTCTGTTTTCATTGCTGTGCCCATGAAAATCTCTTAAAATAAAGTCTGGCAGTTGCGGCACAGACTCAAACACAGATGCTGCATTATCCATGTTTAAATGCAGTAACGTGTCTCTGGAATACTGTATTCTTCCCGGTGAGATCGCGATCACGCTTACCTCCAAGACAAAGAGCCGGTAGGAAAGAAACGAGAGTGCAAAAACAAGAAGTAAATCCATACTGATGGAACCAGGGAGCTCTTCGTTATATAGTCCACAAACATTCAAGGACAAAAACGGCACAGAGAATTACGTTAAAACACATTAAAGTGCATAAAAACAGAGACACAGACGCCAAACTTTTTTCACTCGCTGCCGGTCGCTGCATGCGCATGCTCCCTTGGGGCAATGGCGAACAACAGAAGTGGGGGTGAACACATTGTTTACACATGCGACCAGCTGATTGCGCTGAGGAGGCCAGCGCTGCTGCCTGGAGCAAAGCCCCTTATCCTGGATGAGCTCAAGAGGAGATGCCACAGGCGAAGGGCTGGAGCCAAGGTGAGGAGGAGGAGGAGGAGGAAGCACAAGCTGGCGGTACCGATGTTCATCACGGGTAACATGAGTTTGCTGGGGAACAAGGCAGATGAGCTCACAGAGCTGGTCAGGATGCAAAGGGAATATTATGAGTCTAGTATCATGTGTTTTACTGAGATGTGGTTACACTCACAGATCCTGGACAACAACATAGCGATACCTGGCTTTAAGACTATCTGGTGGGACAGGGACATTATAAGTAGCGGGAAAAGGACGGGAGGAGGATTGGCACTTTTTATGAATGAGAGGTGGTGTAATCCTGGACACATTTATGTGAAGGAACATCACAGCAGCCTAGACATCGAACTGCTTGGTGCGAGTATGCGGCCTTACTATATGCTGCAAGAGTTCATGTGTGCCATTGTGATTACTGTTTACGTCCCTCCATCAGCTGATGCAGCAGTGGCCTGTGACATCATCAGCTCCACTACTGCCACTTTACTGGAGCAGCACCCTGACACATTTATGACCATCATGGGTGATTTTATCCATGTCTCACTGGGCAAAACATGACCAAACTTCCACCAGTTTGTTCACTGTGCCACCAGAGAAAATTAAACACTGGATCTCCTGTATGCCAAGCGACGGCAGCGACGAACGGAGGCAAAAGAGCCAAAAAGAGCGTCCAAAGAGAGAGGTGAACGGAGGCGAAAAGAAAGAGCCTAAAGAGAGGTGAACGGAGGCGAAAAGAGGCATAAAGAGGAAGTAGCAGGGGGTTTTCCTCCTTTTATAAGTTCTGTTGAGCTTTCGCGGGCTTCCGGGTTGACCGGAATCTCAGCCAATGAGCGTCCTTCGTGGGCGGGCTTGATGAACTTTAGTCCAATGACAGGATTTGTCTGCGAGGGACCAATAGGATGGAGAAGCTGGGGCTCGGTGAAGACTGGGTGAAATTGGATATCGGTCCACATGAATACACACAATTTTAAATACATTGGAATATGCTTTTACACACTTATGTATAACTAAGCTAACCTTAGTCATTAGTGTAACCTTATAAGCAGTGCTTCTAAATCAACATGCAGGAATAAACATTCATTTAAACATTTTTAACATGCATATATATATAAAATCACAGATTAATGCATTTCACACATATTATTGATTTTCCACATTAAAAACATCAGAGTCCATTTGCTTTTCATAGTCCTGAAAAGAAGAGAAGGTTTAGAATTGAGTTTGTAATAATGTACTTTAAAGTTCACTGGTTAAATCCAGCATGTCCCAGAGTTTAAGGAAATTAACTGAGTTGTGGATCTGTGTGGCCATGAGGGCTCCAGGTCTGTTGCATGTTTATGGGGGCAATAAAGGGGCGCAGGAGGAAATAGGTTGAATTCTTTTAGACTGGTTTTAGCAAAGGAATGGGATTTCAGCTGTGGCCTGGGGAGAAAATCAGTTCTTGACTGTCTTACTCCTGGGTGAAACAAAATGTCTTTAAGCAGAAGAATAATTATTGCTGAGCCAAAGTGAGATGATGCTACAATGGCTTGGGCTATTTAAACCACGCTGCCCTGGGATCCGTGCGGAGTTGTCTGTCAACCTTCATGAGACCCACTCACACCTTTTTTCGTTGTTCCAGAGTTCCTAGTCTCAGCCTGCCTTCGTCCTCGCTTCCAACCCTCTGCCAGCCGGCGTCAGGAAGGAAACCTCCATTACCCAAGTAAGCCATCGCTCATTCTCCCTAATCCACTCTCAGTCCCCTGTGCACAGGCAGAGCTCCGTGGCAGCGGACCTCTCCTCCCTGGCGGCGTACCGAGCCACACAACTCCACTTGACATGTATTCACCCTCTACAAGCAGCAGCTGGATCAGTGGACACTGTCCTCCTGGCCATAGCTGCCGAGCTGAACCTGAGTGTCACCACATCTCTGCAAACAATAAGCCCAGGATTAAACTGCACATATCCACCTGTATTGCCACTAACTGTCCTGCCTCTGTTTGTCCATAGGGTTGCCAGGTCGTACGACGTTCTGCTCTCCCCCAGATGCTGCAAGATCACACATCCACACACTCACATCCACATATTATTGTTAATATAATTGTATCTATTTCGGTGTCCGAGTCAGTTCACTGGGTCTACAACCATGTCAACCTCGACGCCAAAGTGGGTGATTCAAATCAAGGTTACAAGGACATCATGGGAAGGCATGGAGTTGGACTCATAAATGACAACAGTGAATGGTTGGCAGACTTCTGTGCAATGGAGGGGTTGATGATTGGTGGGACCCTCTTTCCTCACAAGTTTGCGCACAAGCTCACTTGGCAGTCGCTTGACGCCAGTGTTGAAAATCATATCAACCACATCATGATCACTAAGAGATGACACGGAACCATGCAGGACTGTCAGGCGAGGAGAAGTGCAGATGTTAGATATGATTATCATATGGTAATGTGTACCCTAAGGATAAGGCTAGCATCCCAGAGGAAGAAAACACAGATGACCACCAAGCACTAAGTGGAGAAGCTCAAGAAGAAAGAAGTGAAAGAGGAGTTCAAACTGGAGCTGGCAAACCGCTTTGACTGCCTGTACATGGGCTCAGATGAAGAGGAAGAAAAAGATGACAATGATGACACTGAGACGGACTGGAAGAAAATCAAGAAAGCCTATGTAGGAGCATGTGAAGAAGTGCTTGGGAAGAGGAGAAGGGAACAGAAAGACTGGATGCGTGAAGACACTTGGAAAGAGATAGAGGAGAATGTAAGTTAAAAGCAAAGGTGGACAATGCGAAGACTCAAGGGCAGAAAATAAATGCCCAGAGACAGTACAATGAGGATGCTAAAAGGGTGAAAAGATGCTGTAGGAAGGATAAGAGGGAGTGGGTCTAAGGACTATCTAAAGATGCCAAAGAAGCAGCAGCCAAACACAATTCAAAGGCCTTATACCAACTTACAAGAACTATCAGTGGTAAAGGGACCAAGCAGTGTAAACCAGTACACTGCAAAGAAGGCAAATTAATCGGGGTCACTCAGGAGCAACTCAAGAGATGGCATGAACACTTCAAGGAAGTCTTAAATAGACAACCCTCCAGAGAACCCCCCACAGTTACAACCAGGAACAGAACCACTCCCCATAAGGACAAGCATCATCACCAAGATGGAAATAAGGAAGGCATTGAAGTCCCTCAAAAATGGAAAAGCAGCAGATTGTGATGGCATTATGCCAGAAGCATGGAAAGAAGGGGGCAAGCAATCCATGAAAGCCCTACAGCCACTACTTAACAAGATCTGGACTCAGGAACGTATCCCCAAGGACTGGAAAAGAGGACAGATAATTAAATTGCCCAAGAAAGGTGACCTGACTCACTGCAAGAACTGGAGTGGGGTCATGCTCCTTTCCACAGCCAGCAAGGTATTGTGCCATGTCATCCTCAACCGCATAGCCAATGCCCTGGAAATCAAACTTCACAACAATCAAGCAGGGTTCAGGCCGAACCACTCTTGTTGTGACCAGATAGTCACCCTTAGAATTATCATAGAGCAGTCCATTGCATTCAGTTCCCAACTACACCTCCTCTTTATCGATTTCGAAAATGCCTTTGACCCTGTAGACAGAAATACTCTTTGAAACGTGCGTCCCTGGAAAAATTGCCACCATGATACAAATCTTCTACAAAGGATGCCAAGCACAAGTTGTACACAACGGCCAGCTTACTGAAACCTTCTCCATGACCACGTGCGTAAGGCAAGGGAGCCTCGTCAGCTCCATGCTCTTTCTAGTTGAGCTGGATTGGGTGATGAGACCACAGAAGGGTAGGCAACAGGAATCCAGTGGACACTTACAGAGAAGCTCAAAGACCTGGATTTTGCGGACGATATCGTCTTGTTGGGCCAAAGCATTTGGCATATGAGGGAGAAAAGGAAAAACCTCGAGGCCAATGCCAAGCGTGTAAGACAGGAAATCAACACAAAAAAAAAACAAAACAAAGAAATGAGGATACGTTCAACTAGAAGAACCCTATCAAGTGCTCTGGAGACATTTTCGAGCAAGTGGAAGAGTTCACATATCTGGATAGTATAGTAGATGCAGAGGAAGGCACAACAAAGGATGTCAGCGCCAGCATCAGCAAGGCTCAAACTGCATTCTCAGTACTCTGGCCAGTCTGGAAGCTAGAGTCTAGCCATGAAACCCAAGCTGCGAGTCTTTAACTCAGATGTCAAATCAACCCTCCTCTGTGGTGTAAAACATGGAGCCTGACAAAGGAATACCTCTTGAAACTGCAGACCTTTATCAGCAAGTGACTCACATTCTGAGAATCTGGTGGCCCATCAAAATGACAAATGAAGAGCTGCTCCAAGGTGCACAGCAAGAACCAGTAGAAAGGTGGGAGTTTGTCCCTTTCTTCTAAACAGACTGGCCCTCATTTATCAAACATGCGTAAGACAGAAAAGTGGTCATACGATCATTTTTACACAAAAATTGGTATTTATCAATCTCAATGTGAGCGTATGGTGCGCTAAAATCTCATGACAGGTCTGAGCTCATGTACAACTATGCAAGTCTTCAAGTCACTGTTAGACTCGTGATGCAGCAGAGAATTATTTGATCATATCAGGTTATCTTGAGCATGCACAGCATAAACGGTTTATTGTAAACAAACAAGTGTGGTGGACTGCAGGTCTGCAGTCATGGCTTCCATGCTGATAGAGCAGGGGATGGAGCCTAGCCAGACCCTTATATGCAGCCAGGATCACATGATCCCAAAGGTGTCCTCAGGTTGCCTGAAAAACTCCTCAAACCCCAGACACTTAATGATTAACATAGTTGTATTCTAGACCTCTGGCACATAGCAGTCACTACAGTGGACAGCCATTTAAAAGTCATTGTCTCCTAAATGTAATGATTTCTTTTGTGGAATTGCACATCAGCCTCTAGAGTGCTCTCTGCTGCACCACTCCATTGAGCTCTATCCAGTAGTGATGCACCTGTGTGATGACAAAGGACAAAAACCTCAAGGTGTTTTTTTTTTTTTTTTTGTAATTTACATGGAATAAACTTACTGATGGGGAAAAAATAATAAATCATAAATTGCAAAATTAAGACAAAACCTCAAACTGGTTACAGTGAACTTGTTATTATTCAAGTTCTGTACGTTTTTCCATCCAAGATGGCGCCCACAGTGGTCGCCATGGTGCTTCGCTGCGCTTTTTTTTGTTTGTTTTTGTTCGTCAATTATGTGTCTGCCTGCCCTTACACCCGTGAAGAGCTACTAAATATCAGGACTTTCACTCCCACGGACCTACTCCCAGTTTTTTTGGCTCCTGCCGCCGATCTGGTTCACTTTTTAGCCCAAAAAGTGAGACGGCGAAAGAGAGGAAGACGAGCGTGCGCCCTCGTGCAGCTTCGCAGGAGAGGCACGCGCACGGCCTTGCCTGGAATCTTTCTGTCCAACGTCAACTCTCTTTATAACAAGGTAGATGAACTGAGACTGCTGATGCGATTTAAGGACCTCTCCACCTCGTGTGCCCTCTGCTTCACTGAGACCTGGCTCAAGGAAAAGACACCGGACAGCGCGCTCCTCCTCGAGGGATTTCAGCTGTTTCGTGCAGACCGCGACACGGGGCTCTCCGGCAAGACCACAGGCGGAGGAGTCTGCTTCTACATCAACAGCAGCTGGTGCTCCGATGTAACTGTGATCTCCCAACACTGTTATCCCGCTCTGGAATATTTATTCATCAACTGCAAGCCATTTTATTCCCCGCGTGAGTTTGCTTCATTCATCCTGGCCGCTGTTTACGTCCCGCCCGACGCAGACGTGTGCGAGGCTCAGCGTGCGCTCGCGGATCACATTCAGCAAGCGGAGCGGACTTTCCCGGACTCTCTGGTTATTGTGGTTGGCGACTTTAACCAGAGCAACCTGAGCCACGAACTCCCCCGATACAAACAGTTTATTAAATGCCTCACCAGAGGAGAGAACACACTGGATCACTGTTACACTACAGTTAAGGACGCGTATCGCGCTGTTCCCCGCGTTGCGCTCAGACTATCTGATCACGTGATGGTCCACCTGATTCCCACATACAGACAGAGACTGAAGCTCATAAAACCTGTTGTGAGCACTACGAGGAAATGGACCAGTGAAGCTGGGGAGGAGCTGCGCACGTGCTTGGAAATAACTGACTGGGACATGTTTAAAGGAGCCACGCATGATCTGGATGAATACACGGACACTGTGACCTCATATATCCACTTTTGTGAGGAGAGCATTCTTCCATCGCGCACCAGGGTGAGTTACTCCAACGACAAGCCCTGGTTCACAGCTAAGCTCAGACAGATCAGGAAGGAGAAGGAAGCAGCGTTGAAAAGTGGAGACCGGGACTGCTACAGGGAGGTCAAATACCGGTTTAGCAGAGAGCTGAGGAGAGCTAAATCTGTGTATTCTGAGAGACTCCAGCAACAGTTCACTGCTAACGACTCTGCTTCTGTGTGGAGAGGACTGAGGCAAATCACCAACTATCAGCCTCAGGCTTCTAAGGGACAGGATGACAAAGCCCTTTGTCAAAGACTGTCCCAACACTATGCCCGTTTTGACACCTCGTCAGCTGTGTCCAACTCCCCCCCTCCCCCCAGCGCCACTGCCTCCATGGTCCCCACTTCATCAAAGGTGTCCCCCCTCCTCCCCCCCTGCCCTTGCCATCAGTGAGCAGGACGTGCACAGACAGTTCTCCAGACTGAACCCGCGCAAGGCCCCCAGTCCGGACGGCGTGTCTCCCTCCACCCTGAGACACTGTGCGGAGGAGCTGACTCCTGTCTTCACAGACATTTTTAACACCTCCCTGAAGTCATGCCACGTGACGGCCTGCCTCAAAACCTTTACCATCGTCCCTGTCCCCAAGAAGCCACGGATCACTGGACTTAACGACTACAGACCTGTAGCGCTCACCTCTATAGTCATGAAGTCCTTTGAGAGCCTGGTCCTGCCCCACCTCAAGACCATCACCTCTCCCCTCCTGGACCCGCTGCAGTTTACCTACAGAGCCAACAGGTCTGTGGACGACGCAGTCAACCTGGCCCTCCACTCCATCCTGCAGCACCTGGACTCCCCGGGAACCTATGTCAGGATCCTGTTTGTGGACTTCAGCTCTGCATTCAATACCATCCGCCCCGCTCTGCTCCAGGACAAGCTGTCCCTGCTCAACGTGCCTGACTCCCTCTGCAGGTGGATCACCGACTTCCTGACGGACCGGAGGCAGCATGTGCGGCTGGGAAAGACTGTCTCAGACTCTGTTAGCATCAGCACCGGATCACCCCAGGGCTGTGTACTTTTCCCCCTGCTCTTCTCCCTGTACACCAACTCCTGCACCTCCAGCCACCAGTCTGTCAAGCTGATCAAGTTTGCGGATGACACCACCCTCATCGGGCTCATCTCCAATGGCGACGAGACCGTCTACAGGAGAGAGGTGGCTCAGCTGGCGTCCTGGTGCAGCCACAACAACCTGCAGCTGAACGCTTTGAAGACAGTGGAGATGATCATGGACTTCAGAAAAGTCACAGCCCCTCTGCCCCCCCTTACCCTCACAGACTCTCCCATCACCACTGCGGATTCCTTCCGCTTCCTGGGCACCATCATCACCCGGGACCTCAAGTGGGAGCCGACCATCAGCTCCCTCATCAAAAAGGCCCAGCAGAGGATGTTCTTCCTGCGGCAGCTGAGGAAGCTCAAGCTACCCACCAAGATGTTGGTGCAGTTCTACACGGCCATCATCGAGTCCATTCTCACCACCTCCATCACCGTGTGGTACGCAGGAGCCACCGCCAGGGACAGACTAAGACTGCAGCGCGTTGTGCGCGCTGCTGAGAAGGTGATCGGCTGCAAGCTCCCATCCCTCCAGGACCTGTACATCTCCAGGACCCGGAGGCGTGCAGGTCGGATCATAGCTGACCCTTCACACCCTGTACACGCACTGTTTGCCCCCCTCCCCTCAGGCAGAAGACTTCGGTCCATTCAGACTAAAACCTCCTGCTACATGAACAGCTTCTTCCCCTCTGCCATCAGACTGCTGAACACTAAGTGACTTATTAGACTCTCGTGCACTACGTACAGCAGCTCAACCGAACTCATGACAATTATCACTGTTTTCTTTTTGCACTACCGACTGCACTATGTGGAACTCCACAATATCTGCTGCTTGTTAATATATTTAAAAATTGCATAGATTAGTATTACTTATTCATATTCTACCTTTTATTGCATGCGTAGTTTTTTATTTTTATCTTTAGTGCTACTCCATGTTTAATGTTGCAGCATTGCACCGAGACAAATTCCTAGTTTGTGTACTACATGAACAATGGCAATAAATCTCATTCTGATTCTGATTCTGATACTTTTCTACTCTTACTCAAATAATTTTTGATGGCTATTTATATATTCCAGTAATAAATAATGAGATGAGATGAGATGAGATTCAACTTTATTGTCATTACAACATGTAATAAGGCAATACTTCTTTTAATTGAGCACAATTTCTCATTAGTTTGCCAACTTCTGTGTATGGAGCTAGCCTACTGTTAAGATTAAATTTTTAGTAGTGAGAAGTTACCAATGGTACAGAAACTATTAAAGCTGGATTTATGGACCCACATCAATGCAATATCCTTCTGTGTAGCCCGACGTTGTCCTCTCCAGAGAAGGAGAGGTGCACATTATCGACGCAGACCATAAGAGCTGTGATTGGTCTGTTTTGTCTCCTCCTTCACATTTCCTGGTTCTCTTCACTGCTCCACTCTGCCCGTTCATGGCGGCACAACTTCCAAAGCGAGTCGGCTTAACAACGGTCCAAATTCAAAAGAATATCGAGGAAATGAACAATTACAGAACATTTTATGGTTCATCATAATCCCAGCAATTACACAGAATGTCAAAGAATGGCAGCGGCAGTGGTGGCACACACCATTTTCTCCAACTTCTCTTTTTCTCTGTGCAGCGATCTTATGAAAAGTTACTTTTTCTTAACATTTATTAGCTCCAACTCTATCACAATGTGCTATTGTCTGTCACCATTTAATAAACAAAAACACACGATGAACACAAATCATTCTACACATCGGCTGAAACCTATTTTGGCAACAGAACAACGCATTCTGTCCAACACAAAAGAAAAAATTGCTGATCACTGCGTCGGCGATGTACATCGGTAATGGCATCGACATGATGCGGGTGCATAAATCCAGCTTTTGTAAAGTTGGCTATGTTTACTGTATATTCCATATAAGAGCATCATAACAAACATGTAGTACTAGCACAGCACATTTATTGTACAGAATGCATTTCAATCATTTGGCCAGCAAATTAGCAAACTAACTGGAGTGGTGGATTAGCGGAAGAGCATCCGTCCCACAACCGGCAGGTCGGGATTCAAGTCTTGGCCGGGTCATGCCAAACACCATATAAAAATCAAACTTCCTGCTGTCCAGCTTGGTGCTCAGCAAAAATGGAACGGAGGAGGGAAATGTGGGTGGCAGTGGCTCAGGAGGTAGAGTGGGTCATCTAATAACCAAAGGGTTTGCGATTCAAATCCTGCTTTCCCAGACATCCTGCCATTGTGTCCCTGGGCAAGACACTTTACCCACCTTGCCTCCAGTGTCCATGACACTGGGCATGAATGTGTATAAATGTTCGGTAGTGGTCAGAGAGACCAATGGCATGGATTGGCTGCCACGTTACCATCAGTCTGCCCCAGGACAGCTGTGGCTACAGTAGGAGCTTACCACTACCATTGTCTGTGGAGTGAATGAATAATATATCCACTGTAAATCATTTTTGAGTGTCTATGAAAAGCACTATATAAGTCTGATGCATTAGTATTATAATTAACATTAGCATGTAGAAATTAGCATTGATGCTCTTTGAAAATTCTCTACTACAAGTGACTTTTCATGACTCCAGAACACAGATTCTTCCATTATGAAGCTGTAGTCTACATCATTTTTGCAGACCTTACCTAGAAAGCTACTGGTTGATATGGTCCTCCTCCTAGCCATTATGTAGATTGGTTGTTTTCTAGCCAAAGCTCATTAGGCTTTGTTAATGCTCCACCCCCACTCTGTGCCTCTATGAGCCATGTACGCTTTGGACAAGGCCGGTGTGCATGCGGCTGTATATCGTAACAGGTGGAGTGGGCTTGCTTAGACAGCTGAAGAAAGACCATCAGACACAAATGGTTCCAGGTGCTCTGTAGTGTCACTTTAATTAAATAATCACAAGGAGTGAGTCTCCATCCATAACTTCTCCTAACACATTAGAATTATCGTCCATGCAGGAGAGTCCTCAGTGTGCGTCCAACTTGCACAGTCACCAGAAAGGAAGAGAGTGAGTAGAAGGAGGGTTGGGCTGACACACCTGCTGGCACACAGTGCACTTCTAGGGCTATCTGCCAGTAACCGAGAGAAGAAGAAGAAGAAGAAGATAAGATAAGCCTTTATTAGTCCCACAACGGGGAAATTTCAGGATTGCAACAGCACAGGGATAGCAACACTCAGAGCAACAATCAGAAGGCAAGAAAAAAACAAAAAACAAAAAAAAAAAAACAAGCAAGCAAGAGCAGCTAATATACATATGTACATATTACTATAAAATATATATATACACACACACACACACACAGACACACAGTGCAGAGCATTGTAGCTGGATGGAATAAATATATGAATATATGAACACACAGTGCAGAGCATTGTAGCTAGATGGAATAAATATGTAAATATATAAACACCCACAGTACGGAGCATTGCAGCTAGGTGGAATAAATAGAAGAAGAAGAAGAACAACAACAACAACAAGAAGAACAAGAAGAAGAAGAAGACATGAAGAAGACATAATGTTACACACTCTTGTACAGTAGGTGGCGGTATGCACCTTTCAGTTGTTTGCTATCCACCAGTAACCGAGAGAAGAAGAAGAAGAAGAAGTGCACCTCTAGTGCTGAGATGTGGTATTACATACATGTAAATACACTGCAATAGTGCTGAATGTTACAATATATGCTCCATTTTTTGCTTCTACTAGTCCAATCCTTTGACATATGTGCATAACAGTTATTTGTAGTTTCACTCCAGCCCTATAGGTAGTGCAAATGTGCTGATGCACCAGTTTGTTCACCGGCTAGATATTAGAGAAGAAAAACAAGAGCAAAGCACATTTTAGCAACAACAGTGACTGAACAAAGGAGAGAAAAGAAACTCCTCTGTTTACTACTTTAACCTCTGATCATCTTTTTTCCTGTGGTTTCATTTCTTTTTAATTCATCATCTTCTTCCTCTTCATCTTTGCATGCTGTATCGGTAGCAACACCTCTTGAATGGGAGGTTGGACCTTACACATGCATAGTCAACATGCACAGGTAAAGAGGTTATAAAATTTCTTCTTCTTCTTTTAGATTTGATTGGCGGTTGGCAACCAGCTTACAGGTGCATTACCACCACTGACTTGATTATCATCACTCTATATCTTTGTTCTTGTAGTTCTTGTAAGGAGTTCTGAACAACTCCTCATGTGTGAAAAAATTATCCATCCTTGGACTGCAGTTGGCAACCAGCTATTACTCCTCTTCTTCTTTTAGATTTGATTGGCGGTTGGCAACCAGCTTACAGGTGCATTACCGCCACATACTTCACTTTAAATCACTCTTCTTCTTCTAGATCTGATTGCCGGCTGGCAACCAGCTCATCACTCTGTGTGTCTGTTTTTCCTCAATTTGTCAGCACAGTCATTCCCTTTCAACCCTTCATGTGCAGGAACCCAACAAAACTGGATATCTCCACCACTCCTGTGTACCCTAAATAAACTGTGATATAGCTCAATCACCAAGTCTTCCCTTGTCGATTTTAGTGTCTGTATGGTTTTTTAAGCTGCAAGTGAATCTGTGCACACCACCACCCAGTCCGGTCTGACCTTCTCCACCCACTGCAAACCAATAATTATTGCCACCATCTCTGCTGTAAACACGGATGTATTGTTGGAGACTCTTTTTGAGATGGTCACTTTAAACTCTGGAATCTGTACTCCAACTCCAACAGAGCCCTCTTTTGTTCTTTGAACCGTCAGTATAGAGCTGTAAGTAGTTATAGTAATTGTTCCTGAGTTAAATGCTTGTTTTAACACCATCTTCACTCATATGCCAATCCTTTTCCCTCATTAGCAGACTAATGTCTACTTCTTTTCCCGGAAACAGCCCAGGGGGAACATTACTCACTGGAGTGGTGTTAGCTATATCAATAGTGTGTAGTCCATACATTCTGGCTTTTCTTTCAATTGTCCACCCAAACCCGTGTCCCTGGAAATTAGAATATTCCCAGCAGTCTTGTAGTGTTGTTTTTGAAATATTTGCTTCCTCACTTCCTTTCAGCTTGACCCAGTTGTAGGAGGAAATATAGATGGAATATTAATAAATATGAAATATGATCAGGTATGAATTATTTAATTTCTATTGATGTATTGGAATCTGAGATCAAATCTCGTTTCATATACATCAGAAAAGTTAATAACACTTGAGGGGCACCAGCTCCTATCTCTAAGAAGCAATTTAATCTTTAATTTCACTTTATACCTGTTTAATCACTCAATAAATTAATCAATAATCAGTCTCAAAAATTTTCCGTGAATTCGATACCTGTTCTTGAAACAGACTCAGAATGAAATAAATTCTCAACAACTTCTCTCATTTTTACAGATTTATTAAACGAAATGATTAACAGACATTGCAGTAATTTCATTAATCATAAAATCAATCTTGTAAATGATAGATTAACAATGTCAATATTTTCGGAACCAGGGTTAAACTGAGAAACCAATTTCTATCAGTTTGTGTTAACAGATTATGGAAACAACGCAAATTTATGGAGAAAGTTTACTAATTATATGGAAAGTCCTGGATTAATCTTAAGAAAATAAAAACGGAATTTTAATAAAAGAAGAGTTATGCTAAAGGCTTCTTAATTTGCATCTGATTAGATATACAAATTATTACCGAACCTCAGACGTTTAATTCAGCAGATGAGTTAAAGTTACAGCTCACGTGGACGTTAATATCTGCCCGCAGATATTTTCAGGGTCCACATTTCGACCTTTAAATTCAAGCGGTCGAAGAGGCTGGATTCTGGGCTGTATGACCCACAGTTGAAACTGGGTTTGGAGCCAGATGATGACGACGCTTCTTCAGCGTGTGAACAGCTGCGCATTGATTCCTCAGCTGCATGAGCCTCCAGAGGTCTTCGATAATAATTAATTAAGGACATCTAATCCGATCTCAAATTAAAGAGTTTTGGACTTTAGATAAAAATATTAGCTTCTGGTGTGTGATTGGTCAAGAAAAATATTATAAAAATAAAGTCAAGATTAAAGTTTACATTAAAATTAAACAAATGGTGATTTTACAGAAAGTTTAACAAAGAAAAAGTGATGAATAAAAATTGGAGTTTAACTCCAATTAAGAATTGAGCTCAAAGAAATAGGAATTCCTAGGTATTTAAGAGAAAAAGAAAAACATTAAAATACAAAGTTACATAAACAAATTACGAGTTATCTGCTCTGTGTTCAGAAAAGTGGCACGTGGTAGAAGTCTGTTCAGACGGTCCTTTGTTCTTCCTTGCTCTTCCTTGCTGTGTGTAGACAATAGAGAGAGACAAAAAGCGGCGAAGAGAGGAGCCGAAAAGAGGCAGAGCGAAGAGTATTTTGCCTTTTATAAGTTCTGTTCAGCTTCGCGGGCTTCCGGGATCGACCGGAATCTCAGCCAATGAGAGTCCTTCGTGGGAGGCCCGATGAACCTTTAGTCCAATAACAAACAGTCTACAAGGGACCAATGGGATGAAGAATTGTTGTCATGCAGAGATTGGCTGCTGGAGTCACATGTGATATCGGCCCACCCGAATACACACAATTTTAAATACATTGGAATATATCTTTACACACCTATGTATAACTAAACTAACCTTAGTGTATCTTATAAGCAGTGCTTCTAAATTAACATGCAGGAATGAACATTCATATAAACAATTTTAACATGCATATATATAAAATCAGATTAATGCATTTCACACATATTATTGATTTTCCACATTAAAAACATCAGAGTCCATTTGCTTTTCATAGTTCTGAAAAGAAGAAGGTTTAGAATTGAGTTTGTAATAATGTACTTTAAAATTCACTGGTTAAATCCAGCGTGTCCCAGAGTTTAAGGAAATTTTATTAAGTTGTGGGTCTGTGTGGCCAGGTCTGTTGCATGTTTTATGGGGGCAATAAAAGCAAAGCCGGAC
The DNA here is from genome assembly GCA_020510985.1 of Pholidichthys leucotaenia. Classification (NCBI taxonomy): domain Eukaryota; kingdom Metazoa; phylum Chordata; class Actinopteri; order Cichliformes; family Pholidichthyidae; genus Pholidichthys; species Pholidichthys leucotaenia. Next base: position 123,352,268 of record CM035841.1, read on the forward strand.
ATTGGGGAAATTCCTTAGGCTGGTTTTTAACAAAGGAATAGGATTTCAGCTGTGGCCTGGGGAAGAAAATCCATTTCTTTGTCTTACTCATGGGTGAAACAAAAATGTCTTTAAGCAGAAGAATAATTATTGCTGAGCCAAAGTGAGATGATGCTACACAGTATGATAATGTGAGTTTATCTCTTCTCAAATCCATTGGCATTTCTCCTGCTTCTACTAAAACTGCATTGTTTGCTGTTGTTTTGACGGCTCCAATGCACAGGCGAAGCGCTCTATGCTGCATTCTATTTTTTTCCAGAGTCGTCTTTGCTGCTGCTCCATAAATCATGCATCCATAGTCTATTGTCAATCTCATTAGTGCTCTGTAAATGTCAATTAATGCCTGTTTATCTGCACCCCATTTGTGTCCAGCTACAGCTTTTATGAGATTGACTTTTTTGCACTTTGTCTCCAGATTTTCAACATGAACTCTCCATGTGTATCCACTATCAAACCACAATCCTAGATATTTGAATTCACTCGTCTTCTCTATTGGTTGATTTTATAATGTTAATGGTTCTGTACCAGTTCTGCGTTTTTTTGTGAAAATCATATAGCAGGTTTTACTGTTTGAAAATCTAAATCCCCACTCATTTGACCACTTCTCCACTTTCTCCGTTGCTTTCCTGATGTTTTTGAACACAAATTTCTCATTTCTTCCCCTCGTCCATATGGCTCCATCATCTGCATATAGTGCTGTTTTGATGGATCCCTCTTGATCTTCAAACATGTCATTAATCATTATGTTGAATAAAACTGGGCTTATCACACTCCCCTGAAGAACACCATTTTCTCTTTCAAAGTCATTAGAAACTTCTGATCCTACTTTAACCCTGATTGTCCTGTGTGTTAAAAAAATCCATTATCCAATTATACATCGTACCACCAATGCCCATTTTATTCAATTTGATAAGAAGTCCACCCCTCCACAGTGAGTCATAAGCCTTTTCAATACCCAGATAAACTATAGCCATTACTTCTTTCATTTTGAGAGACTTTTCAATATCATTACTTACCCTAACTAGAACATCCACTGTGGATCTTCCTCTTCTAAAACCATTCTGATAGTTGTTGATTAATCGTCTTTGCTCTAGTACATATGAGAGTCTGTTAACTAACTCCTTCTCCATCCATTTCCCTAAGCGTGACGTTAATGCTATTGGCCTGTAGTTGCCTGGGTGAGCTGGATCTTTCCCTGGCTTATTAAATGGTAAAATTACAGCCTTTTCCCGCCCACTTGGGATAACCCCCTCCTTCCATATTCTGTTAAACAATTTCTGCACCAGTCCCACTGATTGCATAGGCAACTGCCAGAACATAGCATAGCTTAACTGATCATATCCTGGAGCTGTGTATCCACTGTCTTGCAAAGCTCTCTTAAGCTCCGACATTGTGAGCTTGAGGTCTAACGCAGTCATATCTTCTTTCACTTCCTTTTTTAAGTTTGCATTTTCTCTGAGTTTATGCTCCCTTTGCTGTCTATGACTCTCACCAAGATGTTCTCCTCTATGCACTGCAGAAAATGCTCTACCTAGGACTTCTGCCTTTTCTTTGTCTGATACAGCCATCTTGTCCCCATCCACTAGAGCTGGGACTTTAACCGACACCCTCTTCCCACTCATTTTTTTAAACATACCCCACACATCACCTAGTTCTGTTTTCCTGCCAAGGGTGGAACAAAATTCTCTCCATGTTGACCTTTTCCTATTTTTAATAATCCTTTGAGCTACTGCCCTTTTCTTTTTATAATCTATTAAATTTTCACTATTCATATTCTTCCTCAGCTCTCTGAATGCCATGTTTTGCTCTTTTACTGCAATACTACATTCCTCATTCCACCAGGGTACAACCTTCTTCCTACTCTGTGTTGTTCTCTTTGGTATACTTGCTATTGCAGCATTCAGAATATGATTGGTTATCTGACAAGGTCAGGAGTTCCTGGCAGCAGAGGGCGAAAGACCTGAAAGATCTGGTCAGACCTAAATGAAACAGTCATTGTCGCCCCGACAGACTGCTATGATGATGACCTGACTTGAGCACTCTTCTATGCCACCTTCTAATGTTACCAAATGACATGATTGCACACAGTATTACCTAAAATTTTTTCCCAATCTGCCTTGTCAAAACACCATCTTGTAAAACATCTTCCCTCTTGTATACATACTTCAGTTTTAATGACTGTAGGTATTGGGAAGTGATCACTTCCCATAGTTGTACTGTTCATAACCGTCCATTCACAGGCACTCACTAAAAAAATCAGATACCAGAGTCAGGTCAATACATGATGATGATGTGCCCCTATGCACATCCACCCTGGTACCTTCACCACTGTTGAGACAAATTAACAATCTTTCATCTAACATCTCTTCCACAACATTTCCATTGTTATCTGTATGTGTGCTTCCCCACAAGCTATTATGAGCATTAAAGTCTCCTCACCATACCTCTTTCATATGGCCTTCCCCTGCCATAACACTGAAAGTATCTGCTGTTAACTTCCTACATGGGTTGTAATAATTGATCAGCTTAACCCCTTAACGCCTGAATTTATTTCCAATTATGAAAAAAAAATTTCACTTGTGTTTTTGCTTTCAAGTAGATGCTAAATTAAGTTGAGAAAGTTAATTTGACTATAGCACATAAAATAGATATAATTTTAGGTATGATGCAAATTAGCGACAACAGGCATCTATGGTAAAAAAATGGTAAAAAAAGCACCTGTTCCCATCTCAAGTATGAAGAGTCTTTTATTTATGCAACAAAGTTATTTTCAGTATTTTCAACTCTCATGACTGCCAAACTATAACCCTAACCCTAACCCTAACCCTAGCAATCAGGAAATGGATGGTGCTCCGTCTCTGACCGTTCCTACGAGAAACTAATGCTTGCAAAAGGTTCCTAGGTATGTGTTGGAAGTGCTCCAACCGGAAGTGGAGGAATACAGACGGTATTTTGGTTGCATTTGGAGCGGAAGGGGTTTGATGCGAATTCGCGACAACAGGCGTCAAGGGGTTAATATTTCCTTGTCCATTTGGCCTACATATTTCAATAATATTACACTCTATGTCCTCAGGGGAGGGAATCACCCTATATGCCAGGCCATCTTTAATGAAAGTGGCACATCCTCCTCCATTTATGCTTACTTCTATCCTGTCTGATTGAACTATATCCTGGAATAACAAAATCTAAGTGAGGTTGAAGCCATGTCTCCTGTACACACACTACCTCTGGAACAACTAGCCATTTGTAAAGATACTTCTTGAGTTCTTGTCCGTTTGCTGTAAGACTCCTCACATTCCACTGTTGTATGTGTAGTACCATAATTCAGATATTAAGTTTCAACATCCATTTCAGTTTTCAATAAAACATGAATCTGGTCGGCATTGATATCTTTCACCTCTAGGAATCTTCCTGCTGCTTCCACAATGGGGCGGCAGTGGCTCAGGAGGTAGAGCAGGTCGTCTAATAACCCGATGGTTGGCGGTTCGAATCCCGCTCTCCCCAGATATCCTGCCGTTGTGTCCCTGGGCAAGACACTTCACCCGCATTGCCTCCAGTGCCCATAACACTGGGTATGAATGTGTATAAATGTATAAAAATGTTCGGTGGTGGCCGGAAAGGCCGTTGGCGCAGATTGGCTGCCACGTTTCCGTCAGCCTGCCCCAGGGCAGCTGTGGCTGCAGAAGTAGCTTACCACTACCATTGTCTGTCTGGAGTGAATGAATAATGTACCTATTTGTAAAGCGTCTTTGAGTATATATGATAAAGCGCTATATAAAATCAATGCATTATTATTACAATGGTTTTGACTTTGTCACTTTTCTTCTTTAGCTGTGCTGCAACATTAATGGTGTGGCAGATAAAAGCTACAAAGTTTGTCCTCTTAACTATCAATGTGTCATCATCCATTTTGCATTTGTGAACACAAAAATTCCTTGCAGCAACATAATCTTGTGCTGGTGTGGGATTTGTTGATGGCTGTTCTTCCGTTTGAGCTGAACTTCTTTGAGAAAGGCCTGTTGTGTTTCTGACTATTCCTGCCTCTCTTAACTGTCTTTAGAGCTTTTGCATATGAGATTTTCTTACTTATTCTGATTTCCTGGGCTTGTTTATAGTTTCCCTCTGCACAGCACATCCTCCATATGCAGCACTGTGGTCACCCCCGCAGTCGCAACACTTTACTTTGGCGTCCTTTTTACATTTACCATATTCGTGCCCCCCTCCACATCTAGCGCATCTTAACTTTCCCTTACATTGCTGAGCAGTGTGACCCATCCTTTGACATTTGTAGCACTTGAGTGGCTTTGAGATGCATTCTCTGACACTGTAATATAGGTATCCTATTTGGACTGATTTAGGAAGTATTTCCTCATACTGAATCATTACAGTGTATCCTTCAGTGAACCTTCTCTTTTACTCTTTAGCCTTTTCACATCCTTTACCTTTCCTCCTTGGATCTCGTTTTTCACTTCTTCCATAGACATGCTCAAAGGGACACCTGACATAACTCCCCTCAAGTTTGCCATTGCGCCAGGAACATGCACCTTCATTTGTTCTCCGTTTAGACATGTCATTGCCAGTATTTTCTCTTGCTGTTGTTTACTTGATGCATGAATTGACAGTCGGTGATTATACAAGAACTCTGCAAACTTAACTCTCCCAATTTCTTTCTCAATTGCTTTTGTTAGCTTCACAGGGTGATAGTGCCCCCACCCTGATTGAACTCAGTGACAACCTTCCACTCATTCCCGACATCATCAAACTGCCATCCATGTTGGCTAGTTTGTGTTTTCTTCGCATTGTTACTTCCTCCCGTGTCACTCTCATCTGACCCGCTTCTACCTCTTGATGCCCCCCTAGCTGCTCTTTTCCACCTCCCAGACCTGTATAGTGTCCAATCCATCTCATCTCTATCGAGCCCGTCAGAACTAGATGCAATAATGCTATCCGCCACAAACAAATCACCCCTCCCGCCAACTGAGCAAAGACGTAAATGCTGTCTCCACCTTCCACCTGTCGAAGTCTGTCCGCCGCCCCAGTGGTCCATCTGGTCTTCTTAAAAATGTTAAAAGTCTTAAAATTCCAGGAGCTTCCTCAGCAGGAATCTTCTTCGTCTCAAGCCTCTTGTTGAGATGGTCGCTTTAAACTCTCTCTTTATAATTCGAGCTTGCATGCAAGGAGTGGAGACGATGATGTAATTTACGTCATACAAGCTTCATGGTCAACAGACGTGCAGAGCGGATGTGGAGTATAAACCCAGCTTCACACCAACAAGCACAGCACTGCACCGACAATCTCCCACAATGACTACATAGCTGTGTGCCTCTGGGGGGTGGGGTCACATGTGAAAACTGACTACAGAGGTAGAGCAGTCTTCATTTTAGGCTCTCCAATTTACTTTATTTCTCCATCTAATAAGTTAACTATGGCAAAATATTTATTTTGTCAGGCAGCCATTTGTTGGGAAAGAAATGTATTACAAATTCAAGCATTTTTAAGCACTTTCACAACCTTGAAAATGCAACATTCAAATTCATGCATTTTCCAGCACCTGTGGGAACAATGCCCGAATTAGATTGATCTCAAATTTGGAGTCATCCAAGGTGTTGATGAGTTTAAGCTTCTGTATAAATTTGAAGTCAATTCAATGAGAAATGAAGAAGCTAGTGTTGTGACAACTTAAAATGGTCTGAAAAAAGGACAACAGCAGATGTTTGTTTTTGTTTTTTGTTTTTGTTTTTTGTTTTTTTTTTAAAAAAGACGTATAAACAGATTAAAACAAGAAAGGGCAATGGATACATTAACAAGGATTTGATAAAATATGACTGGGAATCAATCAATATCTAATAAAAAATGACATTAATAAAGCTGAATTCTTAAAGATATTTACATTCTTGTATGACAAAAAATTGTCCAACCAAATAATATAGTAGAAATCATAAATACTATGATAACACAGGGTTACAAAAATTATTTTTTTGTAAGTTGTATGTGTTTTTTCAACTGATTCAAGACAATTTTGCACCGCTGAATCCGAAAATGACATCCGTTTCTCTCAAACAGGTGCTAAGTAAAAACCTGTACTTACTTAGTACTTACTTAGTACTGTGAATGTACTTACCTTTATATAAAGGTAAGTACATGTAAATTGAATGTGACGTCATCATTGTTCAAAATTCAGAGAATTTCAAGACATAAAAAAGAATTTTGCATCATATAAAGTGGAAATACCCATACATGTAAACAAAAACGTATAAAACAACATGTGCCATAATTCAAAAAGCTGACCTGACTGAGCAAAACCAATGTGATTTTTGGATTCAGCACATCAAAATTGTCCTAAATCAGCTTTAAAAAAAACTTAAGACAATAAATTTGGTGTTGACCAGTGTAATCAGTGGATGATGTCTAAGGGATTACAAACTGTCTCTACAAAGTAAAAATACAGTTTAGAGAGAATTTATACACTATAGAGCTCAGGAAGTAGAAAATAAACAGAAGAAATATTAAATTAACTGATATTATAGATATTTGTAAGAAGGAATATTACAGTAAAATATTAGAAAACTGTGAAAATGGCATTAAAAGGTACAAGCGGTATATTAAAAGCATAATCAAAAATTGCCACAGACAGGTTACTAGCCTCAGCATTTTATTGAAAATGAGAATATATTAAAAAAGTGAATGTGATAGTTGTAGTATATGTGACGTGCCGCACGAACACGCAGGTGATGTCAGCACATTGGTGTTGGGGTTTGAGCCAGTTCAGTAACACTGCTCTATATATACATGTGTTCTAGCCCAAAAAAGCTAACCTCAGCACATGGTCTTTGTCCACCCATTCTTCAGACATAACATTGGCGACGAGGAAGGAGACTTTAGTTACACCTCTACAGCCATTCCTCGCCTTGCCAAGTGAGCCACCGGTTCTAGAGGCTAGCGAGGTGAGGCTAAGGGCCATGGTAATTCATAACCTGCAGCGAGGGACACAGTATCTTTCAGACTCTCGGACACAAACAACGACTGTGTGACTTTGTTGGATGGGCATTTCACTGCTCCACAGAGCGGAATGATCTGGAGAATTATGTTTCGCCAGCGCCGACAGCGAACGGATGAGTTGGTCCAGCAGTATATCACTGACCTTTGCTGATTGGCTATCCATCCATCCATCCATCCATCCATCCATCCATCCATCTTCTACCGCTTTTCCGGAGGTCCGGGTCACGGACGCAGCAGTTCAAGCAGAGAAGCCCAGACGTCCCTCTCCCCGGCCACCTGCTCCAGCTCTTCAGAGATGATACCAAGGCGTTCCCAGACCAGCTGGGAGACATAGTCTCTCCAGTGAGTCCTGGGTCTGCCCCGGGGTCTCCTCCCAGAAGGAAGTGCCCAAAACACCTCAAGTGGGAGGCGTCCAGGTGGCATCCTGATCAGATGCCCATACCACCTCAACTGGCTCCTTTCAATGTGGAGGAGCAGCAGTTCTACTCTGAGCCTCTCCTGGATAACTGAGCTCCTCACCCAATCTCTGAGGGTGAGTCCAACAATCCTAGGAAGAAAGCTCATTTCAGCCGCTTGTATCCGCAATCTGGTTCTTTTGGTTATTACCCAAAAGCTCATGATTATAGGTGAGGGTAGGAACGTAGATTGACCGGTAAATCAACAGCTTTGCCTTAAAGCTCAGCTCCCTCTTCACTACAACAGACAGACACAATGTCGGCACTGCAGATGCTACTCTGATCCATCTGTCAATCTCTCGCTCCATTCTTCTTTCACTCATGAATAAGACCCCAAGATACTTAAACTCCTCCACTTGGGGCAGGAGCTTGTCCCCAACCCGGAGAGGACAATACACCTTTTTCCAGCTGAGGACCATGGACTCAGACTTGGAGGTACTGATTCTCATCCCAGCCACTTCACACTCAGCGGCAAACCGTCCCAGTAAGACCTGTAGGTCATTGCTGGATGAAGCCAGCAGGACAACATCATCTGCAAACAACAGAGATGAGATCTTGTGGTCACCAAGCATGACATCCTCCGTTCCCTGGCTGCGCCTAGAAATCCTGTCCATAAAAATTATGAACAGGATCGGTGACAAAGGGCAGCCCTGGCGGAGTCCAGCTCTCACTGGGAATTAGTCCGAATGAGTGTTGGCAATACAAACCAAACTCTTACGGTCGTACAGAGACCGAATAGCTCAACAAGCCCGATGCCCCATACTCCCAAAGCACCCCCCACAAAAAACCATGAAGGACGCGGTCAAATGCCTTCTCCAAGTCCACAAAACACATATAAATTGGTTGGGTAAACTCCCACAAACCCTCGAGGATTCTCGAGAGGGTAAAGAGCTGGTCCGATGTGTCATGGCCAGGACGAAAACCACATTGCTCCTCCTGAATCTGAGGTTTGACCAACGGCCGGACTCTCCTCTCCAGTACCTTGGCATAGACCTTCCCAGGGAGGCTGAGGAGTGTGATCCCTCTGAAGTTGGAGCACACCCTCTGGTAGCCCTTTTTTGAGGAGAGGAACCACCATCCCGGTTTGCCATGCCAAAGGCACTGCCCCCGACCTCCATGCAATGTTGCAGAGGCGTGTCAACCATGACAGCCCTACAGCATCCAGGGCCTTGAGGTACTCAGGACGAATCTCGTCCACCTCCAGGGCCCGGCCACCAAAGAGATTTTTAACCACCTTGGCGACCTCAGCTCCTGTGATAAGCGAGTCGTCCCCCTCGTCCACAAGCCCTGCTTCCTCTGTGGAAGGCATGTGAGTGGGACTGAGGAGATCCTCGAAGTATTTCTTCCACCGCCCGACGATATCCCCAGTCGAAGTCAGCAGCGCTCCATCCGCACCATACATAGTGTAGACAGGGAGCTGCTTCCCCCTCCTGAGCCACTGGACAATTTGCCAGAATCTTTTCGAGGCCGACTGAAAGTCTTGTTCCATGGCCTCACCGAACTCCTCCCATACCGGAGTTTTTGCTTCAGCAACCACCCGAGCTGCATTCCGCTTGGCCTGCCGGACACCTCAGCTGCTTCGGGAGTCCCACAAGCCAACCAAGCTTGATAGGAATCCTTCTTCAGCTTAATGGCCCCCTCACCACTGGTGTACACCACTTGGTTCGGGGGTTGCCACCATGAGATGCCTCGACGGCCTTGCGGCCGCAGCTCTATACAGCCATTTCAACAATGGAGGTGGAGAACATGGCCCATTCAGACTCCATGTCTCCAGACCCCCTCAGAATGTGGTTGAAGTTCATCCGGAGGTGGGAATTGAAGACTTTCCGGACAGAGGCCTCAGCCAGATGTTCCCAGCACACCCTCACTATACGTTTGGGTCTACCAGGTCTGGCATCCTCTCCTGCCATCGGATCCAACTCACCACCAGGTGGTGATCAGTTGACAGCTCTGCACCTCTCTTTACCCAAGTGTCCAAGACATAGTGTATGGTCACAGGTCTAATGACATGATAACAAAATCGATCATCGACCTGTGACCTAGGGTGTCCCGGTGCCAGGTGCACATATAGACACCCTTATGCTTGAACATGGTGTTCGTTATGGACAAACTGTGGTTAGCACAGAAGTCCAATAACTGAACACCACTTGGGTTCAGATTGGGCAGGCAATTCCTTCCAATCACCCCCTTCAGGTTTCACTGTTGTTGCCCACCTGCGCTTTGAAGCCCCCAGGAGGACAATGGAGTCTCCAAGAGGAGCACTCTCCAGCACTCCAGAGACTCCAAAAAAAGGGTGGGTACTCTGAACCATCATTTGGTGCACAGGCACAAATGATGGTCAGGACTCGTTTCCCAACCCGAAGGCACAGGGAAAAAACCCTTTCATACACCGGGGAAAACTCGAGGCAGCAAGGTGGGGGGATACAAGAATACCCACCCCTGCTTGTCACCTCTCGCCTGAGGCAACTCCAGAGTAGGCCAAGCTGTAGCCCCTCTCCAGGGTACTGGTTCCGGAACCTGAGCTGTGTGTTGAGGTGAGGCCGACTATATCTAGCTGGTATCTCTCAACCTCATTAACTAGCTCAGGCTCCTTCCCCATCAGAGAGGTGACATTCCACATCCCAAAAGGCAGTTTAAGAAGCCTGGGATCAGACCACCAAGGTCTCCACCTTTGACCGCCACCTGATCCCCATAGCACTAGAGCCCCATGGTCCCTCCTGCAGGTGGTGAGCCCACTGGAGGGCGGACCCATGTAACTCCTTCAGGCTGAGCCCGGCCGGGTCCCATGGGTGGAAACCCAGCCACCAGACACTAGCCATCAAGCCCCTCCCCCAGCCCTGGCTCCAGGGTGGGGCCCCGGTAACCCCATACCGGGCACGGTACACTGAATCCTTGTTCTAGCATTCATCGGGAGTCTGTTGGCTGGTTCTAGGTCTGCCCCTTCACCAGGGCCAGTTTGTGTTGGGCGACCCTACCAGAGGCAAATTGCCCTGGACAATATAGCTCCTGGGATCACTAGGGCACGCAAACCCCGCACCATGATAAGGTGACGATCCATGAGGGGGCTGTTTGGCTAGTATGTGTAAATTTGGCCACTTGGAAGACGAGATGGCTCGAGAGCAGTTAGCGGTGCACACCAGGAATTTGAGGCTGTGGGAGAAGCTGTTGATGACAAGAGTCTGTGAACAACCAGTATCCAACAAAGCAGAGTGCAATGTGCCATTTACCAGTATACTAATTAATGGGGTAACACAGGATTCATTTGGAGAAATACACTGCTCAGGTCTTGGGACATAGCACAGGTTTGTAGATTTGGATTTCTTAACTGGACAAAAGGGACAAATATAACCTACTTCATCACAGTTGTGATATAAAAACAACATTACTACCCAGTTGAACTTTATGATTGCTTGGAGTTATAGTTAATCGCTTTCTCAAGCTAGCATATACTGATGCATAGTTATAAGAACCACCACTTTTACCCAACCCCTCAGACTTACCACCTGTTGCTCTGAGCTGGCCAATATAGTGGTAGATTCCTGGTCCCTTGTGCGCCATCACATATACATCAGCCAAGTCAACAGCCACCTTAGCAGTCTTTGGATTGTGTTTCTTGACCCAAGCTTTAACCTCCTGAAAAAGTACTCCGATTTATTGCTCGAGTACCAATTTCTCCCTTATGTCTTCCTTTGTACAGGTATCATATGCAACCCACTGACAGAACAAGTCCTTAGGGCGAATATAAAGCTCCTTAGGTGACTCGTCAACTGGTATCTCATAAGAACAAAACCTCTGTTGGTATGTGTCTCAGTTAATCTCATACTTTGTCAATATAGCAGCCTTTAACAATTCATAATCTTTTGTATCTGTAGGGTCCATAGCCACAAAGGCACTTCTGGCTTTTCCAATCAACAGTGGAATCAGCCCAACACCCTGCTGCTGCCGAGGCCAACTGTAGATCTCTGCTAGTCTTTCAAAAGCTGTGAAATACTGTTCAACATCATCGGTGTCCTCCAACTTTTGCAATTTGGGTTCTCTAGAAGGCACCTCCCTTAGTGCTAGCTGTGGCTGACTGTTCAAAGTTGCTTCCATATCCCTTTGGAACTGTGCTACTTGATGGGAAATGACCATGAATTTATTCTCCTGCTCAGCAACCTCCTTCTTCTTTTATCCCTCTCCATCTGAGCCTCCATCAAGCGTTCAAACATTAAGGATAATGTGGTAAATGAGCTCTCCATAGTCATACTTGCACTGACTCCAGACTGGGCAATCACTTTCATAATGGCTAAGGCTGCACCTTCCTCCACATCATCCTCTACTTGTTGTTGCTATTGAAGGAGTTTCTTAGGAGGCATCCTCAGCTTTTCTTCTGACACCACATGTAAGGATGACCTGCTGTTAACCAGGGCAGTGGAAATGACATTCAAAAGCTAGAAGCAGCTGCCCAGTTAGTAACACAGCTAGGGGCTCTCGACACGTGCTCCCCACATTCAGCTCCACTGGCAGAAGCCGTGGCTCCAGCTGCTCAGCCTTCTGACTCCACGTCTCTTCATGACAGCCCCAGGGTAAACGTTGCAGGACAACAAGGTACCACAGCACGCCAATCCTGCGGTAACTGAGCCTCATCCTCGCACTCCACACATACACCTGCCCGCCTAGCCACGGGATGGAGGTGCCAACACTGTAATGAGCTCAACTACTTCGCCAGAGTGTGCTGCTTGGCTCTTGTAAGCCCGTCTTCTCACCCTCCCAGTCGGCCCAACCTGACCACCATCCACTCAGTTCCACTTCGCCGGAGTGTGCTGCTCGGCTCCTGTAAGCCCGTCGTCTCACCCGCCCAGTCGGCCCAACCCGACCACCATCCACTCAGTTGGCTCCGACAACAGGCCATTCAAGTGGTGCACAGTGGAACTGGATGGCATCAGTCTACCATGACTGCTGGACACCGCTGCCTCAAGGTCCCTGGTAAATGAGTCCATGGTCAGGAAGCTTTTCCCCTGGAAGACGATTAGGGCAGACGCGGAGGAGCTGTTTGGCTATGGACACGTTAAGATTGGCATGGTGGGAACAGTCACCTTGTCAGTATGCTATGGCTCCAGAGTTCTTCTTGTGTTCGCATTCCAAGTGACCCGCCAGGGTGCCAATCTCCTGGGCTTCTCCATTACAGATCACACGGGTTCCGCCATATTGACTGTTACCTCAACTTGACAACATCGCTGGCCGTCACCTTTCACAGGCCTGGGTTGCCTCACTGCCTTCACCAGGGACACAAATACACAAATACAAAAAAAAAAAAAAAAAAAAAAAAAAAAATCCAAGATGGCGCCGCGGATGGCAACCACTGGCTTCTGCTCTCTGATGTTTTTGATAATTTTGTGTGTTTTTTTGGACTTCTGCTCTTCTGTCCGAATCACCTATTCAAGGGAGGAACTACTTTCACTCAGACTACCTCCCAATGCAACTTCTCCGCCAGTTACTGCTGCTGATCTGAAGTTTTTTCAGTCCATCTTAGCTGTGGGAGCAGCGGCTATTGGCGCTGGCCGGAAACGAAGGCGGCGTGGTAAACGTGCCGGTGCGTTAGTCAGGCTGAAGAAACGAGGATTTCGCACGCCGCTCCCATCGATCCATCTGGCAAATATCCGCAGTTTGGCGAACAAAATGGATGAACTGCTGCTCCTGACTCACAAAAACCGGGATTTTAGCAGATCTGGCGCCCTTTGTTTCACGGAGTCCTGGCTGAGTGAACACATCCCGGACAGCGCGGTCCGTCTGGACGGATTTCAACTGTTTCGCGCTGATCGCAGCCGAGAATTTTCTGGAAAGACTAAGGGTGGTGGAATCTGCTTCTACATAAACGAAGGTTGGTGTACTGATGTCACAGTGTTGAAGAAGTTTTGTAGCCCTAACCTAGAGTCACTGTTCATAAACTGTAAACCCTTTTATTCACCGCGAGAGTTCTCCTCATTTATTCTGGTCGGAATTTATATCTCGCCTGCTGCTTGTACAACGGAGGCACTGCAGCTCCTCGCTGACTAGATAGCAGAGGTGGAGGAAAAACATCCAGACTCTCTGCTTATCATTCTGGGTGATTTCAATAGAGCTAATCTCACAAATGAGCTTCCTAAATACAGACAGCATATTAAATGTCCCACCAGGGACACAAATACACTTGACCACTGTTACACAGTTTTAAGAAATGCCTATCATGCCGTCCCCCGTGCAGCTCTGGGTTTTTCTGACCACTGCCTGCTCCATCTTATTCCAACATACAGACAGAAACTAAAAACTTCCAAGCCTGTTGTAAGGACTGTGAAGAAATGGACTGTGGAATCAAAGCTGAAGTTACAAGCCTGCTTTGACTGCACAGATTGGAGTGTTTTTGAAGCTGCAGCCATTAACTTAAATGAACTCACTGACACTGTGACATCATACACCTGTTTCTGCGAGGACATGTGTGTGCAGACCAAGACCTTCTGCATATACAACAACAATAAACCCTGGTTCATTCCTAAACTGAAGCAGCTACGTCAGACCAAGGAGGAGGCCTACAGGACTGGTGACTGGACTCTGTACAAGCGGGCCAGAAACATGCTGACGAAGGAGACCAGGCTTGCTAAGAGGAGCTACAGTGTGAAGTTACAAAAAAACTTCTCAGCTAACAACTCTGCTTCTGTCTGGAGAGGCCTACGGAATATCACCAACTACAGGAGACCATCCCCCCACCCTGCGGAAAACCTCCAGCTGGCTAATGACCTAAACAGCTTTTACTGCAGGTTTGAAAAGAACCTACAGTTCTCACCTCCCACCCACACAAAAGGATTATCTGCAGCCCCAGGAACTCCATCCCTCCTCCACTCTGACCTCCCACCAGCACTAATGATCTGTGAAGAGGAGGTGCGCCGGGTCTTTCAGAGACAAAAGATCAAGAAGGCTGCAGGACCTGATGGTGTGTCTCCGTCCTGCCTGAGAGTCTGCTCCAACGAGTTGGCCCCCATCTTCACCCGGATCTTTAACAGATCACTGGAGCTGCGTGAAGTGCCTTCCTGCTTCAAACGCTCCATCATCATTCCAGTTCCCAAGAAACCCTCTATTACAGGATTAAACGACTACAGACCTGTTGCCCTGACCTCTGTGGTCATGAAATCCTTGGAGAGATTGGTGCTGAACCACCTGAAGGTCATCACAGGCCCCCTGATGGACCCACTGCAGTTTGCCTACCGGTCAAACAGGTCAGTGGATGATGCAGTGAATATGGGACTACATTACATCCTGCAACACCTCGACTCCCCAGGGACGTACGCCAGGATCCTGTTTGTCGACTTCAGCTCAGCGTTCAACACCATCATCCCAGGCATTCTTCATCAGAAACTCCTCCAGCTCAAGGTGCCCCCCTCCACCTGCCAGTGGATCTCCAGCTTTCTGACTGACAGGTGGCAACAGGTGAAGCTAGGGAGATTTACATCCAGCTCCCGAAAAATTAGTACTGGCGCCCCCCAAGGATGTGTCCTTTCCCCACTGCTCTTCTCCCTCTACTCCAACGACTGCACCTCAGAGGACCCTTCGGTGAAGCTCCTGAAGTTTGCGGACGACACCACAGTCATCGGTTTGATCCGGGATGATGATGAGTCTGCATACAGGCGGGAGGTGGAGCAGCTGATCCTCTGGTGCAGCCAGAACCATCTTGAACTTAACCCAGCCAAAACGGTGGAGATGACTGTGGATTTCAGGCGACACCCCCCTTCATTCCCCCCACTCACCATCCTCAACAGCACAGTGTCCACTGTGGACTCCTTCAAGTTTCTGGGTACCACAATCTCCCGGAACCTGAAGTGGTCCTCCCATATTGACACTGTCCGGAAAAAGGCCCAGCAGAGGTTGTTTTTTCTGCGTCAGCTCAAGAAGTTTGATTTGCCTCAGGAGCTGCTGGTTGTCTTCTACACCGCCATCATCCAATCTGTCCTCTGCTTTTCCATCACTGTCTGGTTTGGATCTGCCACTAAACAGGACAAGACCAGACTGCAGCGGATCATTAAGTCTGCGGAGAGGATCATTGGTACCGACCTACCCCCCATTGAGAACTTATATCGGTCCATAACCAGGAAACGGGCGGGAAACATCTGTGCTGACCCATCACACCCCGGCCACAAACTGTTTGAACTTCTATCTTCTGGTCGTCGTTACAGATCACTGAAGGTCAAAACCACCCGTCACAGGAACAGTTTCTTTCCTCAAGCCATCACTCTGATGAACTCCTAACATTCACCTAGTCCTACCTGTTGCTGTACTCATGACTTTTCATCCATTATTACATTGCACATAACTCTCACACTGCTTTTTACTTCATTCACATTATATCACTGAATCTGAGTCCACATTGAAATACTGTGTGATTGTATATTTTTTCATATATTTCTGCAAAGTGTGGTTAGTCCGAGTAAATAACTGCATATATTCCTGTATATATTTGCATCCTTTTATAGAAACGTGGACAGACTGTAATTTACTGTACATACTCTGGTTGTCATTGAATCCTTATTTAAATCCTTCACCTGAACAACGAGAGCAAGTTTTTAGCCAAAGTCAAATTCCTTGTATGTGTTGTGCATACTTGGCCAATAAAGCTGATTCTGATTCTGATTCTGATTCAACCACCAGCCACTCATCAACCCTGCTGTGTCCTGTTATCCTGCCCCTTTGCCAGCTGCCCCTCTCTCTACGAGATGATGTTATGGTGAAGCTGCAGAAACTCCTGGATGCAGGTATCATCGAGCGGATCAACGCATCTCCCTCGATCTCTAACCTGGTGGTGACTAAGAAAAAAAAATGCGTGGTTTGCGGCCCTGTGTCGACCTCAGAATGGTAAATAAAGCAGTAATCATTCAGTAGTAATGATATTTTGGCTGTAATAGGGTGACAGACTGGCCCGGTAGTGTTACCTTTGTTAGACAGCAAGGGTCTGTTTGCCAACTGCTTTAAAGATCGTCTCAGTGAGGACAGGCCAATAGACTGGCCAGCATCTGTAAATGTCTCGCCGTGTCAAAGCGTTATCTTGTCTGCTTCTGTTTTTAATTGCCTTCGTTTTTAATTTTTTATCTCTTTTTGCTGATATTAGCTTTTGCTTGGTGCTAGCTTAGTGTTGGCCTAGCAGAAAGCCCAATCAGACACACGGGTGGATCGGACCCCGGGCGGGGCTGTTCATCGGGCTAGGCTAACCTGTTTTTAGCTGTTTTTGGCTGGCTGGCTATCCACTTCTCGCCTGGAACGTCATAGCTCCATCCCCAACGTGTGTCAGCTGTGTGTCCCTCCTTAGGATGGTTTCTGAGTTGGAAGTGAGACTCTCCAACCTCTATAAGATTCGGGAGGCTGAAGACCACCTTGACACTATAATTCTCGGGCGAACAACGGCCCTGGCAACCGACTCGCAGCTAGCAGAGACGGCTACTTACCTGGGTGAATTCAGCACATCACCAGCCACTTCCACCCCTGCTCCAGTCTCTTCAGATGTCCAGGACCCCAGCAATAAACACCGGCTTCAGCTTGGAGCTAATCCCAAAGCCCTGGGTGTTTTTTCTCATCCTCAGTGCGCGCCCTGGACCTTGGTTGGGCCAACTAGCAAACATTGGCGATTGACCAGACAGGGCTGCGCCGCTTCTCTTCCCTTGCTACTGGAAAACAGATCCGACATCCTTTCTCTGGAAGATTTTCCCCACCTGGACGTCGATCATCCGCCCATGGCCGCCCCTCCTCCTCCTCCTTCAGCGGCGGCCCAAACCTGCAAGCCCCGGATTAAAACTACTTTAGGTGTGCCAAATTATACACCAGCTCCAAAAAGAAGAGTGCGCATCACCCTGCCATCACAACAACATCGACAAAATTATCCACCACTTCAGAAACCACCAACAAAGCCCCCCCAGATGACACTGGTAATTGGTGACTCGATTATGAGGAACGTCAGAAGCAGGTACTGTGTCACTAAATTTTTTCCTGGGGCTAAAGTGTCTGACATTGAGGCCCTTACCCCTGACCTATTAAATGAATTCCTCCATGCTAAAACTGTCATTGTACATGTTGGATGCAACAACATCCCAGATGAAGCGTCGGAGATCTTAAAGAGTGACTTCAGGAGCCTTTTCTCCACTCTTAGGGACTGTGGCAGACGTGTGTTTATCTCTGGGCCTTTGGCACCTTTCAGACGAGGTTGCAATTATTTTAGCAGATCTCTCAGCCTTAATACCTGGTTGTGTTCTACATGTCCTACTTTTAAAATTGGTTTTGTAGACAATTTCAACCTGTTTTGGAGCCGCCCATCACTTATGAGGCCAGATGGCATCTATCCAAATAGACTTGGTGCATGTGTTTTAAGGGACAATCTGTTTTATTCCATTCAGCGTTTTTTAGTACAGTGACTGAAATTTGGTGCATTAACTCACTCCGAAGTTCCTGGGTCTGCTAACCAGCCCTTCTTTGTTTCCACTTCTCATATTAATCCTATTAATCCAAATAATCCTAACTGTTTAGATCAGTCTTCAGTTTATAACCCCATAGAGATTGTGTCTGTCTCCCATTACCCAAAATATTATAACCCAAGAAAAATACAACATAACTTGATAAATACACGCTTTTCTGCAGCTCCTCCTCATCCGCCACCCCTCAACTTTGCCCCTGCCTTCCCCCTTAGAGAACCTTTGTCTACTCCCCCCAAAGTTAATAAAAATATAATGTATAAACATCCCAAAGTGATTAAACAAAATGTTGGTAAAACTCAAATTAAACATCAAGTCTCTAAATTTAATAATTTGGCCTCTGTTCCTCCTCATAATTTAAAAATTAAATGTGGTTTGTTAAATATTAGGTCTTTAACTCCCAAGTCTCTACTAGTTCATGATCTATTAATTGATCATCAGATTGATTTAATATCCTTTACAGAGACTTGGCTAGGGCAAGATGATTATGTTGGTTTAAATGAATCAACTCCCTCTGGTTATCTAAACTATCATAATCCCAGAAGTTCTGGTCGTGGAGGTAGAGTAGCGGCAATTTTCCATTCTAAATTACTAGTTAATGTAAAGCAAAAATCATGTTTTAATTCCTTTGAGGGCCTGGTCTTCAGTATGGGGCATGTTAGCAACCTTAACTTAAATCCAATTTTCTTTGCCATAGTTTACTGTCCTCCCTCGGCCTACTCAGAGTTTTTATCCGAATTTGCCAAATTTTTAGCTGATTTAGTGCTGAAATCAGATAGAATAATTATAGTAGGGGATTTTAATATACATGTTGATGTAGATAGTGACTGTCTTAATAAGGCATTCAATTCAATATTAGACTCAATGGGGTTTTCCCAGAAAGTAGAAAATTCTACCCATTATCTCCACCACACATTGGACTTTGTTCTGACTTATGGTATAGAAATAGAAAATCTGGTAGTGTCTCCTCATAATCCTGTACTGTCAGACCATTGTCTGTTAACCTTTGTTTTCACTACTTCTGATTATTTGACTCCTAAAGAAAAATATTACTCCAGCAGATGTCTTTCACATTACGTTGTTACCAAATTTTTGCAGATTGTCCCTTCTATACCATGGGTCAACACGACGGAAATAAAAGATGGAGAGCCTGCTAACTAACTAACTAACTAACCTGCACTTATATAGCGCTTTTCTAGTCACAAAGACCACTCAAAGCGCTGCTTCCGTAATTGATATCATGGTAGATAGTGTTACCGCTTCTCTGCATCAGACTCTAGATTTGGTGGCCCCTTTAAAAAATAAAAAGTCTAACCAGAGATTTCTAACCCCTTGGTTTAACACAGAAACTCGTAGCTTAAAACAGAAAACTCGTCAATTAGAAAGAAAATGGCATTCCACTAATTTAGATGAATTCTATTTAGCGTGGAGAAATCATCTTTTAATTTATAAAAAATCTCTTAGAAAAGCTAGAACAAGTTATTACTCTGCATTAACCTCTTGCGCTCCGTTGTACCGCGGGCAGGCAAGTCTCTGCGTCCTAGGGCGCACGAGGGCGCACGAGAGCGCACGATGCCGGACGCATGACTCGGACGCATGATCCTGATGGTGGTGATGTAGGTGGTGCGGCGTCCAAGTGCGCACTGAAAATAAAAGCTGCAGACACAGCCGCGAACAGATTAGTTCATCTGATTGACCTCTCATTCGACTAATAAGAGCCTTGAATTGGGTTTCTGAAACTTTGAAGAACCAATGAATGAAAACCTAGCCAGAAGGACCCGCCTCCCAATGCTGTGAATGCAGTAAGCCAGTTGAAGCAGAGAAGTTCGCGAGCTGTTTTTTTAAGGCTGGGTGAAGAGAGACTGCTGCTGCAGAGAAAAAAAGGACCCGCAGGAAGAACCCACAGACCCAGCAGCACGGAGACCACCCACAAATGCAACCTGTGTGACAGGGAGTGCCATTCGTGCACCGGCATGTTCGGCCACAGGCGGTGCTTATTTGTTTTGGTTCCAGCAGAGTAGACGTTATGATTTCTTCCATGGTCATAGACCAACGGAGGCTGAAGACGAAGGCTGAGTGACACACACGCCTTCGCCAGTCTTTTTTTAATTACTACTGTTATTTGTTTTGAAAAATTGTTCGCCAAAAACTGCAATCATGGAAGCACAAAACCGCAATAATGGAATTATGTTTTGATCGGGTCGCGAGACCAGAACCACGAGCGGACCAGTGTCGCGTTCATCTGACAGTGAGGAAGAGAAGTTCGCCAGGACTCTGCTGCTGTGAAGAGGTAAGCTGTTATAAGCTAAATTATTATTTATCCCTGAAAATTGTAATCCAAAATGACTTTTGACCGATCGGTAAATTACAACTGTGAGGCGCACGATGTCCGAAGTGCGTGCGCCGCGTTACACGGTTCTTCGCCGCCTCCGGACAGTGAACGCCCTCCCCGCCACTACGATTCTGTAGCGGGGGGGTGGGGGGAGCCGCGGTGACAGTGTTGCTGTGGAAACATGCCACATCCGAGTGTAATCCGTCATGTAGCGATGGCCAATCTCCGTCCGCTGTAGTGAGGGAAGGGGGGGGCACCCCCCCCCCACACACACACACAGTAGCAAGGGGGGGGAAGCCGCGGTGACAGTGGAGCTGTGGAAATATGCCACATCCGAGTGTAATCCGTCATGTAGCGAGGGCGGATCTCCGTCCTCTGTAGTGGGGGGGGGACAACCCCCCCCCCACCACACACACACACACAGACACAGCCCTGAGTGTGACCTTTCATTAGAGCCCTAAATGAAGCTTCTACATTGAATCATTCAAAAGTTACAGACGTTTTTCCAAACTGTGCCATTTGGCACAATTTGGCACAGTTCCAAAACGCCTGGGAACAGCCTGAGAACAAAGCTGTGTAAAATATTCATTTTTTGTGGTATTGTTACAAAATTTGGACCTCAGCTGGATAACACTTGGTTCTACATTTCTGTTGCATTTTCCAGCCCGGATCTGAAGCTGTGTGTTATTTGCAAGCATTTGTATCCAAAAAAACACCCAGGCCAAATTTATTTTCTTCAAGTTCACTATGTTTAGATGACTGTAACTCAGTAGCCGGAGCACTTAGAGAGATCATGTTTTTTTTTGCCAAAAAATTCAAAGTGTTTTCTTTTAAATGAGACCAACCCCATGAAGAAGCTGCAAAGGGTTGAAGAACAGCTTTCGATTTACTTTGGGCACATTATTTTTTGGCGTTTTTAGGGAAATTGACCGGAGTGCAAGGGGTTAATAGAAGAGAATAAGAATAATCCCAGGTTTCTTTCAACACTATAGCCAGGCTGACAAAAAGTCAGGACTCTGTCAATCCTCGCATCCCCCTAGAGCTTTCTAGTCAGGACTTTTTGAACTTCTTCAATCATAAAATTTTAACTATTAAGAGATAAAATCAGTCAGATTCTTCCCACCGTAAACTTAAGTACAGCAACTACTACAACTCCTTCAATTGATATCTGTTTAGATAAGTTTACTCCAATTGACCTTTTAGAGTATGATAAAATAATCTCCTCATCCAAGCCTTCAACTTGTCTTTTAGACCCTATTCCTACCAGGTTATTTAAAAAAAAGTCTTCCTATTTATTGGTAGCCGTATTCTTCAAATAATCAGTTCTTCTTTAACTTTAGGTCATGTACCACAGGCTTTTAAAACTGCTGTAATTAAACCCTTACTCAAAAAACCAACACTCGATCCAGGAGTTTTGGCTAACTATCAACCAATCTCTAATCTGCTTTTCATTTCAAAAATCTTAGAAACAGTTGTTGCTACGCAATTATTTGACCACTTGCAGGGAAATGGTTTATTTGAAGAGTTTCAATCTGGGTTCAGAATTCATCACAGCACTGAAATAGCCTTAGTGAAGGTCACTAATGACCTCCTTATCGCATCTGATAATGGACTCATTTCTGTACTTGTCCTTTTAGATCTTAGTGCAGCTTTTGATACTGTGGGACACATATATGTACACATATGTATATCACTTCATGCTTCATATGTATACCACTTCAGGCTTCACATCTAAAGATTGAACAAAGGACTGAGTTTCTCTGGAGATAACAAGAGGATGTGAAAGTCTAGTCTTTGGTATGCAGAGAGACGGCCTGGGGGGATTTTCCTGGCCGCCAGAGGCTGGGGGTGGAGGTGTTAAGTTCTGAAGGAAGATGTATTGTTACTTGGGATTAAATACAATATGACTGTGTGCTTTGAAGCCCTGAGGTATTTAAAGGACGAATGTCTGGGTTTCTTTCTCTTTCTGTTTTTGATGATGTTGGATGATGTGAATAAACCTGACTCGTGAGATGAACTCTGTCTCGTCATTTCCACATCTCCCACACTGGTGACCCTAAGACGTATCATGAGTGAAACAAATTCCCCCGAGCCAGCCGGGTCAGGAGCTCCCAGCCAAGCGTATGCCGCTACCGTCCAGCTACCGGACTTTTGGCGAGACAACCCGCGCTCCTGGTTCCACTTGGTCGAAGCACAGTTCGCCCTCCGGGGGATAACGGTAGATGACACGAAGTTCTACCATGTGATTGCCAAGCTCGACAACCGCACGGCTCGGCATGTGCAGAGCCTTGTGGAGCAGCCACCAGCCGACGACAAATACGGCGGGTTGAAGGCTGCGCTCATCCAACGCTTCACTCTCTCAGTCCAAGAGAGAGCGGAGAGGCTCCTGGCTCTGAACGACTTGGGAGATGGCACGCCCGTTGACCTGATGGAGAACATGCTGAGCTTGAGGGGCTCAGACAACGACGACTTCATCTTCACCCACATTTTCCTGAGAACCCTACCTTCGGCCACGAGAGCGACCCTGGCCAATTCACCGTTGTTGGCCCAGCGGGACTTCCGCGCGCTGGCCCAGGAGGTGCACCGGATTCTCAACGCCAGCAAGCAGCGCACGGCCACCGCGGCAGCGACGGGGTTAGGCGCGACGGCCGGAGATGTTGAGGGGCCAGAGACGGCGGTAGCAGACCCACCGATGACGGCGGCGGCGGGGGCCAAGGATCGCAGAGGAGACAACCTCTGTTTCTACCATCGCCGCTTTGCAGAGAAGGCACGCAAATGTATACCACCGTGCCAGTTCAAGCGCTCGGGAAACGCCAAGCCCGGGGGTCGGTAGCAGCTGCGGCCCTCGGTGAAGAGAACAAGCTGCTCTACTTGACGGATGCGCGTTCGGGGAGGCAATTCCTGGTGGACACAGGCTCCCAAATGAGTTTCAGCACACCTACCTCCGCTGACCGGCTGGCGGGTCCCGGAGGTCACGGGGCGTCAGCAGCGAACGGCTCGGAGATTAAGAACTTTGGTGAGAGGAACCTGCTTCTGTCCCTGCACGGCCGTACATTTGAGTGGACTTTTGTTATAGCTGCAGTGAGTTTCAATATGTTGGGGGCTGATTTTCTGTGCTCACATGGTTTGTTGGTTGATCTTGCTAACAGGTGCCTGGTTAATGCACTTTCCTTTTATTCTATTCCCTGTGCAGCCCGAGTGACCCCACCCACAGCACAAGCCAACGTCACAACGGCAAGTGGTAAGTTCCACACACTGCTCACTCAGTTCCCAGCACTCATGGTTCCCACATTTTCAGCAACCGTCGCTAAACACGGAGTGGAACATTTTATTACTACCACCGGACGGCCCGTTTTTGCAAAAGCTCGACGCTTGGATTCAGCTAAACTGACCATAGCGCGCGAGGAGCTCGCCAACCTGGAAAAGTTGGGCATCATCAGGCGTTCGAAAAGCCCATGGGCTTCCCCGCTTCACATGGTCCCAAAAGCTGATGGCTCGTGGCGACCTTGCGGAGATTTCCACAGGTTGAACAACGCCACAGCGCACGACCGCTACCCAATCCCGCATATCCAAGATTTTTCCGTTCATTTGGCGGGGGCGCGCGTTTTTTCTAAGATAGACTTGGTCCGCGGTTACCATCAAGTCCCAGTGCATGCTGAGGACATACCCAAAACAGCGGTAATAATTCCGTTTGGCCTATTCGAGTTTTTGCGCATGCCGTTTGGGCTTAAGGGCGCTGTGCAGACGTTCCAACGCATGATGGACGCGGTGTTGCGCGATCTCCCCTTCGTATTCGTCTACCTGGACGACATCTTAGTAGCCAGCGCGTCCGAAGATGAACACGAAAACCACCTCACGGCAGTTTTCCGGAGGTTGGGAGAGCACGGGTTAATAATCAACCCAGCGAAGTGTCAGTTCGGGGTGATGCAGATTGATTTTTTGGGGCATCGCGTCTCCCCAGAAGGGGCGGTTCCGCTGCCTGACAAAGTACACGCGGTTACAAATTTTCCCCAGCCACAAACAGTCAAAGCGTTACAGGAGTTTTTGGGAATGGTGAATTTTTATAACTGTTTCCTCCCCCGCGCAGCGCAGCTCATGCAACCATTGTATGCCGCACTAAAAAAACAAAACCCCACAAATAAGACCAAATGGTCTCCGGAGCGAGAGTGAGCATTCTCTGAGGTCAAAACAGCCCTGGCAAACGCTGCCTTGTTAGCACATCCAGACCCAACGGCCCGCATAGCCCTCACTACTGACGCGTCAGATGTGGCCATAGGGGCGGTCGTGGAGCAGCATGTAGCCGGGGCTTGGCAGCCGCTCGCATTTTTCAGCAGGATTTTGCGCGATAGCGAACGAAAATACAGCGCATTCGACAGGGAGTTGTTAGCTCTCCACTTAGCCATTCGCCACTTCCAGTTCTGGCTGGAGGGACGCCGTTTCACCGCGTTCGTTGACCACAAGCCGCTGACATTCGCGATGGCCAAGGTTTCAGAACCGTGGTCAGGCCGGCAGCAGAGACAGCTGGCCGCAATCTCAGAGTTTACTACCGATATTCAACATGTGGCGGGTAAACTGAATGTAGTGGCAGACTGTCTCTCGCACGCCGTGGCGGCCCCAGTCCGCGTAGGGATAGATTATGCAGCTATGGCCGCGGATCAGGGTAGCGACGCGGAGGTGGGCGCGCTCCAGTCTGGACCAACAGGGTTAAGGCTGGAGAATAGGGTGCTGCAAGACGGTATGCCCCCCCAATCTGTGATGTCTCCACTGGGCGACCGCGTCCTGTGGTACCGGCCGCGTGGCGCCGCCGCATTTTTGACTCAATTCATTCTCTGGCGCACCCGGGAGTGCACGCGTCGGTCAAAATGGTGGGAGAGAAATTTGTTTGGCCGAGCCTGCGCAAACAAGTTAGAGAGTGGGCAGCAGCCTGCATGGCTTGTCAACGAGCCAAGGTGCACAGACACACGAGAGCTCCCTTGGAGCCGTTCCACATCCCGGCTAAGAGGTTCGATCATGTTCACGTGGACCTCGTAGGCCCCCTACCGCTGTCACAGGGGTGCACACACCTTCTAACAATGGTAGACCGCACCACACGCTGGCCGGAAGTGGTCCCACTGTCGTCAACCACAGCCGAGGAGGTGGTGCGCGCGTTTTTAACAGCATGGGTAGCACGCTTTGGAGTCCCGTCGGACATTACGTCCGATAGAGGTCCTCAATTCGTTTCCGAACTTTGGTCAGCGATGGCCCGCAGCCTGGGGGTAACGATCCACCGCACAACCGCGTACAATCCTCAGGCTAACGGGTTATGCGAACGTTTTCATAGGTCATTGAAAGCGGCTCTCAGAGCGTCGCTTACAGATGCAAATTGGGTAGACAGGCTACCGTGGGTTTTATTGGGGTTGCGTTCTGCACCTAAAGAGGATTTAGAAGCCTCCCCGGCTGAGCTGGTTTTTGCGCAGCCACTTCGGCTGCCCGGGGAATTTCTCCCAGATAATCCTGCGCCAGAATGCTCCCCGGCTCAGCGGTTGCAGAATGGCACGGAATCGGGCACGGTGCCTGGCCCCGTTCACCACATTTTCCGCGCGTTTTTGTGCCTAAGGCCTTAAAAAACGCGGAGTTTGTTTTTGTCAGACACGATGCCCATCACCCACCATTGCGACCACCTTATGATGGACCGTTTAGAGTGCTGGAAACAGGGGATAAGCATTTTTTGCTAGATCTGGGGGGCAGGAAAGAAAAGATCGGCATAAACAGGCTCAAACCCGCCTTTGTGGTGGCAGACGACGACGTGCTGTTGGCCAGGGCTCCTCGGCGCGGCAGACCCCCTAGGGGAAATTCCCCAGAACACCCACAGGGATTGACTAACAGTTCTCACCCTCAGACAGCAGCTCCCCAGCAGGATGGCGCCGCGGAAGTGGTAAAGCCCGCTTACAGCAGATACGGGAGGAGACTGAGGCCCAAGCAGCACGTGGACTGATGTGCAATGGTTTATCATGACATGCAGACTGTTATTCCGTTGTTCCATCTTAGACGTTTGGGGGGGGGGGTCATGTGGGACACATATATGTACACATATGTATATCACTTCATGCTTCATATGTATACCACTTTAGGCTTCACATCTTAAGATTGAACAAAGGACTGAGTTTCTCTGGAAATAACAAGAGGATGTGAAAGTCTAGTCTTTGGTATGCAGAGAGATGGCCTGGGGGGATTTTCCTGGCCGCCAGAGGCTGGGGGTGGAGGTGTTAAGTTCTGAAGGAAGATGTATTGTTACTTGAGATTAAATACAATATGACTGTGTGCTTTGAAGTCCTGAGGTATTTAAAGGACGAATGTCTGGGTTTCTTTCTCTTTCTGTTTTTGATGATGTTGGATGATGTGAATAAACCTGACTCGTGAGATGAACTCTGTCTCATCATTTCCACATCTTCCACAATACTATCGATCATAATATTCTACTTGATAGATTAGAACACTATGTTGGACTAAATGGAACTTCGCTGCAGTGGTTTAGATCTTATTTGTCTGATAGACTTCAGTTTGTTCATATCAATAATGAGTTTTCTTCCAACTCTAAGCTCAGTCATGGAGTTCCACAGGGATCTGTGTTAGGCCCTACTCTTTTTAGTTTATATATGCTTCCGTTAGGCAACATCATTAGAAAGCACTGTATACATATTCATTGTTACGCAGATGACACACAATTATACCTGTCAATGAAGCTCGATGATTGTAATCAATTAGCCAAGTTAGATGCCTGTCTTAAGGAAATCAAAGCTTGGATGACTTGTAATTTTCTGCTGTTAAACTCAGATAAGACTGAAGTCATTCTTGTTGGTCCAAAAAACCTTAGAAATACCTTTCCAAATCAAACTCTTAATTTGGATGCCGCTACTCTTACTCTGAATAGTTCTGTGAGGAGCCTTGGAGTTATTTTTGATCAAGATCTGTTTTTTAATTCACGTTTAGCACCTTGGGGGAGCCAGATTATTTAGCATCTCAGACAAGAGACAGTGGATAAACATGGGAGAACAATGCTCAGGAGGTTCCTGGCGAGATAGCAGGAAGGAGTCAAGGACAAAGGGGGTTGAATGCAGTGTGATGCAAATGTCATGTTGTGTGTGGAGAAATGCCATGAAACTTAAGAGGAAAGTGCCTGCTGAAATGTTCAGTCTGTTCTGTGCTAGAGACATGTGAAGTGTGTAATAAACTGTGTCATGAGCCCGACTCTTATTTCACACACTCCACACACGTATTAAATTTGTTTCTAAGACTGCCTTCTATCATCTGCGCAATATTGCCAAGATTAGGAGCATCTTGTCTCTGAATGATGCTGAGAAACTGATCCACACTTTTGTTAGCTCTAGATTAGATTATTGTAACTCGTTATTATCAGGTTGTCCTAAAATATCTTTAAAAAGTCTTCAGCTGATCCAAAATGCTGCTGCAAGAGTTTTAACTGGTTCTAGAAAGAGAAATCATATCTCTCCGGTTCTGGCCTCCCTTCATTGGCTTCCCATAGAGTTTAGAATTAAGTTTGAAATCCTTCTTCTCACTTACAAAGCTCTTAATAATCAGGCCCCCTTTTATACAAAAGATCTGATATTACCCTATCATCCTAACAGAGCACTACGCTCCCAAAATGCTGGATTACTTGTAATACCTAGAATCTCCAAAAGTGCAGTGGGAGGCAGAGCCTTCTGCTGTCAAGCTCCTTTCCTGTGGAACCAGTTACCAATCTGGGTTCGGAAGTCAGACTCGATCTCTGTTTTTAAGAATAGGGTAAAAACCTTCCTCTTCAATATAGCCTACGATTAGGGAGGGATCTTGTGTCTCTTAACCCCCCTCCCCTTTGTTTTAAAACTGTTAATAGATTTAGACTGCCGGGTGACCTCCAATAATGTACTTGGCTTCTCTCTGTTAATGTTTGCTCTCTTTATGTCTGGTCTTTTCATCTTCTCTATCCCCTCACCCCCCAGCCAGTCACAGCAGATGACTGCCCCTCCCTGAGCCTGGTTCTGCTAGAGCAGGGGTGCTCACACTTTTTCAGCATGCGAGCTACTTATAAAACAACCAAGTCAAAATGATCTACCTGTAGAGGGTTGGAAATAGTTAATAGTTATGTAAGAGGTGAAAAAGACATTTGGATAAGAAAATTTAAAAAAAACAGGCACCCCTACAATTTTATGTTATTCTTTAATTGTTTTATTTTTCTACAATGCATTTGTAATCCACCTGGCTCCATTATAACTCATGTGAGTTGAGTGCAGTTCCATACGCCGACCAATAGATGGCGCATGTCGCACAGTGATAGAGAGTAGACTCACGCACCGGAGGACGAAGAATAAACTCCTTGTGTGAAATAACGAAACGTGTTCTGCCGATTCTCTATCACAGGTTGGTAAATACTAATAATTCAAGAGTGCAATATAAACTGTAAGAGTCCTAGGATGTCCGAGATTATATTGTGATAAGTGTGAGGCGAAAAGCGGGTTTGTAAGGGTATTTCTGTTAAAGTTGATGTGTTGTTGTATAAGCTAACCTGCTAATGTTAATGATCGAGTGTATGGGACGTGCCACAACAGTGAAATCCGCCCACATGTTAGGAACCATTTGCTTACTTTATTTAAAGACAGTTATGAAACAGTTTTCATACAGTACGACATTTACTGGTTTGATTTGTCACCAAGTGTGCACATTTCGGGTGTATTTACGAATACCAGGAATACTATTGTAAGTGTGTTAGGTACACAGTGGCCAGGTCAGTGAATTGTTAAGAATAACACCACATGCTGTACATTTATGACAGTGCTTAAAATGATTAATGTAAATGTAAGTTCATGGGTTATTGTTTAAAATATAAACATTTGAACAAGTTAAAAGCTATATACATGGGAAGGAGATAAAACTGTCACGCCGCGCCATTCATCAGCGGCGCCACCTGCTCATGCACCTGCTACTCGTCAGCGGCGAAGGATAAAAGCCGCCTCGCCCTGAGCGTCGGCCTGAAGCCGTAGACTTCATTCCTCTTTCATGGGCTTCTACCACATTCTCTTCAGCATCCTCATCTCCGGTAAGAAAATCGCTTACCTCATCTCTCCAGTCTGCTCCCCTGTGCACAGGTGGATTCCTCGGCGGCGGACTATCCCGTCCCTCGCCTCTCCTCGCTGCTGCACCGAGCCCTGCAGGTGGCTGTCTCCCGGGCTTCCATCCTTGAAGCGCCAGTCATCTGTCCCAACAAGTAAGCTTCTCTCCCTCGCCTATTCTCCTCCTGTGTTGGTGTGTGCTCATCACCCTGTGTCTGATTTCTCCCATAGGGTTGCCGGCTGAACGGTCTCCTGCCTCTGGGTCCGAAGCAGACGCCACCACCAACACATTAACATTCCGCAGACACGCACCCAAACATCCCTGTTGTTAATAAACGGTTTGAACTACTCTGAGCCTGTGTGTGTGCGTCTCCTGAGCCGAACGTTATGTCAGTACGGCTTCAGCAGAGCGGCTCGGCAGACGGCGGGCTCGCACACCGGTTTACCATCCTCGAGGCTCGGGTGGATCAGATTGTTTATCAGCAACAGGTGGTTCTTAATCAATTATTAGAACTAACTAACCGATTGAACCGCTTGGACCCCCAACAGCCGTTCCTCCCGACTCGCCAGGGTGGCGCGGCTCCTGCTGTTCCAGCGGCCGTCCAGCCGGCTCCAGTGGCACCGGTTCGGCTCACGCCGATTCCGACCCCCGCCCGCTTTAGCGGTAAGCTCGGCGGAGCGCGGGGGTTCATTATGCAGTGTGAGTCCGTGTTCCACCGTGTGCCCGGAGATTTTCCCTCGGATCACAGCCGAATTGGTTACATAGGGAATCTTCTGGAGGGGCGTGCGTTAACTTGGACCTACGCCGTAATGGCGAGGCCCAGTTATGCCACCCTCACCTATGACCAATTCGTGAGGCGCTTTCTGGAGGTCTTTGACCATTCTCAAACCGAAACGGTCCAGGTCAATCGGCTTCTCGCTCTCCAGCAGGGAAGCCGGTCGGCAGCGGACCACTCGGTCGACTTCCGGGTAGCGGCGGAGGAATTGGACTGGGAGGAACGCTCCCTCTGTGGCCTGTTCCTCCGCAGCCTCAATAGTGATCTGAGGGATGAACTGGCTGGTCGGGATATCCCTGGGACGCTAGCGGAGCTGACGTCCTTAGCGATAAGTTTGGACAACAGGCTGCGCGAGCGCTCCTCGGGGCGGAGGTCATCTTCTTCTCGCCTTCGTGGAGCCTCACCGCACCTGTTCCAAGCTCGCCCCCTGGCGGCGCCGCCAGCATCGCGCCCCGAGGAGTCGGAGCCGATGGTGACGGGCTGGACTAAACTTTCCCCTGTGGAGAAACAACGCCGCCGTGAGTTGGGCCTCTGCATGTATTGCGGAGGCGACCAACACACCGTGGAGCGTTGTCCACGGAAAGCCAGTCGGTGGGGTCCGCGAGTCACTGTTGGAAGCCTCGCGGATGTCAATCGGTTAGGATCACTCACTCAATTGAAGCTGCCCATCCGTTTCTGCCATAACCCCACTGGGCACCTCACCCACGCACTGGTGGATTCGGGCGCAGAAGGCAGCTTCATTTCACAAAGCCTGGCAACCCGATTGGGCGCCACTGGTTAGAGGGGGCGAACCTGCCGTTTGTGGTCCTCACGGACCACAAGAACTTGGAATACTTACGATCTGCCAAGCGCCTGAACGCCCGCCAGGCGCGCTGGTCCCTGTTCTTCGCCAGGTTCCAATTTTCCATCACCTTCAGGCCTGGCTCTAAGAACGTCCTGCCTGACGCCCTCTCCAGGCAGTTCGCCCCCGTGGAGTCGGAGGAGGCGCCCCACTCCATCCTGCCCAGGTCGTGCGTCGTGGGAGCCATCTCGTGGGACATCGAGAGCAAGATCCGGAAGGCACAGGAGGTGGAACCTGACCCTGGCGGCGGACCGGAGGGGAGGCTGTTCGTGCCATCCGCGGTCCGAGGAGAGGTCATCCACTGGCTCCACACCTCCAAGCTCACCTGTCACCCTGGCACCTCCCGGATGATAGATCTCCTCCAACGGTCCTTTTGGTGGCCAGGCCTGCGGAGGGATGCAGCCCGCTACGCCCGGGCTTGCCCAATCTGTGCCACCTGCAAGTCGGGAAATGCCCCTCCAGCGGGTCTGCTCCAGCCCCTGCCCGTCCCTGGCAGGCCCTGGTCGCACATCGCACTGGATTTCGTCACCGGACTCCCCGTCTCCAACTCCTATGACACCATCCTGACCATCGTGGACCGCTTCTCCAAGGCCGTGCACTTCGTCCCCCTGCGAGGCCTCCCTACTGCCCTGGAGACGGCGGACCTCCTCGTCCAACACGTGGTCAGGCTGCATGGGATTCCGGTGGACGTGGTCTCGGACCGGGGCCCCCAGTTTTCATCTGAGGTTTGGAGGTCTTTCTGCAACGCCATCGGAGCCAAGGTGAGCCTCTCCTCCGGCCATCACCCCCAATCCAACGGGCAGTGTGAGAGGACCAACCAGGAGCTGGAGGCTGCGCTCCACTGTGTGTCCAGATCCAAACCCACGTCCTGGAGCAACCATCTTGCCTGGGTTGAATATGCCCACAACACCGCTCGCTCTTCTGCTACAGGGATGTCTCCCTTCAGAGCGTCCCTGGGTTACGACCCCCCGCTGTTTCCGGAGCAGGAGAGTGAAGTAACTGTCCCGTCAGTTAGGGCCCATCTCAGGCAGTTCCGCTCCACCTGGGCTGCCGCGCGCCATGCGCTATTACGCACAGCGGAGCGCAACAGGACTGTGGCGGACCGGCGTAGGAGACCTGCCCCGGCGTACAGAGTTGGGCAGCTTGTTTACATTTCCACCCAGGACGTCACTCTAAAAGGCGAGAGGAGAAAGCTGGCACAGCGCTTCATGGGTCCCTACCCCATCACCCGGATCATCAACCCGGTGGCTGTGCGTGTGGCTATTCCCCCCTCCCTCCGCATTCATCCTACTTTCCACGTGTCGAAGGTGAAACTGGCGGTTACTGACCCCCTTTGCCCTCCTCCTGCAGCGCAACCCGCGCCCCGGATGATTGGTGGCCATCCGGCCTGGTCCGCCTCCTCCATCCTGGACTCCCGGCGCCGGGGTCGTGGGTTGCAATACTTGGTGGACTGGGAGGGCTATGGGCCCGAGCATCGACAGTGGGTGCCCCCGTCGTTTGTGTTGGACCCATCGCTCATCGCGGACTTCCACCGAGCGCACCCGGATAAGCCATCGCCAGGAGGCGCTGCTAGAGGGGGGAGTACTGTCACGCCGCGCCATTCATCAGCGGCGCCACCTGCTCATGCACCTGCTACTCGTCAGCGGCGAAGGATAAAAGCCGCCTCGCCCTGAGCGTCGGCCTGAAGCCGTAGACTTCATTCCTCTTTCATGGGCTTCTACCACATTCTCTTCAGCATCCTCATCTCCGGTAAGAAAATCGCTTACCTCATCTCTCCAGTCTGCTCCCCTGTGCACAGGTGGATTCCTCGGCGGCGGACTATCCCGTCCCTCGCCTCTCCTCGCTGCTGCACCGAGCCCTGCAGGTGGCTGTCTCCCGGGCTTCCATCCTTGAAGCGCCAGTCATCTGTCCCAACAAGTAAGCTTCTCTCCCTCGCCTATTCTCCTCCTGTGTTGGTGTGTGCTCATCACCCTGTGTCTGATTTCTCCCATAGGGTTGCCGGCTGAACGGTCTCCTGCCTCTGGGTCCGAAGCAGACGCCACCACCAACACATTAACATTCCGCAGACACGCACCCAAACATCCCTGTTGTTAATAAACGGTTTGAACTACTCTGAGCCTGTGTGTGTGCGTCTCCTGAGCCGAACGTTATGTCAAAAACCAATAATTCATTTCATGTTAGAGTAATTTGTTAAGAATGTTAAGTATACAGTTAATGTCAAATCGGAAATTGTGATAAATGGACATGATTGTGTTTTGTTTAATGGTGATGTGATCAGACAATAAGAGAGAAACTATGGACTTTGATAGTAAATACTAGTCAGTTGATGTTGGTCATGTGAATGACTTGAACGAAGAATAAACTCCTTGTGTGAAATAATGAAACGTGTTCTGCCGATTCTCTATCACAGGTTGGAGAGTTAACTTCCACATGCACGTTTCCTCCTCCTGGGCCGCTACCCAGGGGAGCAACAATTTTGGGGGCTCGTTCGGGATTAGCGCCACCTACTGGTCTGGCACTAATCATTGAAGAACCAAGGGATGCTGACCACCTGTTCCTGAGCCATTGACCTAAGCGACTGACTACAGGAGACCACAGCCATGTCTGCTCCACATGACCTGAGATGGGAAATCCAGCAAGAGCTTCGCCAGCTGACCATTGCCCGCCGCAGAAACGTTCTTTACAAGCTGGCTGAGTCGTTCAAGGATGAGGTGGGAGAAGATTTGCCAGGCGCAGAATCGACCGAAGTGGAACTCTTCGACTTCATTGTTGACTCGCTGTGAAGTCCACAACTGAAGAGCCTTGAGGACCAGGGGATGTCTCGCCTGCTTGCTTTCCGTGACCTCATCATTGAACTACAACGGCCCACAGCAGCTGGAGAAGTGGATGCAGAGGTGTCACCCGACGATGATCCGGTCATAGTGGTTCCTGTGACCACTGGAGCTGCAGCACCATCAGGGAAGAACCATCCAACATCACCATCTGTAGTTCCTGACCCAGGGTTAGTCAGACTGACTGAACTTACGTCACTGTTGCCACGTAGAGAGTACAAGATTTATGGTGGTCAAATCTCTGATTTTGATTCTGATTTGAGTTACAATAACTTGTGCAAACAGCTTGATGAAGGGCTAAATGAAGGGTTCACAGAGGCTGAGGTTATCAGAACGGTGTTTAAGATAATTAAGCCTGGTACCTTTAAAGATATGCTTGTAACCAAAGATAGCCTTACTGTAGTTGAGTTAAAATGTTTCTTAAGGCCACATCTACGCGAGAAAAGCAGCACTGAATTATTTCAGGAGCTGAGTAATGCTAAGCAAAATGACAAAGAAACACCACAACAGTTTATGTATAGACTAATGGGGCTAAAACAGCGTGTGCTGATTGCAACTAAAAACAGTAGTGGGTTTCATTATGACAACGAGTTGGTACAAGGTGTGTTTATCCATTCATTGTATCAGGGTTTGAATGAAAAATACTCTTATGTCAGGAGAGACCTTAAACCTCACATCTCAAACACCAGTGTCACAGATGACTCCATCCTGGAGCTCATAGCAAATTCTGTTAGTGAAGAGACAGAGAGATTAAGTAGGTTGGGACAAAGTCATAAACAGAAAGTCACCAGTGTTAATGCGGCACAGGTAGAGACAGATCAAAGCTCTATTAAAATGCACACTGAAGTCCAAGCTAATCGTGTAGCTATCCAGGAGCTGACGGCACAGGTCTCCTCCCTAACCAAGAGTTTAGAAAAGGCCCTAACCCCAATGGTAAATACAGTAAACACCAGTCCCACAGCACCTGTCCCTAAACAGCCAGCACTGAAACCTGCAGTGAAAGGAAAGTGCCAAAAGTGTACCGCCCAAGACACTGAGCGCTGCGCACACTGTTTTTGATGTGGAGAGGAGGGGCACAGAGCTATAGGTTGCCTTCAGAAAAGCAATGTGTCGGGAAACTGGAGGAGGTCGCTGGGGAGGGACCACCAGTGACTGAACCACCAGCAGAGTCCCACAACACTAAAAGACAGAACTCCAAACAGACTACTGCCAAGTCCCAAAAGTCACCCAACACAAAGCGTGTGGCACAGCTCATTGGCGGTAGGTGTATGATCAGTTGCCAGTTAAATGGGGTAAACCTACAGATGTTATTGGACAGTGGGGCACAAGTAAGCATTGTTGAAAAGTCATGGGTACAAGCAGCCTTACCAAATGTGAAAATACAGCCACTCGAGAGCCTACTCCCAGGCCATCCACTCGAAATCACCGCAGCCAATGGAATGGATGTTCCGTTCGAGGGGTGGATAGATGTCCTGCTCGAGATCACAAGTTCACAGTATGGTTCTGTATCCTTGTATGTTCCAAAGCTTGTCAGTCAGCAGCGTTTAAGCACTCCACTGCTGGGCTTTAATGTGATCCAAGAGATAATAATGGCAAACGGTGAACAAAGTGACGATATTAGCTTAGTGGGCTTACTGTCAGAGACCTTAAAGGTCCAGAAAGGTAATGTTGAATCACTCATCTCTGTTGTCCACGCCAAGTCAATAGAAAATGAACCAGAAAGTCCAGTGGTGAGAGTTGGGGAAAAAAGGACTCACTGTTCACAGTAGCCAAATCTGTATGGTAAAATGTCACATCAGAGCATTTCCTGGAGGAGGAGAAATGTTGTTCGAGCCAGCTGTGAAATGTAACTTACCGGATGGGTTGGAGTTATTCCCAGCTCTTATTGATGTACCCGCTGGTGCTTCAAAAACTGTCAAAATCCCAATCCAAAACTCAACAAAGCACAACATTTTTCTAAATCCAAAGACTGTTTTAGGACTTATTT
Organism: Pholidichthys leucotaenia; assembly: GCA_020510985.1. Classification (NCBI taxonomy): domain Eukaryota; kingdom Metazoa; phylum Chordata; class Actinopteri; order Cichliformes; family Pholidichthyidae; genus Pholidichthys; species Pholidichthys leucotaenia. The sequence continues at coordinate 123,388,077 of CM035841.1, forward strand.
CAGAGATCACTGAATACAAACCTGTAAATGTTTGTTCCAGTGCTGAAAATGCAACCAAAACTACAGACAAGCCATTTTGTCACTCTGCTCAAGTGACATGTGACAGTCAAGGTGAGGGTGAAGAAACATTAAGCACTGCTCCCTCACACCTGAGATGGCACCCTAATGTCAATTTAGACCATCTCTCAGAGAGTGATCGGGAGGTGGTTCGGCAGATGCTCTATGAACAGTCTGATGTGTTTGCTCATGATGAAGGAGACATTGGATGTATTCCTGGACTACAGCTAAAAATCAACACCACTGACAACACACCCGTGCAGAAAAGTTACAACTCCATTCCAAGACCACTGTATAAAGAGGTGAAGGAGTATGTTCAAAACCTTTTAAGCAGGGGCTGGATCAGGAAATCAGTGTCAAACAACTCGTCGCCAGTAGTGTGTGTGCGTAAAAAGGACAATACTTTGCACTTGTGTGTTGATTTTCGTGAGCTGAACCGAAAAACCATACCTGACAGGCATCCATTACCACGGATACAAGATCTACTGGACAGTCTTGGGGGTAACTCCTGGTTTTCCATATTGGATCAGGGAAGTGCCTACCATCAGGGTTTTGTAAGTGAGGAGTCAAGACATTTAACTGCTTTTAGCACACCCTGGGGACTATACGAGTGGGTGCGGGTTCCATTCGGGTTGTCAAACGCACCGGCCGCATTCCAAAGGTGTATGGAGGGGGTGTTCGAAGGGATCAGAGACGAGTGTTGCGTGCCTTACTTGGACGATGTACTGTTGTAATATAAATGTATTTTAAATGTGTGCCCTGATTTGTTTCTCAGTTGCTTTTAATATGTTTTGACAATCCAGTTCTCTTCCCATGATGGATTTATCTTGAGGTACACAATGACCTGGACAGTATGACCTGTTCTTAGAAACTGTTACTCCCTAGCACAGCAAGTTTTCCCTGGCACAGCAAGTCTTTCACTCCTTACTCCTTAAATCACTGCTGCATGTTTATGAAACAAAGGCTTGGCCTTTATTCCTCATATATGTGTGTGTGTGCAATGAGATAAAGCAGATGTTCATATATGTTTTGAGAGTCTGGCTGTAATCGCCTGAGAGCGGGGATTAGCCCTCCCCGCTCCCTACGCGATTCCATGGGGGGGGGGGGAGTTGCCTGGCAACGAAGAGTGGCTCCTTTGTTGTACACGTAACTTCACCCTTTAAAAAGCAGAGGTGTTTTCCTAAAAACCAGAGTCTGCTGTGGATTTCGCGCGGATGCCCAGCTGATTGATGCACGCGCTTGCCAAAAGATTGCCAAGGCTCTCCAGTCTTCTTCTGTATCATTGGTAAGAGCTGATGAAATGACATGAAATGCATTGATCCTTGTGTGTATGGAGATATGGTCTGTGGGGAATAAAGAGATACAGCTTATTCTAGCAGCCATGTCTCAGTGTGAATCACTTGTCTCAGTGTGAATCACTTTCTTTCATATGCGCCGACTCCTCACGAACCTGTCTAAATATTTTCATAAAACATTTTGGCGTCACGAACAGGATCCGGAAGGAAAATTAACAGAGGTTAAAGAGGAGCTGTGCATAGGAAAGTCATGTTTAAGAAAAAAATTAAACAGAGTGTAGCTGGGGCTCCCAGCTGTTGTGCTGATGATTGTGCTGTTGTCCCAGGCTGGAATGGTTTATGGGGGCCAATTGGTGTATGTTTAACAGATGGGGGTGGACGCTCGGAGCCATGGGGGGATTTGGTAGGGGACGGATCCCCTTCGGTGATGTCCGAGTGTCTACGGGGTATTGAAGTTGCCCCAAAAGCTCCGCTGAGCGGAATTCAGCGGCGGATGTGGTGTTGTGCGGCGGCATGGCGCCGATGTTATGATGACATACAGAAGCAGGAAAAACAAATAGCTGATTTGGTTCAACAGTTAGAAGGATGGCAGAAAAAAGAGGAGGATTTGACAGAGCAAATCCTAAAATTGCAACAAAAATTGGAAAAGGAGAAACTCCGTTCATCTCGGTTGACAGTGATGGCAGAGCAGGGTGTAGCGCGGGTTGCACAGTTAAACAGGGAGAGAAAGAAAAAGAGACCCCATGCTACCTCCGCTGTTAAAGTGCGGTCGTATGTAGCTGGGATGGTGGATGGAGATGAGGATTGGGATCCCGATGAGTGGGATGAGTGGTGTGGGGAAGAGGAGACTCCTCCACCGGTTTCTCCACTGTACCCCAAGTTACCGGGGAGTTATCAGGCTGCCCCTGTCCGGAGACGGCGGGAAGAGCAGCGGATTATCCCGCCTGTCCGAGAGGCAGTGGTGGATGCTGCTGGGCAGCAATTATATGATGATCAGGGACAGAGGTTATATAACCTTGTGCCTCAGAACCAGCCGGACCCTGTGGCGGTGACCATTGTTGAAGATTACACTGCTGAGGAGGTAGCTAATTTGACAGCCCGGCATCGTCAACGGGATAATGAACCGTTGGACCTGTGGGTCGCTAGGTTGCTGGAGGAGGGGGCAGCACAGACTGTAGTGGATGCACAGGATGCAATGCGGTTCTCAGGATTATCCAAAATGTTTAGGGTAAATTCAGCGTATCGGGCACAGGCTGGGGTTAATCCAGAGGGGAAGAGCATATTTGATTTATATGCTGAGGCGGTAAACCATGTTTACCGTCAACCCACTGATTGGCCTGTGTTGGATAAACAATGGAGTACTTTAAAGGAAGGAATACAGCGGCTGACTCAGTTGTGTATGAGAGATGCACTCTATCTTGGTGCCGCTAATGATTATACTGATCTGCCTATTCCTAAGACCGTTAGGGATACGGTAATAAGAACAGCTCCACCCCAATATAAAGCATTGGTGCTATCCCTGTTTTTGGGTGACACTCAGCGGTCTATGTCAGAAACTAAATCACTAATGGCGGAGCTAGGGAGCTTGGGTGACTGGGGAACCCAGGCGGCTAAGCCCCAGGTGCCCCCACGGGCCCCCAGAAGAGATCCGCCCCTGGATTCCAAGGGATCCAGTGGGCCCTCTAGGAAAGACTTATGGAACGCGCTGATTGCAGCTGGGGTGCCTGCTAATACCATTGATGGTCAACCCACCGGTGTCCTAAGGGACATGTGTGCTAAAAAAGGGTTAAAGGTGAGGGCTGGACGGATTGATGAATTGTCATCGCTGTTGTCAGCTCTCAAGGATCATGTATTAGGGGTGACGGTTTTGCCTAGCGCTCCTCCAGCAGAGGATTCGGCTGATTCAGAATCCCAAGAAGAGGGGGAGGAAGTGCATGTGAGGGCGGTGCAAAAGGGGCAAGGAAGGAAAAAGAAGGGGAAAAACAAGCATAAACATCGTGATCTCCTCCTGGATTTCTAGGATGGAGGCCGAGCTCCACAGATTGGTAATTTGAATTGGTCAATGACAGACATACGGCCCCATGTAAAGGTAGAAATTTATTGGAAAAAGTCTGTCCAAAATGTGGTGGCTTTAGTAGACACAGGGGCGGAGGCCACTTTGATTCATGGAAATCCAGCTAAATTTGTTGGTCCTACAGTTTCTCTCACAGGCTTGGGAGGAAATGTTGTGATTGGAAAAAGCGTGCAGCTCCCATTAAAAGTTGGGAGTATGCCTGCAAAATGCTACCCTGTAATTATCACACCCGTTAAAGAGTGGATAATTGGCATGGATATTTTGGCAGGTTTAACCCTGCATTTGAAACAAGGACGGTTTGAATTTGGAGTAACTTCTCCACCGATAGTGGACTGCAAAGCAGTCACTGTGGGGAAGGTACATATGGAGCCCTTTCCTATTCCATTGGCAAATAAGGTGGTGAGCATGAAGCAGTATCGAATCCCTGGCGGACATGATGAGATTACTGCTACCATTAAAGACTATGTGGAGGCTGGGGTGTTGAGAACATGTACTACCGCGTGGAACAACCCCATTTGGCCAGTCCGAAAATCTGATGGCTCCTGGCGGATGACGGTTGATTACCGTGAGCTAAACAAACATACTCCTCCATTGACAGCGGCAGTGCCTGATTCTCCTACCATAATTGACCGGGTGCAGCATCATCCGGGAATATGGTATGGGGTGATTGATCTGGCTAACGCCTTCTTTACGATTCCAATCCCAGAAGATAGGCAGGAGCAGTTTGCGTTTACTTGGGAGGGACGACATTATACGTTTACTAGACTCCCACAGGGCTATCTCCATAGTCCTACCATCTGTCACCGGACGGTGGCAGAGAATCTGGACGGGCTAACAACACCCCCTGGGGTATTGATATCCCATTATATTGATGACATCATGGTACAAGGAACCTCTGAAAAAGAAGTCCAGCAGGTACTGGATCGGCTGATCCAGCACATGAAAAGTCACGGTTGGGAGATTAATCCAGCAAAGGTGCAGGGCCCCTCCCAGAGGGTGAAATTTCTGGGAATCTGCTGGAATAAGGGAGAAAGGGAAATCACAGACAAAGCCCGAGAAAAGATAATGGCTTTTGCCACCCCGCACACCAAAAAGGATGTGCAGCGGTTTATTGGGTTGTTTGGATATTGGAGGAGTCACATTCCTCATTTGGGGCAAATTTTGCAGCCTTTATATCAAGTGACAAGGAAAAAAGAGCAGTTTGAATGGACAGAAAAACAGCAAGTGGCTTTTGACATGGCCAAAGAGGCCATACAGCAAGCTCTATCATTAGGAAAAATGCAATCTGGTCCGGTTGAGTTGCAGGTGTCGGCCCGGAATGATTATGCAAATTGGAGCTTATGGCAAAAACAAGGCAAACAACGGAAACCTTTAGGTTTCTGGTCAAGGAAGCTGCCGAGTGCAGGAATTCGTTACACGCCCTTTGAAAAACAATTATTGGCGTGTTATTGGAGTTTGGTGGAAACAGAGGCATTAACTGCAGGGCATGAGGTGCTCATGAGGCCATTGATACCTATTCTGACGTGGGTAATGAGTGACCCCACCACACATCGGATAGGTACCGCCCAGGAGAGTAGCATCATTAAGTGGAAATGGTACGTGTCTGAAAGAGTGAAATCTGGACAAAAAGGAGTTTCAGTCTTGCATGAACAAGTTGCTGATGTCCCAGAGGCAGATGAGTCTTGTTTTGAAGTTGAACAGCTGCAAGAATCTCCTGTGTTAACAGGGCCCCGCTATGATGAACTCACAGACGAGCAAAAGAGCAGGGCGTGGTTTGTGGATGGCTCTTCTCAGTGGGTAGCAGGAAAACGAAGGTGGAAAGCCGGGGCTTTCAACCCTCATCTGGGGCAAATTTTGGAAGAAATGGGTGAGGGAAAAAGCAGCCAATGGGCCAAGTTGAAGGCCGTGCACATGGTGATACAACATGTGGGTGTGTCAGGAGCATATATCTACTCTGACTCCTGGTCAGTGGTTAATGGGTTAACCACATGGATGCCTACATGGCAGTCCAATCAATGGCGGATTCAAAAGAAAGAGGTGTGGGGTAAAGAGTTGTGGGAGGAAATCTGGCAAAAGGTCCAAGGGGTCACTATCCATGTCACCCATGTTGATGCCCATACTCAAAATATGGACTCAGAAGCCCTCCACAACCGTTATATTGATGGAGTGGTCAGAGCAATGTCAGTGGAAAGGCAATCCACTGCGGATTTGGCCCGGTGGGCCCATGAAAAGAGTGGACATTGGGGAATTCAAGCTACCACCCAAGGGGCCAGGGATAGAGGCATTGATTTGAAAACTGATGATGTAAAGACAGCCATTGACCAGTGTGAGGTCTGTCAGCATCATAGGAGAGGTGTCCCACAACACCTCACTGGACATATACAAAGGGGAAAGAGCCCAGGACAAATCTGGCAAATGGATTTTATTGGTCCCCTCCCAGAGTCACAACGATGTAAATATGTATGCACGGCTGTGGATACATTTTCGGATGTGGTAGTGGCACACCCAGCCAAAGTGGCTAATCAGAAGGCCACGCTGGCCTGTGTGGAACTAATTGAAAAGTTCTATGGGCTACCTGTACAGATTCAAACTGACAACGGGACCCATTTCACCGGAAACCTGGTGAAAGATTGGGCCAAACACAATCATGTGGAATGGATTTATCACGTTCCATATCATCCCCAAGCTGCGGGTTTAATTGAGAGAATGAATGGGTTGTTGAAAACCACATTGAGAAAAGGAGGGACAAACAATAGTTTGGAAGGGTGGAAAAAACGCTTACCACAAGCGCTGAAACAGCTAAACAATAGACCCATTGCACCTGGTACAACACCACTGAATCGAATGATCACTGTCAATCTTGAACACTCTGAAGGACAAATTATTGAGATGTGGAAAATTAACCCAGAGGCAACACTACCAGTGCGAGCGACGAAAGGCTCGGCTGGATTAGATTTAAGAGCTATGGAAACTCTCACCTTAGTACCAGGAACACCCACTGTGGTAAAAACCGGACTAGGGTTGAAATGTCCGAATGGAATGTATGGTCACATATTGCCAAAGTCTGGATTATCCCTGAAAGGTTTAACGACTCTGGCCGGTGTGATTGACAGTGATTATCAAGGAGAACTGGGAGTGGTGTGCTTTGTACTGGGATCAGAGCCCATAACCCTGAATAAGGGGGATAAGGTGGCCCAATTGGTCATTATACCATGCCTAATGACTGACCCTGAAGAGATTGCTAAGCCGGCTGTGATGACGCAGAGGGGCGAAAAAGGCTTTGGTTCCACAGATAAATCTGGGGCCAAAGTATGGGTGAGGCAAGAAAATGGCCCTCCCCGCCCGGCTGAGATCATAGCTCAAGGGACGGATCAGGTGGTGACCATTTTGTATCCAGGAGAGGAAACCTGGATAAATGTACCAATATCAAAATGTTATCTAAGGGAGAACTAATTCTGTGTTTTCTCTTCTCCTAAGTATGTGCTTGCTTTGCAGGAATGTTCGGGTGGAGACTGGTGATTGGACACCCGCCACGTCATGGGTCTTCTTCAACACCCCCACAAGCACCGAGGACATGGCTATGTCGTCTGCCGGGACATATGCCGCCCTGCCCTCGTTGTGATCCTGTGGATGAGTATCGCCGGTTGCTGGATCCAGATCCACGCCACACCAGGCCAAGAAATGTTTGAGGTGGACCAACCTGTCTCACTGAAATGGAGGGAAAGTCGGATCGGTGCCAATCGGAGTCAAGACGGCTTCTTTTGTTTATCAAACCAAAAGTGCAAGATACTGAACTTAACCAGCCACTGTCCTATTTACGTATGCCCCAAATGTATCGAATACCGATATGATGTGCCTGCGGTGGAGAAGGGGTGCATGGTTAACTTAACTGCCAATGTAACCATATGTGTGGCCAAAATGACTAATGATTCACTGAAATGTGATACTACCTTAAATGGTACAAAACTATCCATCAATATAACAGAAGATAAGGAAGTGTATTTGATGAATGGGACAATCATAAAGGGTCGACAAATCCCCTTTGTGTATCTTATTATGGCGGTCGACAAAAAACCAAAGTACATATCCCCGACGAACCTGGCACCCATACTATCGACCTGTACAACGGTGGCCACACAAATCAGCCATATCACCGTCAATTGGATAGTAAGGGTACCACCCATTCCCAAATGTTCAAAAAGGAAGAAGAGAGCATGGTATGACACATTGCTGGGAGGATTTGGCACAGTTTTGGGAATCTCCAACACCATTAACAACGAAGTAACCAGATCAATGTTGGCAGATACTGGACATCAAACGTCTTTAGGCATTCAACAAGTTGGATTTTGGATGCCTACAGTGGTGGGGCCTCAAATGGAGGCTGCCAATCTGTTTCAAAAACATCTGAATTGGGATTTGACTATGTGGAATGCTACGAGTGAATTGATGACGAACATCACTCGCGCTTTCAATTGGACTGTGTGCAACATGCAAGTTTTGGATATCCGCACGCAGTTGGAACGTTTCACTCGCATTGTCACTACCAATCACGCTCGACAATGGCGAGAAGTGTGGAACATCACTGAAGAATGGTGGTTAATTCCGCATCCTGAAAAAACCATCTGCAATAGCACGATGTGTAGCGGGCAATGGACTCAATTAAATGTTACAGGAGCTGTTGATGTGTGCAAATATCATGTGTTACCAGTAATTACTGCCACGGCATTTTGGTTTATTCAATTAAAAGGGGGATGGTTTGCTCCAGGGCAAAATAATACATATGATCTATCAGAATGTGATTTGACTGACAAAGGATATGCATGCCTAAGTCGAGCAATATATACTGAACCATGCTTAACCATGACAGAGGCACTATGTGAATGGAGAATAGAAAAACCTCGTGACATGATGTGGCAAATAGGGCCCCATACTCTATGTGTAGCCACTTTAAATTTCCATCCAATGTTGCCTAGGATACCTTTCACTGGGTGTCTGCATGGTGTTCACATGTGGCAATGGCATAATCGGACATATCGTCTTACCAACTTCTCTAGTGAGGCTCACCTGACCGCCCTGCAATGGCGGGTGCTGGAAGTTCCATGGCAGGTGTCCCTGGATCGATTCAGAGGCGCACTGAATGGATCCACGGAGATACAACAGCTCATTGGTGATCATATGTCTAATGTGCGTGCTGCAGTGATATCCACTGTGGTGGCCCAAGGAAAGGTATTGCATGCAGCTCATCAGATAGAGCAAGTTTCTGCTCATCACTGGTGGGATATATTCTCAGGCATGTCAGTCACTGCTCGCAAAACACTGGTGCCTCCCCTAGCTATATTAGTTGCTGTTCTATGTGTCTTAACACTATGCAATTTCAGTGCTTTCTGCTATATTAGAAGAGTAAAACAAATTCTAAGTAAAAGAATATATAACTCTCTAGCAATATGAAAATCACAGTCATTTTTCGAGATGGAGGATATGGTACCACATCTTGCAAAGTAGAGGTGAGTGCTGACCCTCCTGGTCACTGGATATGTTATGATTATGCTGTAGGTACGACTGATAGATGGAGTTACTACAATAGACAATTTACTACAAGAAATGAACTATTGTGGTATGTTGTAACATGCATTTGGGACAACACTTGGGTGGAATTATCTCACCATAATCATGTCGGAATACCTTACGAGGATGAAAGTATTCCCCAAGAAGAAAGTAATTACCAAATGTTCTTCACCAACTGATAAAACAAATAAGGGTGGAAAATGCCCTGGTTTGTTTTTCAGTTGGGGAAGACAGCACTTGGTTGGTTGGGAAAGAAAGCAATTATCTTTACCAACTTGCCAACTGATAAAACAAATAAGGTCAAAGGGTGGAATGTAATATAAATGTATTTTAAATGTGTGCCCTGATTTGTTTCTCAGTTGCTTTTAATATGTTTTGACAATCCAGTTCTCTTCCCATGATGGATTTATCTTGAGGTACACAATGACCTGGACAGTATGACCTGTTCTTAGAAACTGTTACTCCCTAGCACAGCAAGTTTTCCCTGGCACAGCAAGTCTTTCACTCCTTACTCCTTAAATCACTGCTGCATGTTTATGAAACAAAGGCTTGGCCTTTATTCCTCATATATGTGTGTGTGTGCAATGAGATAAAGCAGATGTTCATATATGTTTTGAGAGTCTGGCTGTAATCGCCTGAGAGCGGGGATTAGCCCTCCCCGCTCCCTACGCGATTCCATGGGGGGGGGGAGTTGCCTGGCAACGAAGAGTGGCTCCTTTGTTGTACACGTAACTTCACCCTTTAAAAAGCAGAGGTGTTTTCCTAAAAACCAGAGTCTGCTGTGGATTTCGCGCGGATGCCCAGCTGATTGATGCACGCGCTTGCCAAAAGACTGCCAAGGCTCTCCAGTCTTCTTCTGTATCATTGGTAAGAGCTGATGAAATGACATGAAATGCATTGATCCTTGTGTGTATGGAGATATGGTCTGTGGGGAATAAAGAGATACAGCTTATTCTAGCAGCCATGTCTCAGTGTGAATCACTTGTCTCAGTGTGAATCACTTTCTTTCATATGCGCCGACTCCTCACGAACCTGTCTAAATATTTTCATAAAACAACTGTGTTACTCCAAAACCTTTGATGAGCACGTAGAACACCTTAAACAGGTTTTGTGCAAAATGCGACAACACGGCATAAAACTTCGGCCAGTCAAATGTGAACTGTTCAAAAACCAAGTACGCTTCCTGGGTAGGCTAGTGTCGGGAGAAGGAGTCCACATTGACCCAAAAGACTTGGATGCTGTGTTCGCTCTGAAAGACAAGAACCCTCGCACAGTCGAAGAACTCAGAACGTTACTGGGTTTTCTCAGTTATTACCGATCATTTATTCAAGATTTTTCATGTCTGGCGAGACCCTTGTTCGAACTCCTCCAGAGCACTAATGAAACAAGCAATGACAATAAACCAGCACCAAAAAGGAGTAAAGGACAAACAAAGAAAGGAGACAGAAACCAGCTTCCTTCCCACACTCCAATAATATGGACCAGTGAACATCAGGAAGTTGTGTCAAGATTTGTGGACATTCTGACTAATCCTCCCATTCTAGCCTATCCCAATTTGGACCTTCCATTTGTATTGCATACAGATGCGTCAAACAAAGGCCTGGGAGCCGTCTTGTATCAAAAACAAGAAAACAAACTTAAGGTGATTGGCTATGGATCCAGAACTCTCACACCGGCCAAGAAGAATTATCACTTACATTCCGGTAAACTAGAGTTTCTAGCTCTCAAGTGGGCCATCTGCGACAAATTCCGTGACTATCTGTATTATGCACCGACTTTTACTGTCTATACAGTTAACAATCCTTTAACCTATGTCCTCAGTTCAGCCAGGTTGAATGCAGTGGGTCATAGGTGGGTCGGGGAGTTGGCTGACTTCCATTTTGATATCAAGTATAGGCCAGGGAAAAGGAATGCAGATGCAGATATGTTGTCCAGACACCCATTAGATCTGCAAGAGCAAATGATTGAGTTCACAGAGACAGTTTTACCGGAAGTAGTGTCCGCAGTGTGGCAAGGGAGCAAGGCAGCACAAAACAGTGATGTGCCATGGATAGCTGCGTTACAACTGAGTTCTAATGACAACAATGTGCCAACTGACAGTGTTTTAAGCATGACACCTAAAGACATCAATGCTGCTCAACAAGACGATGAGTCAATTAGAGAAGTAATCTCACTCAAACTGAAAGGATGGACACCAAACGATAAAGATAAACGGACAATGAGTAAACAGACACGGAGACTACTGTATGAGTGGAACAAGTTGGAAGTTGACAATGGATTATTGTACAGAAAGACAGAGCACAGCAAACAACTTGTCCTACCTGAACAGCTAAAGCCGATGGTGTTAAAGAGTTTACACAATGACATGGGTCACATAGGGTGTGATAAGGTGATACATCTGGCCCGTGAGCGTTTCTATTGGCCATATATGCAACAAGATGTTGAAGATTATGTAACAAAAAAATGTCCGTGCATCAAACAAAAACACCCAAATGTTCCCCAGAGAGCTCCAATGGGATCTATCACAACCAGTGCTCCCTTTGAGTTAATCTCCATCGACTACTTACACCTTGAGCCAAGTAAAGGAGGGTATGAGTACATCCTCGTACTAGTGGACCATTTCACTCGTTTCGCACAGGCATACCCTACAAGGAATAAATCAGGCAAAACAGCTGCAGAAAAGATATTTCAGGATTTTATTCCTCGTTTCAGGTACCCTGAGAAGTTGCATCACGATCAGGGACGTGAGTTTGAAAACAGTCTCTTCCACAGATTACAACAACTGTCTGGAATTTCTCACTCACGAACCACTCCATACCATCCGCAGGGCAACCCCGTGGAGCGCCTGAATCGTACACTACTCCAAATGCTTCGTACCCTACAGGAGGAGAAAAAAAGTGAATGGAAGAATCACCTACCCCAAATTGTACATGCTTACAATTGTACAAGACACGAGTCAACAGGTTATTCTCCATTTTTCCTCTTATATGGCAGAGTCCCAAGGTTGCCTGTAGATCTACTATTGAACCAGACAAAAGACACTGACACACACAGCCATCAAACCTACGCTAAAAAATGGGCTGATAGGATGCGTGTTGCTTACAAAATCGCTGCAGAAAACAGTCAAAAGTCTTCAGATAAAGGCAAAAAGCAGTACGACAAACGCTTAAAAGGTGTCACACTCCAACCAGGCGACAGGGTGTTGGTCAGAAACCTCTCTGAAAGAGGAGGCCCAGGGAAACTGCGCGCTTACTGGGAGTCAGCAGTACATCGCGTAGTTGAGAGAGTGGGAGATGGACCAGTCTATAAAGTACAAGCAGAGAGAGGCAGCCAAGTGATGCGAGTGTTACACAGAAACCTGCTGTTGCCTGTAAATGACTTGCCTTTAGAAGAAGAACTGCCTGCAAAAGAAAAGACAAAACAGAAACGGAAGAAGGGGACAGAGACAAATCCTAACAGTGACAACACAGACAATGACAGCTCGGAGGAAGAAGAGGAAAATACTTACCACTACAACCTCCGTAGCCAAATCCCATGTTACAGACCCGTAAATCGTCAGCAAAATGCCTCAAATCTCCCAGACCAAAACACTCAGCAACCAGTACCTGTCATGCCAGAGCAAAATCCTCAAAATCAGCAAAGGCTTCGAGCGACAGCTAGAGAGTTCTGCCCACCAGTAAGGCAGGAACCGGTCCCCGTTCAGCGGGATGCTGAGGAGCAAATGGATGGACCAGCTTTGCTGCAGGAAGAACGTCAAGGACAAGTGGAGGTGATGGATGGGGAACAGGAGGAACTGAGAAGGTCACAGCGGAGAGCAAGGCCAGTAGAGAGACTGACCTACGACGTCCTGGGACAGCCATCGTACCAGCCTTGGACTGCAGACGTAAGACCTGTCCTACTCCCTACCCCTGTGCCGCTAACTCAAAACTATATGCCATTCCACTACCTCACCCAACCTCAGTCCCATGGTTATAATTGGTACACTCTCATGCATTAAGTCACCCTAGAACATGAAATGTCGGGAGACATTTATTTGAAGTGGGAGAGAGTGTAGAGGGTTGGAAATAGTTAATAGTTATGTAAGAGGTGAAAAAGACATTTGGATAAGAAAATTTAAAAAAAGCAGGCACCCCTACAATTTTATGTTATTCTTTAATTGTTTTATTTTTCTACAATGCATTTGTAATCCACCTGGCTCCATTATAACTCATGTGAGTTGAGTGCAGTTCCATACGCCGACCAATAGATGGCGCATGTCGCACAGTGATAGAGAGTAGACTCACGCACCGGAGGACGAAGAATAAACTCCTTGTGTGAAATAACGAAACGTGTTCTGCCAATTCTCTATCACAGGTTGGTAAATACTAATAATTCAAGAGTGCAATATAAACTGTAAGAGTCCTAGGATGTCCAAGATTATATTGTGATAAGTGTGAGGCGAAAAGCGGGTTTGTAAGGGTATTTCTGTTAAAGTTGACGTGTTGTTGTATAAGCTAACCTGCTAATGTTAATGATCGAGTGTATGGGACATGCCACAACAGTGAAATCCGCCCACATGTTAGGAACCATTTGCTTACTTTATTTAAAGACAGTTATGAAACAGTTTTCATACAGTACGACATTTACTGGTTTGATTTGTCACCAAGTGTGCACATTTCGGGTGTATTACCGTATACCAGGAATACTATTGTAAGTGTGTTAGGTACACAGCGGCCAGGTCAGTGAATTGTTAAGAATAACACCACATGCTGTACATTTATGACAGTGCTTAAAATGATTAATGTAAATGTAAGTTCATGGGTTATTGTTTAAAATATAAACATTTGAACAAGTTAAAAGCTATATACATGGGAAGGAGATAAAACCAATAATTCATTTCCTGTTAGAGTAATTTGTTAAGAATGTTAAGTATACAGTTAATGTCAAATCGGAAATTGTGATAAATGGACATGATTGTGTTTTGTTTAATGGTGATGTGATCAGACAATAAGAGAGAAACTATGGACTTTGATAGTAAATACTAGTCAGTTGATGTTGGTCATGTGAATGACTTGAACGAAGAATAAACTCCTTGTGTGAAATAACGAAACGTGTTCTGCCGATTCTCTATCACAGGTTGGAGAGTTAACTTCCACATGCACGTTTCCTCCTCCTGGGCCGCTACCCAGGGGAGCAACATACCCACTACAAAAATGCAAAACATATAATTACAATTAAAATTAAATTAATTTTTTTTAATTTTAATTAAATTAAATTAATTAATCATTAAAATGAGTCAGCTGCTTCAATGAATGCTTCTTTTACTATCTCTCCATCTTGGAAGGACTTATTGTTTTTAACGATGGCGTGACTCACCCGGAACGATGCTTCGGTGGCGGCTTTTGCTTTTGAAGTTTGTTGAGTGAAAAATGACTGCTGTCCGGACAACTGGGATTTTAGTTCCTCCACCTTTCTCTTTCTCAGCTGGCTTTTCGGCGGAAAGTCGATGTCGTATTTTCCATGAACAGTCCGACTCATTTTGATCACCATATGTTTTAGCAAGGGCTTAAAATCTGAGGTAATTCGCTGACTAGCTTGTAAGTTTTGCTGCGCTTAGCGCCGTTGTTTACGCATGAGCGGTGACCTAAAGGTCAAAATTCAGTTGTCATCTGAATGGTTGCCCTGTATGTCAATCGAGTGACGGGATGTTTGATAGGCTGACAAATATTTTTTTTAATGTCACGCTGCAATCGACCAGGTTTTTTTTTTTTCCCCAAACTTTATTGAGAACAAGATAAAGGTACAGAAATCAGTCAACAGTCGTACAAACTGCGATCGACCAGTACTACCTCCGCGATCGACCAGTAGATCGCGATCGACGTAATGAGCACCCCTGTGCTAGAGGTTTCTTTCTGTTAAATGGGAGTTTTTCCTCTCCACCATCGCTAAGTGCTTGCTCACAGGGGATCGTCTGATTGCTGGGGTCTTTCTGCAATTGTGGGGTTTTCCCTACATATGAAAGTGCAATGAAATGACTGTTGCTGTGATATAGCGCTATATAAATAAATAAAATAAAGCTGAATTAATCCCCGACAAATACCCCCTGCCCACGGTGGAGTAGCTGGCCGCTACATTGCATGGCTTAAAGGTTTTCTTCAAACTCAACCTTCAACAGTGTTATCTGCAGGTTCCTCTACACCCGGACAGCCATGACCTCCATGGGGGTCTTTCACTACACCCACATGCCCTTTGGCCTCAGCTCCACCCCTAGCTGCTTCCAGAAGATTAACGGCCACCATCTTTGCTGGGCTCCCAGGTGTGGTGGTGTATCTGGACAACATTGTGGTGCACGGTGCAACAACATTCTTCCATGATGCCTGTCTCTCCAAGGTGCTGGATGTGCTTGCCAGCCACGGCCTCACATTGAATGGGGAGAAGTGCATCTTAGCAGCACCCGCCATCAAGTTCATGGGGTTCCACTTGACTACCGATGGCCTGAGCCCACTACACTCGACCATTAACAGTGTTAAGCCTGCTGGAGCCGTCATGCCCCACGCAGCTCTCTTCCTTCCTGGGAACGACGGCCTTCTACCTGCACTTCCTTCCTCACTATTCTGAGACCACAGCACCACTGCACGCCCTCCTGTAACAGGATGCATCCTGGTCGTGGACCCCTACATGCTCTGCCACCATCTGCCAGTTCAAGACACAGCTTACCTCACTGCCTGTGCTTGCCCACTTTGACCTACAAAGCCCCACATTTGTAACCTGTGACACCTCCAATATCTCCATTGGGGCTGTTCTGTCCCAACTCCATCAAGGGATTGAGCGCCTCATGGTGTTTGCTTCAAGGTCACTTACATCAGCTGAACAGAAGTACTCGGTGGGGGACAGAGAAGCACTGGCCTCTGTCTGGGCAAGCGAACGGTGCCATATGTGCCTGTACAGGTGGCATTT
This sequence comes from Pholidichthys leucotaenia, assembly GCA_020510985.1. Classification (NCBI taxonomy): domain Eukaryota; kingdom Metazoa; phylum Chordata; class Actinopteri; order Cichliformes; family Pholidichthyidae; genus Pholidichthys; species Pholidichthys leucotaenia. The sequence goes on from CM035841.1 coordinate 123,404,004, forward strand.
CACGCTCCAAATGGACCACTGGGCTCTTACAGCCCTACTAGCAATAACGGGGTCAGGACACAAACCACTATGTCACTACAGGTGGACAGAGAGGCTGCAGGCGTACAACTTCATCACCCAGTTCACACCTGGCAGAGAGAACGTGGTAGTGGACTTGCTCTCCTAAGCCACCCCCAGCCCTGCACCGGATGCCAATTGGGACCCCTTAGAATCGGAGCTGATCCTCATGCTGCATGGACCTCTCCAAGCTGCCGTCTCGCTGCAGGAGTCCAAACCGTGTCTGAACAGGACCCCACACTGGCTCAACTCCGCGCCTTCATTCGGGAGGGCTGGCCATCAACGGTGCCAGAGGAGTTAGCACCTTTTCACAGAGTCAAGGATGACCTCTCATGCTGGAATGACATTTGTGTGGCCAGTGGGCTCTGCACGGTGGTCCCTGAAGCTGTGAGGGCCCGCGTTCTAACCACTGTACATGAAGGTCACCTGGGCATCATAAAGGTCAAACAGCACTGCAGAGGTCTGGTCTTTGTGACTGACTTTTGAGTACACTTTGGGAGCTAGGACATGGCGTGTCACGTGGCAGAATAATCCACAAGGCCATGCAGGCACACCCACAGTCTACCTGGTTACCCAGTAAGAACTGTTTTGTTCTGTTGGGGATAAGTTGTGATGTTGGGAAGGAAACAGTTTTGGGGTTCTCAGAAGGTGGGTGGCTAAATGTAGTGTATGTGATGTTCCGTACACACACGTAGATGACGTCAGCATATCGGTGTTGGGGTTTGAGCCAGTTCAGCAACACTGCTCTATACTGTATATACACGTGTCTAGCCCAATATATGTAGCTAACCTCAGCACATGGTCGTTGTCCGCCCACTCTTCAGACATAACAATAGTAAGTTTAACAGATATTTTGGAAGTGTTGGGCTAAACTTGGAAAAAATAAAAATTAAGAAAAATCCATAGATAATAAGAAAGAAAGAAATCTTAGTTCAATCTTTATTAAATCAGTTGAACAATAAAATAGAGACATTGTTAATAAATGTTAAAACATCAACTGATTGTGATGACACATGCAGGAAAAACAATGAAATAGGAATTTTCTTTTTTTTTTTTTTTTATTTAAGTTTTTGTAAAGGGTATACAGGTCGTTACAGCAATGCAGTGTTTACATTTTCATCACATGTTCCCTTATTTTCTGATATCTGACAACATTGGAAGATTAATTCTTACAACACCCCTTTTTTTTTTTTTTTTTTAAAGTGAAAGAAAAAGTGAAATTAAAGAGAAAAAAAAACAAAAAACAAATAACAAAAAAAACCAAACAAACCAGTAAAAAACAAACAAAAGTTCCGGTTATGGCTGCCACGTAGGACGGACGTGTCTCGCTCTGCTCTGCTCCTGGAGAAAAAAAATCGGCAAATAACTCTCTCATTTGGGACAGAACGTATCCCAGCATTTGGGCGAGGATATGTCGGCGAAGCCTAAGGCTGGAAAACCAGGAAAAGGAAAAAGCGAGCCGCCGAAACAGTCCAAATTAACGGACTTTCAGGTCTGTGACGCAGCAAACAAAACTCCATATATGGCGGAGGAAGCTGGCGGCGGTGCGATGTTTGCGGGGAATGGCGCAGATGCGCTGATGGCTGCCATGAGTTCAATGAGAGCGGACTTTTCCTCTAGATTTGATGGGATTATGACAGCGTTGGAAGGAATAAGAAAGGAATTGGGTGACTGTGTAGAACGAACGGCGCAGATGGAGCTCCGTCTCGCCAGTGCTGAAGATGACGTCACCCGTCTTCAATTAAAGGTGCGCACTTTGGAAAAAAAAAATAAATCTCTGGAAGATAATATTTTGGATTTGGAATCTCGGTCGAGACAGAATAATTTGAGGCTGGTGGGTCTTCCAGAGGAATCAGAAGGTCGGGACGTATGTTCCTTTCTGGAAAAGTGGATTCCGGAGGTGCTGGGCAGCGAGGAGTTGCAATCAGCAGTGGTTCTGGAAAAAGCACATCGTATTGGCCCACGGAGAGATAAGGGACCGCCGAGGACCTTAATTATGAAGTTTCTTAGCAACAGAGACAGGATGAAGATCTTCAACGCTGCACGTGCTAAAGGAGAGATTAAACACCAGGACCAGCAGGTGCAGTTCTACCCAGATTTGGCCACAGGAATCCAGCAATTGAGGAAGCAGTTTGATCCCGTACGTAAGGAGCTGCGCAACCTTGGGATTCGTCATGGTGTAATCTATCCTGCGAGACTGCTGACCACGTATGAGGGCAGAACCTACATCTTCAAGACCCCAGAGGAGGCGCAGGAGTTCATCAAGAAGATCAAAGAAGAAGAAGAGACTGGTGGGAGCTAAGCATGAACAAAATATAAGGTAGAATAATTAAGCATTTGCACAGGCATCTGACTGACTTGAAGTAAATAGTAAGGTTACAAAATATAGATTGTATTATATATTAAAAAAACAAAACAAAAACAAAACAAACAAAAAAAACTATGATGTACAAAGTTGTTAAAAATTTTGGAGTTAAGTTGGAAAACTACAGAGGAGAGTTAATGTTACGTCATTAAAAGCAGTAGAGTTAGGGTGATTGGGAGGATGAAGAAGGAGTGGCTTAGGCTGTTCCCCGTGGGTGTGGAACAGTCGATGGCTATATCGGGAGACAGAATTTTTCTTTTGATTTTGGGGGGTTTGCCACAAGTGTGGGAAGGGGAAATTTGTTTGTGTGTAGTTTGTAGGATGAATGTTCAACCACTCATGTTTTTGCTTCTCTGTATGAGCATGTTTACACTGCAAGGTAATCCCAAACTCTCTATTGATCATGGACCAAAGTGTTAATCTTAATTTAACTTCATGGAATTGCAGAGGTCTACAAAATTTAAAAAAACTTAAACAAGTTATGAATAAAATAAAGGACATGGGTTCAAGAATTGTGTTTTTACAAGAAACTCATCTGATAGAGGAGGATGTTAAAAGAATTAGGAGTAGATGGCAGGGAAGTGTATTCACCTCTTCATTTTCATCCCGAGCCAGGGGAGTTATGACTCTCATACATAAATCAGTTCCTTTTCAGGTGAAAAATGTAATTGGAGACAAATTTGGAAGATATGTAATCATTCAAGGTTCTTTGCTATTAGAAAATATAAATCTTGTGAACTTATATGGTCCCAATATAGATGATGAGAAGTTCTTTGCTAATTTATTTCTCATCTTATCATCACTTACAGGGCAACATATAATAGCAGGGGATTTTAATTGTACATTGAATCCAGGTGTGGATAGATCAACAGGACTGGATTGTACGCACATTGGATGTAGGATGACTATTAATCATTTTATGAAAGAATTGAGATTGTTAGATATATGGAGAGAAATGAAACCACAAGTTAAAGCCTATTCTTGTTATTCCAGTACCTACAAGACATTCTCACGTATTGATTATTTTTTGATTTCCACAGAATTAAGGTCCAAGATTCAAAACTGCTTTTATGATAACATCGTGATTTCTGATCATGCACCCTGTTGTCTAATATATGTAGATAAAAAATTGACAAAGGAATCAGGTAGATGGCAATTTCAGCATAAATGGCTTCAGGATGAGGAATTTGTCAAGTATATAGAAAAACAGATAGACGAGTTCTTTGACATCAATACTACACAAACATCAGCATGTGTAAAGTGGGAGGCTTTCAAAGCTTTTATTAGGGGACATATTATTAGTTATACAGGATCAAAATCTAAGAAGACTCGAGAGGAGAGAGCTAAATTGGAACATAAAATAAAAAGTCTTCAGGAAAAAGTGTATGCAGGAAGTGACCCAAGGTTGGAGAATGAATTACTGATTTTGAGAGCTGAATACGACAAAAAATCAGCGAATAGAGCTGCCTCGAGTCTTCTAAGATTGAAACAATCTTTTTATGAACAAGGTGAAAAATCAGGAAAATTATTAGCATGGCAGATTAAACAATTGGAAATTAAAACACCAATTACCAGTATTATAAGTAAGGGACAGGTAGTTATAGATCCTTTAGAAATTAATAGAGCCTTTAGAGATTACTATGAAAAATTATATGATACCAAAAATGAACCTGATTTAACAAAACTAAATGGGTTTTTGAACGAACTATCTATACCGTGTATTCCAAATGAAAACAGGGAGATATTGGAGTCTAAAATTAGTCAAGAAGAAGTTGGGCTAGCCATTGATAATATGAAATCAGGAAAAAGTGCAGGACCAGATGGTCTTCCAGTTGACCTTTATAAAAAATTTAAGAATAAATTAATAAAACCTTTTTTGGAAATGGTTTTAGAAGCATTTCAAAATAATAATTTACCATCATACATAAATAATGCCTTAATTATACTGTTGCCAAAACCAGGTAAGCCCTCTAATAAATGTGAAAATATGAGACCAATAAGCCTATTAAACGCCGACCTTAAGATAATCTGTAAAATTTTAGCAAGACGAATACAAGAAATTTTACCAAATATTATTAATCGAGATCAGAATGGCTTTATAAAGGGTAGACAAGGCTTCCATAATGTAAGAAGACTATTTAATATTATTTATTTTAATAAAGAAGCACCGGATACAGCTCTCCTATCATTGGACGCCGAAAAGGCCTTTGATAGAGTTGAATGGCCCTTTCTTTTTGAAGTCCTACAAAGGTTTGGACTTGGAAATAATTTCATAAAATGGGTTCAAATAATATACAATAATGCTACAGCAGAAATCCTAACAAATAACAATATTTCAAAACCAATAAAAATCAATAGAGGATGTCGACAAGGCTGTCCACTTTCACCTTTACTGTTTACTATGGCAATTGAACCTTTAGCGATAGCGATACGTTTACATTCACAAATATATGGAATTAAAGTTGGACCAACAGAACATAAAATCTCCCTGTACGCCGATGATATAATTTTGTTTATGTCGAATCTAAAAAAATCAATTCCAACCTTGTTGAATTTAATAAAGAATTTTGGGGAAATATCAGGATATAAAATAAATAAAACTAAATCTTCAATATTAATGCTAAATGAGACCCAGAGAAATTACCCAGCCCCTGAGGTAAATCAATTCAGTGTTGTAAATCAGTTTAAATATTTAGGAATCCAAATTATGCCTAAGCTAGAATCAGTCGCCAGTGTCAACTATGAAGCCTTAATGTCAGATATCAATGAGTTAACTCAGAGATGGATGTCACTACCAATGTCGATGATCGGGAGAATCAATATACTTAAAAGTAATATTTTACCTAAAATACTTTATTTATTTCAATACATTCCCTTATCACCACCTTTAGATCTATTCTCAAGAATAAAAAAAAAGTTAGTGGAATTTATATGGAACAACAGGAGGGCTAGATTACGTTTGTCTTTATTATATTTACCATTTGATCGTGGAGGTCTGAAATGTCCAAATTTTATGTTGTACTATTGGTCGGCACAACTGAGGTCTATGACATATTATTTTTCATCAAATGATCTCCCTCACTGGACTGAAATGGAATCATACAATTTACCTTTACCTCTTCCCATATTCATATACTCAGATTCGGCAAAAAAATTACAAAAACAAGTTAAAAATCCATTTGTAAAGCATATGATCAAAATATGGTGTGAAGCTAAAAACTATTTAAAAGAACCACAGTTATTGTCACAATTTAGTCCAATATGGGGTAATCAATATTTTAAACCAGGGAGAGCGGACGCTGTATTTAAAGTATGGAATTTAAAAGGGATACAAAAGATTCAGGATTTATATTTGCCATGTGCAGACAACATAATGTCTTTTGAAGAGCTGAGGATCAAATTTAATCTCAATAGAACACATTTTTTTAAATATCTTCAACTTAGAAACTTTATTCGATCAAATCAAAATAAAGCTCTCACTCGACCTATTTATTCATCCTTGGAAAAAATGATGATGAAAGATAGTAAAAGAAAGGGTATTATTTCAGAGTTTTATAACTCATTGACACTATCTTCAAGTGAAAATTCACTGAAAAGATTAAACTACTGGAAAGAAGATCTGCAAATTGAAATTTCAGAGGAACAATGGGAATTGGCTTGTACAGAAGCTCAAACCAAATCAATAAATGCACGCCTTAAATTGATACATTTCAAATGGTTAATGCGGATGTATGTTACACCGGAGGAGTTAAATAGATATAACAAAAATATACCAGATACATGCACAAAATGCATGGAAAGTAAAGGAACCCTATTTCATTGTTTATGGGAATGTAGATTAATAAGAATGTTTTGGGAGGAGGTGAGGGTAACAATTGAAAAAATAATCTCAAAACAAATCATATTGAATCCTAAACTGTTTTTGTTGGGTCTGTACCCAGAAAAGCATAATTTCAATAAAAGTGAAAGAACATTCATAGACCTCAGTTTGCTTAATGCCAAAAAATGTATTGCACTATTATGGAAAAAGACTCATAGACCAGATGTGACTCAGTGGTTAAGACAGATGTTAACAAACCTTCCATTAGAAAGAATAACATATATACTGAAATCAAAGGAAATTGTGTTTGAGAATATATGGAGACCTTTTATTGATTATGTAAAAAATTTAAACATAACTCTTGAAGAAGAAGGTGAATGATGTGTGTGGACCTTGTAAATTCCAAACTGGTGAACATAATATGTATACTAATGTATTGGATTGTCTAGACTAAACAGAGGAGCATTGTTGAAGACTTGATTTTGTTGGTGGTTGTTGGTGTTTTTAGGGTATTTTTTTTTTTTTTGTAGTACTTTAGTGTTAGTGTTTGTATCATGTTTGTTAAAAAAAAAAAGGTTCAATAAAGATATTGTGGAAAAAAAAAAAAACAAACAAAAAGAAAAAGTAAGTAAATAAAGATAAAAGAGCATCTGAGTAGCGTTGGAACAAAGAGCGGAACCATTATTGAAATGGTATTTGTCAAAGATTAGATCTAATGGAAGACACATATGCGGTCCAGGGTTGCCAAAAGTTCATGAACACATCCATGTCCTGTCTCAGTGCGAATGTCAACTTTTCCATCGAGTAAATGTCTTGGATCACGTTAGTCCAATCTTCAGGTGTAGGACAGTCCTTCAACATCCATTTTTTAGTTAGAGCTTTTTTGCTTGCCAATATTAAAACATTGAATAAGTATTTTTCTCCTCGTCTTCCAGTGAGTCCGGTAGTAAACCCAAATACAAAGTTACAAAAGAAAAGGGAACTGTAATTTTGAATATTTTCCCCAATATTGTCTGTACCTTGGTCCAATATTGGTGGATAACTGGGCATGACCAAAACACATGAAAATGATTTGCAGTCTTTTCACCACACAAGCGCCAACAGTTCAATCCCTTATGGGTAAATTTGTTTTGTGCAGGTGTTCTGAAAAATCTTGCCAAGTTTTTCCATCCAAATTCTCTCCACTGCAGGGATGAGGTACTTTTCCATTGCTGTTTATTTAGCTTTTCCCATATTTCCAGTTGTAAAGTGAAATTCCCCTCTTTTTCCCATCTCTCTTTTATATAAGATGTGTTGTCTCCTTTTAAGTCTTGAAGACCTTGGTATATTTTAGAAATGTATCTGATCCCTGGGATCCCTTTATATGCCATTAAGAAGACCTTCAGAACACCTGACTGGGCCCTTTCCAAAACCTCCTTTTTAAGTATATTGTTTATGTGGTGTCTAAGCTGGAAGAACCTGTAAAGGTCTTGATTTATTAGGCCTTGTTTTTTCAAATCTTCAAAACTTCTTAAGATTTGCCCTTTAAAAAAATCGTAATATTTTATCAGCCCTTTCTCCTTCCACTTTTTAAATCTGGTGTCTGTTTTATTAGGAGTAAAGTCCTGATCATAGGCGATCCATTGCAGAAGTCGATAGGGCTCTTTAGTTTGATTCTCTCTGACTATCTTAAACCAAATTTTTAGCGGGGTCTCTATCCACGGGTTAGTGTTATTCAAAAGCTTAGGTAAGACATTGTTCCCTATTATCGCCTGTAGGGGGATGTCACTTGTTATTTGGCATTCGATCTCCTTCCATTGTGCAGTGTAGACTGGGTTACATATCTCTACTAAAGTTTTAATTTGTGCGGCTTTAAAGTAGTCCCTGATATTTGGCAGCGCGAGCCCACCTTTGTCTTTGTTTAGCTGTAGGGTTCTATATCTGATTCTAGGTCTCTTGCCCTGCCATATGAATCTTGAGATCCTTCTGTCCAGCTCCTGCCATGTTTTTTTGGGAGGTTCTACCGGTATTGTTTGGAAAAGGTATAGAAGACGTGGAAGTATATTCATTTTGACTGCTTCAATTCTTTGTGCAGTACCCAAGAATGGTATCATATTCCATCTTGCTAGGTCAGATTTTATTTTTGTCACCAGTGGATCATAGTTTAGTGATATAATTTTGTTGAGTTGTTTCGGGATATTGACCCCCAGATATTTCATAGATTCCGACTCCCAGTTAGTTTTGAGTTTGCTTAGTGAATAATGATTTGGGTCATAGTTGAATGTTAAAACTTGGGTTTTATGCATATTTAATTTGTACCCCGATAAATCTCCATACTCTGAAAAAACTGAGGTTAGTTCTGGTAAAGAAGTGTCCGGCTGCCCTAGGTATATTAAAATGTCATCAGCAAAGAGTGCTATTTTATGTTCCTTCTGACCAAGTGTAATACCTTGAATTTTTTGGTTTTGTCTTATCCATTGGCTCAGAGGTTCTATGAAGATTGCAAAGAGCAGTGGAGACAGGGGGCAGCCCTGACGACATCCTCTTTCCAGTTCAAAAGATGATGATAAATTACCGTTAATCCTTATTTTAGCTGTTGGTTTTTTATATAATGCCTGTATAGTTCTAATGAAGTTGTTATGAAAATTGAAACTGGATAAGATTCTATATAGAAAAGACCAGTCAACCGAATCGAATGCTTTTTCAGCATCTAATCCCAATATGACTGCATTTAAGTTATATTTTTTTATATGATGAATTATGTGTAAAGTGCGTCGAATGTTGTCTTGTGTCTGTCTTTGTCTTATAAAACCTGTTTGGTCTAAATGAATTAGGTCTGTCAGTATATTTTCTAACCTTTTGGCAAGGATAATGGTAAAAAGCTTATAGTCCTGATTTAGTACACTGATTGGTCTGTAGTTGGAGCACTCTAGTTTATCCTTTTCAGGTTTAGGTATAACTGCAATGACCCCTTCTCTCCAGGAGGGGGGGGATTTCCCCTGTGTGGAGGACATAATTAAATGTTTTCAGGAGGAGAGGAGATAGTTGCTGTTTAAAGGTTTTGTACCACTCTGCTGTATAGCCATCAGCTCCTGGGGATTTGTTAGCTTTAAGTTTCATAATTGCTTTTTCCAATTCTTTAGGATGTATTTCTGACAGTAGTGTTTTATTTTGTGACTCCGTAAGTTGGGGAAGGTTTAATGTGTTTAGGAATGCCTCGGATGCGTTTTTATGTTTTTTGTGGGAGTATAAGTTCTTATAGTAATTCTCGAAGTTTTTAAGAATATCCTGAATTCTGAATTTTATTTCCTTTGATACTGGGTCTCTGATTTTGTAGATTGCTCTTTCTGTTTGATGTTTCCTCAATTTATAGGCTAGCAATTTTGCCGATTTACTGCCTGCTTCATAGTATTTTTGTTTCAGAAATGTAAGTTTCTTCTGGATTTCTATTGTGTAGATCTCATTTATTTGGTTTTTAATTTCCTTAATCTTGAGCGAGTCAGTAGAATGAGTGTTGCCTTTGTGTTCTTTTTCTAGGTTCCTAAGTTCTGACTCTAATGTGGATAGTTTTTCTTGTCTTAGTTTCTTTTGGGTTGCCAGTTTTGCAATAATCTTTCCTCTTATTACAGCTTTACATGCATCCCACAGTATTAAAGGGGATACTTCTCCATTATCGTTATCTTCCAAATATCTGAGAATATCTGATTCCAATTCATCTTTCAATGGTCCTTTCAGGACATTTGAATTTAACCTCCAAGAAAATGTATTATTTGTGTATTTTTGGATATTTAGTAGTAGTAGTAGATTAGTTTATTTGACAGGGACAGTGCAATAAACATAGACAATTAATCAAAGACAATCAATCTGATGTGTTGCACATAGAGTGTATAGCTATTAGCTAATTTGCAACTCTTGTCCCTGGATGGGCTTTAGAAAAAAGAATCAAGATAAAAATATACACAATAACCACATACATCAATGCAGAAAAATTATAAATACACAATTATAAATATTATAAATATTATAAATACACAAATATAACAGCCTGACTCACCTTTTTACTCACCATTTAAGTCCATGTAGATCGGACTGTGGTCGGAGAGATCCATCAGTCCTATTTTACATGTTTTTACTCTTCCAATGTCTCTATTAAACATAAAAAAATAGTCAATCCTTGAGTAAGATGAATGTGGAGTTGAGTAAAATGTATAGTCTTTTACACTGGGGTTGAGTTCCCTCCACACGTCACAGATTCCCAATTCTTTTAGTAGCATCCGAGTCTTCCTGTTTTGGGTGTTATTTTGATGTGGGGAATTACCAGAAGCATCCCAGTATGGATTCAGTCTAAGATTGAAGTCCCCACCACATATCACTAAACCTTGAGCTTTAGTTATCATTAGGTCGAATACATTTTTATAAAATTTCCAGTTAGCCCCTGGGGGAGCATACACATTCAGCAGGGTGATATCTTCTCCCCCTAGCCGCCCAGTTACCAAACTGTATCTCCCTTCTTTATCTTTGTGTTCTGATTTTTTTTCAAATGTAATTTTGGTTGATATCAATGTCGCTACTCCCCTCCTCCTCCCTGATTTATATGAAGATGAAGAGATCATTTTAAACCCTTGTCTACTGAGTTTATTGTGTTCCACGTCTGTTAGGTGGGTTTCTTGTAAAAGTATTATTCCTGCTTTGTCTTTTTTCATTTTGCCTAGAATCTTGGATCTTTTAACTGGATTCAGGATTCCTTTTACATTATATGAAATTATTTTGGTTACACCCTGTTTCTCCATTGTGTTGTTTTGTTTAGTATAACTGTGTGGTGGCCCTCTTTTGTGCTACTCAGAAACTGAAAGAACATTAAAAACAAGAAAAACATTAAGAACATAGTGTAAAAAACTTTAAAACAAAAAGCTGTCATAAGAACTTCCTGAGCTGAGGTCTTTTTAAAGACCCTGTAAGAGCCTTGATGGAGTGAAGGCTCTGAGGGATATTCCTCAAACTCTGTTACGTGTTGAGGGCCCTCTCTTACCACTGAAAGTAGTCCCATGCTTTTAACGTGAGTTTCAGAACCCAATCCAAACTTGTAATGATTTTTTTTTTTTTTTTCCTTTTATGCCTAAACCCTGTGAAATTGTGTGCACCCTCCCACCCCCATCACATCAAACATTCACGCAAAAACAGTATTTGTTAGTATGAGGAGAACATGTGGATTATTGTCACATTTCTATTTTAACAAGTTTTTTTTTTTTTTTTTTTTTTATTACAAAGACTTATTTGTTTCAAATAATATGATTGTTCCATGAAATGTTTTACCACATGCTGAATATGCATCTCCTTTAATGTTTGTTACCTTGTATGAGGGGGGTTGGATGTGCGGATTGATTCAAGAGAAAAGAAAAAAAAAAAAAAAAAAAGGTCGCTATTCCAACCTGAAAACGGATAGTTTATCCGCGACGCTCTGGTGCTGGGTTTCCCGCTGCTGGTCCGTGGATTTTGAAGGTCTTTGTGTTGTCCATGTTTGCGCTTTGATCTTCTCACTCGGGTCTGCTGCGGGTTTAAATACCGTTACCGGGAGCCCTCTTTTCGCCATGTCAGCTGTTGCTTCTTCCGCCGAATTATAGAGACACGTTTCATCGCCGTAGAAGACCCTTAACTTCGCAGGAAATGGTGTCTGAAAGCGCAATTTCTTCTCTCTTAACACCTTTTTCGCGTCATTGTATTCCCTGCGCTTTTTAAGGACCTCCGGGGCGCAATCGTGTTCCACGTAGACTTTTCTCTCCTGGTGCATAAATCCTTTTTTCTGCCAGGCCAGTCTTACAACCTCTTGTTTTATTTTGAAATTGGAAAATCTTACCAACACCGAACGTGGGGGCGCTTCCGCCGCCGGCCTAGCGGCTAATGAACGATGTGCCTTTTCTATCTTCAAGTCGGTGGTTTGTGGAATATCCAATTTCTCTCTTAGTAAGGATTCCACGCATTCTGCCATTGAGTTAAAACCATTTTCGGTTCCTTCTATCAGACCATGAATTCTTATGTTGTCTCTTCTTTGTTTTCCTTCTTGGTCGGTTAGCTTAGCCTCTATAGCTGCTTGTCTTTTGCGTAGGTCTAGCACAGAATCTTCGAGCACTTTTATTCGATCCTCTGTTTCCAAGATTCGGTTCTCGGCCTGGTCCACTCTGCTGTTTGTCCTTTTCAATTCTTCTCTGAATTCCCGAAATTCGGCCGTAACATCTCGGCGAAATCGTCGTAGCTCCTCAAATAGTGATTTCAGGCTAACCCTTTTGTTAGCTATCACCAGTTCCTCGTCTTCTGAACGGAGATCTTCCAGTTCGGATTCTCCGGCCGATACGTGTCCTGGCCTGGAGAATTTCAGTTTCTTCTGTTTTCCTTTAGACATGATGATTTTGTCTTTTGATTTTCACTCCTCCAAAAATCCGTTAAGTTTGATTTTCAAGGTGTTATCCTGGATTGGGTCTGAGAACTTCAGTGTTAAGCTGCAGTCGCCATGGCGTCCAGACCGGAAGTCCGAAATAGGAATTTTCAAACCACTAACTCACATCTTCAACCTGTCATTCCAAACGGGACAATTTCCGAATAAATTTAAAACCGCAAAAGTCATTACATTATATAAACATGGTGACAAGTAACACTTCACAGATTTCTCTTCTGACACAATTATCAAAAATTCTAGAAACTCTTCAGTGATGAATAAGAAACGTTTATAGATCAACACAAACTACTCTCTGACAGTCTACATGGATTTAGAGCAAATTGATCTACATTATTAACATTAACAGAGCTCATACAAGAAATTATTGATTCCATAGATTAAAAAGACATTTACACTTGGGGTATTTCTTAATCTAAAAATATAAATCATTTGACCTTGTACATTTTAAACAGCACCAATAAGATATAAAGTGAGGAGGAATTTGTTGCTCATAGATACTGTATTTAGGAATTTTCTGCAATACAGAGGGGGGTTACAATTTAAGATAAGATAAGATAAGCCTTTATTAGTCCCACAATGGGGAAATTCCAGAAAGTCCAGAAACTCCTGAAATGGGGAAGTCCATTGCATTTAATGGACACATTAAATGCAAAAATGCTCAATTTTCAGATGCCCAGGAGAAGTTTAATGTTTTTGTCTAGGAAAATTGTGGAATATATTAAGCATGACTTTAAAACTTTGTCTAAACATAAAAAAAAGTTTAAAAATTAAGAAATTACTTTCACAAGGTATAGAGACTCAGAGGGTGTGTAGTCTGATGTATAATATAGATTGCTGTGTTGGGTTGTGAATTTTGAATTATATCATTCATGTGTATGTGTGTATGGTTACGTAATGTATGCATGTATACACAGTATGTACTGCAGGTACACGAGTATTGACTGAAAACCTTAACAGTGAACAGGGTAGGATTATATATTACTACATTTACATTACAGGGTCAGCACTTTAAAGAACATTTCATTCACACAAAAAACAAAACAAAACTGAAAATAAAAATATACACATGTTGCAGGACAACAAAAGCTAATCTGTGAATTTCCATGTGGTAAATTAAGCGCGAACACAGAGAGAAGCATTTCCCACATATTTTACAGGACTATTGCTTCTCACCAGTGTGAATTCTCGTGGGTTTTCAACTGAAAACGCCGCCTAAAAGTTTATCCACATGATCACTGAGAAAATAGCTTCTCACTGTTTTATTTATTTGCATCTCATTTCATTACAAGTGCAATGGGCCCCAACCAGGGGTCACTTACACTTTAAATCAAAAAGCTTTGTATCTGAGGGCTCTCTTCAAGATGGAGACTGTTCCTCTGATTGCTGAGATCTGTACTTCACAGACGCTAGGGCAGCTGGGGATCGCCTGGAGATATTTTTTCAGGTTCTTCTTTACCGTCCCAGTTGCTCCCACCACCACAGGTATAATATCTGCTTCCTGAAGTTTCCAGGTACTCCTTAGGTCGTTTTTGAGGTCTTGATATTTTATTTTTTCCTTTTTCTACTCTGTTGAGGCCGTAGTCGTTTAGTATGGTTACATCTATTAATTTGGCAGTTTTGTCCTTTTTGTACAAGATAACAATGTCCAGTTTTATTGCTCTTCCTCTCACCTGTGTGAATTTTCATGTGACTTTTCAAATGACCACATTCATCAAATCTTTGCCCACGTTTCTCAAGAAAATGGCTTTTCACACATATGGATTCTCATGTGAGTTTTCAAATTACTACGTTCATTAAATCTCTGCCTACATGTTTCACAAGAAAATGGCTTCTCACCTGTGTGAATTCTCATGTGACTTTTCACAGCACCACTGTGCTTAAATCTTTGCCCACATATTTCACAAGCAAATGGCATCTCGCCTGTGTGAATTCTCATATGAATTTTCAAACTACCACGCTGATTAAATCTTTGCCCACATGTCTCACAAGAAAATGGTTTCTCACCTGTGTGAATTCTCATGTGTCTTTTCAAACTACAACGTCGATTAAATCTTTGCCCACATGTCTCACAAGAAAATGGTTTCTCACCTGTGTGAATCCTTATATGCGTTTTCAAAGCATTACTGTGCTTAAATCTTTGGCCACATGTTTCACAAGAAAATGGCATCTCACCAATGTGAATTATCATGTGACTTTTCAAACTACAACGTCGATTAAATCTTTGCCCACATGTCTCACAAGAAAATGGTTTCTCACCTGTGTGAATTCTCATATGAGTTTTCAAAGCACACCTGTGCTTATATCTTTGCCCACATGTTTCACAAGAAAATGGCTTCTCACCTGTGTGAATTCTCATGTGTCTTTTCCAAGTACCACGCTGATTAAATCTTTGCCCACATGTCTCACAAGAAAATGGCTTCTCACCTGTGTGAATTCTCATGTGACTTTTCAAGTTACCAACTTCATTAAATCTTCGCCCACATGTTTCACAAGAAAATGGCTTCTCACCTGTGTGAATTCTTATGTGAGTTTTCAATTTACAAATTTCACTAAATCTTCGCCCACATGTTTCACAAGAAAATGGCTTCTCACCTGTGTGAATTATCAGGTGAGTTTTCAAAGCGCTATTGTGCGTAAATCTTTCCCCACATGTTTCACAGGAAAATGGGTTCTCACTTGTGTGAATTCTCTCATGACATGATAACATACTCTTATCCCTGAATCTTTTCCCACACATGTTGCAAACATGTGACTTAAATGTGTGATGTTTCTTCTTCTGGGACTCATTTCTACAGTCTTTGTCATTAACAGAAGATTTTACAGACTCTTCACCTGTGTCAGTATCACACTGATTCTCTGACATGGAGGAGTTGTCTACATTGTTACTGTCGCTTCTGTTTCTGTGAAGTTTCTTCTTTGGCTTTGGCTCTTCATGTTTGCTTAATCCTGGGTTTACATTCTTACCTGCTCCCTGGTCTTGGCTCCCAGTGTCAGGAGAGTTGTGAGAGAGGAGCTGCTCACTGTTTGGAACGGTTTCACTCTTGTCATTGGCTTCATCAGTAGGAGTCACCATGAAGGCATCAGTCTCTTGTTTCAGTTCAAAGTGTTCTTCCTCCTGAATGGTACAGAGTTCCTCTTCTTCCTCTTTAACCTGTGCAGCATCTTGTTCCTCCTGGTCCAGACTGAATTTCCTCTCCTGGTTACAGAGCTGCTGGACAGTGAGAACCTCCTCCTCCTCCTTACAGTCATGTAGCTGTGGAGCATCTTGAAGCATAAAGAGATTAAAAAGAAATATAGTAATAGCAAAACCAGAAAGAATAAATAACTGACTGGCCAAAAAATTCACCACCTGGGAACAAATAGTTCTTATCCATGAATATGATAATTACAGCAGTGATGAATCTGTTTCAGATTCAACAAGCCATTTAATGGGCAAAAAATTATTTTTCCACATGCCAACATCGTTCCCTCAGGTCTAAAAGGGGATACAGGATGAAAATATTATTCTCAGTGCTTTTTCACGTGAATTTGTCCATCTGGTGTAGCTATCAACCACACTAGTCAAAAAGAACCCCACAACCCTCTTCTTCTTCTTCTCTCGGTTACTGGTGGATAGCAAACAACAGAAAGGTGCATACCGCCACCTACTGTACAAGAGTGTGTAACATTATGCCATCTGATGAAGGACTACTTTTTATAGTGCAAAATAATTGACTAGTAATGACTGAACTGTGCCCCCTGCAGGCAGATGAATACAACTGTGCGTCAGTCTGCACTGCGGTTTTGAGGGAAAATAACAGTTTCAGATGAGTTTTTGGTTAGATGTTAAATGTTAGTTTTTGGTGTCATCAAAATTGTGTGTGCTCAGATACTTGTAAGTGCAGCTAATATTTATTGACATATATTTCTGTTTTAATATTATGCTATAATTTCAATAGATGTAATTTTTTTTAACGTTATTGCACAGTAATTGTATTTCCAGAGAGTCACTAGTCATATAACCGTTACTTTATTTCACACTGATAAGTTAGCTTATATTTGAGCTTACATGAGAGCTTGTAATTTCTAAGACTGCCTGTTTTAGCTGAGTGCTTGTAATTAGTTGCATGTGATTTGGGAGACTTTTTTAAACTGCACTTTCTGGAGGTATGACGACAGCCAGGTGGACTGGACACTTTATTGCTGTGCGTTTGTGTTTGGACTCCTTACTATGATTCCTTGCATAGTGTACACTTAAGATGAACTTGTTGCACTGTAGAAAGTATGCTCTTTGGATGGAAGAAAGTTTAATATACCGGTGGAGCTACGGAAGAGGAGAAGAAGAGGCTGTCAGTCAGGTGTTAAACGACGTTTGAAGCGGAGATTTAAACTCTGCATCCCCGCGGTCATTACAGGAAATGTGCGGTCCCTGGTAAATAAAATGGATGAGCTGGAAGTGCTTACCAGGACAGAGAGAATACAGGGAGTACAGTATTACGTGCTTCTGTGAAACATGGCTGCATGAGCAGATGCCAGATTCAGCTGTGGCTCTCCCCGGCTTCTACACCATCCAAGCAGACAGAGACACCACCACAAGCGGCAAGTGTAAAGCGGTGGTGGTGGTGGTGGTGGGGCTTGCCGTGCTTGTAAATTCCCGCTGGTGCAGTCCAGGACACATTCACGTTAAAAAGCGTGAGTGCAACCCCAATATTGAACTCAATGACATCGGACTGCGTCCATGCTATCTTCCAAGGGAATTTACTAATGTGATTGTCATTTCTGTTTACGTTCCTCCTTCTGGGAAAGCTGACATGGCGTGTGACGTCATCCATTCCATCACAGCAGACCTCCTCACAAAACATCCCAGTGCATTCATCCTGATCACAGGTGACTTTAACCATGCTTCTCGATCCAAAACTCTCCCTCTACCCCTCTGTTAATGACAGAAAAACCCACAATGGTCACAGAAATAACTTGAATCTGACAAAAGTGGTAATAAATAAAAATTCTATGAAAATTAACCAATGAAAATCAGACAATGCTTTTGAATTGTGGTTCAACAGAATTATTTTAAAAAACAAACTCCTGAAACAGGCCTGGACAAAAACGATGGTACCCTTAACTTAATATTTTCTTGCACAACCTTTTGAAGCAATCACTGCAATCAAACCATTTCTGTAACTGTCAATGAGACTTCTACACCTCTCAGCAGGTATTTTGGCCCACTCCTCATGAGCAAACTGCTCCAGTTGTCTCAGGTTTGAAGGGTGCCTTCTCCAGACGGCATGTTTCAGCTCCTTCCACAGATGTTCAATAGGATTTAGATCAGGGCTCATAGAAGGCCACTTTAGAATAGTCCAATGTTTCGCTTTTAGCCATTCTTGGGTGTTTTTAGCTGTGTGTTTTGGGTCATTATCCTGTTGCAAGACCCATGGCCTGCGACTGAGACCAAGCTGTCTGACACTGGGCAGCACATTTCTTGAGATTTCACTGTACCCTGCACAGATTCAAGACACCCTGTGCCAGATGCAGCAAAGCAGCCCCACAACATAACAGAACCTCCTCCATGTTTCACAGTAGGGACAGTGTTCTTTTCTTGGTATGCTTCATTTTTGCGTCTGTGAACATAGCGCTGATGTGAGTTGCCAAAAAGTTCCAGTTTTGTCTCGTCTGTCCATAGGACATTCTCCCAGAAGCTTTGTGGCTTGTCAACATGCAGTTTGGCAAATTCCAGTCTGGCTTTTTTATGATTTGTTTTCAACAGTGGTGTCCTCCTTGGTCGTCTCCCATGAAGTCCACTTTGGCTCAAACAGCGACGGATGGTGCGATCTGACACTGATGTACCTTGACCTTGGAGGTCACCATGAATGTGTTTAGAGGTTGTTCTGGGCTCTTTTGTTACCATTCGTATTATCCGTCTCTTCCATTTTTCCTCCTGCGGCCACGTCCAGGGAGGTTGGCTACAGTCCCGTGGATCTTAAATTTCTGAATAATATGTGCAACTGTAGTCACAGGAACATCAAGCTGCTTGGAGATGGTCTTATAGTCTTTACCTTTAACATGCTTGTCTATAATTTTCTTTCTAATCTCCTGAGACAACTCTCTCCTTTGCTTCCTCTGGTCCATGTTTAGTGTGGTACGCACCATGTCACCAAACAGCACAGTGACTACTTGTCACCCTTTAAATAGGCCGACTGACTGATTGCAAGTTTGTAGACACCTGTGATGTTAATTAGAGGACACATCTTGATTGAACATGTCCCTATGGTCACATTATTTTCAATCTTTTCTAGGGGTGCCATCATTTTTGTCCAGGCCTGTTTCATGAGTTTGTTTTTTAAAAGAATTATGTTGAACCGCAATTCAAAAGCAGTCTGATTTTCACTGGTTAATTTTCATAGAATTTTTATTTATTACCACTTTCGTCAGATTCAAGTTATTTCTGTGACCATTGTGGGTTTTTCTTTCATTAACAGAGGGGTACCAACAATTTTGTCCACGTGTGTAAGACTTTAGATCTGCTTTATGCAAATGTAAATAATGCATATATTTCTAGTGCTCTTCCCCCACTAGGTAGATCAGACCACAGTTTAGTTTTACTCACAACTGAATATAGGCTGGCTGTTAAACAACAACAAGGTACAGTAAAGATAGTGAGGAAATGGTCTCCTATGGGTTTGAAGACACTTTGTGGTGCACTGGAAACCACTGATTGGGAAGCTTTTTATGAAGCTCATGGAGAAGATGTAGATGGCTTAACAGACTGTATCACTGATTATATTGAGTTCTGTGTGGATAATTCTACCTTCATCAAAAAGATCCTCTGTTACCCAAATAATAAACCTTGGATTACAAGTGAGCTGAAAAACTTACTAAATGAAAAGAAGAGGGCTTTTAAGGCAGGAGATAAAACATAACTCAAGAAGGTACAGAAAGAGCTGAAATGGAAACTTGGGGAAAACAGAAACATCTATAGGAGAAAGTTGGAGAAGAAATTGGAGGAAAATAATGTCAGGGCTGTGTGGAGTGGGATGAGAGAAATAACTAGTTTCAGTAAGAAAACGGGCGCTGTTGAGGGGAATATGCAGTGGGCTAATGAGCTGAACCAGTTTTTAATAGGTTTGAGTCACCCACCAACAGCAGCTCTATCACTGGTCTGTTGCCCCGCCCCCCGCCATCACACACCAGCTGTAGCCATCCAGCTCTGAGCCAGACCCCTCTTTCCTCTTACTCGCTAGGCAATTTTACTCCACCTCCTGACAGACCCATACCGCTTGACAGTACAGCCACCTTTAGCATTACTGCTGACCAGGTGAGGAAAGAGCTGGAGAGGCTCCATCTCAGGAAGGGTACAGGACCAGATGGCATAAGTCCTCGTGTGCTTAAAGCCTGTGCAAACCAGATGTGTGGAGTCTTGCAGCACCTCTTCAACATGAGCTTGTACCACCAGAGAGTTCCAGAGCTATAGAAAACATCATGCCTGATCCCAGTGCCTAAGAAAAATCGTCCTGTGGCACTGAATAATTACAGGCCCATAGCTCTGACCTCCCACATAATGAAGGTCATGGAGAGGTTGATGCTGGCCCACCTAAGGAGACTTGTGTGTTTGGCCCAAGACCCACTGCAATTTGCATACCAGCTCCATGTGAGGGTGGGCGATGCATCTACCTGCTGCAGAGGGCCTACTTTTCCCTAGACAAACCCAGCACCATGGTCTGCATCATGTTCTTCGACTTCTCGTCTGCTTTTAATACCATCCAGCCAGGGCTGTTGAGGGAAAAGTTGGAGCGCATGGATGTTGACATTCCCCTCATTACCTGGATCACCAACTATCTGACAGGCAGACCACAGTTTGTGAGGTTGCAGAGCTGTGTGTCTGATCGTCTGATAAGTAACATCGGGGCCCCCCAGGGAACAGTGCTTTCTCCCTTCCTCTTCACCATCTACACCGCAGATTTTAAATACTGATCCGAGTCATGTCATCTTCAAAAATACTCTGATGACACGGCTATAGTGGGGTGTGTGGAGGAGGGAACGTGACCAAATACTTATTTTACCGAGGAATTTACCAATTAATTCATTAAAAATCCTTCAATGTGATTTTCTGGATTTTTTTTTCTCATTTTGTCTCTCATAGTTGAGGTATACCTATGATGAAAATTGGAGACCTCTCTCATCTTTTAAGTGGGAGAACTTGCACAATTGGTGGCTGACTAAATACTTTTTGCCCCACTGTATAGACAGGTGTCTTTGACTATTTTTTTTTTCTTTTTTGTTACTTATTTGTACCCGTAGGTAGACTTGGTTTGCAGTCTGGTGACAAGCCACTGGCTGCTGGTCGCTGCGTGCACGAGCGCCCTAAACCTACATGTTTTTGGTGTGCGGGAGGAAACCGGAGAAATCCCGGAGTAAACCCGCGCAACACGGGGAGAACATGCAAACTCCACACAGCTCACTGTTCGTCGGGGGCTGGGATCGAACCCACGATCTCATGATCCCCGCGATCCCCCGGCCGAGGGTAAAACTGTGCTGCCACAGTGCTAAACCACTGCGCCACCGTGCACCCCCTTTTTGCCCCACTGTATAGACAGGTGTCTTTGACTATGTGATCAATGGCAGACATCACTCATGATCATAGCACTTGCTGTGACCTATGATGATCCTATGCTCTCAGGCATTCACAGGACGGCCTGTGATGTCAGCATGATGTCCTATGATGACCATATGAACTCAGGCATCGGAGGACTTGTGATGCCGTCATATCACTATAAATTCAAGAAATCTGTGTGTGTGTCTGTGCGTCATGACCATGGGACATCATAGAGTGTCACGATCATAGGACATCATCGGACAGCCTATGATGTCCCTATGATGTCTGCATCATAGGCCATCAAGCCTGGCTTGATGTCTTTATGATGTCAAATACAGTGATGCCTGCCTGACAACGTATGATATGATGCCTGCCTTGATGTCTTTATGAAGTCATATACAGTGGGGAAAAAAGTATTTAGTCAGCCACCAATTATGCAAGTTCTCCCACTTAAAAGATGAGAGAGGTCTCCAATTTTCATCATAGGTATACCTCAACTATGAGAGACAAAATGAGAAAAAAAAATCCAGAAAAGCACATTCTCTGATTTTTAAAGAATTTATTTGCAAATTATGGTGTAAAGTA
Organism: Pholidichthys leucotaenia; assembly: GCA_020510985.1. Taxonomy (NCBI): domain Eukaryota; kingdom Metazoa; phylum Chordata; class Actinopteri; order Cichliformes; family Pholidichthyidae; genus Pholidichthys; species Pholidichthys leucotaenia. The sequence continues at coordinate 123,425,830 of CM035841.1, forward strand.
AGTATTTGGTCACCTACAAGCAAGCAAGATTTCTGGCTCTCACAGACCTGTAACTTCTTCTTTAAGAGGCTCCTCTGTCCTCCTCTCGTTACCTGTATTAATGGCACCTGTTTGAACTCGTTATCAGTATAAAGGACACCTGTCCACAACCTCAAACAGTCAGACTCCAAACTCCACTATGGCCAAGACCAAAGAGCTGTCAAAGGACACCAGAAACAAAATTGTAGACCTGCACCAGGCTGGGAAGACTGAATCTGCAATAGGTAAGCAGCTTGGTGTGAAGAAATCCACTGTGGGAGCAATTATTAGAAAACAGAGGACATACAAGACCACTGATAATCTCCCTCGATCTGGGGCTCCACAAAAGATCTCACCCCATGGGGTCAAAATGATCATGAGAACGGTGAGCAAAAATCCCAGAACCACATGGGGGGACCTAGTGAATGACCTGCAGAGAGCTGGGACCAAAGTAACAAAGGCTACATCAGTAACACACTACGCCGCCAGGGACTCAAATCCTGCAGTGCCAGATGTGTCCCCTTGCTTAAGCCAGTACATGTCCAGGTCCGTCTGAAGTTTGCTAGAGAGCATTTGGATGATCCAGAAGAGGACTGGGAGAATGTCATATGGTCAGATGAAATCAAAATAGAACTTTTTGGTAAAAACTCAACTTGTCGTGTTTGGAGGAGAAAGAACACCATACCTACTGTGAAGCATGGGGGTGAAAACATTATACTTTGGGGCTGTTTTTCTGCAAAGGGACCAGGACGACTGATCCGTGTAAAGGAAAGAATGAATGGGGCCATGTATCGTGAGATTTTGAGTGAAAACCTCCTTCCATCAGCAAGGGCATTGAAGATGAAACGTGGCTGGGTCTTTCAGCATGACAATGATCCCAAACACACTGCCCGGGCAACGAAGGAGTGGTTTCGTAAGAAGCATTTCAAGGTCCTGGAGTGGCCTAGCCAGTCTCCAGATCTCAACCCCATAGAAAATCTTTGGAGGGAGTTAAAAGTCCGTGTTGCCCAGCGACAGCCCCAAAACAACACTGCTCTAGAGGAGATCTGTATGGAGGAATGGGCCAAAATACCAGCAACAGTGTGTGAAAACCTTGTGAAGACTTACAGAAAACGTTTGACCTCTGTCATTGCCAACAAAGGGTATATAACAAAGTATTGAGATGAACTTTTGTTATTGACCAAATACTTATTTTACCGAGGAATTTACCAATTAATTCATTAAAAATCCTTCAATGTGATTTTCTGGATTTTTTTTTCCTCATTTTGTGTCTCATAGTTGAGGTATACCAATGATGAAAATTGGAGACCTCTCTCATCTTTTAAGTGGGAGAACTTGCACAATTGGTGGCTGACTAAATACTTTTTTGCCCCACTGTAGACCAACAGGACTTGCGATGCCATCATAGACAAAAGGACGATGCCGTCATATACACAATAGGACACAGCACTTTAAACCACACCCACTCGAAGCAGCAAATCTGGAAATCTTACAAAATATCACTCTATAAAGTCAAGAAATCTTTTGCCAGTTTGTGTGTAAATCTGGAAATCTTGCTTATCACCTGATTAACAATAGGACACACTACTTTAAACCACACCCATTTGAAGCAGTTCATCATGTTTGTGTGTCACGATCATAGCACATCAAAGGACGGCCTATGATGTCTGCATGATGTCCTAGGATGATCCTATGATATCAGGCAACATAGGACTCACAATGCCATCATCACTCTATTAAAGCAAGAAATCTCTGTGTCTGTCACGTTTATAGGACATCATAGGACGGCCTGTGATCTCTGCCTGATCATCACAGGACGTCCTATGAACTCAGGCATCATAGGATGACTCGCGATGCCGTCATAAAGATATTCGTGATGCCGTCATAAAGATATGATGACTATATGATGGCACATAGACAAATGTGTCTTTATGATGTCATATAGACCATCACTCACGATGCCTAGACTAATGTGTCTTTATGATGTCATATGGCTCAAAATTGGCAAGGTGAATAAGTCACAGGGCCAGTCTTTACAGCACGTTCGTGTTTTCAGCACAAGATTTCTGCAGCCATGGCCAATTCTACATTGCCGCGAGCAGAGTTGCCAGATCAAGCAGTCTTTGTATTCTTGCTCAAGATGAAGAAACTAAGCTAAAGCATCGCTTTCTCAGCGATGTCGTTTTTAAAGAGGTGCTGACACAGTAAAAATGTGTAACCTTGAAGAATGCCAGTCTACACTACAAATGTGTAAAATGCCAAGAAAAGCGTTGATTTTCTCCGGGTGCTCCGGTTTCTTGGTTTCTACGGGCATGCACGGGCCTTCCTGAATAGGGTCGAAAGCCACTTTTTGCTCAGATCTATTTTCATGATCCTGCCAATGAACTAGAATTACGACGCACCTATCCCTCAACCAGTGGTCTGAACGAAGAAGAAGACCCACCAGATGGAGAGCAATAGAATGAGGAGAACTGCTGCATGTCAGAAAAGATGCCGTGAACATGAAACACCTAAGGTTCCAGCAGTACGCCGCAGGCATGACTGTGAACAACACAGCCGTCTCACACAGGAGACCCTTCAGCAACGGGTACACATAAATACTTGCTTATACTTGGTTTCTACGGGCATAGACGGGTATGTACTAGTACTATATAGACAATACAAAAACTGGCTACCTATGATGTAGGCATGAGGTCCTATGATGCCTGCCTTGATGTCTTTATGATGTCATATAGACCATCACTCACGATGCCTGCCTTCATGTCGTTATGATGTCATATAGATCATCACCCACGATGCCTGCCTTCATGTCTTTATGATGTCATATAGATCATCACCCGATGACCAATAGGACACAGCACTTGAAACCGAATGGGAGTTGCCAGAAACAGGAAAGAAGAGCTACTCATCACTCAATTAAGAATAGGGCACACTAATTTACACCAGGATCAAATGCCAGCATCATAGGACTCGCTATGACATCATCACAGATCATAGGGCTCACTATGACACCATCAAAAATCAAAGCCAGGCATCAGTGAATGAGTGCTGACGTGCTTGCTTACACCCTTGCTTACACCTGCTTTCTACGGGCATGCAGAAATACTTGCTTATACTTGGTTTCTATGGGCATGCACGGGTATTTAATATCAATGTTAAAAGTACTGGAAGATTCATATAATACAACTAAACAAATAAAAATGAATTAAAGACTTTTTTCAAATTTTCTGTAAAATGTAATTCTAAACAAATAGTGAGGAATAAATTAGGACACCCCCACATTCATTCCCACTTAAAATGGCTAAAATAAATGTTAAAAAAGGTAAATAAAAACAAAAACAAGGTTAGACATAGATATGTGAACATTTATTAATGAAGAACTGAATATTTAATGGGATGTCCTAATTTTTTCACATGACTGTCTCGCAACCCTTTTTCTTTGTTCAGGTCTATCATGATCTCATTAGGTCTCCTTCAGTGAACCTTTCTGATTTATCGCCAGTTGTGACATGATGGTGCCAGAACGAACACTCAGACACAGGTGTAAAAGGTTCACCAGTTTATTGCAAAAATAAAACTAGCACACAACTCTAAATAAAGATGCTCAACTAAAGAAAAGCGCAACACAAAAATGTACACTTAAATTTACACAAAACTGATGCCTATTGGAGAGCACATAGCATATGGAGAAAAAGCAGACAGAGGTTATTAGGGACAGAATCTCCCGAAGGGGAGAATAATACTGGGAAAGCACTCCAACTCAGAGAGCAGAGGAGCCCGGCAGGAAACTCCTGCGTGGACCAGGGGAACAGGGGAAAGGACGGTGACCTGGGTGGACGTCTGGCGTCTTCTTGGTCAGGCGAGCGTGATCAGCTCCGGAGTACACACCTACGGGTGGCAGCAAACCTGGGAGACAGAAGGACACAGGAGTCAAAACACAGACCAATCAGTAAGAATAATGTTTTAAATGCTTGAACATTTTCACAGTAGAAAACCTAATGATCCAGCGATGGGTGCTCCACATGCTGGCTCTTAAATACGCTGGGTAATCAGGCCACGGCAGGTGTGTGATCACGCAGGTGTGTCTGATCCTCCGTAGCCAAGACGACAGGAACAGGAGAGGAGGGGAAGCTCGCTCGCCAGATCATCACAGTGCCCCCTCCTCAAGGGGCGCTCCTGGTGTCCCACTGGGCTTGCGGGGATGGGTCCGATGAAATGCCCACACCATCCGTTTACCCAGGATGTAGGACCCCAGAATCCAGGACCTCTCCTCCAGCCCATGCCCCTTCCAATCCATGAGGTACTGGCATCCCTGACCCTGTCAATAGACGTCCAGGATCCTCTCCACCGTATAAGTCGTCTGGCCGTCGATCACCCAGGGGGTCCGGAGGAGGGCAGAGAGGACTGGCGGAGAGGGGCTTAATACGGAAGACGTGGAACATCGGGTGGACCCACATTGAAGGTGGCAGATCCAACCGAACGGTGACATTGTTGATCAACCGCTTGATGGTGAATGGGCCAAGATAACGGGGGAGAGTTTCTGTGACTCCATCTTAAGCAGGATCTGTTTGTGGACAGCCAAACCTTCTGTCCCACCGTGTACTTCAGCGCCAGCATGCGTTTGCGGTTGGCATACAGTTGGTTGCGCTCCGCAGAGCGGAGGTGGGCGGCTCTTATGGCCCTATACAGATGGCGACACCAGCACGTGTGGGCCTCCATGGATGAGACAGCCAGACCCCTCTCCGCAATGGGCAGTAGAGGTGGTATATAGCCCATCAAGGCCTCGAATGGCATGAGCCCAGTGGAGGAGGAGACAGCTGAGTTATAGGAGTACTCCACCCAGATCAGGTGGAAACTCCAGGTGGAGGGATTCCTGGATGCTACGCACCTTAAGCTGGCCTCCAGAGACTGATTGGCACGCTCAGCCTGACCATTTCTCTGCGGATGGTATCGGGATGTCAGGCTGGCAGAAGCACCCAAAAACCGGCAGAATGCCCTCCACACCTGGGATGTAAACTGTGGCCCCCGGTCCGAGATGATGTCCACTGGAATCCCATGTAGCCGGATGACATGCTGCATCACCAGGTCGGCCGTCTCCATGGCAGATGGTAGTTTGCAGAGAGGGACCAGACAGATGGCCTTGGAGAACTGGTCGACAATGGTGAGGATCACCATGTTGCCTTGGGACAGCGGCAACCCTAACCCTAGCCCTAACCCATAACAAAGTCCAAAGCAATGTGTGACCATGGACAACTCGGCACTAGGAGGGGATGGAGAAGGCCATCTGGGAGAGAAGAGTCCGATTTATTCATGGTGCAGGTGTTACAGGCCTTGATGAACTCCCACACATCCCTCCCGAGTGCGGGCCACCAAAATGCTCTCCTGAGCAGCTCTATAGTCCGGGAGATGCCGAGATGGCAGGCTTGAAAAAGCTAGTATGCCCCCACTTAATCACCTCTCCGCATAGCACCACGGGGACATACAGTCGGTCAGGCTGGCCTCCCTCCGTGATGGGCTCCGATGACTAAGCCTATCGGACCCTCTGCTCAATTTCCCATGACGGTGTCCCGAGAAAGCAGGAGGAGGGGAGAATAGTCTCCGGGGGAGACGCAGCAGCTGCGGAGGAAGAGGTGGAGGAGGAGGAGTCGTGAGAAAACTGGTGTGAGAGAGTGTCAGCCTTGGCATTATGGGACCCTGGTCGGTATGAGATAGAGAGATTGAACCTATTAAAGAACAGGGCCCACTGGGCCTGCCGTGAATTCAACCGTCTGGCCGATCGAAGGTATTCTAAGTTTTTATGATCGGTCCACACAATGACCGGTTGGCTAGCTCCCTCCAGCCGGTGTCTCCACTCCTCCAGCACCCGCTTAATGGCCAACAGGTCACAGTCCCCAACATTGTAATTCCTCTTGGCTGGCATTAGCCACTGGGAGAAATACGCGCACAGGCGGAGCTTCTGGTCGGAGTTTCTGGTCGGAGCTGGAGTGCTGGGAGAGGACAGTGCCCACCCCCGAATCGGAAGCATCCATCTCGACCATGAACTGTGCCAAAGGACCCACCTGTGCCAGGACACGCACGTTGGTGAACAGGCCTTTCAGGGTCACAAAAGCTCGTTCAGCAGCTTCGGACCACTTGAACGGGCTTTTGGTCGATGTCAACTACGTAAGCGGTTGCGCTACCTTACTATAGTCACGGATAAATCAGCAGTAGAAGTTGGTAAAGCCCAGGAAGCATTCAAGGTCCTTCCTGGACTGGGGGTTGGCCAGTCTACTACCGCCTTGATTTTTGCCGGATCGGCCTTTAACACGCCCTCAGCAATGATGAACCCCAGAAATGAAGTTGAGTGAGTGGAAAATTTGCACTTCTCCACTTTCACAAAAAGCTGATTCTCCAGCAAGCGCTGCAGGACGGAATGAACGAGGGCTTCATGTTCCTCCAGCACGTGGGAAAAAAAATCAAAATATCATCCAGATACACAAAAACAAACTGGTTCACCAAGTCCCATAAGACGTCATTAATTAACCATTGGAAGACGGCAGGGCATTACACCACATTCCAAATTATTATGCAAATAGGATTTTAGTGTCATAAACATTCAATTTTTTGTTTTTCAATTAAACTCATGGATAGTATTGTGTCTCAGGGCTCTTTGGATCACTGATATCAATCTCTCACACTTGTCATAATTAGTTTGCCAGGTGAGCCCAATTAAAGGAAAACTACTTAAGAAGTATGTTCCACATTATTAAGCATGCCACATGTTTCAAGCAATATGGGAAAGAAAAAGGAGCTCTCTACTGCCGAAAAGCATCAAATAGTGCAATGCCTTGGACAAAGTATGAAAACATTAGCTATTTCATGAAAACTTAAGCATGATCATTGTACTGTAAACAAATCTGTGGCTGATTTAGAGCACAGATAGGTTTGTGCAGATAAAGGCATAATGAGGAAACTTTCTGCCAGACAAATTCATTGAATTAAGAGAGCAGCTGCTAAAATGCCATTACAAAGCAGCAAACAGGTATTTGAAGCTGCTGGTGCCTCTGGAGTTCCACGAATCTCAAGGTGTCGGGTGCTCCAGAGGCTTGCAGTTGTGCAAAAACCTACTATTCGGCCACCCCTAACCAATGCTCACAAGCAGAAATGGCTGCAGTGGGCCCAGAAATGCATGAAGACTAATTTTCAAACAGTCTTGTTTACTGATGAGTGCTGTGCAACCCTGTATGGTCCAGATGGATGAAGTAGTGGATGGTTGGTGGATGGCCACCATGTCCCAACAAGGCTGCGACATCAGCAAGGAGGTGGCGGAGTTATGTTTTGGACCAGAATCATGGGGAGAGAACTGGTAGGCCCTTTTAGGGTCCCTGAAGGTGTGAAAATGACCTTGGCAAAGTATAGTTTCTGACTGACCACTTTCTTCCATGGTACAAAAAGAAGAACCATGCCTTCCGCAGCAAAATTATCTTCATGCATGACAATGCACCATCTCATACTGCAAAGAATACCTCTGTGTCATTGGCTGCTATGGGCATAAAAGGAGAGAAACTCATGGTGTGGCCCCCATCCTCCCCTGACTTCAACCCTATTGAGAACATTTGGAGCATCCTCAAGCACAAGATCTATGAGGGTGGGAGGCAGTTCACACCAAAACAGCAGCTGTGGGAGGCTATTCTGACATCTTGCAAAGAAATTCAAGCAGAAACTCTCCAAAAACTCACAAGTTCAATGGATGCAAGAATTGTGAAGGTTATATCAAACAAGGGGTCATATGTTAACATGTAACTTGGCCTGTTAAGATGTTTTTGATTGAAATAGCTTTTGATTTCAGTAAATATGACCTCTTAATGCTGCAAATTCAATAAATAACCATTTTTAGTTCTTTACAACCACTAAAATGTTTTGAAACTCTGTTGTGCATAATAATTTGGAACAGTGCATTTTGAGTTTTTTAATTTTTGAAAAAAAAATAGTTATCATTGGGAGGTTTGTTCAATAAAATTTGAACTACGCTCGTCATTTGTATCAACTGTTTGGGAAAATCAGAGACAAATATCATTTCCATAATAATTTGGAACGTGGTGTAGTCAGCAAGAATGGCATGACCAAATATTCAAAATGGCCCAGAGGTGTTTTAAATGCCGTCTTCCACTCGTCTCCCTCACGAATATGGACCAAGTGGTACGCATTACGGAGGTCGAGCTTGATGAAAAAACGCGCCCGTTGGAGTAGCTCAAACGCTGAGTTAAAAAGGGGCCGCGGATAATTATCCTTACGGGTAATCGCGTTAAGCTCACGATAATCAATACACGGCTGCAATGTCCCGTCCTTTTTCCCTACAAAAAAGAACCCAGTGCCGAGAAGGGCGGACAACGGACGAATAATGCCAGTGTTGAGGGAGTCTTTTATGTAGGTCTCCATCGCCTCCCTCTCCGGCCCAGATAAACTGTAGAGCCGGCTGGATGGCAGCTGCGTGCCCGGGAGGAGGTCGATAGTGCAGTCACAGGCCCGATGAAGTGGTAAAGATAGAGCCCTGGACTTGCTAAAGACCTCCCCTAGGTCATGATAGACCTCGGGCATGGAGCTGAGATCCGCCGGCTCGGCCGGAGGGGAGGAGATCAGGAGTGAGGGTGAGCATGCGGCCGATAGGAAGCACGATGACAGACAAAAAGGGCTCCACGGCGAAATGGAGCACTGACACCAGTTTATAATTGGGTTGTGAATGCAGAGCCACGGGTACCCCAGAATCATGGTGGTGGTGGATTGAGGCAGAACATAAAACTGAACAGTCTCGCAGTGATTACTGGACAAAATGACCAAAATGGGCTCAGTTTGTTCGGTGACCGCCACGATGCTGCTGCCTGAAACTGCCGAGACACTTAAGGTTGTAGGAACATTCCTGACAGGTATTTGAAATTTTCTGACAATGGCCTGATGAATGCAATTCTGCTCCACTCCTAAATCAATCAGAGCAGAGGTTTTGAACTTGGCCCCCAGTAATTGTATGAGGGCTGTGAGTTCAAAGCAGTTAGGGGAATTTTGCGAAGACCCTCCCGCCAGACCCCCTACGGCGACTGATGGGCTGGGTCTTTTGGGGCGAATCGGGCATTTTGAGATCACATGGCCAGGAACCCCGCAATAAATACACTCCCCCGCCCTCTTGCGACGCCGGTGTTCCCTCGGAGTCAAACGGATCCTGCCAAGGTCCATCGGCAACAGTACCGACGCCGGCAGAACAGCATCAGAGGCAGGTGGTGCCGGCCGTGGAGCAAATGGGTGAGCAGCAGCCTTCTGCTCCCTTGCACGCTCCCTAAACTGGTTATCCAGGGCTACAGCCTGCGCAATCATCTCATCCAGAGAGGAGGAGGACGCACGAATAGCCAGCTCATCATGGAGGTGCATCTCCAGACCCCAGAGGAAGACACTGCACAGGGCAGTGTCATTCCATCCGGAGTTGGCATCAGCGACCCGGAACTCAACGGAGAAATTTGCAACAGACTGGTCTCCCTGTCGAACTCCCATCAGCTGGCTGACTATGTTCCCCTCACTCTCTGTATGGTTGAATGCCCCGGAGAATTCCCACACAAACCGTTCGTATGTGTATAGGGGACTGTCCGGGCTGCTCAAGACGGACTGTGCCCACTTAAGCGCCAGGTTACGCAGCAACAAGGTCATGAAATGGACCTTAGCCGAATCATCCCTATACTCCCCTTCCACCTGCTGAAAATAAAGCCGGCAGTGGAGCAGGAACCCTCTACACCCTCTCACCTCTCCCCCATAGGGGCAGGTGAAGGAACAGATGTTCTTGCAGATGGCAGACACTGCCGGAGCAGCAGGTGCAGGGGGAGACGCCGCACCAGGAAGCTGACTTAAGTGCTCAGTGATGGTGGCCAATTGCTGGGTAACCGTTTCGAACTGGTCAAAAAGAAACATGACCCGGCATTTCGTGGCCTCCAAGCGCCAGAGTGCCGACTGTTTGCCCGGCTGAGTGCTTGCTGAGCCTCGATCTTGGCTGGCTCGTTCTGTCATGATTCAGGGCAAGTGAGACTCAAACGCAGACGAATACTCGGACACAGGTGTAAAAAGTTCACCAGTTTATTGTAAAAATAAAACTAACACACAACTCTAAATAACGATGCTCAACTAAAGAAGAGCGCAACACAAAAACGCACACTTAAATTTACACAAAACTGGTGCCCACTGGAGCACACGTAGCCTACGGGAAAAAAGCAGACAGAGGTTTTTAGGGACAGAATCTCCCGAAGGGGAGAATAATAATGGGAAAGCTCTTACTCGGAGAGCAGAGGAGCGCGGCAGGGAACTCCTGCATGGACCAGGGGAAAGGGGAAAGGACGGTGACCTTGGTGGACGTCCGGCATCTTCTTGGTCAGGCGAGCGTGATCAGCTCCGGAGTACACACCTACGGGTGGCAGCAAACCTGGGAGACAGAAGGACACAGGAGTCAAAACACAGACCAACTGGTAAGAATAACGTTTCAAGTGCCTGAACGTTTTCACAGTAGCAAACCTAACGATACAGTGATGGGTGCTCCACACGCTGGCTCTTAAATATGCTGGGTAATCAGGCCGCAGCAGGTGTGTGATCATGCAGGTGTGTCTGATCCTCCGGAGCCGAGACGACAGGAGCAGGAGAGGAGGGGGAGCTTGCTCACCAGATCATTACAAATATTACTTGTTAGTAAGTTCAAAAATTGCAAATAATTTGCTGATGTTGTTGCAAGCAGGGGCTAATGGCTACCTGGCTAGAGCAGATAATTTCTTCAACTGGTACACTGAACTAAAAGAAAAACTAATTTGAAGTGCCAACTGTAAGTGTGTAGTCAAAGATATGAAATTATTTTCCACTGGGTTAGATCAGTCAAGTGGTGATGTATCCGTATTATAGTGATATGTAAGAGTGGGTTAAAGGCCCCCCTGATAAAAGGAGTTTGATGCTCTTTAAGCATCAACTCTTTTAAAACTGCTGTAATTAAACCCTTACTCAAAAAGCCAACACTGGATCCAGGAGTTTTAGCTAACTATAGACCAATCTCTAATCTCCCTTTCATTTCAGAAATCTTAGAAAGAGTTGTTGCTACACAATTATTTGACCACTTGCAGAGAAATGGTTTATTTGAAGAGTTTCAATCTGGGTTTAGAATCCATCATAGTACTGAAACAGCCTTGCACTGGGCTTCACTCCTTTCTTCACTCTCAATGAAATGGTTTTTTTTTTTTTTTTTTGCTGGTCATTAACATCTGTTTGTTCTCTCCCATAGATTGAGTCCCCATCGTGCTGTTTGCGCTCTACATGTCTGTTCTTTTCATCTTCTCTATCCTGTCACCCCCCAGCCAGTCGCAGCAGATGACTGCCCCTCCCTGAGCCTGGTTCTGCTGGAGGTTTCTTCCTGTTAAAAGGGAGTTTTTCCTCTCCACCGTCGCCAAGCGCTTGCTCATAGGGGATCGCCTGATTGCTGGGGTCTTTCTGCAAATTGTGGGGGTTTCCCCTACAGTTGAAAGTGCTATGAGATGACTGTTGTTGTGAAATGGCGTTATATAAATAAAGTTGAATTGAATTGAATTGAATTTAAAGGGATTGACAAAACCTAAGGCTATTTGGATTAGTCAAAGCATTGCCCGTGTTTTGTTTTTCATGTAAAAAAATAAAATGAAAGGAAAGGAGGTTCAAGGCCTTCTAATATGTAGACTCCTTTTGGACCCTACTGTAATGCTTTAATATTTTTACTGTATGTAAAGCACTTTGAATTGTCTTGTACATGAAATGTGCGAGACAAATAAACTTGCTTTGCCACTCCACCAAAAATCGAGCTTTTTTTAAATTAACATGTCTGTAACATGTCTTCTATGACTTGCAAGACATATCAAGAGTGAAATCGCTCAAATGTCTCATATCCGTTTTTTTTTTGGCTGTGAAGTTTCACTTAAGCCCCGCCCCCAGCAAAAAGGCGAGTTGAGATGGAACGTTTTTGGTGGCATAACTATTCGTGGTGCTGACACGTGGGTAGTGTTGAACCAATCAGGACTCTCTGACCTAAGTGATGTTATCCTCCAAGCTAGTTAGCATTTTTTAACAAACTACTTTGAAAACTTGACCCAAATTAAGATGGGTTTTACCATTAAACTGCTTTTAAGGACCAGTGCAATTTCAGCCATTATCCTGGGCCACTGTGCATACAGCTGGGCATGTCCTTCAACCGTAAGTCATTTTATCACAGGATTTATTCTGATAATGTAGTGCTAGCTACTATTAGCCTTGTGGTATGTAGCCTTAGTAATCACCGATTTTGGTGTTTGAAGGGGGAAGGGGGTGAAAAGAATTTGACATGAAACTGGAAGACAATGAAAGTTTTTTGTAGAAAAAAGTGAATAAAATATCATTTTAGACAATGTAGATTTGTTTTTATAGGGTTTTCATATCCACAGGAGTGCGTCTTTAAATCTGCCTGAAAACACTGGCTCCTTCACCAGCAGCAGTTACCTGCAGCTAACAGAGCCAGACCTTCACTCATTCTGTCATTTCACTGATTATTATACTCTAGGGTAGGGCTGGGCAATATGGGTCAAAAATTATATCTCCATATACATGATATGGAGACACATCTCAATACATGATATATACAGTATCTCAATATATTTTTGGTAGGTCAAATGAATAAGTTGCCACCTTTAAATACTTATTTGTAAAATGAAACAAAATATGTACATCTAGGGGGTTTAATTCCACTTAGGAAATAATTGTGTAACACTCAGCATGTTAAAAAACCTGAAAGCTCCATTTGTTCTTCACAACAATATGTAACAATTAATCAACTGTCAACAATTTAACTCTCTCACACACACATTAATAGATCTGATACTTTATGGAACTATTAGTTTATAATGATCCCTTCAATCCAGGGTGGATTAATGGCAAATCATTGAATATTTAGGCATTTTAGTCATTTTTCATATATTACATATTCATTTTTTTCTTTTAACTATCCATGTCATTTACTTTAAGTCTACAGTTTTAATTCTATTTAACCACATCATTTTTTGTCTTTTTTGTTAGAATTTTTTGATCTAAAACTACTTTGTCTTTCATCATGTTGACTGCTCTTATGTCATTTTTCAGTTCACTACTTCTGTCTCATCAGTCACTGAGTGGAACCTTGACCTGCACCGACCTTCAAAGGTTTGGGGCTCCTGCTTCAGTTCAAACTGCTCTCCCTCCTGACTGATGCAGATGTCCTCCTGTTCCTCTTTAATCTGAGAACAATCTGCTTCCACCTGAACAACAATAAAGTTTCTCTCCTGGTTTTGAAGCTGCTGCTCATCCAGAACCTCCTCCTGGTTAAAGTCATTTTGCTGTGGGACATCTGGAGGGACAAAGAGACACAAGAAAGGTGTTGGAATATGGTTCTGACAAGTTCATCCTATGAAGCCTCTTACAAATTGTCTTCAGCAGCAGAGACCCTCTGACCTCTAGTGTAAACACTATATGTGTGTCAGTGTGCTGACATAGGCGCATGCGCACGCAGCGACCGGCAGCTGGTGAAAAAGTCCGTCGTCTGTGTGTCTTGTTTTTATGTACTTTAATGTGTTTTTACGAAATTCTCTGTGTCATTTCTGTCCTGGAATGTTTGTGGACTGTATGGCGAAGAGCTCCCTGGTTCCATCAATATGGACTTCCTCCCCTTTTTTGCACTGCTGCTACTTTTCCTACGGCTCTTTGTCTCTGAAGTAAACGCGATCGGCATCATGGCGGGCAGAATACATTATTCCAGGGACATGTTGCTGCATTTAAACACGGTTGATGCAGCGGCTGTGATTGAGCCTAAGCCGCAACTGCCGGACTTTATTTTGAGAGACGGACACAGCGGTGAAAAGAGAGACGGGAGAGACGGGAGAAGGAAACGCGGAAAGCGTGGAGGCGTGAAATTGCACCTGAGAAGACGTCAGTTTAGTAACATTCCTCTTCCTTCTATGATTTTTGGGAACATACAATCTCTGAGAAACAAGGTGGATGAAATTCAAGGGAATGTACGCTACCAGAAGGACTTTAAGAACTGCTGTGTCATGGCTTTCACCGAGTCTTGGCTTAATGCGCATGACCGAGACGCAGACCTGTGGATTGACGGCTTTGGAACCCCACTGCGCTCGGATCGGCAGGAAGAGGCAACGGGGAAACGTCAGGGGGGCGGCGAATGTTTATATATTAATAAGCAGTACTGCACATCTGTCACGGTCATAGAGCGCATCTGTACACCCGATGTGGAGCTTCTGTCTGTGTCACTACGCCCCTTTTATTTGCCTCGCGAGTTCCCCCAGCTTTTCATCACAACTGTGTACATTCACCCGAGGGCAGATGCTGACTCCGCCTCCAGCACAATCTTTGATGTGATCCAGCGGCTGCAATCAATTTCTCCAGAGGCGCCAAACTTCATTCTTGGGGATTTTAACCATGTTTCTTTAAAGAAGACACTTAAGAACTTTTATCAGTATGTCTCCTGCCCAACCAGGCGAAAAAAGACATTGGACCTGTGCTATGGATCCATAGAGAGGGCCTATAAATCACTCCCCCTTCCTCCTGTAGGATCCTCAGATCACAACTGTGTAAATTTGCTGCCCACATATAAAACTGCTCTCAGAAGAGGCAAGGTGGAGATGAGAGACATTGATGTGTGGACAGAGGATTCAGTGCATGGCCTCCAGGAATGCTTTAACTGTACAGACTGGGAGATGTTCACACTGGCCTGCGGGGATGATTTGGACTCTTTGGTGGACGTCACATGCTCATACATGGCTTTCTGTAAAAATAAGATCGTTCCACGTAAACGTGTCAAAATATATCCCAACAACAAGCCATGGGTTACAAAATCAGTTAAATCCTGCTTACAGAGGAAAGCACTTGCCTTTAAACAGGGGTCTGTTTCTGAGCTACAGGTTGCCACAAAAGAGGTGAAGTCCAAAATTTTAAGAGCAAAACAGAATTATAAATCAGAATTGGAAAGCAAGATGGCAACAAAGAAACTTGGTTCAGCCTGGGCCAGTATGAAAACTACTGCAGGCCTTCAGAGCACAGAGCGCAGTAATCGTGTGTTTTTAGATGGTTTTAATTCAGACACAGAGCTGGCTAATGCTCTTAATTGTTTTTATGGTCGTTTTGACTCCTTTGATTTTAGCACAGAAACCCAAGATTTGAAACAGAAATTCAAAGACAATCAGCACTTTAATATTGAGGTGCAGGATGTTAAAAGGGAGTTCTGTGCTGTAAAAGTGAACAAAAGTCAGGGCCCTGATAATATATGTGGGCGCTTGGTAAAGTCCTGTGCACATGAACTGAGTCCTATATTTCATTACATTTTCAGTAAGTCCTTACAGACACAACATGTGCCTAAGATCTGGAAAGAAGCCGTGGTTGTTCCCGTTCCAAAACCCAGCTGTCCTAAAACGGTAAACGACTTTAGACCAGTTGCTTTGACTTCAATTTTAATGAAAATTTTTGAAAAACTGGTCAGATGTGAGGTCCTAAAGCAGACTGAGCATGCATTGGATCCTCTGCAGTTTGCCTATAGGCCTCACAAAGGAGTGGAGGACGCCACTGTCACTCTGTTTAACATGCTTTTTAAACATCTGGATTTTAATGGGACACACACCAGGCTTTTATTTGTGGACTTTTCCTCCGCCTTTAATACAATCCAACCTCATATCTTAGTTGAAAGGCTCCTGCAACAATTTGATTTGAGCAATAATCTGGTGGGTTGGATTCTGGATTTCTTAACCAACAGGACACAGAGAGTAAGGGTCAATGATACATTGTCTAACCTAAAGTGCTCCTCTACTGGCTCTCCTCAGGGGTGTGTGTTGTCACCACTACTCTTCATCCTGTACACAAACGTGTTGAAGCAGACATGACAACAGACACATTATAAAGTATGCTGATGACTCAGTTATTGTCAGTCTCCTCCAGGATGGTGAGAATGGCCACGGCCCAGTAGTTGATGATTTTGTTCACTGATGTGAGGACTCCTACCTGCAGCTGAATACGACAAAACCTAAAGACATGATTATTGACTTTAGGAGGAAAACTCCCAGGCACGAAGTCACCGTACTAAAAGGCCAGACCACCGAATGTGTACAATCCTACAAATATCTTGGGACAATTATTGATAGTAATTTAAACTTTGAAGAGAACTGTGAAAGGGTGTGCAAAAAAGGTCAGCAACATTTGCATTGCTTGAGAAAACTTGCACGCTTCCAAATTGACCGAACCATAATGACAATGTTTTATCGGGCTTTTATTGAATCTGTTTTATCCTTTTCTTTAGTGTCAGGGTTTGGTCAGATAAAACTGAAACAGAGGAAATCCTTGGATCAGGTAGTTAGATGGTCCAGTCGTTTGCTTGGTGAGTCACAGCTGAGCCTGACATCCCTGTACACCAGACAAGTACAGAGGATTACTACCTCCATTTTAAATGATGACTCCCACCCTTTGCACTGCCACTTTCAGCTTCTTCCCTCAAGACGGAGGTTTGCTGTCCCAAAAAGTAAAACCCAGCGCTACAAAAACAGCTTTGTTCCTGCTGCTGTCAAAGAGTTGAACAAGCTGTAACAATATATTGCACATAATTTAGGAACCTATTTATTAACTCCATTTTATATTTACTTATTTTTGTAGGATGTTACTTGGGTTCTAAATATTTTATTGGGTTTTAGACCTTTGAGTTTTTAACCTCTTTGACCAGTTTTTAACTTTTAATATGACCCTCCTCTCTTACCTCTGGTTTTTCTCCCATCTCTTTGTCTTTTTATACCCTGGTTGATGGAGCCTTGAGTATTTTTATCCTGTTTATAGTCAGCTTCATGTGTGCCTGTGTTTGTGTCTATGTTGAATGTAATTTGTGGCTTGTAAATATGGATGTCACCAGACTGCAAAACAAATCTACCTAAGGGTACAAATAAAGGAACCTGAACCTGAACCTGAACCTGTGAGACACTGCAGTCAGCTGGAATTGATAATTTAATTCAACTTTATTTGTATAGCACCAACTCACAACAAAAGTCATCTCAAGGCGCTAGATACATAAGCACAAATCATAAAAATTCAGAGAAAAACCCCAACAATCAAATGATCCCCTATGAGCAGCACTAGCTGACAGTGGAAAGGAAACCTCCCTTATAGGAAGAAACTTCCCAGTAGGACCAGGCTCAGGGAGGGGCAGTCTTCTGCCACAACTGGTTGGGGGGGGGGGGATGAAAAGAAAGAAAGAAGAAACATACTAATCATAACATAACAATAACATGCAGGTAGAACAATGTTGGTAGAGATAGAGATATGATGTGCAATGTTGTATGAAAGCTAATTTGACCTAAGATTACAGCATTTTGATAGGCTTTTTCAGGCTTATTAAGCTAGCGAAAAAAATCTCATAGGTAGCACTACAAGCAGACACATCCGTAGCCGGACCGAGTGGCGTAATGACCAAACACTATGCACAGTGAGCATAAATAGCATCCATCCATCCATCTTCTACCGCTTTTCCAGAGGTCCGGGTCACGGAGGCAGCAGCTCAAGCAGAGAAGCCCAGACTTCCCTCTCCCCGGCCACCTGCTCCAGCTCTTCAGAGAGGATACCAGGACGTTCCTAGGCCAGCTGGGAGACTTAAGCCGCTTTTCCACTAGGGTCAGTTTGGCACGGTTTGGTACGGTTTGGCACCCTTTGTCCGCTTTTCCATTTGGAACCGGAAGTTCTTACGGTTCCGTTATTTTG
Source organism: Pholidichthys leucotaenia (assembly GCA_020510985.1). Taxonomy (NCBI): domain Eukaryota; kingdom Metazoa; phylum Chordata; class Actinopteri; order Cichliformes; family Pholidichthyidae; genus Pholidichthys; species Pholidichthys leucotaenia. The sequence continues at coordinate 123,443,617 of CM035841.1, forward strand.
GAACTATGCCAATTTTATCGGCACCATTTCAGAGCAGGTCCGAAGCGTACTGGCACTGTTACGTCAACCCACTGCTGGCCACTGATTGGTCCGGGCGTAGCGTCATGAGAGTGGGCGTTACGCTGACTTTCCAGAATTGCTGGGTGGCCACCATTTGCAATTTTTCGTCCGTGAGCCCGCAAAAAAGTGATATTATAAACAACAACGATAGAATGGCTTAACAGAAATCAGCAGAAATCAACACAGCGGTCCAGCAGAGTTTTCTGTGCGTTTCAGCTGATGAGAGAATGCAGAGGGAAGCAGACTGAGCTTGCAGTGGGGAGCACAAGCAGACGCACTAGAAAATAGACGGCGACGCACCGGGAATTAGACCCAGCCACCCGAATTGAATTGAATGTACAGCTGCGACAGCACTCAACTTCAGCAGTTGAAGCCGTGATATTGTGATATACAGGACGGTGAGTGATGTGATATTCATGTTTTACGTTATTTTTTCCAGCAGTGGAAAGTTCACTTAGGACAGACGAAAACTTAATCGTGTTTAAACGATGACCTAGCTCAATGCTACGTCCGTCCTTGTATGTTGCTTTTTTGTGTTGACAATATCTGATGAAATAAGCTAGTTGTAATCCTGGTTAAAAAGGTGTTTTGTTTTGTTGGTTTTTTTTTTTTACATGTTGCACTTTCGTGCTGTGTATGTACTTAATTTGTGTGTACTTCATTGTAGAGTCCAAACAGGATCTGCTCGGAATGGCGATGTTTTGACACCAATGTATTGTAACAGGTAAACAACACATCATATTTATAGTCATATCTTTTGCTTTTTAAGTTTAAGTATAGGTAAAGTGCCAATTTAAAGTAGCACAATTTCCACTTAAATATGAAAGGGAATGATTTGAGATTTATTTGTGTGAATATTAATTACAGAGTAATTGAAAATGAATGGCACATCCAATAATAGCTACCGTAAACTGCTTGTTTATTTATTTTTATCAGATCACTTCTGTGATCCTTTATGAGTTATAGTCATAATAGTGTATCTTGCACCTTGGGGAATAGGAGTTGTTCAGTCACAATTAAAATTTAGTTTATATGTGTAGTCTGTAGTATTTCATCTTTAAACTCATCCAATAAAAGAACACATAACAAATATTATACCCATTGTAGTGCTTCCTTTTATATTTTAGCAATACAAGCACAAAACACCACCCACACTTGAAACCAGGGCAACACAGCGGTGGCTAAACGTTTATTGATAACGTTATTTCACACCATCACAACAACTCAGTATCTAAACTCAGTATAAATGGTGCAGAGCTTGAAAGGGTATCCAAAATTAAAATCCTTGGCATAATAATAAAAAACTGTGTTGGAAGTCACATATTAATTATATTAAAGGTAAAATATGCAAATCAATCGCAATACTGCACAGAGTGAAATATTTGCTGAATCAACCCACACTATAGACTTTGTATCATTCATTAATACTCCCATACATGACATCCATCCATCCATCTTCTACCGCTTTTCCGGAGGTCCGGGTCGCAGAGGCAGCAGTTCAAGCAGAGAAGCCCAGACTTCCCTCTCCCCAGCTCTTCAGAGGATACCAATACCCATTCATGACATATTGTACTGAAGTATGGGGAAACACATATAAAACATATATCCAGTCGTTATGCTTCAGAAGAGAGCTATTAGAATAATAAACAAAGCTGCTTACAGGGAACCAACAAACCCACTTTTTCTTAAATTAAAAGCTCTCAGGTTGAAAGATCTGGTTGCCTTTAAAACTGCAGTAATAATGTTTAAAGTGAAGAATCTATCACTGCCCGCAAATATCCAAAAGTTGTTCCAAATAAGGGAGAAACAATATCATTTCAGAGGAACATGTATATTTCAAAAACCTTCAGTGAGAACTACCACCAAGCAACACTGTGTCTCAGTGCAAGGAGTCAAACTGTGGAACGCTTTTGGACCTGAATTATAATCATGTACAATGCTTGGACAATTTAAACAAAAACTAAAGGAAGAAATACTCCAAACATACTGTATATACAAAACGACATGTAAAATCACATAAGGATTATCATATCCAGTCCGTGTTGTGCTGTTGCTTAGTTTTTGTCACGTTTTGTCTTGGCTTTGTTCTGATTTGTAATCACTCTTATTTTATTTTTGAATTCTTGGATGGAAAATGGGTGGGCAATATAAGCTGCGGCTTCAGCCATCACCCATTTCACATAACTTTTGTTGAATTGTATAATCCGAGGAGTTGCTGTTTAATTTGACCTTACTGGATTTTTTTCCCCTTTGTTCTATTATTCTGTTCCTTTCTTTTAATCTAATCTATCTGAAATAACGATTCATTCACTCATTCGTTTCTCAAATATGTTTTAAACTTGCTTTAATTATTCACCACCCATTTCTGTCTTTCATCTAGGCAAGGGGAAAATGATCCACCCAAACCAGACCTTGCCTCACTATTTACAGAGATGCAGGCTGAAGATCTGCTGAACCAGGACCAGTACAAGGGGCCGACCAGTTGCTTCTCAGTGAGGCGGCGTGGCTGGCGTGTGTGATCCATTCCAGTTTCTTTTTTTTTTTTACAGTTTGAATTTTGCACATTCTAAATAATCTGTAATTTGCTGCTGATTGGAATAAACAATTTAGTGATTTATGTGTTTGCATCATGATTTTCTATTTTGTCTGTTAAGACACCGGTGGGAAAAGAGTCAATAGTACAAACCATTTATCAGTGACTTTGAAAATAATGGCTCTTTTTTAAGAAAAGTAACCAAAACAATTATTTGCTGAAGACTGCAAAACAAAATAGAGACATCTGCAAAAGTACAATGGTTTATTGTCAAAATTCCCAGGGCAATACTACATGAATACAAGTATAGTTCACTGTTGATGCAGAGAATATATATTTATACAGTATCTACATGTAGTCAGCAATACTCAGTATGATATATTTCCAGTTAATCCACGTATTTCTCCATGTAACCTTGTGACTGCATTATTTTATTTACTTTTAATCCTAGATCCCTTTGTTTTGGCTTAAAATTCAATTCAATTCAACGTTATTTGTATAGCGCCATTTCACAACAACAGTCATCTCATAGCACTTTCAACTGTAGGGGGAACCCCCACAGTTGCACAAAGACCCCAGCAATCAGGCGATCCCCTGTGAGCAAGCACTTGGCGATGGTGGAGAGGATAAAACTCCCTTTTAACAGGAAGAAACCTCCAGCAGAACCAGGCTCAGGGAGGGGCAGTCATCTGCTGCGACTGGCTGAGGGGTGAGAGGATAGAGAAGATGAAAAGAACAGACATGTAGAGAGCAAACAGCACGATGGGGACTCAATCTATGGGAGAGAACAAACAGATGTTAATGACCAGCAAAAAAATATATATTTCATTGAGAGTGAAGAAAGGAGTGAGGCCCAGTGCATTATTGGAGGTCCCCCGGCTGACTAAACCTATTAGCAGCATAACTAAGGGAGGGTTCAGAAACACATGATCCCTCCCTAATTGTAGGCTATATCAAAAAGGTAGGTTTTAACCCTATTCTTAAAAACAGAGATCGAGTCTGACTCCCGAATCCGGATTGGCAGCTGGTTCCACAGGAGAGGAGCTTGATAACTGAAGGCTCTGCCTCCCATTGTACTTTTGGAGATTCTAGGTATTACAAGTAATCTTGCATTTTGGGAGCGTAGTGCTCTGTTAGGATAATACGGTAGAATCAGATCTTTTAAATAAAAACGAGCCTGATTGTTTAGAGCTTTGTAAGTAAGAAGAAGGATTTTAAACTTAATTCTAAACTCTATGGGAAGCCAATGAAGGGAGGCCAGAACCGGAGAGATATGATCTCTCTTTCTAGTACCTGTTAAAACTCTTGCTGCAGTATTTTGGATCAGCTGAAGACTTTTTAAAGATGTTTTAGGACAACCTGATAATAAAGAATTACAATAATCTAATCTTGAGCTAACAAAAGCGTGGATCAGTTTCTCAGCATCACTCTGAGACTAGATGCACCTAATCTTGGCAATATTACGCAAATGATAGAAGGCAGTCTTAGAAACAAATTTAATATGTGAACTGAAGGACAGATCTTGATCAAAAATAATTCCAAGGTTCCTCACAGAACTATTAAGAGAAAGAGTAACCGCATCCAAACTGAAAGTTTGATTTGGAAAGGTATTTCTAAGGTTTTTTTGGACCAACAAGAATGACTTCAGTCTTATCAGAATTTAATAGCATCGGTCATTACCCAAAGCTCATGACCACAGGTGAGGGTAGGAACATATATTGACCGGTAAATCAACAGCTTTGCTTTAGAGCTCAGCTCCCTCTTCACCACAACAGACCAGTACAACATCCGCATCACTGCAGAGGCTGCTCCAATCCATGTGTGAATTTCTTGCTCCATTCTCCCCCTCACTCTTGAATAAGACCCCGAGATACTTAAACTCCTCCACTTGGGGCAGGAGCTTGTCTCCAACCCAGAGAGGACAATCCACCTTTTTTCTGGCTGAGGACCATGGACTCGGATTTGGAGGTGCTGATTCACATCCCAGCCGCTTCACACTCAATAGCAAACCATCACAGCAAGGACTGTAGGTCATTGCTTAATGAAGCCAACAGGACAACATCATCCCCAAACAGCAGAGATGAAATCCTATGGTCACCGAGCATGACACCCTCCAATCCTTGGCTGCGCCTCGATATCCTGACCATAAAAATTATTAACAAGATTGGTGACAAAGTGCAGCCCTGGTGGAGTCCAACTCTCACTGGTAACAAGTTTGACTGGGTGTTGGCAATATGAACCAAACTCTTGCAATGGTCGTATAGGGACCGGCTAGCTCATAACAACGAGCCCAATACCCCATACTCCCACAGCACCCCCCACAAGAGACCATGAGGGATGCAGTTGAATGCTTTCTCCAAGTCTGCAAAACACATGTGGTCTAGTTGGGGAAACTCCCATCAACCCTCGAGGATTCTTGAGAGGGTAAAGAGCTGGTCTGATGTGCCATGATGAAGACGAAAACCACATTGCTCCTCCTGAATCCAAGGTTCGATCAATGGTTGGATTCTCCTCTCCAGTACCCTGGAATAGACCCTCCCAGAGAGGCTGAGAAGTGTGATCCCCCTAAAGTTGGAACACACCCTCCAGTCCCCCTTTTTAATAAGAGGAGCCACCACCCCAGTTTGCCATGCCAAAGGCACTGTCCCCAACTTCCACACAACATTGCAGAGGCGTGTCAACCATCACAGCCCTACAACATCCAGGGTCTTGAGGTACTCAGGGCGAATCTTGTCCATCCCTGGGGCCTGGCCACCAAAGAGTTTTTTTAACCACAGCTCTGCTTCCTCTATGGAAGGCATGTCAGTGGGATTGAGGAGATCCTCGAAGTATTCCTTCCACCGCTCGACAATGTCCAAAGTTGAAGTCAGCAGCGCCCCATCTGCACCATACACAGTGTGGACAGGGAGCTGCTTCCCCCTCCTGAGTCTCCATACAGTTTGCCAGAATCTCTTCGAGGCTGACCGAAAGTCTTATTCCATGGCCTCATCAAACTCCTCCCACACCCAAGTTTTTGCTTCAGCAACCACCCAAGCCGCACTCCTCTTGGCCTGCCAGTACACCTCAGCTGTTTCAGGAGTCTCACAAGCCAACCAAGTTCGATAGGAGTCCTCCTTCAGCTTGATGTCCCCCCTCCCCACTGGTGTCCACCACTTGGTTCGGGGGTTGCCACCACAAGATGCACCAACAACCTTGCAACCACGGCTCTGGGCAGCTGCTTCAACAATGGAGATGGAGAACATAGCCCATTCAGACTCCATGTCTCCAAACTTCCTTGGAATGTGGTTGAAGTTCTTCCCGAGGTGGGAGTTGAAGACCTCCCAGAGAGGGGCCTCAACCAGACATTCCCAGCACACCCTCATTATATGTTTAGGTCTACCAGGTCTGAGTGGCATCCGCCCCTGCTATCGGATCCAACTCACCACCAGGTGGTGATCAGTTGACAGCTCTGCACCTCTCTTTACTCAAGTGTCCAAGACATGTAGTCGCAGGTCTGATGACATGATAACAAAATCGATCATCGACTTGCGACCTAGGGTGTCCTGGTGCCAGGTGCACATACGGACACCCTTATGCTTGAACATGGTGTTCGTTATGGACAAACTGTGGTTGGCACAGAAGTCCAATAACTGAACACCACTCGAGTTCAGATTGGGCAGGCCGTTCCTCCCAATCACCCCCCTCCAGGTTTCACTGTCAATGCAAACGTGTGCAATGAAGTACCCCAGTAGGACAATGGAGTCTCCAAGAGGTGGAGCACCCCAGTCAGACAGTCCAAAAAGGGTGGGTACTCTGAACCATCATTTGGTGCATAGGCACAAATGATGGTCAGGATCTGTTTTCCAACCCGTAGGCACAGGGAAACTACCCTTTCGTCCACCGGGGAAAACTCCAATGTTGAGGCAGCAAGGTGAGGGACATAAGAATACCCACCCCTGCCCGTCACTTCTCACCGGGGCAACTCCAGAGTAGGCCAAGCTCCAGCCCCTCTGTAGGAAACTGGTTCCAGAACCAAAGCTGTGCATTGAGGTGAGCCCAACTATATCGAGCCCGTATCGCTCAACCTCATGAACCAGCTCCAGCTCGTTCCCCACCAGAGAGGTGACATTCCACATCCCAAAAGCCAGTCTCGAAAGCCGGGGATCAGACCATGAAGGTCTCTGCCTTCGCCTGCCCCCTGATCCGCATAGCAGCGGACCCTCATGGCCACTCCTGCAGGTTGTTAGCCCACTGGAGGGCAGACCCATGTAACTCCTTCAGGCTGAGCCAAGGTAGGTCCATGAGCAGAAACCCGGCCACCAGGCACTAGCCATCGAGCACCTCCCCCAGGCCTGGCTACAGGGCAGGACCCCGGTAACCCCATACCAGGTGGGGTACACTGAATCCTTGATTTTTTTGTTCATCATGGGAGTCTATTGGATCACTCTTAAGTCTGGCCCTTCACCCAGGACCAGTTTGTCTTGGGAGACCCTATCAGAAGAAAATTGCCCCGGACAACACACCTCCTAGGATCACTACAATAAGGTGGAGATCCATAGGGGGATATCAGTGGACATGGTAGATAGTAATAGCAAAAATTTAAACTATGACATGCAAAATCCAATCTAAACTTGTGAATGACATTCAATTAAAACATGATATCACCATCTGGCTAGCTAGCTGTTACATAGCTCATACACACAATCAAACACAATCAAATGCATGCGCAGTGGGCCCGGCTGATGTAGACTTCATATTACACATACGTCTAGCAGTGAAACAGTGGGCATAGTACCGTTACGCGATAAGTTACATGACTATAACATGTGGGAAGTAGGGCTGGGAATCATCACTAATTTCCAGAATCTGTTCGATTCTGATTCTTCACGTTCTGAATCGATTCAATTCGATCCGATTCAAACAGGGAAATTACCATTTTAATAGGTATTTTACTTTTCAGGAAAAAAAAATTCTTAAGAGGCCTAATGCTGCAAATTGTACCAGGAATACTCTAACTTTATTAATTCATAAATTGTCACATAAAGAACTGACCCAAAATCAGTTTCAACTAGAAAAGCACTCAGAAAGCACATACCTCCGCGAAGGCTGCGTCAAGGTCCTTGGTGGAGGTATGTCATCTCAGATCATGTTTTACGGGTCAATTATAATAACTTCCGTTTGTCTGAGTTACGTACTAAAAAGTTGTGGTTCATCCAGATTCTAATGTCTTTAAGACATGGAAAAACCTTGTCAACTTTTTTCTGGTTTCAGTGACAGGTATAACTGTATATAAACAGCGTAACAGTGGAAATTTATGCCGTGTTTTCTGATAATATCACCTAAGGGGAGCATATACAGTATATTGTATAATGAAGAGTACTAGTCCTAACACAGAGCCCTGTGGGACTCCTTGAGTGAGTTCTGCAAGTAGAGATGGCTAATCATGAACATGAACAAACTGAAGTCTGACAAATATGATTTAAACCACTGCAAAGGTGATCTTTTAAGCCCTAAAAAATGCTCCAGTCCAGTGTTCCGCCTACCATTATAATAATTAGGGCAATATGTCATGTCAACCACCTAAAAAGCAGACAAAAATATCAGCATTTTTAAACACTCCCAAGTGGTGAAAAAGGCAACAATAGCTCTCATGTGCCAAGCCCAGGTAAAGAAATACATTAGTTTTAAATTACTGATTTTAAGAACAGTGCAGGTTGATGAACATTGATATCAACCAACATAAACTTGCCAGATTGTAGCCAGGGGCTAATTTCCATCTGTTGTCCATGGGTTACACCACGATTGTTTTGATGCTGGCTGCTTCTGATAAGATGAGTCACCAACATTTTTGACAAGGAGCCTATTTTAATTTTGTCGCCCAGTGTCAAACTCAGCACAGATTAGTGGCTGATTGGAATACACCAATCTATAGTTCAGTGGTTGCTGCTCTTGTCCTCCATTTTTACGAACTGGGTTGCAAAATGCACATAAATAGTCTGCCGTATGTTTTTCACATTGAAGAGTGCCATGTATGTGTGTGTTTTCCAGAGGAAACTGTCACAGACAGAGGAGCAGAGGAGTTTGGAGCTGAACAAGGACCACGCCGAACCACTGTCTACAGCAGCCGAGACAGTCGAGTGCTGCCGACTCTGTGCAGGAATAAAGAAAGTGTTTTTTCTTCTCACTCTAAGATCCTCCGATGTTTGTGTAGTTGTGACACACCAACATTTGTCTGCTGCAGCTTTAAAATTAATCTAATTTGTCAGATTCATTTCCACTCTTTGTCGGTGTGTGCTGCAAATGTAGTCCCTATATAGTCGGCTGACTGCTGTCATGCCAAGCATGCCTTGCTGAGCTGACAAAATATTTTCACTAAGAATATAAATGAAGGACTTCCGGTTATGGCTGCCACGTAGGACGGACGTGTCTCGCTCTGCTCTGCTCCTGGAGAAAAAAAATCGGCAAATAACTCTCTCATTTGGGACAGAACGTATCCCAGCATTTGGGCGAGGATATGTCGGCGAAGCCTAAGGCTGGAAAACCAGGAAAAGGAAAAAGCGAGCCGCCGAAACAGTCCAAATTAACGGACTTTCAGGTCTGTGACGCAGCAAACAAAACTCCATATATGGCGGAGGAGGCTGGCAGCGGTGCGATAAATGCGGGGAATGGCGCAGATGCGCTGATGGCTGCCATGAGTTCAATGAGAGCGGACTTTTCCTCTAGATTTGATGGGATTATGACAGCGTTGGAAGGAATAAGAAAGGAATTGGGTGACTGTGTAGAACGAACGGCGCAGATGGAGCTCCGTCTCGCTAGTGCTGAAGATGACGTCACCCGTCTTCAATTAAAGGTGCGCACTTTGGAAAAAAAAAATAAATCTCTGGAAGATAATATTTTGGATTTGGAATCTCGGTCGAGACAGAATAATTTGAGGCTGGTGGGTCTTCCAGAGGAATCAGAAGGTCGGGACGTATGTTCCTTTCTGGAAAAGTGGATTCCGGAGGTGCTGGGCAGCGAGGAGTTGCAATCAGCAGTGGTTCTGGAAAAAGCACATCGCATTGGCCCACGGAGAGATAAGGGACCGCCGAGGACCTTAATTATGAAGTTTCTTAGCAACAGAGACAGGATGAAGATCTTCAACGCTGCACGTGCTAAAGGAGAGATTAAACACCAGGACCAGCAGGTGCGGTTCTACCCAGATTTGGCCACAGGAATCCAGCAATTGAGGAAGCAGTTTGATCCCATACGTAAGGAGCTGCGCAACCTTGGGATTCGTCATGGTGTAATCTATCCTGCGAGACTGCTGACCACGTATGAGGGCAGAACCCACATCTTCAAGACCCCAGAGGAGGCGCAGGAGTTCATCAAGAAGATCAAAGAAGATGAAGAGACTGGTGGGAGCTAAGCATGAACAAAATATAAGGTAGAATAATTAAGCATTTGCACAGGCATCTGACTGACTTGAAGTAAATAGTAAGTTTACAAAATATAGATTGTATTATATATTAAAAAAACAAAACAAAAACAAAACAAAAAAAAAAAAAACTATGATGTACAAAGTTGTTAAAAATTTTGGAGTTAAGTTGGAAAACTACAGAGGAGAGTTAATGTTACGTCATTAAAAGCAGTAGAGTTAGGGTGATTGGGAGGATGAAGAAGGAGTGGCTTAGGCTGTTCCCCGTGGGTGTGGAACGGTCGATGGCTATATCGGGAGACAGAATTTTTCTTTTGATTTTGGGGGGTTTGCCACAAGTGTGGGAAGGGGAAATTTGTTTGTGTGTAGTTTGTAGGATGAATGTTCAACCACTCATGTTTTTGCTTCTCTGTATGAGCATGTTTACACTGCAAGGTAATCCCAAACTCTCTATTGATCATGGACCAAAGTGTTAATCTTAATTTAACTTCATGGAATTGCAGAGGTCTACAAAATTTAAAAAAACTTAAACAAGTTATGAATAAAATAAAGGACATGGGTTCAAGAATTGTGTTTTTACAAGAAACTCATCTGATAGAGGAGGATGTTAAAAGAATTAGGAGTAGATGGCAGGGAAGTGTATTCACCTCTTCATTTTCATCCCGAGCCAGGGGAGTTATGACTCTCATACATAAATCAGTTCCTTTTCAAGTGAAAAATGTAATTGGAGACAAATTTGGAAGATATGTAATCATTCAAGGTTCTTTGCTATTAGAAAATATAAATCTTGTGAACTTATATGGTCCCAATATAGATGATCAGAAGTTCTTTGCTAATTTATTTCTCATCTTATCATCACTTACAGGGCAACATATAATAGCAGGGGATTTTAATTGTACATTGAATCCAGGTGTGGATAGATCAACAGGACTGGATTGTACGCACATTGGATGTAGGATGACTATTAATCATTTTATGAAAGAATTGAAATTGTTAGATATATGGAGAGAAATGAAACCACAAGTTAAAGCCTATTCTTGTTATTCCAGTACCTACAAGACATTCTCACGTATTGATTATTTTTTGATTTCCACAGAATTAAGGTCCAAGATTCAAAACTGCTTTTATGATAACATCGTGATCTCTGATCATGCACCCTGTTGTCTAATATATGTAGATAAAAAATTGACAAAGGAATCAGGTAGATGGCAATTTCAGCATAAATGGCTTCAGGATGAGGAATTTGTCAAGTATATAGAAAAACAGATAGACGAGTTCTTTGACATCAATACTACACAAACATCAGCATGTGTAAAGTGGGAGGCTTTCAAAGCTTTTATTAGGGGACATATTATTAGTTATACAGGATCAAAATCTAAGAAGACTCGAGAGGAGAGAGCTAAATTGGAACATAAAATAAAAAGTCTTCAGGAAAAAGTGTATGCAGGAAGTGACCCAAGGTTGGAGAATGAATTACTGATTTTGAGAGCTGAATACGACAAAAAATCAGCGAATAGAGCTGCCTCGAGTCTTCTAAGATTGAAACAATCTTTTTATGAACAAGGTGAAAAATCAGGAAAATTATTAGCATGGCAGATTAAACAATTGGAAATTAAAACACCAATTACCAGTATTATAAGTAAGGGACAGGTAGTTATAGATCCTTTAGAAATTAATAGAGCCTTTAGAGATTACTATGAAAAATTATATGATACCAAAAATGAACCTGATTTAACAAAACTAAATGGGTTTTTGAACGAACTATCTATACCGTGTATACCAAATGAAAACAGGGAGATATTGGAGTCTAAAATTAGTCAAGAAGAAGTTGGGCTAGCCATTGATAATATGAAATCAGGAAAAAGTGCAGTACCAGATGGTCTTCCAGTTGACCTTTATAAAAAATTTAAGAATAAATTAATAAAACCTTTTTTGGAAATGGTTTTAGAAGCATTTCAAAATAATAATTTACCATCATACATAAATAATGCCTTAATTATACTACTGCCAAAACCAGGTAAGCCCTCTAATAAATGTGAAAATATGAGACCAATAAGCCTATTAAACGCCGACCTTAAGATAATCTGTAAAATTTTAGCAAGACGAATACAAGAAATTTTACCAAATATTATTAATCGAGATCAGAATGGCTTTATAAAGGGTAGACAAGGCTTCCATAATGTAAGAAGACTATTTAATATTATTTATTTTAATAAAGAAGCACCGGATACAGCTCTCCTATCATTGGACGCCGAAAAGGCCTTTGATAGAGTTGAATGGCCCTTTCTTTTTGAAGTCCTACAAAGGTTTGGACTTGGAAATAATTTCATAAAATGGGTTCAAATAATATACAATAATGCTACAGCAGAAATCCTAACAAATAATATTTCAAAACCAATAAAAATCAATACAGGATGTCGACAAGGCTGTCCACTTTCACCTTTACTGTTTACTATGGCAATTGAACCTTTAGCGATAGCGATACGTTTACATTCACAAATATATGGAATTAAAGTTGGACCAACAGAACATAAAATCTCCCTGTACGCCGATGATATAATTTTGTTTATGTCGAATCTAAAAAAATCAATTCCAACCTTGTTGAATTTAATAAAGAATTTTGGGGAAATATCAGGATATAAAATAAATAAAACTAAATCTTCAATATTAATGCTAAATGAGACCCAGAGAAATTACCCAGCCCCTGAGGTAAATCAATTCAATGTTGTAAATCAGTTTAAATATTTAGGAATCCAAATTATGCCTAAGCTAGAATCAGTCGCCAGTGTCAACTATGAAGCCTTAATGTCAGATATCAATGAGTTAACTCAGAGATGGATGTCACTACCAATGTCGATGATCGGGAGAATCAATATACTTAAAAGTAATATTTTACCTAAAATACTTTATTTCAATACATTCCCTTATCACCACCTTTAGATCTATTCTCAAGAATAAAAAAAAAGTTAGTGGAATTTATATGGAACAACAGGAGGGCTAGATTACGTTTGTCTTTATTATATTTACCATTTGATCGTGGAGGTCTGAAATGTCCAAATTTTATGTTGTATTATTGGTCGGCACAACTGAGGTCTATGACATATTATTTTTCATCAAATGATCTCCCTCACTGGACTGAAATGGAATCATACAATTTACCTTTACCTCTTCCCATATTCATATACTCAGATTCGGCAAAAAAATTACAAAAACAAGTTAAAAATCCATTTGTAAAGCATATGATCAAAATATGGTGTGAAGCTAAAAACTATTTAAAAGAACCACAGTTATTGTCACATTTTAGTCCAATATGGGGTAATCAATATTTTAAACCAGGGAGAGCGGACGCTGTATTTAAAGTATGGAATTTAAAAGGGATACAAAAGATTCAGGATTTATATTTGCCATGTGCAGACAACATAATGTCTTTTGAAGAGCTGAGGATCAAATTTAATCTCAATAGAACACATTTTTTTTAAATATCTTCAACTTAGAAACTTTATTCGATCAAATCAAAATAAAGCTCTCACTCGACCTATTTATTCATCCTTGGAAAAAATGATGATGAAAGATAGTAAAAGAAAGGGTATTATTTCAGAGTTTTATAACTCATTGACACTATCTTCAAGTGAAAATTCACTGAAAAGATTAAACTACTGGAAAGAAGATCTGCAAATTGAAATTTCAGAGGAACAATGGGAATTGGCTTGTACAGAAGCTCAAACCAAATCAATAAATGCACGCCTTAAATTGATACATTTCAAATGGTTAATGCGGATGTATGTTACACCGGAGGAGTTAAATAGATATAACAAAAATATACCAGATACATGCACAAAATGCATGGAAAGTAAAGGAACCCTATTTCATTGTTTATGGGAATGTAGATTAATAAGAATGTTTTGGGAAGAGGTGAGGGTAACAATTGAAAAAATAATCTCAAAACAAATCATATTGAATCCTAAACTGTTTTTGTTGGGTCTGTACCCAGAAAAGCATAATTTTAATAAAAGTGAAAGAACATTCATAGACCTCAGTTTGCTTAATGCCAAAAAATGTATTGCACTATTATGGAAAAAGACTCATAGACCAGATGTGACTCAGTGGTTAAGACAGATGTTAACAAACCTTCCATTAGAAAGAATAACATATATACTGAAATCAAAGGAAATTGTGTTTGAGAATATATGGAGACCTTTTATTGATTATGTAAAAAATTTAAACATAACTCTTGAAGAAGAAGGTGAATGATGTGTGTGGACCTTGTAAATTCCAAACTGGTGAACATAATATGTATACTCATGTATTGGATTGTCTAGACTAAACAGAGGAGCATTGTTGAAGACTTGATTTTGTTGGTGGTTGTTGGTGTTTTTAGTGCATTTTTTTTTTTTTTTGTAGTACTTTAGTGTTAGTGTTTGATTGTTTGTATCATGTTTGTTAAAAAAAAAAAGGTTCAATAAAGATATTGTGGAAAAAAAAAAGAATATAAATGAAGTTTCAGCTGCTTTCTGCAATGCAAAATTTCAAAATGCTGTGCTGCGGTTGAATGTATGGAGGTTATTTTCAGTCATAAAGCCAAGAGCATTTGCTGCAGGTACCATAAAAAGTTTCCATCTCATCATGCCATATAGGGCTGTGCGATATGACAAAAAATTTCATGTCACGATATAAGTCATCTTATATCACGGTAACAATATACAGTGGGACAAAAAAGTATTTAGTCAGCCACCAATTGTGCAAGTTCTCCCACTTAAAAGGTGAGAGAGGTCTCCAGTTTTCATCATAAATATACCTCAACTATGAGAGACAAAATGAGAAAAAAAAATCCAGAAAATCAAACTGAAGGATTTTTAATGAATTAATTGGTAAATTCCTCGGTAAAATAAGTATTTGGTCACCTACAAACAAGCAAGATTTCTGGCTCTCACAGACATGTAACTTCTTCTTTAACCTCTTGCACTCCGGTGTACCGCGGGCAGACATGTCTCTGCGTCCTAGAGCGAACGAGGGCGCCCTCACTGTGCGTCCTAGTGCACACTGGAAAAAAAAAGCTGCATTTCCGTTCTTCCACTACAGACACAGCCACGAACAGAAAGCCAAAGGAGTGCTTTGATTGGTTTAGATGTGATTGACCTCTCATTCGACTAATAAGAGCCTTGAATTGGGTTTCTGAAACCTTGAAGAACCAATGACTGAAAACCTAGCAAGAAGGACCCGCCTACCAACGGCTGCGAATGCAGCCAGCCAATTGAAGCACAGAAGTTCGAAAGCGTGCTTCCCTTGCAAAATCTGTTTTGTGTAAGGCTGGGTGAAGAGAGACTGACTGCTGCAGCAGATGAAAAAAGGACCCGCAGGAAGAACCGCCACAGACCCAGCAGCACGGAGACCACCCACAAGTGCGACCTGTGTGACAGGGACTGCCATTCGCACATCGGCCTGTTCAGCCACAGGCAGTGCTGTCCCAGCAGAGTAGACGTTTAGGATTCTCTTCCATGGTCATCATAGACCGACGGAGGCCGACGACGAAGGCTGGGTGACACACACGCGTTCGCCAGTCTTTTTTTCTTACTACTGGTATTTGTTTTGAAAAATCGTTCACCAAAACCGCAATCATGGAAGCGCAAAACCGCAATAATGGAATTATGGTTTGACCGGGTCGCGTGACCAGAACCATGAGTCCGTAACAAGCGGACCAGCGTCATGTTCGTCTGACAATGAGGAAGAGAAGTTCGCCAGCGACACTGCTGTTGTGAACAGATAAGTGTTAGAAGCTAAATTATTCTTTATCCCTGAAAACTGTAATCAAAAATGACTTTTGACCGATCGGTAAATTACAACCGTGCGTAGTAGACCGCGGCGCACGAAGTCCGAAGTCCGTGCGCCGCGGTACACGGTTCGTGCGCCGCGTCCGGACCGTGAACGCCCCCCCCCCCCCGGCTACTCTTCTGTAGCGGATTGCAGATATATTGCAGATATTTCAATACAACTGTGCGTGACCGCGGGGACTGTTCCGTCATGTGGCGATGGGCGATGTCCGTCCTCTGTGGGGGGGGGGGGGGGGGGAGCTGTTATCTTCCACATTACAGATATTTTAGAATAATTTTTAGTGCACTGTAGGTTATTTTTTCTTGTAAAAAAAAGGCCACACATTTTTTACGTGGCATGCTTCTTTGTGTGTGGGGGCTTGTTTGTTCATTCATTCATGAATGAATGAATAAACAACCCCCCCCCCCACACACACACACACAGAGCCCTGAGTGTCACCTTTCATTAGAGCCCAAGATCAAGCTTCTATATTGAACCATTCAAAAGTTACAGACGTTTTTCCAAACTCTGCCATTTGGCACAGTTCAAAAATGCCTGGGAACAACCAAAGAAAAAAGCTGTGTAATATATTCATTTTTTGTGGTATTGTTACAAAATTTTGACCTCAGCTGGATAACACTTGGTTCTACATTTCTGTTGCATTTTTCAGCCCATATCTGACAGCTGTGTGTTATTTGCAAGCATTTGTATCCAAAAAAACACCCAGGCGAAATTTATTTTCTTCAAGTTCAGTATGTTTAGATGACTGTTACTCAGTGGCCGGAGCACTTAGAGAGATTATGACTGTTTTGCCAAAAAATTCAAAGTGTTTTCTTTTAAATGAGACCAACCCCATGAAGACACTGCAAAGGGTTGAAGAACAGCTTTTGATTTACTTTGGGTACGTTACTTTTTGGCGTTTTTAGGGAAATTGACCAGAGTGCAAGGGGTTAAGAGGCTCCTCTGTCCTCCACTCGTTACCTGTATTAATGGCACCTGTTTGAACTCATTATCAGTATAAAAGACACCTGTCCACAACCTCAAACAATCAGACTCCAAACTCCACTATGGCCAAGACCAAAGAGCTGTCAAACGACACCAGAAATAAAATTGTAGACCTGCACCAGGCTGGGAAGACTGAATCTGCAATAGGTAAGCAGCTTGGTGTGAAGAAATCAACTGTGGGAGCAATTATTAGAAAATGGAAGACATACAAGACCACTGATAATCTCCCTCGATCTGGGGCTACACGCAAGATCTCACCCTGTAGGGTCAAAATGACCATGAGAACAGTGAGCAAAAATCCCAGAACCACACAGGGGGACCTAGTGAATGACCTGCAGAGAGCTGGGACCAAAGAAACAAAGGCTACCATCAGTAACACACTACGCCGCCAGGGACTCAAATCCTGCAGTGCCAGATGTGTCCCCTTGCTTAAGCCAGTACACGTCCAGGCCCGTCTGAAGTTTGCTAGAGAGCATTTGGATGATCCGGAAGAGGATTGGGAGAATGTCATATGGTCAGATGAAACCAAAATAGAACTTTTTGGTAAAAACTCAACTTGTCGTGTTTGGAGGAGAAAGAACACCATACCTACTGTGAAGCATGGGGGTGGAAACATCATGCTTTGGGGCTGTTTTTCTGCAAAGGGACCAGGACGACTGATCCGTGTAAAGGAAAGAATGAATGGGGCCATGTATCGTGAGATTTTGAGTGAAAACCTCCTTCCATCAGCAAGGGCATTGAAGATGAAACGTGGCTGGGTCTTTCAGCATGACAATGATCTCAAACACACCGCCCGGACAATGAAGGAGTGGTTTCGTAAGAAGCATTTCAAGGTCCTGGAGTGGCCTAGCTAGTCTCCAGATCTCAACCCCATAGAAAATCTTTGGAGGGAGTTGAAAGTCCGTATTGCCGAGCGATAGCCCCAAAACATCACTGCTCTAGAGGAGATCTGCATGGAGGAATGGGCCAAAATACCAGCAACAGTGTGTGAAAACCTTGTGAAGACTTACAGAAAACGTTTGACCTCTGTCATTGCCAACAAAGGGTATATAACAAAGTATTGAGATGAACTTTTGTTATTGACCAAATACTTATTTTACTGAGGAATTTACCAATTAATTCATTAAAAATCCTTCATTGTGATTTTCTGGATTTTTTTTTTTCTCATTTTGTCTCTCATAGTTGAGGTATACCTATGATGAAATTGGAGACCTCTCTCATCTAAGTGGGAGAACTTGCACAATTGGTGGATGACTAAATACTTTTTTGCCCCACTGTATATGATATACATTTTCTGTAAATTCTACAGTTTAGATAATCACATAAAAAGGACCCCCCCCCTTTTTTTAAAACTTTTTTTACATGTATCGTTTTCCCTCATAATTTTGCAGTGTTATAAAATAGTTTTGTAATGTGCATTTGAGACTTAATTCTCATAGATTTCAGGTTTTTCTTCTAAATCATATATAAATAAAAAGTAAACATTAATAACGTATTTTTTGGACTATAAGGCACACTTAAAATCCTTTAATTTTCTCAAAGATCGACAGTGCGCTTTATAATCCAGTGCGCCTTATGTATTAATTCTGGTTGTGTTTACTGACCTCGAACCAATTTTATGTGGTACACGGCGCTCAAAATTCTGTCAAAAATGTTTTAGTACGACTTTGGTAAGTTACGAAGCCGAACCGCTTGATGGATTGTCGGAGCATTACGGTAGTCAGGAGCCTCGCGGAGTAATATGTGCTTCAACATAATGACCGGATGACTTTTTCCACAAATCTCCATCCCTATTGATCTGCCACTCCATGCACGCCCATCTCACCAATACTGTCAAAACCCAAGTGAAGCAAACTAATTCGGAGCTTGCCATCATTCCGGGTGGATTAACCAAAGAACTCCAACCGCTATATTGGTGTCAACAGGTCGTTCAAAGTTAAATTGCTAGCGAGTTACGCCACTATCTGCCAATGGATCGTGGATCGAAACTGCTCCTGTTTAGCTGTAATTAATATTCAAAAAGGATATTTTCGGGACAAAAGAATTCAAGCGTCCCAGCATTTGTTTGCATTGTTTACTTCTCGGGGCTGCCGCCGGAGAGCGAGCCATATCGATTACTGAGCGAGTATCCTGGCGATGTAAACAGCCACGGACCAAAAACGTACATTTGCTCATGGAACAGGTCATTCACACTGGCAGACAATTGCGCTATATGTGTCTATAATGACTATAGATAGGATTTTCTTTCCATGCACGCAAAAAAAAAAAAAATTCCCAGATCCACCTACCTCGCGAGGTAGTCGACACCCAAAAGCCGATGGTGTATAGAACACGTATATTAGGATTTGTATGTGAAATTTCGGCATCGAAACTGCTCCCGTTTAGCTGTGAACGGGAGCTGTAAATACGGCTGTAAATACGTATTTACGGCTGTAAATACGGCTCGCTCTCTGCCAGAGAGCGAGCCGTATCGAGTACCAAGCGAGTACCGAGCGATATTCTGGCCAATATGGCGATGTAAACAGCCACGGACTAAAAACGTTCCGCCTGCTCATGGAACAGGTCATTCACACTCGCAGACAATCGCGCTATATGTGTCTATAATGACTATAGATAGGATTTTCTTCCCATGCACGCAAATTTTTTTTTTTTTCCCGGCTCCGACTACCTCGCTTTAATGCGCCTTATAATCCGATGCGCCTTATGTATGAAATTAGACCATCAAATAGACCGTTCATTGATAGTGCGCCTTATAATCCGGTGCGCCTTATAGTCCCCAAAATACGGTAAGTTAAGTATTTCCTGAGCCAGAGGAGGATAGCAAAATAAAAAAAATGTCTGAAAATGAGAAAATTACCCATGGCTGTCACCAACAGATATAAATTACCTGTTAGTTTAAATCAATGAAAATTTAAGAGTAAACCTGCAGCCTAAAGGTGCCATTCTGGCCTGATTTAACCA
Organism: Pholidichthys leucotaenia; assembly: GCA_020510985.1. NCBI lineage: Eukaryota > Metazoa > Chordata > Actinopteri > Cichliformes > Pholidichthyidae > Pholidichthys > Pholidichthys leucotaenia. The sequence continues at coordinate 123,463,377 of CM035841.1, forward strand.
GTTTTCTTCTTAGTAAAAATATTTCAGATTGGTCATGATCTGAAAATCAAAGACACAAAAGGTAATGTAATGAAATGCATGTGATGACTTTAACTTTATTCATTATCACTACTTGACTAATTAAAATGATTAGAAATCAAATAAAGTACATTAGAGCCAACTTGCTCTTCCGACCAGTTTTTATTTATTTATTATTTATTTTGTGTGTATGTGCCACCATCATGCACTTTAATAATTTTTTTCAGACAAAACTAAGAAACTCAGCAGTAATTTAAACCAAAGAAACGATGCTCTGCTACATGTTTCCAGTTGGCACAACTTACACACGTGGACAAAATTGTTGGTACCCCTCTGTTAATGAAAGAAAAACCCACAATGGTCACAGAAATAACTTGAATCTGACAAAAGAGGTAATAAATAAAAATTCTATGAAAATTATCCAGTGAAAATCAGATAATGCTTTTGAATTGTGGTTCAGCAGAATTACTTTAAAAAACAAACTCATGAAACAGGCCTGGACAAAAATGATGGTGCCCCTAGAAAAGATTGAAAATAATGTGACCATAGGGACACGTCCAACCAAGATGTGCCCTCTAATTAACATCACAGGTGTCTACAAACTTGCAATCAGTCAGTCGGCCTATTTAAAGGGTGACAAGTAGTCACTGTGCTGTTTGGTGACATGGCGTGTACCACACTAAACATGGACCAGAGGAAGCAAAGGAGAGAGTTGTCTCAGGAGATTAGAAAGAAAATTATAGACAAGCATGTTAAAGGTAAAGACTATAAGACCATCTCCAAGCAGCTTGATGTTCCTGTGACTACAGTTGCACATGTTATTCAGAAATTTAAGATCCACGGGACTGTAGCCAACCTCCCTGGATGTGGCCGCAGGAGGAAACTTGATGAAAAATGGAAGAGACGGATAATAAGAATGGTAACAAAAGAGCTCAGAACAACCTCTAAACACATTCATGGTGACCTCCAAGGTCAAGGTACATCAGTGTCAGATCGCACCATCTGTCGTCGTTTGAGCCAAAGTGGACTTCATGGGAGACAACCAAGGAGGACACCACTGTTGAAAACAAATCATAAAAAAGCCAGACTGGACTTTGCCAAACTGCATGTTGACAAGCCAAAAAGCTTCTGGGAGAATGTCCTATGGACAGACGAGACAAAACTGCAACTTTTTGGCAAGGCACATCAGCTCTATTTTCACAGACACAAAAATGAAGCATACCAAGAAAATAACACTGTCCCTACTGTGAAACATGGAGGAGGTTCTGTTATGTTCTGGGGCTGCTTTGCTGCAACTGGAACAGGGTATCTTGAATCTGTGCAGGGTACAATGAAATCTCAAGACTATCAATGTATTCTAGAGAGAAATGTGCTGCCCAGTGTCAGACAGCTTAGTCTCAGTCGCAGGTCATGGGTCTTGCAACAGGATAATGACCCAAAACACAGCTAAAAACACCCAAGAATGGCTAAGAGCGAAACACTGAACTATTGTAAAGTGGCCTTCTATGAGCCCTGATCTAAATCCTATTGAACATCTGTGGAAGGAGCTGAAACATGCCGTCTGGAGAAGGCACCCTTCAAACCTGAGACAACTGGAGCAGTTTACTCGTGAGGAGTGGGCCAAAATACCTGCTGAGAGGTGCAGAAGTCTCACTGACAGTTACAGAAAACGTTTGATTGCAGTGATTGCCTCAAAAGGTTGTGCAACAAAATATTAGGTTAAGGGTACCATCATCTTTTTAGTTTATATATGCTTCCGTTAGGCAACATTATTAGAAAGCACTGTATACATTTTCACTGTTATGCAGATGACACACAATTATACCTGTCAATGAAGCCAGATGATACTAATCAATTAGCCAAGTTAGAAGCCTGTCTTAAGGAAATCAAAGTTTGGATGACTTGTAATTTCCTGCTATTAAATTCAGATAAGACTGAAGTCATTCTTGTTGGTCCAAAAAACCTTAGAAATTCCTTTCCAAATCAAACTTTCAGTTTGGATGCAGTTACTCTTTCTCTTAATAGCTCTGTGAGGAACCTTGGAGTTATTTTTGATCAGGATTTGTCCTTCAATTCACATATTAAATTTGTTTCTAAGACTGCCTTCTATCATTTGCGTAATATTGCCAAGATTAGGAGCATCTTGTCTCAGAGTGATGCTGAGAAGCTGATCCACGCTTTTGTTAGCTCGAGATTAGATTATTGTAATTCTTTATTATCAGGTTGTCCTAAAACATCTTTAAAAAGTCTTCAGCTGATCCAAAATGCTGCAGCAAGAGTTTTAACTGGTACTAGAAAGAGAGATCATATCTCTCCGGTTCTGGCCTCCCTTCATTGGCTTCCCATAGAGTTTAGAATTAAGTTTAAAATCCTTCTTCTTACTTACAAAGCTCTAAACAATCAGGCTCCTTTTTATTTAAAAGATCTGATACTACCGTATCATCCTAACAGAGCACTACGCTCCCAAAATGCAGGTTTACTTGTAATACCTAGAATCTCCAAAAGTACAATGGGAGGCAGAGCCTTCAGTTATCAAGCTCCTCTCCTGTGGAATCAGCTGCCAATCTGGATTCAGGAGTCAGACTCGATCTCTGTTTTTAAGAATAGGGCTAAAACCTACCTTTTTGATATAGCCTACAATTAGGGAGGGATCATGTGTTTCTGAACCCTCCCTTAGTTATGCTGCTAATAGGTTTAGTCAGCCGGGGGACCTCCAGTAATGCACTGGGCCTCACTCCTTTCCTCACTCTCTATGAAATATTTTTTTTTTGCTGGTCATTAACATTTGTTTGTTCTCTCCCATAGATTGAGTCCCCATCGTGCTGTTTGCTCTCTACATGTCTGTTCTTTTCTTCTTCTCTATCCCCTCACCCCCCAGCCAGTCGCAGCAGATGACTGCCCCTCCCTGAGCCTGGTTCTGCTGGAGGTTTCTTCCTGTTAAAAGGGAGTTTTTCCTCTCCACCGTCGCCAAGTGCTTGCTCACAGGGGATCGCCTGATTGCTGGGGTCTTTCTGCAACTGTGGGGGTCCTCCCTACAGTTGATAGTGCTATGAGATGACTGTTGTTGTGAAATGGCGCTATATAAATAAAGTTGAATTGAATTGAATTGAATTGAATTTTTATCCAGGCCTGTTTCATGAGTTTGTTTTTTTAAAATAATTCTGTTGAACGACAATTCAAAAGCATTGTCTGATTTTAATTGGATAATTTTCATAGAATTTTTATTTATTACCACTTTTGTCAGATTCAAGTTATTTCTGTGACCATTGTGGGTTTTTCTTTCATTAACAGAGGGGTACCAACAATTTTGTCCACACGTGTAGTAGTCATTTAGCATTTTATAATTAGAGATGATGTTAACGTTACTTACCTCCTATTAAAACAAGGTTAGCAAACTATCCTCTCTGACGCAGCACGATGGAAAACAGTCAGTAAACAGAAGTAGCAGCTATCTGAACCGGTAGCTTGGAGTTAGCATTGGCAACCACGAGACTGAAGCCTAGCCACCCACCACACCTATTCCGCTGCACGCAGTCGCACACTTCAGAGGAAAGATGGGGCAATGACAAGTAATGGTAAGGAAATTTACTGAATAAAGAGAAGCATGTGCATTTTAACCCTTTAACTGCCCCAGGTGCCATGTGGCGCCTGGGGCAGTGCAAGGCAACTCAAGGCCTCCCCAATGGTCAAGAGTGGTAAAAAATTTTGTCAATAAAATAGTTCAGATTTCCAGGGCTATAGCTTAAAAGTTACAAGAGATAATGGCTTACTGTCAATTAGAAAGATGTAGAATATGATCCAAAGTTTCAGATGGGAATAAATTTACGCATCTAATTTGCATAATGTCGCGGCAGCTATATAAATTACATAACTCAGTCAAAGTGGACTTTGGACACATTTACATAAAGAATGGTGTGGTTTTTTTGACGCCGATTTGTCTACAGGAGTATGTTTTTTATCTAATCTTCAAAGTATATGAACCAGAAAATCAATAAAATGTCAAAAAAACATATTTCTCTCTTACCTGTTACCAGGAGGGGCCTCGCCCGCCCACGTGACCGGTCCGTTTTCGTCCATCATAGCCAATGTTTCTGTGTTTGCTCAGCCATTTACACCATGTACCACATCTACAAACTCTTATGATTACCCCACATGAATTTCGTTTGTATTACGTGCCTATTTTTTCTGTTTGGTGCATTTTTCCTGTGGGAATCCATGCCGCCTGTGGGCGCCACCATCTTGGTATGGGGATCTCAGTTTTTTAACACGTTTACTTAGTAATTTACACCCGTGTACCACATCTACAAATTCTTATGATTAACCCACGTGAATTTCGTTTGTATTACGTGGCTATTTTCCCCCGTTTCATGCAGTTTCCATCATCATCTGCCGCGATGACCGATCGTGAAGGCATCCACATTGGCGTGTGAGCTCAAAAGCGGAAAAAGGAAGAAGAATGAGGATCTTTCCTTCTTTGCTATATTCCATGTCAGCCATGATTCCTTCGGTGCATGTCTGCCACCTTCTAAACTGTCAGATCAATAGAGATTAGTACAAATTCCCAGTATAGCCGAGGGACGTCAATAAGTTGACACGTGCAGTTGCTGCGCTGTGCCACTGGGGGCGCGTGACCCATCCATTTAATCTGGGCAGTTCATATATTTATTCCATCCAGCTACAATGCTCTGCACTGTGTGTCTGTGTGTGTGTGTGTATATATATATTTTATAGTAATATGTACATATGTATATTAGCTGCTCTTGCTTGCTTGTTTTTTTTTTTTTTTTTTCTTGCCTTCTGATTGTTACTCTGAGTGTTGCTATCCCTGTGCTGTTGCAATCCTGGAATTTCCCCGTTGTGGGACTAATAAAGGCTTATCTTATCTTATCTTATCTTATCTTAAAGGGTTAAATCACAATATAGTATTCTATGAAACGACAGAAGTTTTTATATTGGCATCAGATATACAGTGGGGCAAAAAAGTATTTAGTCAGCCACCAATTGTGCAAGTTCTCCCACTTAAAAGATGAGAGAGGTCTCCAGTTTTCATCATACGTATACCTCAACTATGAGAGACAAAATGAGAAAAAAAAAATCCAGAAAATCACATTGAAGGATTTTTAATGAATTCATTGGTAAATTCCTCAGTAAAATAAGTATTTGGTCACCTACAAAAAAGCAAGATTTCTGGCTCTCACAGACATGGAACTTCTTCTTTAAGAGGCTCCTCTGTCCTCCACTCGTTACCTGTATTAATGGCACCTGTTTGAACTTGTTATCAGTATAAAAGACACCTGTCCACAACCTCAAACAATCAGACTCCAAACTCCACTATGGCCAAGACCAAAGAGCTGTCAAACGACACCAGAAATAAAATTGTAGACCTGCACCAGGCTGGGAAGACTGAATCTGCAATAGGTAAGCAGCTTGGTGTGAAGAAATCAACTGTGGGAGCAATTATTAGAAAAAGGAAGACATACAAGACCACTGATAATCTCCCTCGATCTGGGGCTCCACGCAAGATCTCACCCCGTGGGGTCAAAATCATCACGAGAACGGTGAGCAAAAATCCCAGAACCACACGGGGGGACCTAGTGAATGAATGACCTGCAGAGAGCTGGGACCAAAGTAACAAAGGCTACCATCAGTAATACACTACGCCGCCAGGGACTCAAATCCTGCAGTGCCAGACGTGTCCCCCTGCTTAAGCCAGTACATGTCCAGGCCCGTCTGAAGTTTGCTAGAGAGCATTTGGATGATCCGGAAGAGGACTGGGAGAATGTCATATGGTCAGATGAAACCAAAATAGAACTTTTTGGTAAAAACTCAACTTGTCGTGTTTGGAGGAGAAAGAACACCATACCTACTGTGAAGCATGGGGGTGGAAACATCATGCTTTGGGGTGGTTTTTCTGCAAAGGGACCAGGACGACTGATCCGTGTAAAGGAAAGAATGAATGGGGCCATGTATCGTGAGATTTTGAGTGAAAACCTCCTTCCATCAGCAAGGGCATTGAAGATGAAACGTGGCTGGATCTTTCAGCATGACACTGATCCCAAACACACCACCCGGGCAACGAAGGAGTGGCTTCGTAAGAAGCATTTCAAGGTCCTGGAGTGGCCTAGCTAGTCTCCAGATGTCAACCCCATAGAAAATATTTGGAGGGAGTTGAAAGTCTGTGTTGCCCAGCGACAGCCCCAAAACATCACTGCTCTAGAGGAGATCTGCATGGAGGAATGGGCCAAAATACCAGCAACAGTGTGTGAAAACCTTGTGAAGACTTACAGAAAACGTTTGACCTTTGTCATTGCCAACAAAGGGTACATAACAAAGTATTGAGATGAACTTTTGTTATTGACCAAATACTTATTTTACCGAGGAATTTACCAATTAATTCATTAAAAATCATTCAATAAGATTTTCTGGATTTTTTTTTTCTCATTTTGTCTCTCAAAGTTGAGGTATACCTGTGATGAAAATTGGAGACCTCTCTCATCTTTTAAGTGGGAGAACTTGCACAATTGGTGGCTGACTAAATACTTTTTTTGCCCCACTGTATATCGTAATATCGCACAGGCCTAATGCCATATGCACAAATAAGCTCGGTGGCACAGTGACAGCACAGTAAGAAGGTCACGTGCTCAATCCCACTCCCTGACCATCAGTAACCCTTCTGTGTGGAGTTTGCATGTTCTCCCTGTGTTTGCGTGGGTTTACCCCGGGTATCTGGTTTCCTGCCAAAGGCCAAAAACATGCATGTTAGGTTAATTGGAGACTCTAAAGTGGCCCTAGGTGTGAATGTGTGTGTGGGAATGGTGAAAGGATTGGCGTAGCACCATGGCTGTCTCATCCATCCAGGTGGATGCCCTGTAACTTCCCCATTGTGGGACTAATAAAGGTTTATAAAGGATTATAAAGACAAGGACAGGAGGGACATGCCCCCAAAACCTGTAAAAAAGAGAGAATTGTCCCTCTCAATTCACATGGAGGGAGGTTTTTCCTGTTGTCTGGGTGGTGAGGAATGTTCTAAGAAATCATGAAAACATAAAAATACTATAACAGAAATAACTGCATCTTTGGTCATTTTAGTTAATTTTATTTCATTAAATATAATTTTATTAATACTTTTATATTTCTTTGAAATCAGGGTTGAAATTATTCTATTCTGGCTCTTCAAAATTATGACCAAACGTTTACTGTAAATTATGAGGAAAAAAATAAAAAACTTTACCACAAACAGTAATTTCATTATAAAAATAGACAAAAAAAGGCTTAGGTTAACTGGCATCAACTGGCAGCATGGTGGTGCAGTGGTTAGCACTGTTGCCTTACAGCTAGAAGGTTCCTGGTTCGAATCCCCAGGCTGGCAGGGGTTGGAACCTTTCTGTGTGGAGTTTGCATGTTCTCCCTGTGCTGCGTGGGTTTACTCCGGGGGCTCCGGTTTCCTCCCACAATCCAAAGACATGCATGTTAGGTTAATTGGCTGTTCTAAATTGTCCCTAGATATCTGTTTCCCATAGGCCCTTAGAATAGAAGGTTAGTACTAGTGAAAGCGCTTTGAGTGGTCTTTGTGACTAGAAAAGCGCTATATAAGTGCAGGTTAGTTAGTTAGTTAGTTAGTTAACTAGGGATTCTAAATTGTCCTTTGGTTTGACTGTGAGAGTGAATGGTTGTCTGTCTCACTGTGTTGGCCCTGAGATGGACTGGCGATCTGTCCAGGGTGTACCCTGCCTCTCGCCCAAAGATGCTGAGATAGGCTCCAGACCCCCCCCCCCCCCCACCTGCGACCCGAAAAGGATTAAGCAGAAGAAGATGGATGGATGGAAATAGACAAAAAAATATCCATAAAAGAATCCACAAATTAATGACAATAACATTTCAGTGTACAAGAAGTTGGAATTTTACAAAAAGAAAATACACTTTTATGAAGAAAATAGTTGCAAATTTAGTTAAAAACAAATTTACAGAGGAAAAAGTAGAAAACTACAAGAAAATGGTTATAAATTTCGAAGAAAAAATTTATTTTGTGTTTATCTGTGTTAGCTTTGTCTAATATTTAAATTTGTTTGATGATCTGAAACATTTAAGTGTGACAACCACAAAAAATGAGAAATCGGGAAGGGGGAAAACACTTTTTCACACCACTGTGCATACACAGCACAGGAGCATTGCAGCTAGATGGAATAAACAGCATTACGGTTTGTTGAATTACCCTGCAGAATATGAATATGTACCCAGACAGTATATTTCGCATTTGAATCAACAGTGTTGTTGCCACCCTCAGTAATGACTGTTATTGTCCTAGTTGTGCATTGGAGTTGTGCATTGAGGTCCACATTGGAATAAGTGTGCTAACTGCTAATGCTATGTTTTTATCCTCGATGATTGTTATATATGTATCTTGTTAATGCATGTACATATGATTAAAGATCCGCAGACAAAGGAGTAGGCTAACGTTAGCTTAGCATCATGGTTTTCCATGGTAACATAAACTAACCTTCTCTCCTCGGCTCCATTTCAGATTTAAATCCACATCAGCCGATTCTTGGTGTCGATCCACCTCTGCTCTGTCCACAGAACCGGACTCTGATGGTCAGCTGCCCGTCAATAAGGTAACCGGAAGTAGCCTATAGCTAGCTAGGAGCATATCCGGTAGGAGTTTCAAAGTAAGAGTCAAAACCATAAACTATTTCCCCCCTTTCATCAAAGGATCTATCTATAAACAGAAATAATACAAGCCTTTAGTTCCTCTAAATTTTGACCAGGCAAGCTGAAACAGAGAAGCTGACGGACAGCTACACACAGCCACAAACAGACGCACTCAGTGATTACTGTATGCCTCCATTTTCACCGAGGCATAAATATAACTAGAAAAGCACTCGGAGAGCGCAGACCTCCACCAAGTGCCACAGTTCCCCCCATACAGTGTTTGTGTGTACGTTTTCAGATTCCTTGACCATGAAAACATATGACTAGCAATTGGATTCACAATGATAGTGTTGTAAGATGTGCCTAATGCATGTGTTTAGATAGGGCAGCTCAGTGCGTGAACGTGAGTGAGTGAGTGAGTGCATGCGCGCAGCCGAGGCGCGCCCGCGGTGTGTGTGGAATGACCCCGAGAGCGAACGGTGTGTGTGATTTTGGTGCGGATGAATAGAAAGAGAGCGAGGCGACCGGAGCAGGTAGAATTTGTTGCTAACAGTGCGGTATATAAATAAAGCCCCCAACGCTTCAGCAAAACGGCCTGTGCTTCTGTGTACCACCATATCCTGTTTAACAAGAGTGAGGTTTTACTCGGGAGTTGACCCCGGAGGAAGAGCCGCCTCCGGCCCTGGAGAAGATAGATAAGATAAGATAAGATAAGATAAGATAAGCCTTTATTAGTCCCACAACGGGGAAATTCCAGGATTGCAACAGCACAGGGATAGCAACACTCAGAGCAACAATCAGAAGGCAAGAAAAAAAACAAGCAAGCAAGAGCAGCTAATAAACATATGTACGTATTACTATAAAATATATATATATACACACACACACAGACACACAGTGCAGAGCATTGTAGCTGGATGGAATAAATATATGAATATATGAACACACAGTGCAGAGCATTGTAGCTAGATGGAATAAATATGTAAATATATAAACACACACAGTGCGGAGCATTGCAGCTAGGTGGAATAAATATGCAAGTATATAAACACACACAGTGCGGAGCAATGTAGCTAGATGGAATAATATGTAGATATATAAATATATAAACACACCCAGTGCTGAGCATTGTAGCTAGATGGAATAAATATGCAAATATATAAACACACACAGTGCAGAGCATTGTTGCTAGATGGAATGAAACAGCATAACCGTCTACTTAGTTATCCTACATGGTATGATTATGTGCCCATACATATTCTCACCCTCCATAGCGACCGGTATGTTCCTAGTTGTATGCCGGAGGGGACCATTGTGTAAGTCTATTGCATCTTTTGCATTCAAAAAACTATTAGTTTGTTACGTCTTTTTGCTATCTCTGCGAGCAGCCCTGCTTAGGTTGTACAGATCTCCCCTGCGTCCCCCAACCACAGTTAGGAGAAGAAAGGCAGGAATGGTTAACACTGGCGACCACGAAGGGACTCTCACGTTGTTAAGAGGGTGGTGAGTACAGAAAGAAAAGGACAGCGGCAGCTGGGCCGAGTGACTGTGATGGCAGCTAAGCTAATGAGACATGGCGGCCGCTCGCTATCCCGCCGATATTCACATACAAGAAACTAACTACTCAAACCCGTTCATGCCGCTGGCTAATGGTCAGGAATGCAGACGGGGTACTGTGGAAGCTCACGAACGTCGGGCTGAGACAGGGTGTGGACATTGTGGCCCATTTCTGTGTGATGAGAGCTGCGCGGGCACACTTGTTGATGGAGAGGATTTGTTCGCGCCATTCGGCAGCCCCGCTGAATTTGCCACCGGCTGTGGACGGGGACCCAGCAGACCAGGACCTCAGCCTGTACAACTTGTTCGCTACTGCCTCCCGTGATGGCCCCAGCAATTCCCGGCCGTCTACTCCACCTGCTAATGTTCCCAATGTGATCGGGTCTCTTCCACCCGCTCCTTCCCATGTGATATTTGGCCATGGTGAGGGTGCGGTGGGAGAACCACGCCATCAGGCTCAGCATGTGTCACGGCCAAAACGTCGGCGCAGAGGACCGGACCGTTACGGGGACTGGGTTACTGAGTGAACCAACTGTAGCAGTTCATATTTGCACTAGAGACTCTCCAGTTCACATTTTCGGACTCTAGTCTAGTTATAATGTTCTATATGTTTGTAAAAAAAAAAAAAAAAGCTGAAGTGACAATGCTTTCATATACCTACATGCACTTTGTTTCATTTGAATGTATTGTATTCTGATTAGTTGAACAGTATTACTCCCGGTCGCCAAGAAATAGGTTTTAAGAATGTAATGTACTCCTTGTTTAATTAGAAACAATGGTATTTCACTGTATTTGTCCCTCATGTTTTCACTGCTAAACGAGCTAATTTTATCACTGCATAGACACTCGTAACCTACCTACCTATTTGGATTCATGTAATATATTGGACACTGCTACTGCTACTGCTAGGTGTACAAATGTAGAGAGTGTGTACCAGTTTTATATTATTTAGATGGAATGGAATTAATATTAATTGCCAATCCATGGTGGGGGTAGTGTTGTAAGATGTGCCTAATGCATGTGTTTAGATAGGGCAGCTCAGTGCGTGAACGTGAGTGAGTGAGTGCGTGCGCGCAGCCGAGGCACACCCGCGGTGTGTGTGGAATGACCCCGAGAGCGAACGGTGTGTGTGATTTTGATGCGGATGAATAGAAAGAGAGCGAGGCGACCGGAGCAGGTAGAATTTGTTGCTAACAGTGCGGTATATAAATAAAGCCCCCAACGCTTCAGCAAAACGGCCTGTGCTTCTGTGTACCACCATATCCTGTTTAACAAGAGTGAGGTTTTACTCGGGAGTTGACCCCAGAGGAAGAGCCGCCTCCGGCCCTGGAGAAGATAGGTCTCCCCTGCGTCCCCCAACCACAGTTAGGAGACGAAAGGCAGGAACGGTCAACAATAGGATTAGTGGTTCAGTAGTTATTGACGAAAATGGGATTTTCCGTAATGGCGGTTTAGCACCACAGTTCCCCCCCATACAGTGTTTGTGTGTACGTTTTCAGATTCCTTGACCATGAAAACATATGACTAGCAATTGGATTCACAATGATAGGATTAGTGGTTCAGTAGTAAAAGCATTACCTCCTTGGCCGAGGTAATAAACTCAAGTGTTGCTGTTGTGTCCATCTCCTCCATCTCCAAACTCCCAGGCTGCGGACGTTGCAATTCATCGCACAACCGCGTACAACCCACAGGCCAATGGGTTATGCGAGCGTTTTCATAGATCACTGAAAGCAGCACTCAGGGCTTCACTGACGGATGCAAATTGGGTAGACAGGTTGCCGTGGGTTTTACTGGGGTTGCACTCCGTGGCAAAAGAGGATTTGGAAGCTTCCCCGGCAGAGAGCTTGTTTTTGCGCAGCCCCTATGGCTTCCCGGGGAATTTTTGCCAAATAATCCCGCGCCGGACAGCTGCCCGTCTCAGCTTTTGCAGCGTAGCGCAAACACAGGCACGCTGCCGGGCCCTGCCCACCACAGTTTTCCGCGTGGTTTTGTGCCTAAAACTTTGAAGAACGCGGAGTTCGTGTTCGTCAGACACGACGACCAGCGCCCTCCATTGCGCCTGCACACATGTTGAAAATGGCCGTATCTCACAATGTTAAAGAATCCTTTAAAAAATTCCTGGATCCAGACGGTGATCTGGATCATCCCCAAAATTTAATCAGTTCTTCCTTGTACCATTTCCAACAACGCCTGAACGTTTCATGGGAATCCGTCCAAAACCTTTTGAGTTATCTTGCTAACCAACAGACAGACAGACAAACAGACAGACAAACCCCGACAAAAACATAACCTCCTGGCCCGCGGCCTGGCGGAGGTAATTATAGTGTGGGAGCATGGTGTTGGACTTCTCCACTCAAGGAATAATGGACTGAAAGAGGAGGTGTCACCGGGGGGTATCAGAAGGGACAGTAAGGACTATGTGCCCCCCAGGGAGAGGAGTAAATGCTGGTGCCGCTGGGAGAAGAAGGGTGTGAGAGCGGCGCTGGCGTTATGTCATGTTAATGTGCCACACAGGCTTTGTTCTAAACTTAATGTATGATGGTTGGAAGTTCCCCCTCATGGATCGTCACCTTATCGTGGTGGGGGGGTTTGCGTGCCCCAGTGATCCCAGGAGCTATGTTGTCCGGGGCAATTTGCCTCTGATAGGGTCTCCCAAGACAAACTGGTCCTGGGTGAAGGGCCAGACTAAGAACGATCCAACAGACTCTCATGAATTGTATATCAAGGATTCAGTGTACCCCGCCCGGTATGGGGTTACCGGGGCCCCACCCTGGAGCCAGGCCTGGGGGAGGGGCTCGAAGGCTAGCGTCTGGTGGCCGGGTTTCCACCCATGGGACCCGGCCGGGCTCAGCCCGAAGGAGTTACATGGGTCCGCCCTCCAGTAGGTTCACCACCTGCAGGAGGGATCATGGAAGTCCGGTGCTATGTGGATTAGGTGGCAGTCAAAGGCGGAGACCTTGGCGGACTGATCCCAAGCTTTCTAAACTGGCTTTTGGTACGTGGAATGTCACCTCTCTGGTGGGGAAGGAGCCTGAGCTGGTGTACGAGATTGAGCGATACCGGCTAGATATAGTCGGCCTCACCTCAACACACAGCTCCGGTTCCGGAACCAGTCTCCTGGAGAGGGGCTGGAGCTTGGCCTTTTCTGGAGTTGCCCCGGGCGAGAGGCGACGAGCAGGGGTAGGTATTCTTGTATCGCCCCACCTTGCTGCCTCTATATTGGAGTTTTCCCCGGTGGACGAAAGGGTTGCTTCCCTGCGCCTTCGGGTTGGGAAACGGGTCCTGACCATCATTTGTGCCTATGCACCAAATGATGTTTCAGAGTACCCACCCTTTTTGGAGTCTGTGACTGGGGTGCTGGAGGGTGCTCCTCCTGGAGACTCCATTGTCCTACTGGGGGACTTCAATGCGCACGTGGGCAACGACAGTGAAACCTGGAGGGGGGTGATTGGGAGGAACGGCCTGCCCGATCTGAACCCGAGTGGTGTTCAGTTATTGGACTTCTGTGCTAACCACAGTCTGTCCATAACGAACACCATGTTCAAGCATAAGGGTGTCCATATGTGCACCTGGCACCAGGACACCCTAGGCCGCAGGTCGATGATCGATTTTGTTATCGTATCATCAGATCTGCGACCGTATGTCTTGGACACCCGAGTAAAGAGAGGTGCAGAGCTGTCAACTGATCACCACCTGGTGGTGAGTTGGATCCGATGGCAGGGGAGGAAGCCATTCAGACCTGGTAGACCCAAACGTATAGTGAGGGTGTGCTGGGAGCGTCTGGCTGAGGCCCCTGTCCGGGAGGTCTTCAACTCCCACCTCCGGAAGAACTTCAACCACATTCCGAGGGAGTCTGGAGACATGGAGGCTGAATGGGCCATGTTCTCCACCTCTGTTGTTGAAGCGGCGGCCCAGAGCTGCGGCCGCAAGGTGGTCGGTGCATCTCGTGGTGGCAACCCCCGAACCAAGTGGTGGACACCAGTGGTGAGGGGGGCCATTAAGCTGAAGAAGGAGTCCTATCAAGCTTGGTTGGCTTGTGGGACTCCCGAAGCAGCTGAGGTGTACCGGCAGGCCAAGCGGAGTGCAGCTTGGGTGGTTGCTGAAGCAAAAACCCGGGTATGGGAGGAGTTCGGTGAGGCCATGGAACAAGACTTTCGGTCGGCTTCAAAGAGATTCTGGCAAACTGTTCGGCGGCTCAGGAGGGGAAAGCAGCTCCCCGTCCACACTGTGTATGGTGCGGATGGGACACTGTTGACTTCAACTGGGGATATCGTCGGGCGGTGGAAGGAATACTTCGAGGATCTCCTCAATCCCACTGATACGCCTTCCACAGAGGAAGCAGGGTTTGGGGACAAGGGGGATGACTCGCCTATCACAGGGGCTGAGGTCGCCAAGGTGGTTAAAAATCTCCTTGGTGGCCGGGCCCCAGGGGTGGACGAGATTCGCCCCGAGTACCTCAAGGCCCTGGATGTTGTTGGGTTGTCATGGTTGACACGCCTCTGCAACATTGCGTGGAGGTCGGGGGCAGTGCCTTTGGCATGGCAAACCGGGGTGGTGGTTCCTCTCTTCAAAAAAGGGGACCGGAGGGTGTGCTCCAACTTTAGAGGGATCACACTCCTCAGCCTCCCTGGGAAGGTCTATGCCAAGGTACTGGAGAGGAGAGTCCGGCCGTTGGTCGAACCTCGGATTCAGGAGGAGCAATGTGGTTTTCGTCCTGGCCGTGGCACATCGGACCAGCTCTTTACCCTCTCGAGAATTCTTGAGGATTCGTGGGAGTTTGCCCAACCAGTTTACATGTGTTTTGTGGACTTGGAGAAGGCATTTGACCGCGTCCCTCGTGGATTTTTGTGGGGGGTGCTTCGGGAGTATGGGGTATCGGGCTTGTTGTTACGAGCTATTCGGTCTCTGTACGACCGTTGTGAGAGTTTAGTTCGTATTGCCAACACTCGGTCGGAGTCATTCCCAGTGAGAGTTGGACTCCGCCAGGGCTGCCCTTTGTCACCAGTCCTGTTCATAATTTTTATGGACAGGATTTCTAGGCGCAGCCAGGGAATGGAGGGTGTCATGCTTGGTGACCACAGGATCTCATCTCTGTTGTTTGCAGATGATGTTGTCCTGTTGGCTTCATCCAGCAATGACCTACAGCTCTTGCTGGGACGGTTTGCCGCTGAGTGTGAAGCGGCTGGGATGAGAATCAGCACCTCCAAGTCCGAGTCCATGGTCCTCAGCCGGAAAAAGGTGGACTGTCCTCTCCAGGTTGGGGACAGGCTCCTGCCCCAAGTGGAGGAGTTTAAGTATCTTGGGGTCTTGTTCACGAGTGAGGGGAAAATGGAGCGAGAGATCGACAGACGGATTGGAGCAGCATCTGCAGTGATGCGGACGTTGTACCGGTCTGTTGTGGTGAAGAGGGAGCTTAGTTCTAAGGCAAAGCTGTCGATTTACCAGTCAATCTACGTTCCTACTCTCACCTATGGTCACGAGCTTTGGGTAATGACCAAAAGAACGAGATCGCGGATACAAGCGGCTGAAATGAGCTTTCTCCGTAGGATTGCTGGACTCACCCTCAGAGATAGGGTGAGGAGCTCAGTCATCCGGGAGAGGCTCAGAGTAGAACCGCTGCTCCTCCACATTGAAAGGAGTCAGTTGAGGTGGTATGGGCATCTGATTAGGATGCCTCCTGGACGCCTCCCACTTGAGGTGTTTCAGGCACGTCCCACTGGGAGGAGACCCCGGGGCAGACCCAGGACTCGGTGGAGAGACTATGTCTCCCAGCTAGTCTGGGAACGCCTTGGTATCCCCTCTGAAGAGCTGGAGCAGGTGGCTGGGGAGAGGGAAGTCTGGGCTTCTCTGCTTGAACTGCTGCCTCCGCGACCTGGACCTCCGGAAAAGCGGTAGAAGATGGATGGATGGATGGATGGTTGGAAGTTCCGGGTCTCGATGCATGGTATTAAAGATATAAAAGAGGAATGCACAGACTCTTTTTTTTGCTGCAAGTTATGTTGGAGAAAGAATAAAGTTCCTGTGTCATCTAGCTTGTTGCTTCGCCTGCCTCCTTTCTCCACAATAGTATTGTAACGTCGGGGCCATGTTAAGGGAGGCAGGGATTTCCCAGCATGCTTTGCCAGTTGGAAACGTTACTGTGTGTGTATTAAATGTGTTATTACTGAGTTATTATACTGCTGTGTCATTATAACTGCGTTATAATGACCCAGCAGTGTTTAGCATGATTAGGGCAAGATATATCATGTGTGTGTAACTGTAGCCACACATGTGACTTACTTAATGCCTTGCATAATGCCTCACATCTTAGATAAGAACAAAGTGCAGAGTTTCCTTGGAGATAACAGGAAGCTGTGAAAGTGTAATCTTTTATATGCAAGAGACTGCTTGGAGGATCCTTTGTGGGCCAAAGACTGTGAGGGGGATGCTAAGGGATTAAAGAGGAAATGCAAGGTTACCTTTGATGTGAATGCAATGTGACTTGTGAGCTGTGGGGTGAACTGAGTATATAAGGGACGAGTTTTTTCTGAGATGTCCTCTTTCTACTGTGCTCATGTTGGAGACGTGTAATAAACTGCCTTGAGACAAACATGCCTCGTCAATTACACACTCCACACTGGTGATCCAAGACGTAGCATGCAGCAAGAAGAGAATTCCCCGGGGCCAACCGCGTTGGGAGCCCCCAGCCATGCGTATGCCGTTACGGTCCAGCTACCGGACTTTTGGCAGCACAACCCGCGCTCCTGGTTCCACCTGGTTGAGACACAGTTCGCCCTCTTGGGAATATCGGCAGACGACACGAAATTCTACCATGTGATCGCAAAGCTCGACAACCACACGGCTCAGCATGTGGAGAGCCTTCTGGAGCAGCCACCAGCCAGCAACAAATACGGCGCGTTGAAGGCTGCACTCATCCAGCACTACACACTCTCGGTGAAGGAGAGAGCAGAGAGACTCCTGGCGCTGACCGGGTTGGGAGATTGCACGCCCATTGACCTGATGGAGAAGATGCTGAGGTTGAAAGGCTCGGACAATGACCACTTCATCTTTACCCACTTCTTCCTCAGGAACCTGCTGTCAGCGACCAGAGCGGCCCTGGCCAGTTCGCCGTTGTTGGCCAAGCGGGACTACCGTGCGCTGGCCCGGGAGGCGAATCGGATTGTCATGGCCAGCAGAGAACGCACGGCCACGGCGGCAGTGACGGAGCTCGGCACGACGGCCGGAGATGGCGGGGAGCCATTGACAGCGGTATCAGAGCCACCAACGACGGCAGCGGCGGGGGCCAAGGAACGCAGAGGAGACACCCTTTGCTTCTACCACCGCCGCTTTGCAGAGAAGGCATGCAAATGTGTACCACCGTGCCAGTTCAAGTGCTCGGGAAACGCCAAGACCAGGGGTCGGTAGCAGCTGCGGCCCTCGGGGAGGAGAACAAGCTGCTCTACTTGACGGACGCACGCTCGGGGAGGCATTTCCTCGTGGACACAGGCGCCCAGTTGAGTTTCATCACGCCTTCCTACGCTGACCGGCTGGCAGGTTCCAGCGGCCCCGAGATGGCAGCAGCGAACGGCTCAGAGATTAAGACTTTTGGTGAGAGGACTCTGCTTCTGTCTCTACACGGCCGTACATTTGAGTGGACTTTTGTCATAGCAGCATTGAATTTCAATATATTGGGGGCTGATTTTTTGTGCTCACATGGTTTTTTGGTTGATGTCGCTAACAGGCGCCTGGTTAATGCACTTTCTTTTGATTCTATTCCCAGTACAGCTTGAGCGTCCCGGCCAACAGCACAAGCCAACATCACAGCTGCAAACAGTAAGTTCCACACACTGCTCACTCAGTTCCCAGCACTCACGGTCCCCACATGTGCGGCAGCCATTGCTAAACACGGGGTGGAACATTTTATTACCACCACCGGGCCACCCGTTTTTGCAAAACCTCGGGGCTTGGACGCAGCTAAACTGGCCATAGCGCGCGAGGAGTTCACCAACCTGGAGAGGCTGGGCATCATCAGGCGTTCGAACAGCCCATGGGCTTCCCCGCTACACATGGTCCCGAAAGCTGACGGTTCGTGGCGACCTTGCGGGGATTTCCGCAGGTTGAACAATGCCACAGCGCATGACCGCTACCCAATCCCTCATATCCAAGATTTTTCCGTTCATTTGGCAGGGGTGCGCTTTTTTTCTAAAATAGATTTGGTCCGCGGTTACCACCAAGTCCCAGTGCGCCCTGAGGACATACCCAAAACAGCGGTGATAACTCCATTTGGTCTATTTGAGTTTTTGCGCATGCCATTCGGGCTTAAAGGGGCTGCACAGACGTTCCAAAGCATGATGGACGCGGTGCTGTGCAATCTCCCTTTCGTGGTCGTCTACTTGGACGATATCTTGGTAACCAGCGCGTCCGAAGACGAACACGAAAACCAACTTGCGGCAGTTTTCCGGAGGTTGGGAAAGCACGGGTTAATAATCAACCCAGCGAAGTGTCAGTTCGGGGTGACGCAGATCGATTTTTTAGGACACCGCGTCTCCCCCGAAGGAGCGGTTCCGCTACCTGACAAAGTGCGCGCGGTAGCAGACTTCCCCCGGTCGCAGACGGTCAGGGCGTTACAGGAGTTTTTGGGAATGGTGAATTTTTACAACCGTTTCCTCCCCCGCGCAGCGCAACTCATGCAACCGCTGTATGCCACGCTCAAAAAACAGAAACCCGCGAATAAGATTGAGTGGTCCCCGGAGCGGGAGCGAGCGTTCTTGGAAGTCAAAGCAGCCCTGGCAAACGCTGCGTTGTTGGCACATCCAGACCCAACGGCCCGCATAGCGCTCACCACTGACGTGTCAGATGTGGCCATAGGGGCGGTCGTGGAGCAGTATGTAGCCGGGGCTTGGCAGGCACTCGCCTTTTTCAGCAGGACCTTGCGCGATAGTGAACGTAAATACAGCGCGTTTGACAGGGAGTTGCTGGCTCTCCATTTGGCCATTCGCCACTTCCAGTTCTGGCTAGAAGGGCGCTGTTTCACCGCGTTCGTTGACCACAAGCCACTAACATTCACGATGGCCAAAGTTTCAGAACCGTGGTCGGGCCGGCAGCAGAGGCAGCTAGCCGCGATCTCAGAGTTTACTACCGATATTCAGCACGTGTCGGGTAAACTGAATGTAGTGGCAGACTGCCTCTCGCGCGCCATGGCTGCCCCCGTCCGCGTGGGGATAGATTACACAGCCATGGCCGCGGAGCAGGTTAGTGATGCGGATGTGCGCGCGCTCCAGTCTGGACCAGCAGGGTTAAGGCTGGAGAGCAGGGTGCTGCAGGACGGTATGCCCCCTCTAATCTGTGATGTCTCCACGGGGAGACCGCATCCCGTGGTACCGGCAGCATGGCGCCGCCGCATTTTTGACTTGATTTACTCTTTGGCACACCTGGGGGTGCGCGCGTCGGTCAAAATGGTAGCACAAAAATTTGTGTGGCCGGGCCTCCGCAAACAAGTTAAAGAGTGGGCGGCAGCCTCCATGGCGTGCCAACGAGCCAAGGTACACAGACACACGAGAGCTCCCTTGGAGCCATTTCACATTCCGGCTAAGAGGTTTGACCACGTTCACGTGGACCTCTTGGGTCCCCTCCCGCCATCACAGGGGTGCACGCACCTTCTGACAATGGTGGACCGCACCACGCGCTGGCCGGAGGTGGTTCCTTTAGCGTCAACCACAGCCGAGGAGGTGGCGCGCGCGTTTGTAACAGCATGGGTGGCGCATTTTGGAGTCCCGTCGGACATTACGTCCGACAGAGGCCCTCAATTTGTTTCCGAACTTTGGTCAACAATGGCCCGCAGCCTAGGCGTCACAATTCACCGTACAACCGCGTACAATCCACAGGCTAATGGGTTATGCGAACGTTTTCACAGGTCATTGAAAGCAGCTCTCAGAGCGTCACTGATGGATGCAAATTGGGTAGACAAGCTACCGTGGGTTTTATTGGGGTTACATTCTGCGCCTAAAGAGGACTTAGAGGCTTCCCCAGCCGAACTCGTTTTTGCGCAGCCACTTCGGTTGCCTGGGGAGTTTCTCCCAGATAATCCTGCGCCGGGCAGCTCCCCATCTCGGCTGTTGCAGCGTAGCATCGACACAGGCACGCTGCCGGGCCCTGCCCACCACAGTTTTCCGGGCGTTTTTGTACCTAAAACTTTGAAAAACGCGGAGTTTGTTTTTGTCAGACACGATGCACATCGCCCCCCATTGTGACCGCCTTATGGTGGACCGTTCAGAGTGCTGGAAACAGGGGATAAACATTTTTTGCTAGATTTGGGGGGTAGGAGGGAAAAGGTTGGCTTAAACAGACTCAAACCTGCTTTTGTGGTGGCGGACAAGCAAGTGCTGTTGGCGAGGGCCCCTCAGCGTGGAAGACCCCCACGAGGAGCTTCCCAGAGTAAAATTTCCCCTGAACACCCGCAGGGACTGACAAAAGGTTTTCACCCCCAGACAGCAGTTCCCCAGCATGACAGCGCCGCTGAGGCGGTGAATCCTAGTTACAGCAGATACGGGAGAAGACTGAAGCCCAAGCAGCATGGGGATTGATGTGTAATGATTCTATCACAGCATGCAGACTGTTATTCTTTTGTTCGATCTAAAATGTTTTGGGGGGGGTGTAGCCACACATGTGACTTACTTAATGAATTGCATAATGCCTCACATCTTAGATAAGAACAAAGTGCAGAGTTTCCTTGGAGATAACAGGAAACTGTGAAAGTGTAATCTTTTATATGCAAGAGACTGCTTGGAGGATCCTTTGTGGGCCAAAGACTGTGAGGGGGATGCTAAGGGATTAAAGAGGAAATGCAAGGTTACCTTTGATGTGAATGCAATGTGACTTGTGAGCTGTGGGGAGAACTGAGTATATAAGGGACGAGTTTTTTCTGAGATGTCTTCTTTCTACTATGCTCATGTTGGAGACGTGTAATAAACTGCCTTGAGACAAACATGCCTCGTCAATTACACACTCCACATAACCATGATTGAAACGGAGGTCTGGGAGAATGACCTCCCCTCCTGTCTGTGCTCAGAAGTAGTGGGGGTTGGTGGCGTGTGAATAAAGCCTGTTCGTCACAACTATCTGCTCCTCTTCTTTGTGTGAACCTTGCCTACGTCACACTGGTGTCAGGAGTGGGGATGGAGCAAGATGAGGATCCAGGCGGAGGTCCAGCGGCCGGAGCGGTTCATCGCTCGGCTGGGAACGGAGCGTAGAGCTGAGACGCCGGCCCCCGGAGTGGCTCGCCACGATGGACGGAGCAGCGGACCCGACGGGACTGCTCTGCTTTTTTCAAGGCAGAGCGGGCCGAGCAGAGCAAACCAGCCCCGTTTCCCGCCCTTTTCAGGCAGGACAGGCTGGCAATTCCAGAGCGATTAGGAGCGGCGATCGACCGGGAGGTGACCATCCCATCCATCCGGCAGCGGGCCAAGATTCCCCGCTACAACGGCGAGAACCTGTTGGATAACCACCTGGCCCAGGTCGAGTTGGCTGCTGCGCTGAACAACTGGTCATCGGAGGAAACCACCGTGCTGAGAGCGAGTGGGAGGAGGAGCTACGGCAGACCACGGCAGCGTGTGCACGGAGGAGACAGCGGCGGTGACGCGAGGAAGGGGGGCTTCCGCTGCGCAGAGCCAGGGTACATCGCACGGTACTGCCCCGCACGCAGCGCACGACAAACTGGCCCCTCGCCGACGTTAAATTAGAGCGAGGTGGCATGGACGGGGAAAAGGCCACCTCCTGCAGATGCTTCCCCCGGCGGTGACGTCACAGAGGCCTTTGGAGCGCAGCAGCAGCGGAGCGAGCAGGACAGATCCGGTCTTTTCCCGGGCTCGGCAGGGGCTGGATGCCTGGACGCGGGCCAGCGGCCGCCTGGGAGGTCCTGGCAGCGGTGGGAGTCGTGACTCCTGCTGCCAGGGGAGGAACTGTGCGTAGTCCTACCGCCACCCGCAGATGCTTCCCCTTTCGGTGACGTCACAGAGGCCCTCGACGCAGCAGCGACGCGCAGCAGCGACGCGCAGCAGCGACGCGCAGCAGCGACGCGCAGCAGCGGAGCGAGCAGGACGAAGATCTGGCCATTTTCCAGGCGCGGCAAGGGCTGGACGCATGGACGCGGGCCAGCGGCCACCTGGGAGACCTGGCAGCGGTGGGAGTCAGCCGGAGCGGGCATGGGACTCCCGCTGCCAGGGAAGGGACTGTGCGTGGTCCTACAGAGGCTGTCAGATGTGCCCATCCGCCCGCTGGTGGCCGAACTGGAACCCTACCCAAACCAGATACTCCGACCGAGACTCAGATGGACACTGGATGGCCTGTGCGTGCCGCCCCGGCACCAGGCTGACTCGCGTTGGATTTCTGAAAGTGGACTTTGAATTTTCTGGGGACAGAAATCAGTCCAGCGGGGGGCAGTGTAACGTCGGGGCCGTGTTAAAGGAGGCAGAGATTTCCCAGCATGTTTTGCCAGTTGAAAACATTACTGTGTGTGTGTATTAAATGTGTTATTACTGAGTTATTATACTGCTGTGTCATTATAACTGTGTTATAATGACCCAGCAGTGTTTAGCAGGATTAGGGCAAGATGTATCATGTGTGTGTAACCATGATTGAAACGAAGGTCTGGGAGAATGACCTCCCCTCCTGTCTGTGCTCAGAAGTAGTGGGGGTTGGTGGTGTGTGAATAAAGCCTGTTCGTCACAACTATCTGCTCCTCTTCTTTGTGTGAACCTTGCCTACGTCACAGTATATAATCCTACCCCTTTTACTGTTAAGGTATTTAATCAATACTCATGTACATGCAGTACATACTGTACATAGATGTATACATACATAACCATACACACATATACATTCATGATATAATACAAAATTCACAACCCAACACAGTAATCTACATAATACACCAGACTACACACCCCTCTGAGTCTCTACGTATACCTTGTGAAAATAATATCTTAATTTTTAAACCGTTTTATGTTTGAACATTGTCTTAAAGTCATGCTTAATCTACACATTTTCCTCCACAAAAACATAAAACGTCTCCTGGGCATCTGAAAACTAAGCATTTTTACATTTATTATGGCCATTAAATTGCCCCCCCCCCCCACCCGTATTACAGAAAATTCCTAAATACCTACAAGCAACAAATTCCTCCTCACTTTATACATTGTTGGTGCTGTTTAAAACGTACAAGGTCAAATGATTTCTATTTTTGCATCAAGAAATCCCCCAATTGTAAATGCCTTTTTAATCTATGGAATTAGATTAACTCTTCTAAGAGTTCTGTTAATGTTAATGATGCAGACCAGTTTGTTCTAAATCTATATTGAATGTCAGAGAATGTTTGTGTTGGTCTGTAAACTTTTCTAATCCATCAGTGAAGAGTTTTTCCAGAATTTTTACAACTGTGTCAGAAAAGAAATCTGTGAAGTGTTACTTGTAACCATGTTTACATAATAAAATGACTTGCAGTTTTAATTTTATTCGGAAATTGTCCCGTTTGGAATGATTAGTTGAAGATGTGAGTTAGTGGTTTTGTGGCGGACCACTAGGAGGCTCCACTCACACCCAGTGACTTGGGGAGAAGGGGGGAGAGATGGGGGAACATTTATGTATGCGCACTGGCGCCAAATGTTATTCCTAACATTTCTGTAGTTGAATAAAGTTCTGAACTGGCAGCTCTCGTGGCTCGTCACTTCATTCCGCCACACTGGTGACCTACGACGTTGATAATGTTCAAGATGGAAGACAAAGCAAGCTCCTCTTTGGGAACACCCACGGTAGGGTTTCCCCCCCAAGACCCCGGCCTCATTCACAGTGGCAGTCAAGCTTCCGGCTTGACTTCCACAGCTCCATGATCCCACTGCCTGGTTCATCCACGTTGAGGCTTAGTTTGCCCTCCGTGGGATTTCTGCAGATGACACAAGATACCATTACGTGGTGGCTTCGCTCAACCCGTGCTCCATTCAGTGCGCCATAAGCCTGCTCCGGGACCCCCCAGCCCGGGGGAAATACGCCACTCTCAAGCAGCTGCTGTTATGGCACTACACCCTCTCTGACGGAGAGAGAGCAGAGAAGCTCCTCTTTCACTCTGAGTTAGGCGATGGTTCAGCTGTGGAGTTAATGGAAAGTATGCTAGCTTTGCTAGGCACAGATGATGGATCTTTTCTCTTCATCCATCTCTTCCTCAGGAAACTGCTGGTTTTGGCACAGACAATTTTGGCCAATTCACCACTGCTGCCTGCCAGAGACTACCACACACTGGCGCAAGAAGCAGACCACATTATCCTGGTGAATAGGAGCTTTGGTGTCCTGGCGGTAACACCGGGACCTTTGGCAGAGTCCATGGAGACTGTTGAGATGACAGTTGTGGCCGGGGTGGCCACTCAGAGAAGCCAGAATAGGACTGTGTGCTTCTACCATCAGCGTTTGGCGCCGACGTGCAGAATTGCCTCCCGCCATGCCATTTTAAGATGCCGGGAAACGGACCAGCCAGCGGTCAGTAGCAGCTACAACTGCTGGCAACAAGGGGAAGCTGCTTTTCCTCGAGGACACACGTTCTGGGAGACGTTTTTTGGTCTACTCTGGTTCCCAGAAGAGTCTTATTTTGCCGTCTGGTTCTGATGGACTGGCGGAAGGCTGTGACCCGTCGTTAACTGCCGCTAATGGCTCCCCCATCAAGACATTTGGAGAGAGGTCAGTGACTGTATGTTTTCATGGATGCAACTACAAGTGAGACTTTGTGGTAGCTGCCTGTTAGGTTCCTATTATAGGTGCTGACATTCTGTGTGCTTATGGTCTCCTTGTAGATGTTGCTAATAGACGTTTGGTTGATGCTGCTTTTTCTTCACTGCCTTGTATAACTCGGGGAGCTGGGCCACTAACACATGCTAATTTTTTAGCCTCAGGGGACGTGTACCAGTGATTGCTTTCTGATTTTCCCTCGCTCCCAGTGCCAAATTTTTCCACTACTGTGACCAAGCATGGGGTTGAGCATTTTATCACCACAAAGGGCCCTCCAGTTTTCATGCGCCCGCACCACCTCAACACAACTAAGCTAGCCATAGCACGGGAAAAGTTTGCTAACTTGGAATGTTTAGGGATTGTTAGGCATTCCAGTAGCCCTTGGACTTCCCCACTGCACATAGTACCCAAGTCCGATGGCTCATAGCAGCCGTGCTGTGATTTCCGTTGCTTGAACAACATCATGAAGCATGACCGTTATCCCATCTCTCACATACAGGATTTTTCAGTGCGCCTGGCCAGAATGTCCATATTTTCTTTGGTGGATCTGGCCGTGGCTACCACCAGGTCCCGGTGTGCACTGAAGACGCCTCAAAAACGGTGGTAATAACACCCTTCTGTCTTTTTGAGTTTCTTCGCATGCCATTCGGGCTTAAGGGCGTGGCTCAGACTTTTCAGAGGATGATGGACGCGGTGCTCCGTGGTTTGCCATTCATGTCCGTCTACCTGGATGACGTTCTGGTGACTAGCACGTCTGAGGAGGAACACCGCTCTCATTTGAAGCAAGTTTTCCGACATCTGGAGGCACATGGATTGATAGTTAGTCCAGCTAAATGTCAGTTCGGGTTGCTGGAAATTGATTTCTTGAGCCATCGCATCTCATCTAAGGACATGGTTCCGCTGCCAGATAAAATGCGGGCGGTGTCTGATTTCCCACGTCCACACACCGTGAGGGCACTGCAGGAGTTTTTGGGGATGGTTCATTTTCACAATTGTTTCCTTCCCCAGGCAGCCCAGCTGCTGCAACCACTTTATGACATGCTCAAGAAGAAGAAACCCACGGATGGCATCAACTGAACCCCCGGTCGGGTCCAGGCTTTTTCGTGCACCAAAGCTGCGCTCGCCAATGCGGCTTTGCTGGCCCATACATCCCCATCGGCACGGATTGTGTTACTACGGATGTGTCTGACATCGCGGTGGGAGCAGTGGTGGAACAGTGGTGGAACAGTACATCTCTGGTTCATGGTAGCCTCTTGCCTTTTTCAGCTGCACACTGTGTGACAACGAGTGTAAATACAGCACTTTCAACAGAGAGTTACTGGCTCTCTACCTGGCCACACGTCACTTCCAGTTTTGGCTTGAGGGTTGCGTGTTTACCACGTTTGTCAGCCACAAACCTCTAACCTACATGATGTCCAAAATCTCGGAACCATGGTCAGCACATCAGCAATGTCACCTAGCCACTATATCGGAGTTCACTACCGACATTCAGCATGTGGCCAGCAAGCTCAACATTGAGGCTGACTGTTTGTCATGCACACTGCTCTCTTCGGTCTACTTGGGGATTGATTTTTCTGCCATGGCCGCCGACCAACCGGGAGACGCGGGCATTCTCACACGCCATTACACGGGTACGGGCCTTAAACTAGAGAGCAAGGTGGTACAAGAGGGTTGTCCCCCCCCCGCTTTGCGACGTCTCCACCAGCTGTCCCTGTCCTGTTGTTCCGATCGCTTGGCGCCGTCGCGTTTTTGAGTCTGTTCACGCTCTCTCGCACCCTGGCGTCCATGCTTTGGTTAAGTTGGTGGGGTCCAAATTCGTTTGGCCCCACTTATGCAAGGATGTGAAGGAGTGGGCTGCAGCGTGCGTTGCGTGCCAACGGGCTAAGGTTCAGAGGCACACCAGAGCTCCCCTTGAACCTTTCCAGATTCCGAGCAGGAGATTCGACCATGCCCATGTGGATTTAGTAGGCCCTCTTCCGCCGTTGCAAGGTTTCATGCACCTTTTGACAATAGTGGACCGCACCACACATTGGTCAGAGGCAACCCCGTTGGCTTCCACTACTTCTGCCGATGTAGCTCGCGCATTTTTGGCATCTTGGGTAACACATTTCTGTTCCCCGTCAGACATCATCTCTGATACAGGTCCCTAGTTTATTTCAGAACTCTGGTCCACCATGGCTAAGAGCCTGGGGGGGTCAAAGTTCACCATACCACTGCATACAATCTGCAGGCTAATGGTTTGTGCAAAAGGTTCCACAGGTCACTTAAAGCCGCATTTAGAGCCTCATGGACCAACGCGAATTGGGTCGACCGTCTCCCTTGGGTCCTACTTGGGTTACGCTCTGTGCCCAAAGAGGATTTGGCCACTTCCCCGGCTGAGCTCGTTTTTGGTCAGCTGTTGCGGGTCCCGGGTGAATTTAGTGTTCCTGGGCCGGTACACCATTGTTTCCCCCACGCTTTTATTCTGAAGTGTTTGGAGCATGCCAAGTTTGTTTTCATCAGACACCATGCCCACATGACTCCGCTGCGCCCGCTTTACAATGGCCTTTTCAGGGTTTTGGAAATGGGTGCAAAACGTTTTGTGTTGGATTTTGAGGGGCGCAGGGAAACCATCTGCATAGATAGGCTCAAGCCTGCTCATGTGTTGGCAGATGAGCAAGTGGTGCTGGCCCAGACTCCCCAACGTGGACGCCCGTCTGCTGTGGGTTCGCAGGTTGGTTTTTCCCCTACAGAGGACTTTTTGCCAAGACTGGAGACTGAGTTGTTTTCCTCCCCGCCTCGACCTGGAGACCCCTCGGCTGGCCCAGCTGCTCCATGATACAGCCGTTATGGGCAATTGCTCAAGCCCAAGGTGCTGGACTGACAGGGCCCCTTCTGGGTGGTGGTGGGGGGGGCTGTGTGGCAGACCATTAGGAGGCTCCACTCACATCCAGTGACTTGGGGAGAAAGGGGGAGAGATGGGGGAGCATTTTATGTATGCACATTGGCACCAAATGTTGTTCCTAACATTGCTGGAGTTGAATAAAGTTCTGAACTGGCAGCTCTTGTGTCTCATCACTTCATTCCTCCACAGTTTGGAAATTCCCTCAATTACCTATTTCACTGTTTTTCATATATGTGTCATCACAATCAGCTGATGTTTTGTTTTAACATTAACAGTGTCTTTATTTTATTATTTTTAAGTAGTAAGTATAATGTATAAGGTGCTTGGGTGCATGTGTGTGTACACATACACAGCACTTCAAGCCTTATTCATGCTGCATTTCCCCTCTAGTCTGCTTTGGTCCGCGTGCGCTTTGGACGAGCCCGGCACGCATGCGACGCTGTTTATGCTCACTTTTTTCACCTACCCACGCCAAGCGGTTGACGCATGTGCACAACCATCATTTGTAGTTTCACACCCGCCCGATAAGTAGCGCCAACGCGCTGACGCACCAGGATTTTCACCAACAAAGAAACGCTGCTTGCTCTCTGCTGCTTGACTTCCCGTTTTTCACTCCTTTTCCATGAAGATGCTGCTGCTGCTGAAGTATTTATATATGATTCATGTATGTTTATTTTCATCTTCCGCTTCCTCATTGTCTTCTTCATCTACTTTGTCTTGGTATGCTGTGCCGATATCACCACCTCTTGAATGGGATGTTCAGTCTTGCGCATGCACTTTTCAACGCATTCAGGTCGTGGGCAGGTGGCGCGGTCACAAAATTTGGGCTGCACGCGGTCGTCCATGGTCGAGCACTGTGGACACTAGCGGAGTGGAGACAATGACGTAAATTTCGTCACATGAGGTTTCCGGTTACACATACATGGACAGCACAGGTGCAGCATGAATCCAGCTTGACTCGTGTGACATTGTTTTGTTTTGTAGCACCTTAACTCTTGCACTTTAACATATCCACTTTGTACAGTTTGTAACAAGTGAAATTGCATTATTGTGATTCTGAAGGACTCTATCTGTGTCACATTCTTGTGACATCATGGGAGCACGCCCCGACACTGATTCTTCTGTAGGAAGGAGTTCAATGATACGCATGTATGCCATTGTCTTAGCTCTAGGACTTTTATTAATCTTCGTTTGTCTGCAACGGCAGTCCGGGTGTGTGAAAGGCTGAGTGCACATGTGATATGTCAGTGGCTCTACAGCCAGTCTGTATAGTTTTTCTTTATCAGAAATGTGCAATGTGATTTCTCACCGCTTGTGGACTGCTTCTTTTCCACACACACTCCCGTGACCCATCACAAACTGGCACCCGAACATGTTTTTCTTCTTCCCTGGATCCTCCGCCTGTCTGCCCCGGGTTTTTTTTCCTCAACCCCCAGTGTGAGGATGAGAATATCTGGCCCATTTTCTACTTCGTCTTGGACTGTTAACTGGGTTTGACCGTGTTTAGCTCGGCCGACACGGCAGACATGTACTACTGCAGCACCAAGAGGAACTTGTCCTGGACTTTTTTCACTGCCAGCGGACATTTTCTATCTGCCTGTCATCTGCGACACCCCGCCCTGTCTCCCATCCCGGCGCTATTTACATCAGTTCAGCTGAGTTGTTGGGTAAAGTACTCCATCCCAAACACTTCATGCCAGTTTGGAATTGAATTGTGAGGAACTTTGTAAATTGATAGAAAGTGAATGGTGGTTAAAAAAATGCTTCATGGACATCATCTGTGAATGGTCTAACCTTGTGAATTGTATGCACTTCGTAATTTAATCAGTAATTTTCGGAATTTTCAGAAGGTATATCATAACAGGTTGCAGTTTAGCTGTAATTTGATCTTGACAAACGTAGTATAATGGCTGCTCACCCAGATTTAACAGAGCTTGACAACAACATGGATTTTTTTTTTTTTACCCCATCCCGTTCGGCCTACACCACAGCAGACCACTGCATGCCTTGAAATGAAAGTAAAAGCCTTGCAAGCGGAAGTCAATATGCTTCAGATGTGTTTGCAAAACTCCCTTGATTTACAAGTAAATCTTTTGGAGCAGTGGGGGCCAATCAGTAAGGGTGGCACCAGAGCTGCCTGTTATGAAGGGTTAATGGTTAGCGGTGTGATGACGCAGCCGGCTGGTGACATCATCACACCAGCCAATGAATAGGAAAAGTCAGCCATCTTAGGTCTCTCTCAACTCATAGCCACCTAGGGGTGTATACAGAAATATACAGTATGCAGAAAGCCTGTATTGTAATGCCGCTACAACATGTAATAAAGTTCAAGTTCCAGTACAGCTCTCCTCTCCATTGGTCATTCTGGGTTTCCAGACATAACAGCCAGACATAACATTTGGCAATGAGGATGGGTGGCTTTCATCTTCCTCCACCAGTCTAATCTTCAGTGGTGTGCACGTGTTAATCTGTTCCCACATAACATTTGATGATGAGAGTAAACCATGGAAGGGTGTCCAACGCCACTGCCTTGATTCCTCGACACCCCAGGTGAGACACCCATCCCGTGGCCCTGTTGGTTTGAGTTGCTTCAGGCATTTGTGTTGGCCGGGGACCTAGCTAACGCTGGTGATGGATGTCTATGTGCAGTGATACGGTACTGCCTTGGCTACGAGGGACTGCATGTGCTGGAGACACTAGGTCCTGCAGAGATTTTCAGCAAATGTGCCGCCTTGATGGCCAAGCATTTTAATGCCCTGGTTGCTGAGCCCGCTGACTCCACACCATTTCGGGAGGGCCCTGGGGTGGATGCCACGGGACAGCAGGGCATTACAGAGCAACAACCCAGTGACAAACTCAGTTTGGAAGACGGCAACTTGAGTCCGCAGCACTCAGATGTGGATGCAGCCATCACCACACCACCCCCACCCCCCGCCTCACACCGCACACCGAACAGAGCCCAGCAGAACTGGAACAGCCACTAGAACACTGGTCTGCAGCCACACAGGATTTGGAGCCGGTCCCCATGCAGCACGAGCATTCCCAAGCTGCAGCCTCATCACAGGAGGGAGAGTGGGACTTCACGGACGTGAGTGCAGCCGAAGAGTACAGCCCAGAGAGCAAATGCAGTGCAGAGGGAGACCACAGCGTAGAGGGAGAACAAGGCACGGAGAGCAAACACAGCATGAAGAGCGAACACAGCACAGAGACAGAGCAGTGACCGGATTCGCCTCAGATTCTCACCCAGCATAAAGCTGCGTATTCACTGGTTCCGTCATTTTTCCGCTTCCCATTCATTGTATATTGGAAATGCAGCAGAAAGTATTTGGGTGCGGAGCGGTCGAAAGTCATACTGTGTTGTGCCGAGTTGCCTGTGGGTACCCTACAGCTCATTTGCATAAAGATTTCCATCGGTCAAAATTTTTTTCCGTACAGTCATGAACTGGAGGCAGCACTCTTGTCCTGAACTTTTAAACCAGCGGTTTTTTATGTCAAATAACGACGGATTCATTAACTGAACCTACTATTTCTCGCACAAAATGATGCTAGAAACACATTTTGCAGGTTTGTTTTAAAGATATGAAGACCAAGGACGCCATATTGTCCGGTAGCAGCGGAGAGCTGAAGACCGCCCACAGCCGGACCCGTCAACCAATCCAGTGAACCAGCCAGCTGAAGGAGAAGACAAGAGGGGAGGGGGGAGGGAAAGACAAGCAGATCTGTACGTTACCTGTTGTTATGAAGACTTGAAGGAGAAATTACTAACCGCTGTTTCAGGCAACCCGATACTACTGTATATGGACCAGTCCTTGTCGTCATATAGAAACAACATACAAAGGAACGAGGTGTGGAGAGCAGTGGAACATGGGCTCATCCAGCTGAAGCTTATGAACCAGGCGGTCAAATTCGACATGTATTGTGCGGGTCTGTAGGATTGGGTGAACCCAAAACCGGTGGCAACGATGACAAGGTCACCTTTTGTAGCGCAACTATACCAGCACTATTAAAAACTATCTGCTCATGGTTAATAATGACTATTCCAGTATTTCCTCCCACATTGCTCGACTCCACCTAGCCGAGAACTACGCTACACACCCCTTTTCCACGCCTCAGAGGTTGCGGTATGTGGATTCCTTTCCCAAAAATCTGGACCAGTGGACATGCAGCACAAGCTTCAGGGAGCTGCTGCAGAGCTGTGGGAGAGGGAGTCCGCGTCTATCGGGAACCCCGGGACACAACAACCTGGCGACAGCAACATATTGCCATGCCCAAACTTCCCAGGAGAGGGGGAGAACAAACTAGATTCCCCTCTGATCCTCACCTGGCATGGGCTTTGGCCAGCCGCCGTGGAGCTGCGGGGGGGGGGGGGGGTTCAACTGCTGTTCATATGGAACCCTTCTCCACTTTGGCCTTCAAAGTTCTCCTTTGAATATTTGCTACTACCACCAAGATCTGCACGGTGGGGGGGGGGGGGGTGTCATGGAGAGAGGGGACCCCGGTGATCGAGGACAGCCCAGCGTGCTTCCCGTCGCCGACGACAGCATGGTATCACCCCAACCTCAACCAGCACCAGGTGAGGAACAGAAGAAACTGTACTGCTTTCAAATCCACACCTGGCACCAGCCTCCAGGAGCCACCACCAAGCCGCTGGATGAAGAGTTCGCGACTGAGGAGAACACAATAGAACCACCGGACGTCTTCCGAATCCACGACTCGCATCAGCCTCCAGGAGCTGCCGCTGAGATGCAGGGTGAAGAGTCTGTGATCCAACAGGATATAGCAGCCTGGTGGACGCCCCGCAGAAAACGTGAGACCCACACTATCACAACCACAATGCTGAATGCAGTCATACAGAGCAGCACTCACAGTGATGAACTGGGTTTGGTGCTGCAGAACCAACCGACTGGGCTCACAGTCGGGCTTAGCATCGCTACCACCACTGACATGTATGAAGATTGCGGCCCAGCTGAGACCAACTGCCATTCAGATGGCGGATGGATTGAGATGGTAGGCCAGCCTTCCGCGGAAGGTGAGAGCAGCTGTCGCAGATCAGGACGTGACATTGGAGCTGACCCAGCTGGTGTGGGATCCAGGCTGGGACATTGCTGATGAGGGTGCCATGGCTCTAGAGGGATGACACCCAGGCCTGCTTAGATTGGCGCCACCAGGGGCGCGTCCACCACGGGCTTGCTACAAGGCCCCTCCAACAGAACTGCCTTCCCCATGGAAGAAAGTAAAGAAAAAAGGACCTGTTAGTTAGGGGCATGGCTGCCAGCTAAAGAATGGCAGAATAACCCACTCAGCCACGCTGGGCTATGCGGCGGTCTACCTGCTAGCCCTAGCTAGTTTGTTTGATGTGATATCAAATTGGGGAGGGTTAATTAGAGTATGTTCTGTGTTTTTCCAAGGGGAGGGGGGTGAATGTTATGAAGGGTTAATGGTTAGCAGCGTGATGACACAGCCGGCTGGTGACATCATCATGCCAGCCAATAAATAGGAAGAGTCGGCCATCTTAGTTCTCTTTCAACTCATAACCACCTAGGGATGCAGTATACAGAAAGCCTATATTGTAACACTGCTACAGCATGTAATAAAGTTCAAGTTCCAGCACAGCTCTCCTCTCCGTTGGTCATTCTGGGTTTCCAGGCATAACAACCAAACATAACACTGCCCCTTTGCAGCCTGCCAATCCTGTCCCAGCGGCTGCTTCAACACCATATGCACCTGACCCTTTCAGCAGACCTGCATACACTGACACAGTGACACATGGTCACACTTCAACTGTCAAAACCTCACCACACATTCAGTCAGAGTCTCACAACCTAAACAATACAACCAGGGTTCTCGCAGCTGCCCTGCACCAAGCCAAAATAAAGCCACCCCTGTTCATAGGGGATGGTACAATTAATCCAGAGGACTGGCTGCACTCTGTTAATACCTACAGGTCCTCCCTTGACTTGACAGATACTCAAATTCTCAGTGAGTCACCACGTTTCTTGGCTAAGGAACCAAGAAAGTGGTTCAGTGCACTCAACACTCATGTTGATTGTTGGAATGATTTTTGTGAACTGTTCAGGGTAGTCTTCCTACCTGCAGATAACCAAGAGTGTGTCATGAGAGGCATCCTGGACCGGGTCCAAAAACCTGAGGAGCCTCTTCCCACATTTGTTGCTCATATGCTCAGCGAATTTAAAAACTAAGTCCACCACCAGAACAAGAACAGGTCAAGCTGATCTGTAAACCTGCTCTTGAGAAATATAGTCACACTGTACCACACATCTGTCAAATCAGGGATCAACCTAATGTTGCGAGCACACGAACTTCACTCTGTTCTTGGCCCTAACACCTCACTGCGGCCCCACGCTGATGTTAAAAGTAGGTCTGATAGTGGAACATTCTGCTTTAAATGCTCTATGCCAGGTTTTACTTCCCACACTTGCTTGAACTGTGCCACAGCCCCCCAAGAACCAAGTCACACTCTTGGGTCCACTGTGGAGTCTCCACAAATCCTGTCCCTAAGTCAAGATGTAAATGTAGATGCGACAAGAGCTGAAAACGATAAATCAGTGGGAACAATAAGACGTTCTCCAAGAGACAGGGAAACTACCGGGGAGGAGGGGGGGATTTCACAGAGGCAACCCTCCCCTCACATATTAGACCTGCCTCTCCTTTCCAATCCAGCCAACCATCCTGTGCTCGGTCTTGTGGTAGACGTAACCTCTGAGTCACATTGAAACACCCCACTTAAAGTCAAGTAAATTTTAAAGGTGCTGGATTGCATGCCACATTGGACACAGGTGCCTCAATCTCAGCCATGATTGTAGACCTGGCCCAAGAGCAAGTTCAAAACCAATCCATAACCAGCAAATGGTCAGCTCCACTGGTCAGACTGGCAAACGGTACTCCCTGTGAGTCATCAGGTATCACCTGGCTCACCATTGGTTTCATGGCCAAGTGTGTCTATCAGTGATTTGCAATAGTTGTAGATTTCTCCTGCCCCTTTGTTCTTGGAATGGATTTTATGACTCGTGCCTCTGTCACCATGCACATGCCCACCAGAACGGTGACCATGGATGTCAACTTACCCTACCTTGAGGAATTTGGTCTGGATGTGACTTGTGTGGCTGGTGAGTCCATGATGCTTCTTGAATTGCCACCACCTTCTCTTGATGAAAAGGTGGAGGATGCCAACTTAACAAGCATTGAGAAAGCCCAGTTATCGGAACTGCTTGAAAGAAATCTTTGAAGATATGGTGATCTATTTGATGGTCACCTTGGCTGCACCTCCCTTACTGAACACATCATTGTGGCAGGTGAGGCAAAGCCTGTCAACCTTCCACATTACCGTACCTCTCCTGTTAAGAAGTAAATTATTGAGGAACAGGCCCATAAAATGCTGAAAGACAGCATCATTGAACCAGCATCTGGTCCTTGGGCTGCCCCAGTGGTCATTGTGACCAAACCTGATCATGACCCACAGTTCTGTGTTGATTTTCGCGGTCTCTACCAGCTGACGGTAAAAGACTCCTATCCTTGGCCACGGATTAATGAGCCCCTTGACTCTCTGTCTAGGGGCAAGTATCTCACCACCCTTGATCTCGCTCAAGGTTACTGGCAGGTGGCTGTCGCTGAGGAGTCTAGACCAAAGACTGCGTTTGCCACACACTGTGGCCTGTTCCAGTTCAGAGTCCTCCCCTTTAGTCTGTGCAATGCACCAGCCACATTTTAGATGCTCATAAACACTGTCCTAGCAGGTCTTATATACAAATCTTGCACAGTGTACCTTGACGACACTGTTGTGGCTTCGCCATCCTTCAAGCAACACTTGAAAGATCTGGAGGAGGTCCTGGCCAGACTGAAATTGGCCGGTCTCACTCTAATGCTGAGCAAATGTCAGTTCTGTCTCAGTGAACTTACCTTCCTTGGCTACTGTGTCACCCCCTCCGGCTTACGCCCAGATCCTGACAAGGGGCAGGCTATGATAAAATTCAAGGTACCAACCACTGTTAAACAGGTATGAAAGTTTCTTGGCTTATCAGGGTATTATCGTTGCTTTGTCCAAAACTATGCCAAACTTGCGGAGCCACTCTTTGCTCTCACAAACAAAGAGGTCCCCTTCAGCTGGGATTACAAATGCCGAGCAGCCCTGGACCTCTTGAAAAGTGCCATAACTTCTGTGCCTATCTTAAGACTTCCAGACTTTGCTCGTCCTTTCTTCATTCATACAGATGCATGTGATGCAGGCCTTGGAGCAGCCCTCATGCAAAGGGGTGAAGAGGGCAAAGATGTGGCTGTGGCATATGCTAGTTGTGCTCTGCACAAGTCTGAGAAACCATATTCAACTCCTGAAAAATAGTGTTTGGATGTTTGGTTGTCATTTGGGCTTTAGAGCACTTCAGGCCATACGTTGAAGGCCTCCATATAACGGTGTTCACGGACCACAACAGCCTCAAGGGGGTGATGTCATATCCAAACCCATCTGGGAGGCTGGCCAGGTGGTCTCTTCATCTCCAGGACTTTGACTTCAGCATAATACACAAACCTGGTGAATTGCCAGATGCCCTGTTTTGCAATCCTCTCCCTGCCACCCATGGCCCCTACGATATTCTGCCTGATCACGCAGTAATAGGGAGCCTGGATCTCCGTGCACTGCCCCCAGTAATGCTGGTAGATCGTCCTCATGTGAGGCAGCTGCAGTTGGATGATCCTGTAACCGGAGAGTTACTTTGCCAGCTTGAAGAAGGCCTCCAAAATAGGGAAAACTGTGATGTTTCCCCACAATACACTGTGCATGAGGGTCTCCTTTACTTTCTTGACCCAAAGTCGAAATGCAGCCTGCACCAATTTAAAGTCCTCGGACGGTGACATTTTTTTATTGAACCAATAAACTGATTGTATGAAAATATTCCATTCTGGCCATTCCCGTGATTTAATATGTGTCACCAGCCTCCATAAATGACTTTATTTGGTAATAGCCCATCTTTCACTTAGTGATGCTGCAGTACCGCCATCTGTCGATAGGAGCAGGCAGCAGTGACGTCAGCTCAGGAAGAAGTGAGGGTGATATTGCCTGCCTGTGCTGTGAGCCTCATCAGAGAAACATTCCCATCGGATCACTACAAGGGATTTTGCCTACCAAGATTAGATTTGTGAAAAAGGATATTTAAATAAAGTTTTGTAAAATCATATATTGAGTTTATTAATGTTCATGTCAATTTTATAATTCTAATATTTCAGCATTCATCAAAGTTGCATGTCATATACATTTGAATAATTTTTCTACCATTTTATGGTATAAAATTCGGGTTCAAGTCGGCACTCAATGTGGTGGGAACTCTGGCTTGTACATAGTGCCACTGCTCCCATAAGTGGGTTGGATCAACCAAGGTTTTGTTGAACAGAGTATTCATCAGATCATCCACATATTCTGAAAAAAAATATATTCAATAAAAATTAGACATCCATTTGACTACAGTATGAAATACAAATTTAAATACAAATTTGACCAAAATTAACATAATTTGATAAAAGCTATGAAATGTGAAAGTTGAATGAAGACCAACCCTCCACCCACTGTAAATATCATATACAAGCCTAGAAAATGATACTAATATTTCTTATACTCACGGAAAGTTGGATTAACTTTCTTTGCTTGCAGTTTATATCCGCCTTTTTTGAATTTTGGGTACCTGATGATGAAGACCGGCTCACCATCACGATTCTGTGCCTGCTTGCGGCCTGCATTTTCATTAAAGTGCATTGCAGCTAAACAAAGTCTGTAATTAGAATATTATCACAATGATTTATTTTTAGACATATAAGTGATCTATCAGCAGAAACTCTATGTAATTGGCACTGTTATTGTCATGACGGCCGCTGGGCCGTCATCCCGCTCATCAGCTCCAGCCGCGCACAGACCAACAGGTGTTAATCAGCGGCTCTTAAAAGCCAGCGTCATTGACAGCCCGGCACGGAGTCGTCTGTCTTCCTCGACAGAGTATGAGCCAGAGCTTCGTTTCCCAGCCAAGTCAAGAACGCCACGACAAGACCTACCACGTAAGAAGACTATTTGCTTTTCTACGCCTAATCTTTACCCCTGTGCACAGGTGGACCTCCCAGGCGGCGGACCGGTATCTCCAACGGACGGAGAATTACCCTCTCCCTTCCGGAGCTCCTCCTGGCCTTCGCTAATTCAGGAATTCTCTCCACTGCAGCTGCAGGTACTGTCACTCCCTCAGTCACAGGAGTCATTGTCACCACGGTTACGGACATTATCACTGTCACGGCTACGGGAACAGTCAACGTCACAGCTGTCAGTGCAGTCATTGCTCTCGCCACAAACTCCACCACGGTTGCTGGAGTTATCACCGTCACAGCTTCAAGCACCAGAACCACCACAGCTCACGGACATCGGGGAACAGCCAGATACAGTCAGAGACAACCTCAAGTAAGCTGCACACCTGCACTTGTCCTTTTGTGCTGAACAGCCTTAACGGTTTCTGCTTGTGTGTTCTAGGGTTGCCAGGTCGTCCTCTGTATCGCTCAGCTCCGGTGACCAGGCTGCTATATCTGCACTTACACTTGCACTACACTCACTCACACTTGACAATAAAGAATAACTATTTTGTATGTGTCTGTGTCTGTCTCTTGGGTCCTGAAACATGTCAGTTATTATAATTGCATTTCATATTTCTGGTCACATATTGCATCTCCTCACCTTGTCAACATTCCAAGGAATGAGAAGTGTACACTCTTTGGTGCAAAATGAATAATCAGACTGTGGAAAGCCTCCACATTTGAAGTTTGCTGCCCTGGACTCAGCTTTCACACATCCCTGAGGACCCGTGTTTTGTTGATCATAACTTTTTCACAGCACTTTGTGCCTGAAATAAATTGTAGGTGTGAGATATGTCACCAAAAATGATGAAAATCAATGGGATAATTTTTATATATATAATACATGCACTGTTTCATTGTGTGAAACTGTTTTTTGTGTTAGGTTGCAGTCTCTCAGGAGCTGGGGGATCGTATGTAGTGCTCGCATCTTTGTACTGGTTGATGCGCAGGCAGCAGAGCAGCGCGCCGTTCAGCCGGAAAAAAGCAGAGGACAAGGGTAACGGGCACCACACCGAGACAGGGATAATTGGTGATAATGTTGCTTACTTGCAGGGACAGGTGGCTGGCGTCGGCAGCTGACGAGGCGCAGGTGTGCGCGCAGCTGGAGCCGCGAGTCGTGACACAAATTGCATCTTATTCTCAAAATCGCTGTCAACGAAATGTCTACTGCACATGTTGAGTGATTTACCGACATCATTCCAATTTTTTCGCGTTTTCTGAACGAATTTCACCCATGCCATTCTGATTTTACCAGGGACGGGAAATTCATAAACACCCACCGCATGCTCCTTTGATATACCGTCGCACCCGTAGACAACACAACGCCAAACCATAATTAATTCGATTACTGAAATCCTAATCTTAATAATCTATTTGTAATCCACAAGTACTTCGAGAAATATCCATAATCGCCGATTTTAAAACGTAAACAATAAGCAATGTCCGCCGAGCGTGTGCGTGTCTCTCCCTGAAATTACGTCACACAGTCAGTGGCCATCTTAGCCGCTGACTTCAAGAGCGCATTGTCACCTTATGCGACATTTGTTGACACCAAAACATGTGCGGTTCAAATTAGCTCGTCTCACACAAAAATTTAAGATATGATTTAGCGATATTGAATTTTCGTCCGGCCGACGCCTTTAAACAGCTGAAGCTTTACGCTCCCACTGTCATGCATAGTTGTTTGCTGACATATTATCATGATCCTCCGACTGCAGGACTTTTAGGCATCACTAAAACACTGGCACACCTACAGCTCAGATTCTTTAGGCCAAACACGGCTTCTGATGTTAAGAGCTATGTGGTTTCTTGTGCAGTGTGTCAAATTACCAAGCCAAGTCAGAGGAAGCCAGCCAGCCTTATGGTTCCCATCAAACCACAGAAACCCTGGGAATACACGGGTGTGGACTATATTGGCCTGCTACCCCACACACCCAGTGGAAATGTTTACGTCCTTGTCTTTGTGAATTATTTTTCGAAGTGGGTTGATGTGTGTGCAGTCAAAGCCACAGCTCAGGTTGCAGCTAACAGGTTCATTACTGATGTTTTTGCCCAACATGGTGCTCCCTTGTACCTCATTTCGGACGGGGCCACCTT
This sequence comes from Pholidichthys leucotaenia, assembly GCA_020510985.1. Taxonomy (NCBI): domain Eukaryota; kingdom Metazoa; phylum Chordata; class Actinopteri; order Cichliformes; family Pholidichthyidae; genus Pholidichthys; species Pholidichthys leucotaenia. The sequence goes on from CM035841.1 coordinate 123,503,446, forward strand.
TTGTGAGTGATCTCTTTAAGCATGTGTCTGTATGCTTATGTGGGAGACAAACACACTTCCTGGGACAAATTTATTCCCCTGATCTGCTTCGCACTGTGTACCGCCCCTCACGACAGCACTGGTCTAAGCCCATCCATGATGTTGTATGGACGAGAGTTAGAAACCTCACTTGACCTTGTCACCCAGCCCACTTGTGATGGAGTGGATGACCCAGGTGTCCTTTATCCAGAACGCCTGAGAGCCTCACTCCAGGAAGCACATGATCATGCCAGAGCGGTGCTTTCTGAAAGTCATGAGCATCAGAAACATTACTATGACCGAAGATGGCATCAGATCTCCTACAAGATTGGAGATCTTGTCAGAGTGAAATCGCACCCAAGGTCTGACGCCCTAAATAACTATGCTGCCAAACTGGCCCCTCTGTACTCCGGCTCATATCACATTTCCCAGCAACTGTCTGATGTAAACTGCAGCCTAACTAACACTGGCGCTGCGGAGGATGCTGGGGTTTTCCATGTGATGAACCTGCCACCTTTCCACACATGGGCCACGGCTTCAGCCGTGAAGTGTAAAAAGCAAATGACCTCTACCAGTCAAAGCCATAACCTACCCCTTGATTTGGACTCTACAGAATGAAACGTCCCTGATAGAAATGACACAGCTGTGGCAGACCTCCTTAGAGATTTATTTACCGACAACAGTGTCCACAACACAGATTCTGACCTAATTCACTCTGCGGATGGGATGGGTGACAACTCAAAACAATGGAACGCTTAAGTTGTCCCCAACTGATGCCACCACTGACACTGTTGCTTGTTACATGTTAAGGCCGAGACAGGCCCCTAGAGTCACCTTTGGATGGTCAAACAATAGATGGACAAACTCCTATCACACTGACAGACTTAACTTTGCTTAACTACACCTTGGTTCATAGTTATATGTATTTCAGTGTTATGAGGTTGGTGCACAACAAATATTCCAATTTTCTGTGCAAGTTACCAGAAAGGTGTGGTAGATGTTATTTTGTTTTCAAAGTGTATTTTGTTGTCATACCTCTTGTGTTACTGTGTTCCTTGTTAAAATAAAAGGGGGGGGGGGATTCACATTCCGTCCTGTATACTTTTTTTTCTCAAGAACTTACAGTGTGCATTGTACTGTCATGTATGCCAATTGCCTGTATGTTTCCCTACATTATCACCCTGGTTATTTTTTATCAACTTAAATGTTTCTCATGTCTGAAAACATGTTAGGTTCAATCTTTTTCTGTGCGGCTGAGGACAGCCTTTTTCTCTCCGGGGGGGAATATGTAACAAGTGAAATTCCATTACTGTGACTTTGAAGGACTCTGTCGCTGTCGCCTTCTTGTAACGACGTGGGAACATGCCCCAACACTGATTCTTTGGGGGGAAGAAGTTCAATGATACGCATGTATGCTGTTGTCTAAGCTCCAGGACTCATCAATCCTCGTTTGTCTGCGATGGCAGTCCAGGTATGTGAAAGGCTGAGTGCACGTGTGACACGTCAGTGGCTCTACAGCTACTCACATGTTTCTTTATTAAAAACATGCAGTGATTTCCCAGTGCTTGCTGACTGCTTCTTTCCCACACACACTCCCGTGACCCGTCACAAGTTTCATTGCAGATGTTCTTCTCGTGAATGACTGTGTTTTTGTGACCTGAAGGGGGACTACAGATGCAAATTAGCAGTACTGCTAAATCTGGCATACTTACATTTGTATTAATGTTCATTAGTATGTAGTGTCCCTTTCAAATGAACATCAATTTTTTTATTTTTAAGTATAATGAAATTTCACAGAAAGTCATATTACTATAATTTATTAAAGAATAGTCAAGATATTAAAAAAAACACTTGGAGAGAGGTAAATAATATAACCTAAAAATAGAAAACTAAAGTATCCACTACATTTTAACTTTGATAATATAATAATTAAGAACAATAACCTGATAGCTGATAAATTCAATGATTTTTTTTTTTTTTGTAAACATAGGACCTAACCTGGCTAAAACATTAAATGAATCCAACATTAAAGAAAGAGTTATGGTGTGGCAGACAGAAGAGGTACCTCTCAACCAGTGGCACCTAATGTGGCAGGAGAAAGAAACACACAGGAGACAAAGGTGGTTTTTTATATCTTTACTCCTCATTTGCCACCAAAACAACTACAGTGAACACTCCCGGACTCCAAAACCGGGAAACACAAACCATGCCCCAACCCCAAATCCCACTGGGTGAGAGGTACCGCTTCAGTCTGCCACAATGGAAAAAATAAATAGAAATACCCATACAATATTTATTAAAGAAACTGATGAAAAAGAGATAATTAATATAGTACATCAATTTAAAAAAAAAATCTGAAGATGTGAATGGCTTCAGTATGTTCATTATAAAAAATATAATAGAATATACTGTATAGTAAAACCACTGGTTCAAATTTTAATCAGCTCTTGCCTACTGGAAAATTTCCAGATAATATGAAAATAGCTAAAGTCATTCCCGTACACAAAAACAGAGATAAACATTTGTTTTCAAACTATAGACTGGTTTCTTTACTCTGTTTTCAAAAATATTGGAAAAATATTTGTTAAAAGGTTAAATGAATTTTTATCCAAACATAACATTCTGTGTGAAATGGATTCAGGGAAAACAGGAACACCACACTGTCATGGTCGGGGCATGGTCGTGGGATCATGCCCATGCTTTATGCTCAGTTTTGTTCCTTTTTCCCCTGATTTCAGGTTCAGGTTCAGGTTCCTTTATTTGTACCCATAGGTAGATTTGTTTTGCAGTCAGATGACATCCATATTTACAAACCACAATTACATTCAAGACGAACACAAACACAGGCACACATGAAGCTGACTATAGACACGATAAAAGTACTCAACGCTCCACCAATCAGAACATAGGACAAAGAGATTAAAGAGATCAAATATTCATGATTATTTGCCTGCATTTATTGCCCTCTGTGTTCCCCTGAGTTCTCTGTCATTGTTTTCTGCGTCATCCCCGTTTGGTCCTGGGTCTGTGTGTGTGTATCTGTTTAGAATCAGAATCAGAATCAGAATCAGATTTATTGCCATTGTTCATGTAGTACACAAACTAGGAATTTGTCTCGGTGCAATGCTACAACATTAAAACATGATAAGATAAAGAGATAAACTAAAAAAAAATTAAAGACTAAAACCATGCAATAAGTGTAGAATAATAAATAATAATAATAATAATAATAATAATAATAATAATAATAATAATGAGTAATACTAGTCACAGCAGTTTTAAATAAATTAGCAAGTAGCAGATGATGTGCAGTCGATAACGCAACAGAAAAACAGTGATGAATGACATGAGTCTGGTTGAGCTGCTGTACATAGTGCACGAGAGTCAATAAGTCACTTAATGTTCAGCAGTATGATGGCAGAGGGGAAAAGCTGTTCATGTGCCGGGAGGTTTTAGTCTGGATGGACCGAAGTCTTCTACCTGAGGGGAGGGGGGCAAACAGTACGTGACCAGGGTGTGAAGGATCGGCCATGATCCGGCCTGCACGCCTCCGGGTCCTGGAGATGTACAGATCCTGGAGAGATGGGAGCTTGCAGCCGATCACCTTCTCAGCAGTGCGCACGACGCGCTGCAGCCTTAGTCTGTCCCTCGCAGTAGCTCCTGCGTACCACACGATTATGGAGGAGGTGAGGATGGACTCGATGATGGCCGTGTAGAACTGCACTAACATCTTGGTGGGTAGCTTGAGCTTCCTCAGCTGCCGCAGAAAGAACATCCTCTGCTGGGCCTTTTTGATGAGGGAGCTGATGGTTGGCTCCCACTTGAGGTCCCGGGTGATGGTGGTGCCCAAGAAGCGGAAGGAATCTGCAATGGTGATGGGAGAGCCTGTGATGGTGAGGGGGGGCAGGGGGGTTGTGACTTTCCTGAAGTCCACAATCATCTCCGCTGTCTTCAGATCGTTCAGCTGCAGGTTGTTGTGGCTGCACCAGGACACCAGCTGGGCCACCTCTCTCCTGTAGACGGACTCATCGCCATTGGAGATGAGCCCGATGAGGGTGGTGTCGTCCGCAAACTTGATCAGCTTAACAGACTGGTGGGTGGAGGTGCAGGAGTTGGTATAAAGGGAGAAGAGTAGGGGGGAAAGTACACAGCCCTGGGGTGATCCGATGCTGATGCTAACAGAGTCTGAGACAGACTTCCCCAGCCGCACATGCTGCCTCCGGTCCGTCAGGAAGTCGGTGATCCACCTGCAGAGGGAGTCAGGCACGCCGAGCAGGGACAGCTTGTCCTGGAGCAGAGCGGGGCGGATGGTGTTGAATGCAGAGCTGAAGTCCACAAACAGGATCCTGGCGTAGGTTCCCGGGGAGTCCAGGTGCTGCAGGATGGAGTGGAGGGCCAGGTTGACTGCGTCGTCCACAGACCTGTTGGCTCGGTAGGCAAACTGCAGCGGGTCCAGGAGGGGAGTGGTGATGGACTTGAGGTGGGACAGGACCAGGCGCTCAAAGGACTTCATGACTACAGAGGTGAGCGCTACAGGTCTGTAGTCGTTAAGTCCAGTAATCCGTGGCTTCTTGGGGACAGGGATGATGGTGGAGGATTTGAGGCAGGTCGGCACGTGGCATTGCTTAAGGGAGGTGTTAAAAATGTCTGTGAAGACAGGAGCCAGCTCTTTCGCACAGTGTCTCAGGGTGGAGGGAGACACGCCGTCTGGACCGGGGGCCTTGCGTGGGTTCAGTCTGGAGAACTGTCTGTGCACGTCCTGCACACTGATGACAAGGGCAGGGGGGAGGAGGAGGAGGGGGGGACCGCTTTTGATGAATTAGCGGCCAAGGAGGCAGTGGAGCTGGGTGGAGGGGGGGAGTTGGACACAGTTGACAAGGTGTCAAAACGGGCGTAATGTTGGGACGGTTTTTGACAAAGGGCTTTGTCATCCTGACCTTTAGAAGCCTGAGGCCGATAGTTGGTGATTTGCCTCAGTCCTCTCCACACAGAAGCCGAGTCATTAGCAGTGAACTGCTGCTGGAGTCTCTCAGAATACACAGATTTAGCTCTCCTCAGCTCTCTGTTAAACCGATATTTAACCTCCCTGTAGCAGTCCCTGTCTCCACTTTTCAACGCTGCTTCCTTCTCCTTCCTGATCTGTCTGAGCTTGGCAGTGAACCAGGGCTTATCATTAGAGTATCTCACCCTGGTGCGCGATGGAAGAATGTTCTCCTCACAAAAGTTGATGTATGAGTTCACAGTGACTGTGTACTCGTTAAGATCATGTGTGGCTCCTTTAAACATGTCCCAGTCGGTTATTTCCATGCATGTGTTCAGATTCTCTCCAGCTTCACTGGTCAATTTCTTCCTGGTGGTCACAACAGGTTTAGTGAGCTTCAGTCTTTGTCTGTATGTGGGAATGAGGTGGACCATCACGTGATCAGATAATCCGAGCGCAGCGCGGGGAACAGCGCGATATGCGTCCTTCACTGTGGTGTAACAGTGATCTAGTGTGTTCTCACCTCTGGTTGGACATTTAATAAACTGTTTGTATCGGGGGAGCTCGTGACTCAGATTGCTCTGGTTAAAGTCGCCACCCACAATAACCAGGGAGTCCGGGAAAGTCCGCTCCGCATGTTGGATGTGATCTGCGAGCGCACGCTGAGCCACGCGCGCGTCCGCGTCGGGAGGGGCGTACACAGCGATCAATATGAATGAAGCAAACTCCCGCGGGGAATAAAATGGCTTGCAGTTAATGGAGAGAAATTCTAGGTCGGGAGAACAGTGCCGGGAAATCACGGTTACATCAGAGCACCAGCTGCTGTTAATGTAAAAGCAGACTCCTCCTCCTTTAGACTTACCGGAGAGCTCTGTGACGCGATCAGCACGAAACAGCTGAAATCCCTCAAGGCTGATCGCGCTGTCCGGAGTAGAATCATTAAGCCAAGTCTCAGTAAAACAGAGGGCGGACGAATTAGCGAGGTCCTTAAATTGCATCAGCAGTCTCAGTTCGTCTACCTTGTTAGAGAGAGAGTTGGTATTGGTCAGAAATATTCCAGGCAAGGCTGTGCGCGTGCCCCTCTTCCGAAGCCATTCGAGAGCTCCCGCACGTTTTCCTATTGTTTCCAGCTCCTCATGTTTTCCATACCTGTTAGACACCTTCCCTCATGTGTGCTCCTGTTTAGCCCTTGATTGTCATCCCAGCTGTGCCATGTTCCCCTAATTGTCAGTTACCCTATATATGTGAGTCTCTGTTCCTTGTTTGTTGAGAGGTCATTGTCTTATCCTACCATGGTTCCTATCTGTGCTACCCAAAGTATTCATGTAAGCGTTATCGCCTAGCTTTTGTATTCTGCCTGCCAAGTTTTGCTTTGTGTTTCAGCCCACGTGCTGCCTTTACTTTGTTCCTGAGTTTCTCTGTTTTGTTTAATAAATCATCTTTACTGCACCATACTCCTGCCTACAACCTTGGGTATTTCCACTCCTCATCTGCCTGTTAAGGCAGAACATGACAGAATGACCTCTCCAGACATGGACCCAGCGGGTATCAATTTTTGGTGCTTGGGACTGGATGCGTTCGAGGTATGGTAAGCACAGACTATTGAAGACTATGTCTCAGACGCTCACACTTCCTGCACACCGGAAGTGGCCTTGGGGTATCTGGACATGGCAGCCACATTAATCAAGGCTACCCCCAGCTTACGGAGCTACCCCGACCTGCATGGGCTGCTGCTGTCCATCCAGAACTGGGAGATGGTGGGGTACGTACCTGGAAAGCCGAAGGCTGTGCCAATGAGGAAACATCCCCTGGCTTTGGCGTCTCCCTCATTCCGCCATGCTCCAGTACACACACCATCTTGCTGCCCTCCAGGGCCTGCTCCAGTCCCAGCCTGTCTCTCCCCAGCCTTGCAGTCACTTCACGGGCTGGAGGAGAGCTCAGTGTCAATGCCGAAGCTTGTGCCGATGAAGAAGCGTCCCTGGGCTCCAGCACCTCTGTTTTCCACCTCTCCTCACTGCTTCCTAGCTCCTGAGTGCCTTGCCACCCCTATACCTACACCAGACAAGCCTGCTGCGTGCCAGGTTGGGTTTGCAGAGTTTGTGCCCTCCTGTGTCGCCGATGACGAAGAGCTGAAGGAGCACAGGCAAGTTTTACTTCCCCAGACTGATTTGTTGTTGGACTATAAACCCTGGTTACTCCCGGATTATGCGTCCCAGCTGTGTGAGGACTGGCTAGTCACAAAAAGCTCAGCTAGGAAGCAAACAATGGCTAAGCACCACTCGGCACAGCGGTCTAAACAGTCTCCTCTGATCTCCCCAGCTCCACCTGCTTCGCCTGTCATCATGCCTGCTGTTACTATAATGTTATCTCCTGAGCAAAGATCTTCTATGTTACCTCTCATGTTAAAGGCTTCTGAGCTCAACGCTCCCACAGAGCCATGTTCATCTGTCTGGTGGCCCTTGGACTTTGGTAGGCCACCTGACGTGCCATGTTCCTCTGTCTGATGGCCCATGGACTTTGGTAGGCCACCCGATGCACCTTGTCCAGCCTTCTGGTGGTCTTGGGACTCTGGCTAACCGTCCGATGAAAATTTTTCCTTGCTTGTGTTCTTGTTTGGTCCCACCATGCCCATGTCCCCCTCCTCCTGTCCAATTGGGATGTTCTTTGTTTTGTTTGGAGGGTGTCTGGACCCTGCCCTTGAGGGGGGGAAGGCTTTGTCATAGTCGGGGAATGATCATGGGATCATGCCCATGCTTTATGTTCAGTTTTGTTCTGTTCTTCCCCTGATTTGGTTGATACATGATAATTTTCCTGCATTTATTGCCCTCTGTGTTCCCCTGAGTTCCCCGTCATTGTCTTCTGTGTCATCCCCTTTTTGGTCCTGGGTCTGTGTGTGTGTGTGTGTGTGTGTGTGTGTGTGTGTGTCTGTTTACCTATTGTTCCCAGCTCCTCATGCTTTCCATACCTGTTAGACACCTTCCCTCATGTGTGCTACTGTTTAGCCCTTGATTGTCATCCCAGCTGTTCCATGTTCCCCTAATTATCAGTTACCCTATATATATGAGTCTCTGTTCCTTGTTTATTGAGAGGTCATTGTCTTATCTCGCCATGGTTCTAATTTGTGTTTCCCAGAGTATTTATGTAAGCGTTATCGCCTAGCTTTTGTATTCTGCCTACCAAGTTTTGCTTTGTGTTTCAGCCCTTGCGCTGCTTTACTTTGTTCCTGAGTTTTTCTGTTTTGTTTAATAAATCAACTTTACGGACGAGATTCGCCCTGAGTACCTCAAGGCCCTAGATGTTGTAGGGATGTCATGGTTGACACGCCTCTGCGACATTGTGTGGAGGTCGGGGACAGTGCCTTTGGCATGGCAAACTGGGGTGGTGGTTCCTCTCTTCAAGAAAGGGGACCGGAGGGTGTGCTCCAACTTTAGAGGGATCACACTCCTCAGCCTCCCTGGGAAGGTCTATGCCAAGGTACTGGGGGCGAGAGTCCAGCCATTGGTCGAACCTCAGATTCAGGAGGAGCAATGTGGTTTTCCTCCTGGCTGTGGCACATCGGACTAACTCTTTACCCTCTCGAGAATCCTTGAGGGTTCGTGGAAGTTTTCCCAACCAGTTTACTTGTGTTTTGTGGACGTGGAAAAGGTATTCGACCGCGTCCCTTTTTTTGGGGGTGTGCTTCGGGAGTATGGGGTATTGGGCTTGTTGTTACAAGCTATCTGGTCTCTATACGACCGTTGTGAGAGTTTGGTTCATATTGCCAATGCTTGGTCGGACTTATTCCCAGTGAGAGTTGGACTCCGCCAGGGCTGCCCCTTGTCACCGATCCTGTTCATAATTTTTATGGACAGGATTTCTAGGGGCAGCCAGGGAACGGAGGGTGTCATGCTTGGTGACCACAGGATCTCATCCCTGTTGTTTGCAGATGATGTTGTCTTGTTGGCTTCATCGAGCAATGACCTACAGGTCTTACTGGGATGGTTTGCTGCTGAGTGTGAAGTGGCTGGGATGAGAATCAACACCTCCAAGTCCAAGTCCATGGTCCTCAGCCGGAAAAAGGTGGATTGTCCTCTCCAGGTTGGGGACAAGCTCCTGCCCCAAGTGGAGGAGTTTAAGTATCTTGGGGTCTTTTCACAAGTGAGGAGAAAATGGAGCGAGAGATTGACAGACTGATTGGGGCAGCATCTGCAGTGATGCACACGTTGTACCGGTCCATTGTGGTGAAGAGGGAGCTAAGCTCTAAGGCAAAGCTGTCGATTTACCGGTCAATCTATGTTCCTACCCTCACCTATGGTCACAAGCTTTGGGTAATGACCAAAAGAATGAGGTCGCGGATACAAGCGGCTGAAATGAGCTTTCTTTGTAGGATTGCTGGACTCACCCACAGAGATAGGGTGAGGAACTCAGCCATCCGGGAGAGGCTCAGAGTAGAACTGCTGCTCCTCCACATTGAAAGGAGCCAGTTGAGGTGGTTTGGGCATCTGATCAGGATGCTTCCTGGACACCTCCCACTTGAGGTGTTTTGGGCATGTCCCTCTGGGAGGAGACCCCGGGGCAGACCCAGGACTCGCTGGAGAGACTACGTCTCCCAGTTAGTCTGGGAACTCCTTGGTATCCTCTCTGAAGAGCTGGAGCAGGTGGCTGGGAAGAGGGAAGTCTGGGCTTCTCTGCTTGAACTGCTGCATCTGCGACCCGGACCTCTGGGAAAGTGGTAGAAGATGGATGGATGGATGGATGGATGGAAATCGTCTTTACTGCACCATATTCCTGCCTGCAACCTTGGGTCCTATTTCCACTCCTCATCTGCCTGTAAAGCAGAACATGACACACACCATCTCTCATGAAATTCATAGAAAGAATGACTGATTTTATAGAAAGAAAAGAATATGCAATTGGGATATTTCGAGACTTACAAAAACCATTTGACACCATTTACCAGAATTTGTTATGACAAAAACAAGAAATGCTTCACTTGCTGTATAGTAATAAAGCATAGGGAATATTAATGGGACATTTGACCTACTGACCCCAAACCCATAGTTAGGTCAGAATGGAAATGGTCTAAGATGTGTATTAGATACAACTACTGCATCGATTTGAAAAGCCTACATCATTTCTTTCAGTAGTTACTGTGTTTACAAGATTTGGGGAAAATATGACCTCTAACTTTTGACCTCAGGGTCATCCGATGAAAGTGAAATTGCAATATGCGCATCATCCCAGTATATCAAACCATGGTACTGAGTTTCAAAACATTCAGAACACAACTGTAGAAGGAGTTGATTTCACAAAAGTGCGACGGATGGCCAGACTGACCCAAAACATAATACCCCCTTGGCCTTCGCCCAAAGGGCTCTTCAACCCCTTTGGGCTTAGTCCAGCGGGGGATAAAAAACTATAGATAAAACAGAAAGGGCAATTGATGCTTTTGGGAAGCCCAGCAGTGACGCCTAGCGGTAAGGGCTTGCATTGCAGTCACTAGAGCAGCAGCCTCACTCAGCCAAAGCAGCTCTGCACAGTTACAGCAAGCAACTAGTTAGAGCTCTGTTTTGTTACACCATGCGCTCATGAAAAAAATCTAAGTACTTTGTCACTTTATCATTGACTTTGGGTTTTTTTGTGTGTGTGATTTGCATGTAGCTTTGTCCTTATACCTAGTTCATAGGTATATCTAGAAATGTGTAGCAGCTAATTAAACTCAATTGACATGAGTAAGCTCTTTACGTGACCATGCAGTAAGAGATATGGTGTTTGCTTTATTGTTCAACTGATTTAGGCTTTCCTGCTGAGTTGCTATTGACTTTCAGTTTATTTGTGTTGGTGATTTGTGTCATGAACGGGACTATGTTCGGCCCCACCCATGACTCGTGGCTGTAGTTTCCTGAAGTGTTGTTTATTGTGTTCAGCTGGCAGGTTGTTAGAGCCCGTGCTGGGGCCCCTGGCCAGCCTACAGCCACACCCCTTCTCTCTCTCTGCTAGACACTCACCAACTGTCTGCCATCATCCCTCAGGGTTCACTCATGCACACACACACATTCACACACATTCATTCCCTCTCACTCATGCACGCACACACACACTGCCATTCTTATTCACATGTGCACTCACTCATTATTCATCAGCTGCCACCGCACCTACTTCCACTTGCCACTCAGTAGTCTATGAGGGTATTTAATGTGTGGCAGTGTGATGGCTCAGGGCGGCGGCATCAGTCTACTGGGTCCTAGAGTTTTCTCCGGTCCATATTGGTGATGTGCAACATTTGATGCTCAGGCTGTTTCTCCCATCGGGGTGTTCCGTGGACTGCTTAAGGTGTTGTCCAGAGCCCAGCTGCGCTCCAACACTTGTCGTTGTTGTTGTCCTTATTTTTGGGTTACGTTGTCTCTTCCCTCAGTGGCGGATTTCACCCTGAGGCGTGATGTAACCCTTCACTGCCTGTGGAGTCAATTCCCCTGTTTATCTGTTGTTTACCTGCTCGGACTGTTATCATGGACACTGGTTAACTACAGTAATTCTCTGCCTGAATGTTTTTCATGGACATGTGTACCTCATAGCCTGTTTAATAAACCACATGCTACACTCGCACGTAGGCTTGTGTAATTTCTTTGGTCTGCTGCATGATGATGCAGCAGCCGTAACAGATTTGTATTCATGCTAATTGCTTCACCTAATTTGTTTAATCAGTGCATGTAAAGCCTTGTTACTGGTTACTCCTATAATTACGGCCTGAGCCACTGACAAAGTCTGGGCGAGAGCCCTCTTGTAATTGTTAGAATTGTTTTTTTTTTACCTTTTTTCTTCTTCTCCATCTAAGATCTCATTTTCGGGGTAGTCGGCGTGCATGAAAACTCACCATTTTTTACAGGGACCTCAAGACTGGCGAAAAATTGAATATTTTGGAGGAAATATGAATGACCTCACAAAAATGGCTCTACAGCACCACCTAACATGTGAAGTCAATGGGGAGTGGCACACGCTTACTTTCACATAGAAAGATGAAAATCGGGTAAGATGTTGATCATGTCAAGACATGCAAAAAACTCCACAGAAGTGATGGTCTACACCCAACAGGAAGTCAGTCATTTTGGCAGGAAGTGGCAGTGACCCGATTTCCACCTCTCGCAATTGACACATATTTAATTGAACTTGTCCAAGGGTTTTTCTCCGATCGAGCTCATTTGTGGCGACAATCATCTATACCCATGTGCCATTAAAAGTTATTGAAAACTGTTCCAAAAGCTCGATGGTTTGGCCATAGGGACGTGGCAAAGTTTGATTCCTCGCCATGATAATTCTATAACCATTCTGACGGCAGTAACTCTGGTATGCATTGTCAGATTTCAACCAAATTCAGTATTATGGATATCAGTCCGATTCCAAACAGTTCTATAGAACATTCATAGAAATCTATAGCGCCACCTATAGGAGGAAGAAAGTTTGCATCATGTTTTTTTTAATACCTCGGGAATGCAATATCGGACTGGCACCAAGATAGGTATGATGTATAAGGGTATGCCTCCAAACAATTACAGCTGTGAATATTCATAAGCAGCAATAGTGCCCTCTCTGGAAGACATGAAGGTTACACCAAAGGTTTTCTTCAATATCTCTGAAATAAATAGTCTGATTGGTACCATTTATGGTGACAATCATCTATACCCATGTGCCATCAAAAGCTGTTGAAAACTTAAAAAAAAATACTGATAATTTCTATAATAAAGAATGACATAGCAACAGTGCCCCCTACAGCCAATGGACAGGAAGTTGCCATAACTCGCATGCCATACTCACACGCCACTTGCCAGAATGACATGCAATTTTCTGAGGTTTATCAGACCACCTGGTTGATCGTAAGTACTCATCACCTTTAGCATGGCATCACTGCTGTTACCATGAAAACGCCCTCCTTGCCATTCAATCCGTGATCTTGTTGGGATGGTTGGGAATGACCTGGAGTCATGAAATCTGAAACATAGGTTGAGGTGACTGTCATATGTAGTCCTATATGGGTGGGCAACATATAACTGACAGGGAAGTGTTGCCATGGTGACATGGCAAAGGTTGACTCATCGTCATGGAACACCGGAAAGCTGTAACTTGGACAAACTTTGTCTGATTTTCACCAAATTTTCTACGATGGATATTAGTCCCGCTCCACACGCTCCTACATAAAAATGATTGACAAAAGTTATAGTAGTAGTAGTAGATTAGTTTATTTGACAGGGACAGTGCAATAAACATAGACAATTAATCAAAGAGCGCCACCTACTGCTCACAGGAAGTACTGCACCAAACGGTTTACTTTATTATTCACGACGACGGTAAATTTTCTGAGCCAGCTAGGTATGACGGGCGCCGGGGGTCATGGTTGTGTGTGTGTGTGTGGGGGGGGCAAAGGCCTGCTTACAGCTGCTTGCAGCTTTAATTAGGGCCTGTGCCACTGACAAAGTCAGCGGGCGAGAGCTCTATTGTAATTGTTAGATTTTTTTTTTCTTCTTCTCCATCTAAGATCTCATTTTTGGGGTAGTGAATGTGCATGAAAACTCACCATTTTTTGCAGGAACCTCAAGACTGGCAAAAAATTGAATATTTTGGAGGAAATATGAATGACCCCTCAAAAATGGCTCTACAGCGCCACCTAACATGTAAAGTCCGGGACATATCACTGTTAAACAACGACACTGCAGCAAAGACATTGAGTTGCTAGCTGTTAGCATGAGGCCTACATATCTCCCGAGAGAACACTCACACGTGATCTGCATTGTTGTTTATGCAAATCCGACGGCGAACGCTGGGACAGCGCGTGACGTCATCCATTCAGTAACCAGCAGGCTGCAGACAGAACACCCAGATGCTCTTCTCCTCATCTCAGGCGATTTCAACCACGTTTCACTGTCTCCCATTCTGCCCACTTTCACCCAGTATGTCACATGCCACACTAGAGACAATAAAACACTGGATTTGTTCTACGCAAACACTAAGGAGGCGTACACCTCATCACAACTCCCCCCACTTGGGAGATCGGATCACAACTTGGTTCATCTCCGACCGGTGTACAAACCCCTAGTGCACAGACAACCTCCGGCCATGCACACTGTGGAGTTATGGTCTGAGGAGACAATGGACACTCTAAAGGACTGTTTTGAAGCCACTGCCTGGAAGCAGCTCTGCGATCCACATGGTGAGGACATCGATGGCCTCATTCACACCTTCACGGGCTACCTCAGCTTCTGTGTGGACAAATCCGTTCCCACCAAGACCATACGGCGTCACTCAAACAACAAACCCTGGATCAACCCTGAGATAAAAACACTTCTGAGAGAGAAGAAGAGGATCTTCAGGTCAGGGAACAGGGAGATGCTGAAGTCCGTACAGAGGGAGCTGAGGAGAAAGATCAGAGAAGGCAAGGACAGCTTCAGGAAGAAGATGGAGGACAAGATGCAACAGAGCGACATCAGCGGGGTCTGGAGAAACCTCAAAACCATCTCGGGGCTCCAGAATACCTCCCCCCAGGCCACGGGGGGCAGGGAGTGGGCGAACAACCTGAATCTGTTTTTCAATAGATTTGACCAACCGCCCTCCCCCCTGTCTGCACAACAACCACTGCTGCCTCTAAGAAATCTAGTCCTGCTACCCACTCCCCACTCCACCGACACCCCCCCCCACTCCCAACACACAGCCCCCCATCCTGACCCTGACCAAGACCCAGGTGAGGACGGAGCTGAGGAAGATCAAGGCGAGGAAGGCGTTGGGACCGGACGGCATCAGCGCAAAGCTCCTCAAGTCCTGTGCAGACCAGCTGTGTGGGATTGTGACGTATATCTTCAACATGAGCCTGAAACTGGGGAGGGTACCACAGCTGTGGAAAACATCTTGTGTGGTACCTGTACCAAAAACTTCCCACCCCAAAGACCTGAACAGCTTCAGACCGGTGGCCTTGACGTCCCACTTGATGAAGACCCTGGAGAGACTGCTCCTTGCTCATCTCCGCCCCCTGGTGGAACCAGCGATGGATCCACTCCAGTTCGCCTACCAGCATGGCATTGGGGTGGAGGATGCGGTGATCTTCCTCCTTCACCGTTCTCTGTCTCACCTGGAGAAGCCCGGGAATATGGTGAGGATCATGTTCTTTGACTTCTCCAGTGCTTTCAACACCATCCAACCGATGATCCTGAAGGACAAGCTGCTGCGCGCAGGGGTGGACCAGCACCTGTCATCATGGATCCTGGACTACCTCACGAACCGGCCTCAGTTTGTGAGAACCCGGGACTGTGTTTCCGACACGATCATCAGTAGCACGGGGGCCCCCCAGGGAACGGTGCTGGCTCCCTTCTTGTTCACTCTTTATACTGCGGACTTCTCACACAACACAACACATTGCCATCTACAGAAGTTCTCTGATGACTCTGCGATCATTGGTCTCATCTCCAGCGGAGATGAAGCTGAGTACAGAGGGCTTATCCAGGACTTTGTGGACTGGTGCCATCGGAACTGCCTCCAGATCAACGCGAGGAAAACTAAGGAGCTGGTGGTGGACTGCCGCAGGCATGGGCAGCCCCTCACAGCACCAGTAAATATACAGGGAACAGACATCGAGATGGTGACATCCTACAAGTACCTGGGTATTCATCTGAACAATAAACTAGACTGGTCACACAATACTGACGCACTCTACAAGAAGGGACAGCGCAGGCTGTTCCTGCTGAGGAGACTCAGGTCTTTTGGTGTACAAGGGGCGCTGCTGAAGTCATTCTATGACACGGTGGTGGCATCAGCCATCACTTTTGGAGTGGTCTGCTGGGGCAGTGGCATTACTGCAGCCGATAGGAAGAGACTGAACAAACTGATTAAGAAAGCTAGCTCTGTCCTGGGGCAACGCCTTGATCCGATGGAGGAGATAGGAGAGAGAAGGACGGTGGCTAAACTGTCATCTCTGCTGGAGTCCGAGTTCCACCCTATGCAGGACATACTGGATGCACTGAGGAGCTCATTTAGCAGCAGACTACATCATCCCAGGTGCACAACCGAGAGGTTTCGTAGGTCCTTCCTACCAACGGCTGTCAGACTGTACAACCTAAGCAGGGCTGCTCGCAGAGATAGCAAAAAGACGTAACAAACTAATAGTTTTTAAATGCAAAAGATGCAATAGACTTACACAATGGTCCTCTCCGGCATACAACTAGGAACATACCGGTCGCTATGGAGGGTGAGAATATGTATGGGCACATAATCATACCATGTAGGATAACTAAATAGACGGTTATGCTGTTTCATCCCACCTAGCAACAATGCTCTGCACTGGGTGTGTTTATATTTATATATCTATATATTTATTCCATCTAGCTACATTGCTCCGCACTGTGTGTGTTTATATACTTGCATATTTATTCCACCTAGCTGCAATGCTCCATACTGTGGGTGTTTATATATTTACATATTTATTCCATCTAGCTACAATGCTCTGCACTGTGTGTTCATATATTCATATATTTATTCCATCCAGCTACAATGCTCTGCACTGTGTGTCTGTGTCTGTGTGTGTGTGTATATATATATTTTATAGTAATATGTACATATGTATATTAGCTGCTCTTGCTTGCTTGTTTTTTCTTGCCTTCTGATTGTTGCTCTGAGTGTTGCTATCCCTGTGCTGTTGCAATCCTGGAATTTCCCCGTTGTGGGACTAATAAAGGCTTATCTTATCTTATCTTATCTTATCTTAAGTCAATGGGAAGTGGCACACGCTTACTTTCGCGTAGAAAGATGAAAATCGGGTGAGATATTTATCATGTCAAGACATGCAAAAAACTCAATAGAAGTGATGGTCTACACCCAACAGGAAGGCGGCCATTTTGGCACTAAGTGGCAGTGATCTGATTTTCACCTCACGCAACCGACGTGTATTTGATCGAACTCGTCCTAGGGTTTTTGTCCGATTGACCTCATTTGTGGTGACAATCATCTATACCCATGTGCCATTAAAAGTTATTGAAAACTTTTCTTAAAGCTCGACGGTTTGGCCGTAAAAAAAGTTTGATGCCTCGCCATGATCATTCTATGACCATTGTGATGGCAATAACTCTGGTATGCATTGTTAGATTTAAACCAAATTCAATATGATGGATATAAGTCCAATTCCAAACAGTTCTATAGAACAATATTCATAGAAATCTACAGCGCCGTGTAGTGGTTAAAGGAAGAATTGCTGAAAACTGTTTTATTACTCACACGCCACTTGCCAGAATGGCGTGAAATTTTCTGAGATTCATCAGACCACAGAGATGATCATAACTGCACATCAAATTTACCATGACATCACACTTGTTACCATGGACACGCCCTCCTTGCCATTCAATCCATGATCTTATGGGGAGGGTTTGGAAGGTCCTGGAGTCATGAAATTTGGAGCATAGGTAGATGTGACTGTCATCTACATAACAGATAGGTAAGTGTTGCCATGGCGACATGGCGAAGGCCGACTCCTCGCCATGGAACATTGGAAAGTTGTAACTTGGACAAACTTTGTCTGATTTTCACCAAATCTTCTACGATGCATATTAGTCCTGCCCCACATGCTCCTACATAAAAATGATTGACAAAAGTTATAGTGCCACCTACTGCTCACAGGAAGTACTGTGCCAAACGGTTTACTTTATTATTCATGCAGCGCTTGCTGCGACAACGGGAAATTTTCTGAGCCAGCTAGGTATGACGGGCGTCGGGTTCCGCGGTTGTGCGGGGGGCAAGGGCCTGCTTACAGCTGCTTGCAGTTTTAATTTATGTTACATTTGGATCATTTTGATTATAGACCACACACAAGTGCACCTGCATTAAGGAAATAAATAATTTAAAGTACAGCCCTTCACTGAAGCCTAATTCTTTAACGGGAATTGAGTCCATATTCTACCAACTCAACCAGAGTTAGTCATAGCAGTGAACTGACTCCATAATAGATGTATTAAAATGGATTTGATAAAATGCTATGACAGAATCAATATATAATGAAAAATGACAATAATAAAGCTTATGATGAATTCTTAATGATATTTACATTATTGTATGACAAAAACTGTCCAAGAAATACAGGAGAACTCATAAATACTATATTACATAGATGTCTACAATATGACAAAATGTATCTAAAAAGAAAAACTCACTATTGAGAGAATTTATACAATATAGAACTAAAGATGCAGAAGATAAATTAAAGAAATATAAAAAACAAAATCAATATTATGGATATTTGTATGAAGGAATTTTACAGTAAAATATTTGAAAACAGTAAAGTAATATTAAAGGTACATGCATTACAATATACTTAGCTTCAATATTTTATTTGAAATGATAACAGTATTAACAAATGAATATGATAGTGAGTTCAACATAGTCTGTATTTTGGAAGTGTTGGGCTAAAGATGGCAACATCCACCGTGACATCCATAGATAATAACAGTGATTTTATAGTAAGAAATCCAAGATAAATCTTGATTAAAACAGTTGAAGAGAAATAAATTAGAGATATTGTTAATAAATATTAAAACAAAACACAAACTGATTGTGATGACACAGATACAAAAACAGCAAAACAGGTGATTGTGGGAATTTCCAAACTACTAACTCACATCTACAACTTATCATTCCAAATGTGACAATTTCCTACCTGTAGCAGAACTCATAAAAGAAATCACAAATTCCACAAAAACACATTTAAAGTTGATGTATTCCTTGACAAAAAAAACTTCATCTAAAAAAAAAAAATACAATGCATGCCATACATGCACTGTATGTAATGTATGAAAGGCATTTCACTGCCTGTTTTTCCTTTGTTCATCAGCTCACAATGCGCTTTTGCCGTTTATTTACCATTTTAACTTATTATTTTTTTTCATTTACATGTTCAAAATAAAGTATTCAATCAAATAATGAGTTACTAAGAGACAAATGTAAGAAATGGCATCTGCTACATTTAATTTTTATGGTGGGGGTAGTGATGGGACTTCCAGCGCCGGAGCTTCGGAGTATGCATTAAATAATCCAGGAAATATTTGGCGAAGCGCATTTTAAGGCGTGTATTGCTGACGTATGTGATGACATCGGAAGCCTCGCCGGCCAGTTGTATCACATGACTGGGTCAGGAAACGGTGAATGATTTTGCACACAACATGTTATCAAGTGAGCAGCGATACACAGTGGAAATCCCCGTCCCTCACCTTTTGTGTTGTCAATCTTTGACTGCGTATGGGATTTGTCGCAGCCAATCTTCACTGTCAGATGGAGCCAGCACTAAAAAGATGGACTTTCTCCCGTTTGGGAACATTTTGATCACATTTCTCCCAGTAAGGTATTCACAGTTATTAAGTTGGGTGCATTTTTCACAAATAGTGGATATTTCCTGTAATTTATTTATTTTAGATTTTTATTTGCAAAGTGAAGAGTCTGTTGTGTTTCAAAGAGCTTGGATACAGCAGGAACACATCATCTATGCTGAGGCACTATTGTGCCCTGCATGAGAATAAGGACAACAGAAGTGAACTGAGCTCAGGTAAGACATTTGAAAAAACAATCAGGTAGCAGACTGTGGCGTTATCTAGATGACACCGTCAATCAAACAATGAGACAAAATGTCCATGCTGATGCAACAACTGAAGTGCAGCATGACATGACTGAACCCAACATTGGAAGACAACAAGACCAACTAATGTACTGGGAAAGACAAGAACATGTCTTCTCTGCACTGTACAAACTTGCAGTAGCCTTCCTTTGCACACCTGTATCCTGTGTGCAAAAAAAAAAATTTAAAAAAAAATTGCCTTAGTCAAAAGACTGTTGAAAAGTTATTATTTCTTAATAAAAATGCATAAGTAGCACAAGCACACCAAGTAACACACGCACATTCACTGTAGTGACCCCAGTTTTATTATTTCTTTTTTCCTTTATGATCATTGATATTTCTTAAAAAAAAAAAAAACAAAACAGTACATTTATTGCAAGGGAAAAAAATACACATCAAACCAATAATGCCCTTGTAAAAATCTGCATGTTGTATACTTTTTGTCCAGTAGATGGCTTAGTAGAGCAAATAAAGTTTCACATGAGACTTCATCCATATGAACCAATTTGATGAAAAGCTTTGAGGCTTCAAGAAAGCCTCATCTGGCCATCACTAGTGGGAGGACCCTCCAGACTGACAACAATTTGCCCACCTCATCAAAAATGCTTATGATGTCCATGAATGCAGCACATTATACAGTACATGTGTAATGACAATAAAGTTGAATCTCATCTCATCTCATCTCACATTAAAGATTAGGGGGCTGAGGGTTCAAAAAGAATGAATAAGCAGATGATCTGATGGTAGACTTTCTTACCAAACTGATATACAGTGGTGTGAAAAAGTGTTTGCCCCCTTCCTGATTTCTCATTTTTTGTATGTGTGTTACACTTAAATGTTTCAGATCATCAAACAAATTTAAATATTAGACAACGATAACACAAGTAAACAAAAAATGCAGTTTTTAAATGAAGATGTTCATTATTAAGAGAAAAAAAACAAACCTACATGGCCCTGTGTGAAAATGTGATTGCCCCCTAAACCTAATAACTGGTTGGGCCACCCTTAGCAGCAACAACTGCAATTACGCGTCTGCGATAACTGGCAATGAGTCTTTTACAGCGCTGTGGAGGAATTTTGGCCCACTCATCTTTGCAGAATTGCTGTAATTCAGCCCCATTGGAGGGTTTTCGAGCATGAACCGCCTTTTTTAAGGTCATGCCACAGCATCTCAATCAGATTCAGGTCAGGACTTTGACTAGACCACTCCAAAGTCTTTGTTTTGTTTTTCTTAAGCCATTCAGAGGTAGACTCGCTGGTGTGTTTTGGATCATTGTCCCGCTGCAGAATCCAAGTGCGCTTCAGCCTGAGGTCACGAACAGATGGCTGGACATTCTCCTTCAGGATTTTTTGGTAGACAGCAGAATTCATGGCTCCATTTACCACAGCAAGTCTTTCAGGTCCTTTTTTTTTTTTTTTTTTTTAATGTAAACATGCTTGGCAATAAAAGCTTTCTGATTCTGAAGCAGCAAAACAGCCCCAGACCATCACACTACCACCACCATATTTTACTGCTGGTATGATGTTCCTTTTCTGAAATGTTGTGTTACTTTTACGCCAGATGTAATGGGACACGCACCTTCCAGAAAGTTCAACTTTTGTCTCGTCAGTCCACAGAGTATTTTCCCAAAAGTCTTGGGGGATCATCAAGATGTTTTCTGGCAAAACTGAGACAAACCTTTATGTTCTTTTTGCTCAGCAGTGGTTTTCGTCTTGGAACTCTGCCATGCAGGCCATTTTTGCCCAGTCTCTTTCTTATGGTGGTCATGAACACTGACCTTAATTGAGGCAAGTGAGGTCTTTGGATGTTGTTGTGGGGTGTTTTGTGACCTCTTGGATGAGTTGTCGCTGCACTCTTGGGATAATTTTGGTCGGCCAGCCACTCCTGGGAAGGTTCACCACTGTTCCATGTTTTCGCCATTTGTGGATAATTTGTTTTTTTTTTTTTTTTAACTTATTTTGTACCCGTAGGTAGATTTGTTCTGCAGTCCGGTGACAAGCCACCAGCTGCCGGTCGCTGCATGTGCAAGCGCCCCTTAACTCCCTAACCTGCATGTTTTTGGCATGTGGGAGGAAACCGGAGAAATCCCGGAGTAAACCCACGCAAACACGGGGAGAACATGCAAACTCCACACAGATCACTGTTGTCCAGGGGCAGGGATCGAACCCACGATCCCCGCGATCCCCCGGCCGAGGGTAAACTGTGCTGCCGCGGTGCTAACCACTGCGCCACCGTGCAGCCCATAATGACTGTCACTGTGGTTCTCTGGAGTCCCAAAGCTTTAGAAATGGCTTTATAACCTTTTCCAGACTGATAAATCTCAATTACTCTTTTTTTTCCTCATTTGTTCCTGAATTTTTTTGGATCGCAGCATGATGTCTAGCTTTTGAGGATCGGTTGGTCTACTTCCCTTTGTCAGGCACGTCCTATTTAAGTAATTTGTTGTTTGAGAACAGGTATTGCAGTAACTGGGCCTGGGTGTAGCTAGCGAAATTGAACTCAGCTTTCCAAAGATGTGATAAACCACAGTTAATTTACGTTTTAACAGGGGGAACAATCACTTTTTCCACACAGGGCCATATAGGTTTGGATTTTTTTTTTACCCTTAATAATAAACACCTTCATTTAAAAACTGCATTTTGTGTTTACTTGTGTTATCTTTGTCTAATATTTAAATTTGTTTGATGATCTGAAACATTTAAGTGTGAGAAACACACAAAAAAAGAGATATCAGGAAAGGGGCAAACACTTTTTCACACCACTGTATATTTACATTAAATCTGCAGAAATGTAAAGAAAATTTAATTCATAAAAGAGACCATCCTGAAAATAAAGATCTTAAGACATTACTGGACTACAGCACCTCAACTCTGAGTTCTCATATGATAAATTAAAACACTGACTGAAGTGTTTCCCACATATTTTACTTGACTACGGCTTCTCACTTATGGGAACTCTCATATGAGTGTTCAAATGACCACAGTGAGTAAATCTCTTCCCACATGTTTCACAATGGCTTTTCTCACCGTTTTATTTATTTATATCTCACTTCATTATAAGTGCAATGGGCCCCAACCAGGGGTCTATAGTTACACTTTAAATCACAAAGCTCTATATCCGAGGGCTCTCTTCAAGATAGAGACTGTTCCTCTTATTGCTGAGATCTGTATTTCACAGATGCTAGGACAGCCGGGTATTGCCTGTAGATATTTTTTTAGGTTTTTCTTCACCATCCCAGTTGCTCCCACCACCACAGGTATTATATCTGCTTCCTGCAGATTCCAGGTGCTCCTTAGGTCGTTTTTGAGGTCTTGATATTTTGTTATTTTTTCTCTTTCTGCTCTGTTGAGGCCGTAGTCGTTCGGTATGGTTACATCTATTATTTTGGCAGTTTTGTCCTTTTTGTTTAAGATAACTATGTCTGGTTTTATTGCTCCTCCTTCAATGTGTCTTCCAGTTGGGATTTCCTTGTCATAATAGATGGTGGTATCTCCGTTGGCACTGACTGGCTCTGGATCGTGTTCCCATACTGGTCCTTTTACTTCTATTTTTAACTCTTTGCATATTTTCCAGTGTATGTAACAGCAGATCTTGTTGTGGCGAGCAGTGTAGTGTCCATCGGCCATGAGGACCTGGCAACCGGAGAGAAGGTGGCTTGTACTCGACATTTGTCACTCTGTGACAATCCTGCCATTTTTTTAAAACCATTGGTTAGAAGTCCCTGGTCTTGTGCTCCAACCACTAGTCTCTCCTCGTCGTATCCCAGATCTCCATTCCTGATCCAGCGCAATGTCTCTTCCCTATCAATATAATCCCTATTGAGTTCCTCCTGGAAACGTCCTGCTCACTTATGTTGTTTCCATCTTTCTTTTCTTTCCTCCTGTGTCCTTTTGCTGTATTTTTCTCTCGTCTTTCTAGCTATTTTTGTTGCTGGGTTTTGCTGACTGGCTTTCATGTTATCTAGTAAATCTCCTGCAAAGGTCTCGGCTTGTTTAGTTATGGATGTGTTGATACTGAGGGTTTCATGATGTTGGGTGACCTTTTCCACCGTCTCATCATTGGCGCTTTTTAGGTATTGACCAATGCTTATTATTGTTGCCCTGTAGGCCTGGTTTATATCAATTAGGCCCAGCCCTCCCTCTTTACGTGGCATATATATCCTATCTAGGCATTGGTTTCTGTATGTTACCTTATGAAGGGTTAGGGTCTTCCTGGTCCAAACATCCAACTTGTCCAGTTCCCCCTGTGGCCAGTCTATCACCCCAAATCCATATGTGGCAACTGGTACTGCCAACTGGTTTATTGCAGTGATCTTATTTTTAGGTGTTAAATTTGATTTACAGATTTTCTTTAGGCGATGTTGGTATTCTTTTTTGACCATTTCCCTCATTTTTCTGTGTTCAATAGTTGTGTTTTCTTCTATGCCCAGATATTTATATGCTGATTCCCCTGCCAGGTCTTTGATATGCTTATTGTCTTCTATTTGGATGTTTTCTGATGCTGTTTTCTTTCCTTTTCTTATTGTACATTTTGCACACTTGTCAAGTCCAAATTCCATGCAGATGTCTTTTGAAAACATGTGAACGGTACTGACAAGTTGATTCAGTTTCTGTTCAGATTCTGTGTAGAGCTTGAGGTCGTCCATGTAGAGCAGATGATTCACTCTCTTGCTCCCTTTTCTTGTTCTGCCTTTGCTTAAGTCATACCCGATGTCAAGGTCTGATAAGATTTTGCTTAAGGGGTCAATACACAGACAGAAGAGCAGTGGCGAGAGGCTGTCCCCCTGGAATATTCCTCGCTGGATCCTGATGTCTGGGATTGTTATTTGTCCTTCTTTGTGGTTAAGCGTAATTGTGGTTTTCCACTTAGCCATCTGGACCTCCAGAAAAGTTTTAATCTCTGGGCTGATGTTATACAGCTCCAGACAGCGTATTATCCAGGAGTGTGGGATGCTGTCGAATGCCTTTTTCTCCAGTGTGAATTCTCTTGTGTCTTTTCAAACTACCATGGTGAGTAAATCTACTCCCACATGTTTCACAAGAAAATGGTTTCTCACCAGTGTGAATTCTCATGTGCGTTTTCAAAGTACTACTGTCATTAAATCTTCGCCCACATATTTCACAAGACAATGGCTTCTCACCAGTGTGAATTCTCATGTGAGTTTTCTCAACATGCCGATTAAATCTTTTTCCACATGTTACACAAGAAAATGGCTTCTCACCTGTGTGAATTCTCACGTGTCTTTTCAAAATATAACGTTCTTTAAAACTTCGCCCACATGTTTCACAAGAATATGGCTTCTCACCTGTGTGACTTTTTATGTGACTTTTTAATTGACCCAGTGTAGTAAATCTCTTCCCACATGTTTCACAAGAATATGGCTTCTCACCTGTGTGCGTTCTCATGTGAATTTTCAAAAGACCAGAGTGAGTAAAGCTCTTCCCACATGTTTCACAAGAAGATGGCTTTTCACCTGTGTGTCTTCTAATGTGAATTTTCAAAGAACCACTGCGATTAAATCTTTGCCCACATGTTCCACAAGAAAATGGTTTCTCACCTGTGTGAATTCTCTCATGACGTGCTAACTTATGCTTATCCTGGAATCTTTTCCCACACATGTTGCAAACATGGGACCTAACTATGTAACGTTTCTTCTTCTGAGACTCATTTTTACAGTCTTTGCCATTAACAGAAAATTTTACAGACTTTTCACCTGTGTCAGTATTACACTGATTCTCTGACATGGAGGAGTTGTCTACACTGTTACTGTCACTTCTGTTTCTGTGAAGTCTCTTCTTTGGCTTTGGCTCTTCATGTTTACTTGATCCTATGTTTACATTCCTACCTGCTCTCTTGTCTTGGCTTTCAGTGTCAGAGTTGTGAGAGAGGAGCTGCTTACTGTTGGGCTCAGTTTCACTGTTGTCATTGTCCTCATCATTAGGAGTCACCATGAAGGTATCACTCTCTTGTTTCAGTCCAAAGTGTTCTTGCTTCTGACTGGTACAGAATTCTTCCTCTTCCTCTTTAACCTGTGAAGCATCTTGTTCTTCCTGGTCCAGACTGGAGTTCCTCTCCTGCTGACAGAGCTGCTGGACAGTGAGAACCTCCTCCTCGTTACAATCATGTAGCTTTAGAGCATCTGTAAGAAGAGATAGACACAAAAATGTTAGTTATAGCAGAGCTAGAAAGTATAAATACACTGATTGGCCAAAAATAGTCACCACCTGGCAACAAATAGTTCTGATCCTTACATCTGATAATTACAGTAGTGATGAATCTGTTTCAGATTCAACAAGTTATTTTAAGGGGAAAAAATTATTTTTCCACATTATGACATGGTTCCTCGAGGTCTAACAGGGATTCAGTATCAAAATTTTACTTTTTCAGTACTTTTACACATGAATTTGTCTATCTGGAGTGTCTATTAACAAAGTAGTGCAGTGGTTTAGATCTTATTTATCTGATAGGTTCCAGTTTGTTCATGTCAATAATGAGTTTTCTTCCAACTCAAAGCTCAGTAGGGCCTAGCACAGGGATCTGTGCTAGGCCCTACTCAAGCTAGCTCTGTCCTGGGGCAGCGCCTTGACCCAGTGGAGGAGATGGGAGAGAGAAGGATGGTGGCTAAACTGTCATCTCTGCTGGAGTCCGAGTTCCACCCTATGCAGGACACACTGAATGTACGAAGGAGCTCATTTAGCAGTAGACTACATCATCCTAGGTGCACAACAGAGAGGTTTCGCAGGTCCTTCATACCTACGGCTGTCAGACTGTACAACCTAAGCAGGGCTGCTCGCAGAGATAGCAAAAAGACGTGACAACCTAATAGTATTGAATGCAAAAGACGCAATAGACTTACACAATGGTCCCCTCCGGTATACAACTAGGAAAAGACCGGTCGCTACGGAGGGTGAGAATATGTATGGGTACGTAATCATACCATGTAGGATAACTAAATAGACGGTGGTGCTGTTTCATTCCATCTAGCTACAATGCCCCGCACTGTGTGTTTATATATTTATATATTTCAGAATCAGAATCAGAATAAGTTTATTGCCAAGCACATTTACAAGTAAATAACAGGTAAATATACGAGGAATTTGACTTGACACTGAAAACGTCATAAATGACATTCTCAATGACGCGGCGAGCCGTGGAGGCGCCTGTCAGCAGGAGGGGAACAGTAGGCAGTGGGGGAAGGGGAGGGTGGACACAGTAGGAGAGAGAAAAAAGCATTGTTGATCAGAATAAAGTTCATATATGACCGATATTATGATTACAAGAAAAAAACTCTCAATGCACAATTAGCAGACAATAGAATCCACACAATGACACAAAGAGAGCAGTGAGTGAATGTCTTCATCAGTCAGTATAAATGGATCAGTATGTGTGAGTTGGGTGCAATCAGTGGCAAATCAGTTAGGTGGACAACAATAGTCTCTTCCTCAGCAGATGTTATGACTACAGTCTGAAGCAAAGGCACGTGTCCTTGAGCACGGCAGATGGAATAGTTGAGCCAGACAGCTGTCCTTGAGAGTCAGATGCTGCCCGCCAGTGTTATGAAAACATTATACTGTTGATTATCGGGAGGACTGAATGCTGAGGGGTGCCGAAAAAAACAGGTCGAATAGCACTGACTTCAGAGAAAAAACTTCCTATTCTCTTACGGATTCAGTGCTCCAATTCCATCATGGCCAGGCATTGAAATCGATTCGTGAACAGCTCTCAGCGTGATCGTGATGTAATCCATTTTCCTGTACAGTTCTCCATTGGCCGCTGTCAGAGTCCTGCCCAGTTGGTCAATTTGATGAGTGAGCTTCGCCGGGTCCACTTTTTGATAAGCTCTGTCCATCTTCTTCAATTTGCGGTGCACCAGAACAATCCCAAAGCCAATCAGTAGAATTCCGATGACCATTGCTCCGAAAAGATATAAATCTTCAATATCTTCAATATAAAGATCACACAGGCACAAGAGTTTCCAATTGCTTGTGTCCTTTAAATAACCCGCAGCAGCAGTTCCTGCAGGACAGATAAGCTCCCCCGGGCCCGATTTCCTTGTTGAAAAAACAGTGTCAATTGCGTTCAAAGCCCAGCTTATTAAATCCATAATTTCGTTAGATAAATCAGCAGTAAAGACACACAGACACAGACGATAGCAAGCTGGGATCCAGTCAGTTAGGGAGGGAGAGAGAGATAGGGAGCCGGAGCGGGGAAGAAAAGCGTCTGCTCTCTTTGGAGGGCGGAAGTGTTTATTCCATCTAGCGACAATGCTCCACACTGTGTGTTTATATATTTACATATTTATATTTACATATTTATTCCATCTAGCTACAATGCTCCGCACTGTGTGTTTATATATTTATTCCATCTAGCAACAATGCTCCACACTGTGTGTTTATATATTTACATATTTATTCCATCTAGCTACAATGCTCCGCACTGTGTTTATATATTTACATATTTATTCCATCTAGCTACAATGCTTCGCACTGTGTGTGTTTATATATTTACATATTTATTCCATCTAGCTACAATGCTCCGCACTGTGTGTTTATATATTTACATATTTATTCCATCTAGCTACAATGCTCCGCACTGTGTGTTTATATATTCATATATTTATTCCATCTAGCTTCAACGCTCTACACTGTATGCGTTTATATATTCACATATTTATTCCATCTAGTTACAATGCTCCGCACTGTGTGTGTTTATATATTCATATATTATTCCATCTAGCTACAATGCTCCACACTGGGTGTTTATATATTTATATATTTATTCCATCTTGCTACAATGCTCCGCACTGTGTGTCTATATATTTATGTTTATATGTACATATGTATACTTGCTGCGCTTGTTTTTTCTTGCCTTCTGATTGTTGCTCTGAGTGTTGCTATCCCTGTGCTGTTGCAATCCTGGAATTTCCCCATTGTGGGACTAATAAAGGCTTATCTTATCTTATTATTAGAAAGCACTGAATACATTTTCATTGTTATGCAGATGACACACAATTATACCTGTCAATGAAGCCAGATGAGAGTAATCAATTAGCCAAGTTAGAAGCCTGTCTTAAGGAAATCAAAGACTGGATGACTTGTAATTTCCTGCTATTAAATTTAGATAAGACTGAAGTCATTCTTGTTGGTCCAAAAAAACCTTAGAAATACCTTTCCAAATCAAACTTTTAGTTTGGATGCGGTTACTCTTTCTCTTAATAGCTCTGTGAGGAACCTTGGAATTATTTTTGATCAGGATCTGTCCTTCAATTCACATATTAAATTTGTTTCTAAGACTGCCTTCTATCATTTGCGTAATATTGCCAAGATTAGGAGCATCTTGTCTCAGAGTGATGCTGAGAAACTGATCCACGCTTTTGTTAGCTCTAGATTAGATTATTGCAACTCTTTACTATCAAGTTGTCCTAAAACATCTTTAAAAAGTCTTCAGTTGATCCAAAATGCTGCAGCAAGAGTTTTAACAGGTATTACCGGAGTGGTGGCTCAGTTGGTAGAGCATCTGCCCCACACCCGGGAGGCAGGGGTTCAAATCCCGGCCGGGTCATGCCAAAGACCATATAAAAGTGGAACTTCCTGCCGTCCAGCTTGGTGCTCAGCAATAATGGAATGGAGGAGGGAAATTTGTGGCGGTGCCTTGCATGGCAGCGGCCCTCTGATTCTACACTTGGGGTGTGTGTGATTAACACAGTAGATAGGTAAAACACAATCTCATTCTACTGTACATGATTGGTTGTACAGTTGAATGACAATAAAGGGTGATTTAATTTAATTTAGAAAGAGAGATCCTATCTCTCCCGTTCTGGCCTCCCTTCATTGGCTTTGTTACGTCTAAATGCCTTAAACCCCCAGTTCTTTTATATGAAGGCCAAATAACCAGACTGAGAGATGAAGTATACTTTCAATTATTTTACTGAAAGTGAGATATGGATACAAGCAGCGCTGGAACACAACTCTTTAGGAAAATACCCCCAGAGAGTGTTACCCAAAAAATGGGCCCTATAGTTTTTATAAAGCTTAACCACTCCCTCATGCAAGAGGGAGGGGTTTTACCTCATTGTATCAATACACTTCTGCTTATGTGGCAGCTCGGCTGTGTGCAGAACTGATTCTAACTGATTTCAGCAAATGAATTATAGGGTGTAAACTAAACTCTGCAGTGTAGCGTGTGAAGCAAGCAGATAAAGTGTGAGAAAGACAGAGCAATCATGTCATTTTACTGACAGCTTCCCATAGAGTTTAGAATTAAGTTTAAAATCCTTCTTCTCACTTTCAAAGCTCTAAACAATCAGGCCCCTTTTAATTTAAAAGATCTGATACTACCCTATTATCCTAACAGAGCACTACGCTCCCAAAATGCTGGATTACTTGTAATACCTAGAATCTCCAAAAGTAAGATGTGAGGCAGAGCTTTCAGTTATCAAGCTCCTCTCCTGTGGAATGCAGCTGCCAATCTGGATTCGGGAGTCAGACTCGATCTCTGTTTTTAAGAATAGGGTTAAAACCTTCCTTTTTGATATAGCACATACAGTGGGGCAAGAAAGTATTTAGTCAGCCACCAATTGTGCAAGTTCTACCACTTAAAAGACGAGAGAGGTCTCCAATTTTCATCATAGGTATACTTCAACTATGAGAGACAAAATGAGGAAAAAAAAAATCCAAAAAAATCACATTGTCTGATTTTTAAAGAATTTATTTGCAAATTATGGTGGAAAATAAGTATTTGGTCACCTACAAACAAGCAAGATTTCTGGCTCTCACAGACCTGCAACTTCTTCTTTAAGAGGCTCCTCTGTCCTCCACTCGTTACCTGTATTAATGGCACCTGTTTGAACTCGACTCGTTATCAGTATAAAAGACACCTGTCCACAACCTCAAACAGTCAGACTCCAAACTCCACTATGGCCAAGACCAAAGAGCTGTCAAAGGACACCAGAAACAAAATTGTAGACCTGCACCAGGCTGGGAAGACTGAATCTGCAATAGGTTAGCAGCTTGGTGTGAAGAAATCAACTGTGGGAGCAATTATTAGAAAATGGAAGACATACAAGACCACTGATAATCTCCCTCGATCTGGGGCTCCATGCAAGATCTCACCCCGTGGGGTCAAAATGATCACGAGAACGATGAGCAAAAATCCCAGAACCACACGGGGGGACCTAGTGAATGACCTGCAGAGAGCTGGGACCAAAGTAACAAAGGCTACCAACAGTAACACACTACACCGCCAGGGACTCAAATCCTGCAGTGCCAGATGTGTCCCCCTGCTTAATCCAGTACATGTCCAGACCCGTCTGAACTTTGCTAGAGAGCATTTGGATGATCCAGAAGAGGATTGGGAGAATGTCATATGGTCAGACGAAACCAAAATATAACTTTTTGGTAAAAACTCAACTTGTCGTGTTTGGAGGAGAAAGAACACCATACCTACTGTGAAGCATGGGGGTGGAAACATAATGCTTTGGGGCTGTTTTTCTGCAAAGGGACAAGGACGACTGATCCGTGTAAAGGAAAGAATGAATGGGGCCATGTATCATGAGATTTTGAGTGAAAACCTCCTTCCATCAGCAAGGGCATTGAAGATGAAACGTGGCTGATGAAACACACCGCCCGGGCAACGAAGGAGTGGCTTCGTAAGAAGAATTTCAAGGTCCTGGAGTGGCCTAGCCAGTCTCCAGATCTCAACCCCATAGAAAATCTTTGGAGGGAGTTGAAAGTCCGTGTTGCCCAGTGACAGGCCCAAAACATCACTGCTCTAGAGGAGATCTGCATGGAGGAATGGGCCAAAATACCAGCAACAGTGTGTGAAAACCTTGTGAAGACTTACAGAAAACGTTTGACCTCTGTCATTGCCAACAAAGGGTATATAACAAAGTATTGAGATGAACTTTTGTTATTGACCAAATACTTATTTTCCACCATAATTTGCAAATAAATTCTTTAAAAATCAGACAATGTGATTTTCTGGATTTTTTTTTCTCATTTTGTCTCTCATAGTTGAGGTATACCTATGATGAAAATTGGAGACCTCTCTCATCTTTTAAGTGGGAGAACTTGCACAATTGGTGGCTGACTAAATACTTTTTTACCCCACTGTAAATAGGGAGGGATCATGTGTCTCTGAACCCTCCCTTAGTTATGCTGCTAATACGTTTAGACAGCCGGGGGACCTCTAATAATGCACTGGGCTTCACTCCTTTCTTCACTCTCAATGAAATTTTTTTTTTTTTTTTGCTGGTCATTAACCACTTGCACTCCGGGCAATTTTCCTAAAAATGCCAAAAAAAAAAACGTGCCCAAAGTAAATAGAAAGCTGTTATTCAACCCTTTGCAGCATCTTCATGGGGTTGGTCTCATTTAAAAGAAAACACTTTGAATTTTTTGGCAAAAAAAACATAATCTCTCTACGTGCTCCGGCCACTGAGTTACAGTCATCTAAACATACTGAACTTGAAGAAAAAAAATTTGGACAGTGTTTTTTTGGATACAAATGCTTGTAAATAACACACAGCTGTCCGATCCGGCTGGAAAATGCAACAGAAATGTAGAACCAAGTGTTATCCAGCTGAGATCCAAATTTGGTAACAATACCACAAAAAATGAATATTTTACACAGCTTTGTTCTCAGGTAGTTCCCAGGCGTTATGGAACTGTGCCAAATTGTGCCAAATGGCACAGTTTGGAAAAACGTCTGTAACTTTTGAATAATTCAATGTAGAATCTTCATTTTAGGCTCTAATGAAAGGTCACACTCAGGGCTGTGTCTGTGTGTGTGTGTGTGGGCGGGGGGTCGTTTCCCCCCCCCCCCCGCTACCGAGGACCAAATTCGGCCCTCGCTACATGACGGAATACACTCTTTTTTCTTTTTTTTTTTTTCCTTGCATGTTTTCACAGCGGCTCCCCCCCCCCCCTCGCTACTGTGTGTGTGTGTGTGGGGGGGGGACCGTGAACGGACCGTGAACGCCCCCCCTCCTCGCTACAGAAGAGGGCCATCGCTACATGATGGAATAGACTGATATGCTTCCTCCCGCGGACCGGGGAGCGTTCGGACCGTGCCCCCCCCCCCCGCTCCTCTTTTGCAGCGGGGGGGGGGGGGGGGGCGTTCACGGTCCGAACACGGCAAATGAACCGTTTATCGCGGCGCACGCACTTCGTGCGCAGTACAGTTGTAATTTACCGATCGGTCAAAAGTCATTTTTGGATTACAGTTTTCAGGGATAAATAATTTAGCTTATAACACCTTACCTCTTCAAAGCAGCAGAGTCGTGGCGAACAGCTCTTCCCACGCGTCAGACGAACGCGACGCTGCTCCGCTCGTGGATCCCGATCAACATAATTCCATTACATATTGCCGTTTTGGCGAATGATTTACGACTTTTGTCGTCGGCCTCCGTCTATTCTGCTGGAATGAGTGCAGGTCCCACTTGTGGGTGTTTTCCATGCTGCTGGGTGAGCCTGAGTCTGTAGTAGATTTGTACAGAGTCCTTCTGCAGCAGTAAATATCGCTTCACCCAGCCAGAATTTCTGTGCTTCAATTGGCTCCTGCGTTCACAGTAGGAGGGTCCTCCTTCCTAGATTTTCATTCATTGGCTCCTCAAGGTTTCAGAAACCCAATTCAAGGCTCTTATTAGTCGAATGAGAGGTCAATCAGATGAACTAATCTGTTCGCGGCTGTGTTTGCAGATTTTTTTTTCAGTGGCGCTTGGAGGGCACACCACCTACACCATCACCATCAATATCCTTATCATGCGTCATGCGCACGAGGGCGCACGAGCGCGCTCTCGCGCGCCCTCGTGCGTCATAGGACGCAGAGACTTGCCCGCCCGCGGAACAACGGAGCGCAAGTGGTTAACAGCTGTTTGTTCTCTCCCATAGATTGAGTCCCCATCATGCAGTTTGCTCTCTACATGTCTGTTCTTTTCATCTTCTCTATCCCCTCACCCCCCAGCCAGTCGTAGCAGATGACTGCCCCTCCCTGCGCCTGGTTCTGCTGGAGGATTCTTCCTGTTAAAGGGGAGTTTTTCCTCTCCACCATCACCAAGCGCTTGCTCACAGGAGATCACCTGATTGCTGGGGTCTTTCTGCAATTGTGGGCGTTTCCCCTACAGTTGAAAGTGCTATGAGATGACTGTTGTTGTGAAATGGCGCTATATAAATAAAGTTGAATTGAATTGAATTAAATATAGAGTGAAGTACATGGCAGTGATGCACCTGCAAGCTGGTTGCCAACCGCCAATCAAATCTAAAATAAGAAGAAGTAGTAGTAAACATCAAGGTTAAATACGAGTTCTGTATGAAGCGGTCCTACTAGCTAGCGGTCTTAAGTGTCTTACGAACATGTACTTGTAACACTACATATGGAACATCGCTAGCATTCCGTCCGTGTTCCGTACATGTTTTAGGTTGTGCTAGCTAGCGGTCCAGACTCCTGACATTCCCAAGTGCCTTACGTACGGAACGTTAGATACGGAACGTGAGTGGTCCTGCTAGCTAGCAGTCTCAATTGCTTACTGACATGTTCCTTTGATACGTAATGTTCCAAACGGGATGCTAACAGTCCTGCTAGCTTGCAGTCAAGCTTGCTAATATTCCCAAGTGCCTTATGTACATGATCCATAGATATGTAGAGCACAGCAAGCAGCACAGTTTCACTGTAGCCCAAGCACTGTGGGGTGAAAGCTGTTCCCTCAGGGAGCAGCCCGTGGTGAGTCCCAAGGGAAGTTAGCTGCTGTGCTCATCACTGGAATGTAGCCTGGCTACCTACCCACTCCGCTGCGCATACTGCAGGGGAGAGGCAGAGCACTGACAAGTAGTGTGTGAGAAACATTGCTGAAGAAACGGGGGTAATTTGTATTTTAAATCCCAATATAAACGATAAAGTTTTAGAAGAAACAATAAGCATTTATTTTGTCATCCGATACTATATATTGTTATATCGCACAACCCTACCTATTCTGTGTAAGTTTATCACAGGTTTCCTGGTGACATCAAACAGTGTGTACTGAAGCGCCATCATTCTTTGAAACTCTGCAGAAAAAGTCAGACATTAATAATCTTTAACCAACAGGAACTCATGTTTACCATCTTGGATAGTGTGAGTAATTAGTTATTGATAGTAAAAATAAAAAATGATGTTCAGATTTAACCAACTGAGGTTTTCTGTCGCAGATAGGCACCATCTGCACGCACCCTCTGGTGGTGAAGATTTTTTTGAAGAAAATATTCAGTTTAGCTATCACAAATTCGAAAGGCAGTAACTTGAAAGTGGTAAGAGATAATGGCTTACTGTAAATGAGAAAGATGTAGAATTTGATCCAAAGTTTATGATAGGAGTAAATTTACACATCTAATTTGCATAATGTGATGGCAGCCATATCGGATTACATAACTTTTAATCAAAGTGGACTTTGAACATATTTACACAAAGGATGGTTTTATTTTTTTTTGTTGTTGTTTTTATCTTTTTTACGTGTTTAAACTTAAACTTTGTTTGTTTGTTTTTAAACTTTGTTTAAACTTTTTTACGTTTTTAGAAAATCCTCTGTGTCGTTTCTGCCCTGGAGCGTTTGTGGAATATATGGCGAAGAGTTCCCTGGTATCCACAACATGAATTTCCTCTCCTCTCTCGCACTGCTGCTATCTGTGCTGTGGCTCTTTGTCTCTGAGGTAAACGCGTTCGGCTCCATGGCGAGCAGAATAGCGGGCAGAATACAATATTCCAGGGACGTGTTGCTGCGCTTTAACACAGCTGGTGCAGAGTCTCTGATTGCGCCCAAATTTCAGCTGCCGGACTTTACTTTGAGAGACGGACACAGCGGTGAAAAAAGAAGCGGCAGGAGGAAGCGTGGAAGACGTGGAGGTGTGAAATTGCGCCTTAGGAGACGTCAGTTTGGTAACATTCCTCTTCCTTCGATCATTTTTGGGAATGCACAGTCTGTGAGAAACAAGGTGGAGGAAATTCAAGGCAACGTACGTTACCAGAAGGATTTTAAGAACTGCTGCGTCATGGCTTTCACTGAATCTTGGCTTACTGCGCATGATCGGGATGCAGACCTGTGGATTGACGGCTTTGGAGCTCCGCTGCGCTCGGATCGGCAGGAAGAGGTAACTGGGAAGCGTCAGGGGGGCGGCGTATGTTTATACATTAATAAGCAGTACTGCACATCTGTCACGGTCAGAGAGCGCATCTGTACACCCGATGTGGAGCTGCTGTCTGTGTCACTACGCCCCTTTTATTTGCCTCGAGAGTTTCCCCAACTTTTCATCACAGTTGTGTATATTCATCCGAGGGCAGACGCTGACTCCGCCTCCAGCACCATCTCTGATGTGGTGCAGCGACTGCAGTCAATTTCTCCAGAGGCGCCAAACTTCATTCTTGGGGATTTTAACCATGTTTCTTTAAAGAAGACACTTAAAAACTTTCATCAGTATGTCTCCTGCCCAACCAGGCGAAAAAAGACATTGGACCTGTGCTATGGATCCATAGAGAGGGCCTATAAATCACTCCCCCTTCCTCCTTTAGGATCATCAGATCACAACTGTGTTCATTTGCTGCCCACATATAAAACTGCTCTCAGAAGAGGCAAGGTGGAGATGAGAGACATTGATGTGTGGACAGAAGATTCAGAGCACAGCCTCCAGGAATGCTTTGACTGTACAGATTGGAAGATGTTCATAATGGCCTGCGGGGATGATTTGGACTCTCTGGCTGAGCTCACATGCTCATACATGGCTTACTGTCAAAATAAGTTTGTTCCACGTAAACGTGTCAAAATATACCCCAACAACAAACCATGGGTAACTAAATCAGTTAAATCCTGCTTACAGAGGAAAGCTCTTGCCTTTAAACAGGGGTCTGTTTCTGAGCTACAGGTTGCCACTAAGGAGCTGAAGGCCAAAATTTTAAGAGCAAAACAGAATTATAAATCAGAGTTGGAAAGCAAGATGGCAGCAAATAAACTTGGTTCGGCCTGGGCCAGTATGAAAACTATTGCAGGCCTTCAGAGCACAGAGCGCAGTAATCGTGTGTTTTTAGATGGTTTTAATTCAGACACAGAGCTGGCTAATGCTCTTAATTGTTTTTATGGTCGTTTTGACTCCTTTGATTTTAGCACAGAAACCCAAGATTTGAAACAGAAACTCAAAGACAATCAGCACTTTAATATTGAGATGCAGGATGTAAAAAGGGAGTTCCGCGCTGTAAAAGTGAACAAAAGTCAGGGCCCTGATAATATATGTGGACGCCTGGTAAAGTCCCGTGCACATGAACTGAGTCCTATATTTCATTATATTTTCAATAAGTCCTTACAGACACAACATGTGCCTAAGATCTGGAAAGATGCCGTGGTTGTTCCCGTTCCAAAATCCAGCTGTCCTAAAACGGTAAACGACTTTAGACCAGTTGCTTTGACTTCAATTTTAATGAAAATTTTTGAAAAACTGGTCAGACGTGAGGTCCTAAGGCAGACTGAACATGCATTGGATCCTCTGCAGTTTGCCTATAGGCCTCACAGAGGAGTGGAGGATGCCACTGTCACTCTGTTTGACATGCTTTTTAAACATCTGGATTTTAATGGGACACACGCCAGGCTTTTATTTGTGGACTTTTCTTCTGCCTTTAATACAATCCAACCTCATATTTTAGTTGAAAGGCTCCTGCAACAATTTGATTTAAGCAATAATCTGGTGGGTTGGATTCTGGATTTCTTAACCAACAGGACGCAGAGAGTAAGGGTCAATGGCACATTGTCTGACCTAAAGTGCTCTTCTACTGGCTCTCCTCAGGGGTGTGTGTTGTCACCACTACTCTTCATCCTGTACACAAACATGTGTCGGAGCAGACATGACAACAGACACATTATAAAGTATGCTGATGACTCAGTCATTGTCAGTCTCCTCCAGGATGGTGAGAGTGGCCACGGCCCAGTAGTTGATGACTTTGTTCACTGGTGTGAGGATTCCTACCTGCAGCTGAATACAACAAAAACGAAAGATATGATTATTGACTTTAGGAGGAAAACTCCCAGGCACAAAGTCACCATACTAAAAGGCCAGACCACCGAATGTGTACAATCGTACAAATATCTTGGGACGATTATTGATAGTGGATTGAACTTTGAGGTGAACTGTGAAAGGGTGTGCAAAAAGGGTCAGCAAAATTTGCATTGTTTGAGGAAACTTGCACGCTTCCAAATTGACCGAACCATAATGACTATGTTCTATCGGGCTTTTATTGAATCTGTTTTATCCTTTTCTTTAATGTCATGGTTTGGTCAGATAAAACTGAAACAGAGGAAATCCTTGGATCAGGTAGTCAGATGGTCCAGTCGTTTGCTTGGTGAGTCACAGCTGAGCCTGACATCCCTGTACACCAGACAAGTACAGAGGATGGCTACCTCCATTTTAAATGATGACTCCCACCCTTTGCACTGCAACTTTCAGCTTCTTCCCTCCAGACGGAGGTTTGCTGTCCCAAAAAGTAGAACCCAGCGCTACAAAAACAGCTTTGTCCCTGCTGCTGTCAAAGAGTTGAACAAGCTATAAAATTATATTGTACATATTTTATATTTACCTATTTTGTAAGATGTGTGCCTGTGTTTGTGTCTATGTTGAATGTAATTAGTGGCTTGTAAATATGGATGTCACCAACTGCAAAACAAATCTACCTACGGGTACAAATAAAGTAACCTGAACCTGATCTTATTTTCAAAATATATGAACCAGAAAATCAGTAGAATGTAAACAAACTGATATAAACATCAAACCTACTGCGCGTTATGCATCTTCATGCGTTCATTTCCTCACCCCGGTTCCTTATTTCGTCTTCTGACGGTCATTTTCGCTTTCTCTCCCACGTCCAGAAACTCACATTTATCTTCTTTTATCGGTTAGACAACGCCGCCGAACTGGCAGTATTCTCCTCTCTATCACGTGCAGGTTTGTCAATGGCAGATGAAAAGTGTACATGCTCCAGTCCATCTTGTGCTGTCACAGAAGGTAAATATTTCCCTTCAGAAGCTAAATAATCCCTTTTAGAATCACAGTTGGCAAAATTTGGAGCAAATGCTTCCTCCCTGTTGAAATATATGATGCACAATTGTTTATACCTCTCTTCTTCTGTGCCCCGGAAGTGATATCCGATTCGAACAAGTTCTGTACGGCTGAACTGAGTCCTCCAGAGAAGAGCTGTAAGCTATATGTGTCTGCCATCTAGTGATGTGAAATGGTTGGGACATCTGGGTTGTTTTTTTGTTTTTTTTAAACATACTTTTTGACTTAAGGAGTTAATTGGTAGCAGATGGCTGTAAATCTAATTTTAACCTCTTGCACTCCGGTGTACCGTGGGCGGGCACGTCTCTGCGTCCCAGTGCGCCCTCGTGCGTCCCAGGGCGTCCTTGTGCGTCCCAGAACGCACTGTGCGTCTCAGTGCACACTCAGACGCACAGTGCCTGTGCGTCTGAGTGCGCACGGGGAAAAAAAAAGCTGCATTGTTCAGCTTTCTTTTCACACAGCCGTGAACAGAAAGCCAAAGGAGTGTATGATTGGTTTAGATTTGATTGACCTCTAATAAGAGCCTTGAATTGGGTTTCTGAAACCTTGAAGAACCAATGACTGAAAACCTAGCAAGAAGGACCTGCCTACCAACGGCTGCGAATACGAGCCAATTGAAGCAGAGAAGTTTGACAGTTGACGTGCGTCTGCCTGCATAAAATCTCTTTTGCCTAAGCCGCTGGGTGACTGACATTGAGACCTGTGCGGAACGGTAGCATCAGCCAGTCTTTTTTGGATTATTTGTTTGGAAAAATGGTTCGCCAAAACCGCAAGCGTGGAAGCGGAGATGTTTTGACCGGGTCGGGTGACCAGAAGCATGAGTCCGTTACAACCGGACCAGCTTCATGTTTGTCTGAAAATGAGGAACTTATGCTGTTGTGGACAGGTAAGTGTTATAAGCTAAATTATTTTTTATCGATGAAAATAGTAATAAAAATCACTTTTGACCGATCGGTAATTCCAACGGTGCGTCATGGCCACAAGTTTTTTGGTGTGCAGAGTTCCTCTGTAGCGGGGCGGTGGGGGTGTTATCCTCTGCATTGCAGATAGATATTTTAGCATAATTTTTATTGCACTGTAGGCTATTTTTGCTTATTAAAAAGGCCACACATTTTTTACGTGGCATGTTTTTGTGTGTGTGTGGGGGGGGGGGGGTTGTTTGTTATCCATCCATCCATCCATCCATCCATCTTCTGCCACTTTTCCGGAGTTCAAGCAGAGAAGCCCAGACTTCCCTCTCCCCAGCCACCTGCTCCAGCTCTCCAGAGAGGATACCAAGGCATTCCCAGACCAGCTGGGAGACATAGTCTCTCCACCGAGTCCTGGGTCTGCCCCGGGGTCTCCTCCCAGTGGGTTGTTACCCTCTAGAAATGTAATTATGTTTTAGTATAATTTTTATTGTACTGTAGGCTATTTTTTCTGGTAAAAAAGGCCACACATTTTTTACGTGGCATGTTTTTTTGTGTGTGTGTGTGTGTGTGGGGGGGGGGGGGTTGTTTGTTATCCATCCATCCATCCATCCATCCATCTTCTACCGCTTTTCCGGAGGTCTGAGTCGCGGAGGCAGCAGTTCAAGCAGAGAAGCCCAGACCTCCCTCTCCCCAGCCACCTGCTCCAGCTCTCCAGAGAGGATACCAAGGCATTCCCAGACCAGCCGGGAGACATAGTCTCTCCACCGAGTCCTGGGTCTGCCCCGGGGTCTCCTCCCAGTGGGTTGTTTGTTACCCTCTCGAAATGTAATAATGTTTTAGTATAATTTTTATTGCACTTTAGGCTATTTTTTCTTGTTAAAAAAAAAACAAAAACAAAAAAAAACAAACAAAAACAAAACAGGAACTGTGCTGTGTATGTGAACTCTGGGAAAATAGGAGAATAGTGAAAAATAAAAATTGAACTTTGTAAATGACTATTTTCACATAATAGACAAACTTCAGATGAAGACTCTGGTGAGGAGTGGGTGCCAGACGAGCACTCTGCCAGCAAGCGCAGAAGAAGGGAGCTGCAGGCGAGCTCGTCAGAAGAGGAAACCCCTACCCCAAAAAGAGGGACACCACTGGGGAGAGGGAGAGGAGGCAGCAGGAGAGGAAGAGGAGGCGAGAGTGGTGATGGCAGCCCTCAGCCTGGGACATCAGCCGGCCCTTCATCAGCTGAGGAGAGGTGGCATGATTCCGACACCCCTGACATCATTCCACCACAGCCCATTTTTTGTCCCAAAAATCCACCTGGACCTCAGCTAATTACAACAGCTTCATACACCCCCGTTCAGTTGTTTGAGTTATTTTTCACTCCATCTGTGCTAGACCACATTGTTGAGAACACCAACCTACATGGCTCTGCACACTACAACACACCCACCAGCCCCTGGATTGACCTCACACGCTCCGACCTGCTCTCATTTTTTGGCCTGATTATTTACATGGGTATAGTCAAATGCAAATCCTTCAGTGATTACTGGTGAGGGGGACACCTGTACAGCCTTCCTTTCCCCAAGAGTGTAATGACCAGGACAAAGTTTCTCCTGATCAGCTGGGCCCTTCACCTCAGCAGCCCAGCAGCAGAAGAGGTCAATGAGCAGAAGAGAGGCACGGATATGCATGACCGCCTCAGCAAAATCTTGACACATTTTCTAGGAATCAGTATGATGATGAGTAGGATTAGAAAATTATATTTGATTGAGAGGGTATTGCTGTCAACTTGTAAAATATGCCGTCGCCAAGTGCTTGCTCACAGGGGATCGCCTGATTGCTGGGGTCTTTCTGCAACTGTGGGGGTTCCCCCTACAGTTGATAGTGCTATGAGATGACTGTTGTTGTGAAATGGCGCTATATAAATAAAGTTGAATTGAATTTGTTGTTTGTAAATAGTATGTTTTGTATATTGACATTTTTGTTCAGTAAAGCGTGTTTAGAATTGAAACTTCATTTTCTCTGCGTCATTACTACTGACAGTGTTTCTGGATAGCTAACAAGATAGCCCTGAGTGTCACCTTTCATTTGAGCCCAAGATGAAGCTTCTATGTTGAAGCATTCAAAAGTTATAGACGTTTTTCCAAACTGTGCCAAACTGTGCCATTTGGCACAGTTTGGCACAGTTCAAAAATGCCTGGGAACAACCTGAGAAAAAAAGCTGTGTAATATATTCATTTTTTGTGGTATTGTTACCAAATTTGGACCTCAGCTTGATAACACTTGGTTCTACATTTCTGTTGCATTTTCCAGCTGGATCGGACAGCTGTGTGTTATTTGCAAGCATTTGTATCCAAAAAAACACCCAGGCGAAATTTATTTTCTTCAAGTTCAGTATGTTTAGATGACTGTTACTCGGTGGCAGGAGCACTTAGAGAGATTATGACTGTTTTGACAAAAAATTCAAAGTGTTTTCTTTTAAATGAGACCAACCCCATGAAGATGCTGCAAAGGGTTGAAGAACAGCTTTTGATTTACTTTGGGAACGTTATTTTTTTGGCGTTTTTAGGGAAATTGACCGGAGTGCAAGGGGTTAATAAAAATTCCCAGCATGCAGCACTGTACAAATGATTAAACAATTCCTAAATTAGATTTATTCAATGTGACTGTCTAGATTGTGGTATAAGTAGATTTTGGTTTCTTCATTTGTGTTTTTTCTTTAAGAAAAATATTTCTTTAACATTTCATCTGGTACTTGTCTACCTCTGCATGCATCTTCACGCTTTCCATTCATTGTCTTTGTAGCACGCTCCACCTGCACTCTGGTAGCGTGGCATCAAGAATCTTGAGCCATCGCCTGGAGATATCTGCTCAAGTCCAAAATACACAAAGCAGGAGCAAGCGCGTGGAGCGGATCGCTTCCTGGAGCTCATGCTGAACTTTTAAAATAGTGGTTGTTAGTAAAAAGTAAACACATTTTTGGCAACTACACATTTATTTCTTGCCTCAACTGTTTTCTGAAAAATGTTTTACTTGTTACTTTTGAAGATATAGGTGGAAGTTTAATGTCCGGATGCATTGTGAACAGACTAGAACAACCCACCCACTAGGAGTCACAGTGACCAATAATGTGCAGGCTGTGCAGGTCGGGGAGGACAGAGCAAGTTAGGGTAGACAGAAAAAGCTCATTAAACTGCACTTTTGTAGCTGAAAATACTGCTTGAAAACCACTCGAGTTCTCTGACCTGGCGGCGATACTCTCCGTACAGTTTGCGGCTACGGAGTATTGGAGCCGTGACTCTTGCCTGATTACGCCCCTTACACACTCCTAACAGATCCCGATGCGGAGGAGGCACGGGAACCTTCCATCAACAGAAGCCTAGGTGGACAAGTACCATCAGAGTGTTTACCTTCATGGTGACTTCCTGTTCTCAATCGTCTCTTCTTTGGTTTGGGTTCTTCTTCTTTAATTGATCCTGAGTCCACATGCCAGCTTCCTTTCTCATCTTGGATCTCAGTTCCAGCAGAGTTGTGAGAGAGGAGCTGCTCACTGTTTGGTTCTGCTTCACTCTGCTGGTTTTCCTCAGAAATAAGAGGCACCGTGAAAGTATTGACCTCCAGCTTCACTACCAGCTGTTCTCCCTCCTGACTGATGCAGAGTTCCTCCTGTTCCTCTTTCATTCGTGAAGGTTCTAGTTCATCCTCTTCCTCTTTAGTCTGTGGATGTTCTGGTTCCTCCTGTTCCAAACCTGTGTTCTCCACTTGGCTCCAGAGCTGCCGGTCAGGAGAAAACTTGTTCTCACAGACATGTTGCTCTGGGAAGTCTAGAGGGAAAACATAAAAGAAATCATTCACTAATGGGATTAAAGCAGAATTAAGTTCTAAGGAAATAAATGTCCACCTCTGTTGGTCTTTTTAAGCTGCTGTGAACAGTCAACTTGAGCAGCAATAATATAATCAGAAGGAATGACCTGATGGAACCCTCTCTGAATTTCTAACTGCTTCTCCACAGAGAACAGAGGGAGAAGGGATGAAGAAACACAAGACAGACTAGTGCTGCCTTGACTAAAGATTTTCCTGGTCAACCAGTGGTCACAATTTAAAGCAAACAGTCCAATATTTGTAGCACTTTTATGACAACTATATTAACTTAATCAGTGAAGTATAAACAGCAGTTTTGGAACATCAGTAAATGGTTTATGTCCCAGGGTTGAGGAAGAATTTCTTTTTACCTGCACACTTAAGGAGGCAGTGAGTCTGTCAGTGAGATAACTTCAGCTAAACAAGGGTCTCACCACCATGTTGTCCTCCTTTCTCAGTAGAACCCTGCATTACCCCGGCTGGTGCACTTCAGTTTCCAACTTCATGAATGTGTGCCAACAGTCCTTCTGAGTGTGCCTCATCAATTTACACCAATAAAATCTCTCCTTGTTGTGTGTGTGTGTGAGTATAGTGATCTTTTCATGTACTTCTCCTTTAAGACATGCCTGTGGACGTAACTTGGTGCCCCGGAAGCACTGCA
The DNA here is from genome assembly GCA_020510985.1 of Pholidichthys leucotaenia. NCBI lineage: Eukaryota > Metazoa > Chordata > Actinopteri > Cichliformes > Pholidichthyidae > Pholidichthys > Pholidichthys leucotaenia. Next base: position 123,547,548 of record CM035841.1, read on the forward strand.
CTTAGAGCAGTTCAAAAGCAGCAGAAAAAAGTGAAACGGCTTGTAACAAAAAGAAATTTGTTCTCTGTCCACGTAGTATGTGATGATTGACTCTTTATTTCATCTGAAGATGCCAAGGAAAAGCCAGCAAAGTGCACAGATAGTAACACATTGATGTCTAAAGCTAAGTTGCTGTTAGCCTCGAGACTGCTACCTGCGTTAATCGCAACCATTTTTTTCTGCTGTGATGGACTACCACAGGGGACAAGCTAAGGCCACTGTTGCAAGTCACCTGACCCACATGATATGTAAACACGCTCACTTCTGCACTCTACAATGTCTAATTTGTGTGTGAAATGACAATAGGCCTGTTGAGTAATATTGCTGAATTACTCTTTAACTGTGTATATTTCTTGGACAGATTGTGTGCCCCTAGTGGCACAGTGCAGCACTGTGCCTGTCAACTGACATTACATGCCAGAACACTCTGCAGCTGGACTGAGGATTTGTACTGATTATGCCCATTCACAGGGTGGCAGACACGCGTTGGCTGACACGGAATACACCAAAGAGGAAGAAATACTTCCTTCTTCTTGTACTGTGCAATTAGACCAAAACAAATATGGCTGCCACCGATCGCTGTGGAGAGGAAAATCGCTCCACTTCTGTGCAGTTTTATAAGATAAATAGCGTCAGAATAAAAGCGAAATTGAGGTCAGATAATCGTAAGAGTGTGTAGATGTGGGAGAAAAACCACAAATGCCCGACAGAAGAAAAAATAGTGACTAGCATGGACAAAAATTGATGCAGCGCGAGGCACCTTCGCCAGCAGTAAGCAACGAATGTCTGTTTTATTGTTTTGCTTACATTGTACTGATTTTCTGGTTCATATACTTTTAAGATAAGATAACAAAATTCCCCAAACAAGAAACGGTGACAAAAAACAGAACCATTCTTTGTGTAAATATGTCCAAAGTCCACTTTTGACCAGTTATGAATTTGATTTGGCTCCTGTGGCATTATGCAAATTAAATGCATAAATTTACTCCAATCTGAAACTTTGGATCATATTCTACATCTTTCTAATTGACAAGTGGCTATGTTTACATGGACGCAAGTAACCAGATTAAAAGCCTGATCGGAATAAAAATGCTTCATGTAAACATGGCAATCTGAATATTCTAACCTGATCATGCTCATTCGGATCAAAATTTCATTCCGATTGAGAGGGGTGGGTTATGCCGATTGTTAATCAGAATGGTGCGCATGAAAACACTTATTCCGAACGTAGGGCAGAAAATATGTTTACTGCGCATGTCTGTACACCAGCTACATGTCGACGTGATGTATTTCCGCCTTAGCAGCAGCTAGCAGAAAACATAGCGGGAGCAAAACAAAACTGGTCTGTATCATCCTGCTGTCTACCTCTGTTCATCATATGCAGAAGTATGTACTTGTAGCTTCATTACGGAGACCAGCAGAAGCAAAAGTACAGTCTGAATAACACAACACAGGTCAATTTCGACACGAAGTGGGGCTTGCTAACACCGGAAGTTACTTCTTCTTCTACTATTTTCGGAATGTCGAAATGTTGACGTGCGCATGTCAAAATGATTTATTCCGTTCAAACGTGTGACACATGGAAACGCACGTCCTAATCAGATCAGCTTTTTCAGGATCCATGCAAACAGTAAAATTCTGATCTGAATTGTAATCAGATTGAAGAAATTTTGCCCATGTAACCGTGGCTAGTAAGCCATTATCTCTTACCACTTTCAAGTTATAGCCTTGGAAAGTTCTGACATCTGATCTGAATATTTTATTGAAAAAATCTTTACCACTGTTGACCACTAGGGGTTATGTCGCAGTTTGGGGACAAACACAGTTAAGAGGTTTTAATTTGAGCCACTGATCCCAAGTGGCACAAAGACTGTTTATGGTGCAGGCTCTGGTGTTTCACCACAGACTGTTTGTTGTTGTGGAAGGACTGTGAAAAAGCCAGTTCATTTCAGGGATTTTGTCACTTATTGATTGATTGTTACATTGAATTGTTGCGCTCTACAAGAAGGGGCAGCGCAGGCTCTTCTTCCTGAGGAGACTGAGGTCTTTTGGAGTGCGAGAGGAACTCTTGAAGACCTGCTACGATTCAGTGGTGGCATCAGCCATCACATTTGGAGTGATCTGCTGGGGCAGCGTCATCACGGCAGCCGACAGGAAGAGACTGAGCAGACTGGTCAAAAATGCCAGCTCTGTTCTGGGGCGACACCTCAACCCAGTGGAGGAGATAGGAGAAAGGAGGATGGTGGCTAAGCTGTCATCTCTGCTGGAGTCCAACTCCCACCCCATGTGGGACGTGCTGAATGCACAAAGGAGTTCATTTAGCGGTAGGCTATGCCATCTTAAGCGCTCGAGGGAGAGGTTCCGCAGGTCCTTCCTACCTATGGCTGTCAGACTTTACAATCCAACCGGTGCTGCTCATAGAAGCCGGATTAAACATCACAACTTTGCACAATAGAGATCGTCCCCTCCAATACACAACTATGACAATTACAACAAGTAAAGCATTCACAGAGCACAGACCTCCGACAAGGCAGGTCTGTCCCCCATGCTGTGATCTACTCAAAAATGTAATTGCTGGACTTTGAAAAGTCCTACATTTATTTTATCTATATTTTTAGATTCCTTGACCATCAAAACATACCTTTAGCAACTGGATTCATGTTGATGTCTTTATTAGTTGAGTAGTTCTTGACAAAAAACACTTTTTCGGTGATGTTGGTGATCCAGATCACTCCCAAAATCTAATCATTTCTTCCTTGTCCCATTTTGGACTTGTCCTGAAAATTTCGTCAAAATCCGTTCATAACTTTTCGAGTTATGTTGGTAACAGACAGACAGACAGACAGACAGACAAATCCCGTTAAAAACATAACCTCCTTGGCGGAGGTAATCATTATTGAGGGTGGCAACAACACTGTTGATTCAAATGTGAAAAATACTGTCTGGGTCCATATTTATATTCTGCCAGGTAATTTAACTAACTGTAATCCTGTTAATACCATCTAGCTGCAATGCTCCTGCACTGTGTATATAACTGTGTTCATATGCATATTTGAATATTATATATATATATATATATATATATATATCATTTTATTATTATTATTGTATATTTATATATTTACATATTTATTCCATCTAGCTACAATGCTCCGCACTGTGTTTATATATATATTTACTCTATCTAGCAACAATGCTCCACACTGTGTGTGCTTATATATTTACATTTTTATTCCATCTAGCTACAATGCTCCGCATTGTGTTTATATACTCATATATTTATTCCATCCAGCTACATTGCTCCGCACTGTGTTTATATATTTATATATCTATCCCATCTAGCTACAATGCTCCGCACTGTGTGTCTATATACATATATATATATATATATATATATATATATATATATATACACACTACCGTTCAAAAGTTTGGGGTCACCCAGACAATTATTTTGTGTTTTCCAAGAAAAGTCACACTTATTTACCACCATGAGTTGTAAAATGAATAGAAAATATAGTCAAGACATTGACAAGGTTAGAAATAATGATTTGTATTTGAAACAATAATTTTTTCCAGATACTCAACCTGCTCAAAGGAAGGTCAGTTTTATAGCTTCTCTAACCAGCTAAACTGTTTTCAGCTGTGCTAACATGATTGCACAAGGGTTTTCTAATCATCCATTAGCCTTCTAACGCAATGAGCAAACACACTGTACCATTAGAACACTGGAGTGATAGTTGCTGGAAATGGGCCTCTATACACCTATGTAGACATTGCACCAAAAACCAGACATTTGCAGCTAGAATAGTCATTTACCACATTAGCGATGTATATTAGATATTAGAGTGTATTTCTGATGAGTTTAAAGTTATCTTCATTGAAAAAAACAGTGCTTTTCTTTCAAAAATAAGGAAATTTCTAAGTGACCCCAAACTTTTGAACGGTAGTGTATATATATTTATATTTATATGTACATATGTATACTTGCTGCTCTTGTTTTTTTCCTCTTGCTTTCTGATTGTTGCTCCAAGTGTTGCTATCCCTGTGCTGTTGCAATCCTGGAATTTCCCCATTGTGGGACTAATAAAGGCTTATCTTATCTCATTTATTTACAGCTTTGGCTAACCTGTTTTTATCTTATTTACTATTGCTCTGAGTGCTGCTGTCCCTTTGCTGCTGTAATCCTGGAATTTCCCCATTGTGGGACTAATAAAGGCTTATCTTATCTTATTGAGTTATTATGGTGACATTTTTGTTTTATGTGTCTATTCTATTGGGTGACATCTGAATTTTGAGTACGCTGTGGGAATAAGTCATGTTGGTTGAGCAGCCCAGTAGTTGGATGTGACTGTTATTTCCTGTTGATTTGTTTGTTTAGGGAAACCATCTCCAGCTTAACCAGGACAAAACTGAAGTTTTCGTCATTGGTCCGGAAGCTCAGAGAGAGAAAATTTTATCAAAATTACAGTCTGTCCTTCACCCCATCTCAATATGTCAAGAATCTGGGTGTCATTACACTCTGAACTTGGTTTTACTAGTGTTGTTATCCTCAACATTGCCCAATCGACACTGATTCGAACAATATAACATGGAAGCGTCGTGAGCAGAGTGTCGAGCACTGTGTCAACATGGCCACAGTCACGTGACCGTAGTGAACAAGGCTTGTTGTCATATCACGTGATTTGAGACCTAGCGAGAAATTTGAGAGGGCTGGGCATTGCATACAGTGGGGCAAAAAAGTATTTAGTCAGCCACCAATTGTGCAAGTTCTACCACTTAAAAGATGAGAGAGGTCTCCAATTTTCATCATAGGTATACCTCAACTATGAGAGACAAAATTAGAAAAAAAATCGAGAAAATCACATTGAAGGATTTTTAAAGAATTTATTTGCAAATTATGGTGGAAAATAAGTGTTTGGTCACCTACAAACAAGCAAGATTTCTGGTTCTCACAGACCTATAACTTCTTCTTTAAGAGGCTCCTCTGTCCTCCACTCGTTACCTGTAGTAATGGCACCTGTTTGAACTCGTTATCAGTATTAAAAACACCTGTCCACAACCTCAAACAGTCAGACTCCAAACTCCACTATGGCCAAGACCAAAGAGCTGTCAAAGGACACCAGAAACAAAATTGTAGACCTGCACCAGGCTGGGAAGACTGAATCTGCAATAGGTAAGCAGCTTGGTGTGAAGAAATCAACTGTGGGAGCAATTATTAGAAAATGGAAGACATGCAAGACCACTGATAATCTCCCTCGATCTGGGGCTCCACGCAAGATCTCACCCCGTGAGGTCAAAATGATCACGAGAACGGTGAGCAAAAATCCCAGAACCACACAGGGGGACCTAGTGAATGACCTGCAGAGAGCTGGGACCAAAGTAACAAAGGCTACATCAGTAACACACTACGCCGCCAGGGACTCAAATCCTGTAGTGCCAGACGTGTCCCCCTGCTTAAGCCAGTACATGTCCAGGCCCATCTGAAGTTTGCTAGAGAGCATTTGGATGATCCAGAAGAGGACTGGGAGAATGTCATATGGTCAGATGAAATCAAAATAGAACTTTTTGGTAAAAACTCAACTTGTCGTGTTTGGAGGAGAAAGAACACCATACCTACTGTGAAGCATGGGGGTGAAAACATTATACTTTGGGGCTGTTTTTCTGCAAAGGGACCAGGACGACTGATCTGTGTAAAGGAAAGAATGAATGGGGCCATGTATCATGAGATTTTGAGTGAAAACCTCCTTCCATCAGCAAGGGCATTGAAGATAAAACATGGTTGGGTCTTTCAGCATGACAATGATCCCAAACACACTGCCCGGGCAACGAAGGAGTGGCTTCGTAAGAAGCATTTCAAGGTCCTGGAGTGGCCTAGCCAGTCTCCAGATCTCAACCCCATAGAAAATCTTTGGAGGGAGTTGAAAGTCCGTGTTGCCCAGCAACAGCCCCAAAACATCACTGCTCTAGAGGAGATCTTCATGGAGGAATGGGCCAAAATACCAGCAACAGTGTGTGAAAACCTTGTGAAGACTTACAGAAAACGTTTGACCTCTGTCATTGCCAACGAAGGGTATATAACAAAGTATTGAGATGAACTTTTGTTATTGACCAAATACTTATTTTCCACCATAATTTGCAAATAAATTCTTTAAAAATCAGACAATGTGATTTTCTGGATTTTTTTTTTCTCATTTTGTCTCTCATAGTTGAGGTATACCTATGAAGAAAATTGGAGACCCCTCTCATCTTTTAAGTGGGAGAACTTGCACAATTGGTGGCTGACTAAATACTTTTTTACCCCACTGTACATCAATAGTGAAGGATTTAAAAGGGGTCTGATTCACCACTCAAACTGAGGGTATTTTGAGAGATTTGTCATCATCATTGCATTCGCTATTTCAGTAGAAGTCAGGGGCTGTATTACACAAATTAGAATTAGGCTTAGGTTTAGTAACATTAAACAACACATTACATGTACTAAATATTACACATAGATACATTTTATAACTGAGGCCTTATAAAATAATGAACAACTTTGAGACAATAGCTTCATGAGCGACAGTGTTATGAAACATCTAATAAAGAGTGCCATCTGCTGACTGATTGTCAGAACTGAGTAGAAAACCTGAAAAAAAATCTTCAATTTTTTTTTTTTTTTGGAGCATTTGCCCATCCAAGGTCTATTCAAAATTGGATGGCAGGAACAAACAATTCAAAGCAAACAAAAAAGACCTAATTTCAATAGAACCCTCTCAAATTTCCTGCGAGCCCTCAAGTCACGTGATGTGACCAACACAACGAGGCCTCTCTTGCTGCGGTCATGTAACTGTGGGCATGCTGAAACAGTGCTTGATGCACTGCTCATGACGCAAAAAAATTGCAAGAGACATTGGACAGCTCCTATTAGTGTAATAAAAAAGACTATCAGAGAATTGTTGTGCACTTTACTCTCTCTCTTTTAATATACCCCTTTTTTTTTCTTAATTGGAATGTGAAATTTGACTGATTGTATATTTTTTTGTGAAAGTTCTGATTTTGTAACTCTTGTGTCACCTTTATCCTCATTGAGAGTTTGTATGTTGTATTTTGTTCTATTAAATTTTAAAAAAAAAACCTGCTCATGACGCTTTCGCTTTATATTGTGTGACTCAGTGTTGAGTGGGCGGTGTCGAGCATAACATCTGCATATGGCCAAAGTGGTTGTAGAGTGTAGCTGTGTTACCGACCACTGCTGAAATTCACCAGCCATTGGCCAGTGTTAATCAATTAATCAATCTCTCTCACCTTGGACAAGCCACCTCCGTCTATCCACCAGGGGGTGCAGATCGTTCCCCCGGACAGCACTGCTACTGTGGAGGAGGTGCTTCTGGCTGTGGCCGAGCAGGTGGGCCATGATGCAATCTGCTTTGCGTCCCAAATGAATAGAACTGTAGTTGTCTTTCTGGCTGCTGAAGAGGATGTCCACACACTGGTTGCGAGCGGTGTTGTTATCGGGGAAACGTATGTACAGGTGTCCCCCTTATTTGTCCCATCAACGCGTATCACCGTCTCAGGTGTTCCACCTTTCATCACTGACGAGCAGTTGGCAACGGAGCTCCGCAGATTTGGGAAGTTTGCGGGCCCGTTTAGAACTCTGACTTTGGGATGCAAGGAGACCAAGTTAAACCATGTGAAATCCCTCAGGCGACAGGTGTTCATGTTTTTGGACTCGCCAACTGCGACTCTGGAAGTGTCCTTCCGGGTCAAACACGGGGACGGCTCCTATATGGTGTATGCGAGCTCAGGACAGATGAAGTGTTTTGAATGTGGAGACGTGAGCCATAAACGGTTCGCTTGTCCGCACAGGCAGCGGCCGGGGAGCTCTGATGGAGCTGCTGCTGGTGCCGGCGGTGCACCCTCCGCTCACGCTGCTGCTGCGGACGGCGTGGCGGGGACTTCCGCCGCAGCTGAGGCTGCCGGCGCAGCCTCCGCTCCCGCCGCTACTACGGATGACGTTGCGAGGCCTTCCGCCGGTCCTGCTCCGGAGCCTGCCGCTGTGTCTGTGGACAGCCCAGCTGTGGCGCCCGCAGCCCAGCTTACGGCCGGGAGCGTCGCTGGTGATGGCGCCCAAACTGTCACTGATGGTGCGTCAGAATCTCGCTGTGTGACATCAATGGCTGTGCTTCCGGAGGCTGCTACCGTTTCAGAGCAGGAGACGAAGCAGCGACAGTCAGTTGCTGTGGGTGGCGTCCAGGAAAATGTGGCCCATGATGAATCCACTGGCCCAGATGAACCAAACAGTCAGCTGAGTTGTGCTGACGAGGAAATGGAATCTGATCCCGACACTGTGTCTAATACTGAGTCTATTGAGGCAAAATGCAGCACAAACACGAGTTTGTATTCACTGGAAGAAATAAATGCTTTTCTGGATGAAACCTATAACAAGGCCATTAAAGTCACTGACTACTTCAGTGACACTGATAAATTCATTAAGTCTGTTAATGTGCTAAGAAGGCAGGTTGGTCTTGACCTCCTGGATGAAAGGAAACGTTTTCGCCTCAAGAAACACCTGACAGCCCTGCGTAAAGCAGCAGGGAGAACAGGGGTCAAGCGCGCCCGACAGGAGGAATAAATGGCGGTCGTTCCTCTGCCTGTTTTGCACATTTTTGGGATATTGTTTGATCAGACTTTTATATGACGTTTCTAATTGAGTGTAATTGACTGTCACGGAACTGGATCTTTACCTGCAGGGCATGGATGCCCCACCATTTTCTTTCTACACTCTGGATGAGCCTGCTGCACAGTTGACTTGCTTGAAAATCCCGCATGGTCTAAGGACTACAATCCATCTGAGATGAGGAAACTGTCTCTGGGACGTGCAATGGAACTGGCTGCGGCCGCGCAGCGCTCTCTCTGCTGCCGGAGGAAGGGGACTTGGCCTTGCTTAAGAACTGGGGGCCTCTGGCTCGTCTTTGCACGGACTACGAGGAAGACTCGGACTACTGCCACTGGCAATGTGGAATAGGTGGACTGCAAGGAATACTCTGTGTTGTGTGTGTGTGGGGGGGGAGACTTATGTTTGCACTTTTTCCAATTTGAGACACTTGGTGGAATGATGTTGGTGCACTTACATTTTTTTGAATTGTGCAATAAAGGCTTTTTTTTAAAACTCTCTCTCTCTCTCTCTGTTTGCACTTTTGAGATGTGACACACTTGGACAACTGATATTGGTCTTTCTGCAATTTTGAAATGTGCAATAAAGCCTTTTTTTTTTAAAGTCAAAGTCTCTCTCTCTCTCTCTCTCTGCCTGTTTTACACAATTTTTGGGATATTGTTTGATCAGACTTTTATATGATGTTTCTAATTGACTGTAATTGACTGTCACGGAACTGGATCTTTACCTGCAGGGTGGGGATGCCCCACCGTTTTCTTTCTACACTCTGGATGAGCCTGCTGCACAGATGACTTGCTTGAAAATCCCGCATGGTCTAAGGACTCCAATCCATCTGAGATGAGGAAACTGTCCCTGGGGGCCTCTGGCTCGTCTTTGCACGGACTACGAGGAGGACTCGCACTACTGCCACTGCCAATGTGGCATAGGTGGACTGCAAGGAATACTCTGTGTTGTAGAGGGGGGACTTATGTTTGCACTTTTTCCAATGTAACACACTTGGTGGAATGATGTTGGTGCGCTTACATTTTTTTGAATTGTGCAATAAAGGCGCTCTCTCCCTCTCTCTCTAGGGAACTCCGTGGTCTATTGGGACTTTTTTTTCGTTTTTCCATCGCTGCCCGCATAATAAATTCTTGTTTTTGGGGGAGGAGGATGGCGACCTTGGAAATGCCACCTCCATCTATCCGCCAGGGGGTGCGGATCATTCCCCCGGACGACACTGCTACTGTGAAGGGGGTACTTTTGGCTTTGTGGGCCCAGGTGGGCCCTGCTGCGATCCGCTATGCGTCCAGGATGAATAGGGCTGTAGTTGTGTTTCTGGCTACTGAGGAGGATGTCCACGCTCTGGTTGCGAGCGGTATTGTAATCGGGGACGTGTATGTGCAGGTGTCCCCCTTAGCAGTTCCATCAACGCTTATCACCGTCTCGGGTGTTCCACCTTTCATTACTGACGAGCAGTTGGCGGCGGAGCTCCGCAGATTCGGAAAGTTTGCGGGCCCGTTTAAACACGTCAGTTTGGGAATCAGGGAAGCCGACTTAGACCATGTGAGATCACTCAGGCGACAGGTGTTCATGTTTCTAGACTCGCCCACTCAGACTCTGGAAGTGTCCTTCCGGGTCAAACACGGGGACGGCTACTATATGGTGTATGCGAGCGCGGGACAAATGAAGTGTTTTGAGTGTGGCGATGTGGGCCATAAACGTTTCGCCTGCCCGCACAGGCGCCCGGCGGGGGGCTCTGGTGGGGCCGCGGCTGGGGCGGCCGGTGAGCCTTCCGCTCGCGGCGCTGCTGCGGACGGCGTGGCGGGGGATTCCGCCGCGGCGGAGCCCGGCGAGGTCACACAGCCTGCCGGCGGGGCCTCCGCTGCGCCTGCCACGACTGTGGACGGCGTTGCGGGACCTTCCGCCGCTCGTGCTTCGGGGCCTGCCGCTGTGCCTGTGGACGGTCGGTTTGTGGTGCCCGCGGCGCGGCCTGCAGCTGGGGGCGTGACTGGCGATGGTGCACAAGCGGTCCATGACGTGGACTCAGCATCGCGCTGTGTGACATCAGCGGCTGTGCTTCCGCAGCCTGCTGCGACATCACAGCAGCAGGTGGAAAAACGCCGGTCGGCTGATATAGGCGCCGCCCCGGGCCACGTGACTGATGAAGGATCAGCTGCACCAGCTGACGTGCCAGCTGAATCTAACAGTCAGCACATGACTGATGAAGGATCAGCTGCACCAGCTGACGTACCAGCTGAATCTGACAATCAGCAGAGTTGTGCTGCTGAGGGAATGGAGTGTGGAACTGACGCAGAGTCTGCTAGAAATGTGTCTATTGGGGCAAATGGCGATGCCACTGCGCATTTGTATTCACTAGACGAAATAAATGCTTTCCTGGATGGGACCAATAATAATAGGGCCGTTAACGTCGCTGATTACTTCAGTGACACTGACAAATTCATTCGGTCTGTTAATGTACTGAGGAAGGAGGTTGGTGTTGACCTCCTGGATGAAAGAAAACGCTACCGCCTGAAGAAGCACCTCGCAGCCCTGCGTAAATCAGCAGGGGGACAAAAGGCCAAGCGCGCAAAGATGGAATGATTTCCATGGCAAAGCACGGTGCTCCTCACAAATATCGCCATAATGCAGAAAATACAATTAGGGACCTTAAACATAAATGGTGGGAGGGGTAATCATAAAAGGGGATTCGTTAGTGACCTGTTCAAACGGAAGGGTCTCAACATTTTGTTTTTGCAGGAAACTCATACCACTTCGGCGGATGAAGTCGACTGGGGCTTGTGGTGGAAAGGCCCATTTTCACTCAGTCACGGCACAAATCTAAGCGCGGGAGTGGCCATTTTGTTTGGGGAATCAGCAAATGCACAAATTTTATCGGTGGGGGAGATAGTGAGGGGCAGGCTGCTTCTAGTTAGGGCGCAAGTGGGGGATTCCGTGTTTTGCCTGGTTAATGTTTACGCGCCAAATCACGGCGCGGAAAGGGTTGCCTTTTTCAATACAATGACTACTGAAATGCAGCGCTATCACCAAGAACAACTTGTTGTGGCTGGTGATTTCAACTGTACCTTGGACTTCACTGTAGATCGCACTAATGCAGAACCTCATCTGCAGTCTTCTAGATGCTTGGAAAATTTCACTGTGCAGTTCCACTTAGTGGACACGTGGAGGTCTAAAAATGCAAATGCGAGACGGTATACCTGGGTCAGGGTCACTGACAACAGGTGTTGTCAGTGCTGCTAGATTAGACAGGGTATATGTTTCTAGAACCTGTAGCCCTGGCCTCCTTCACAGTAACATAAGTCCCGTCGGTTTCACGGATCATCACCTGGCTACTGCGGTGTTACTGAACTCACCAGGGAAACGGGCAAAATCATATTGGCACTTCAATAACAAGCTCCTACAGGACAACGCCTTTTATCAGTATTTTGTGTGCTTCTGGGAACACTGGAGGACCATGAAAGCTCGTTTTGGTTCCCTCGAACAGTGGTGGGACGTTGGCAAAGTGCAAATTTGCCTTTTTTGTCAGTGGTACGCTGCGTACTCAACTGCCATCATCAATGCAAAGGTCAGTGAACTAGAGGACGCTGTCAAGAGGCTGGAGGCCAGCTTGGTTACGGGTCGGGATTCTACTGCTGGTCCTTTGCTGCAGGAAAAGAGATCGGCCCTGCGCACATTCATGCAGGGCAGAGTGGAGGGGGCGCTAGTGAGGTCGTGCTTCACTCGCCTGCAGGACATGGATGCACCAACGTCCTTCTTCTTCAATTTGGAAAAGTCTACTGCGGACAAGAAGTTGATGGCTTGCTTGACACTCCCCGATGGTCGCCTGACTACGGACCCATCCGAGATGCGCCGCCATGCAGTGGATTGCTACGGGGCCCTGTTTGCTAACTAACTAACTAACTAACCTGCACTTATATAGCGCTTTTCTAGTCACAAAGACCACTCAAAGCGCTTTCATTAATACTAACCCTCTATTCTAAGGGCCTATAGGAAACAAATATCTAGGGACAATTTAGAACAGCCAATGAACCTAACATGCATGTTTTTGGCATGTGGGAGGAAACCGGAGAAATCCCGGAGTAAACCCACGCAACATGGGGAGAACATGCAAACTCCACACAGATCACTGTTGGTCGGGGGCTGGGATCGAACCCACGATCCCACGATCCCCACAATCCCCCGGCCAAGGGTAAACTGTGCTGCCGCAGTGCTAACCACTGCGCCACCGTGCAGCCCGGGAACGTGTTGCGGGAACGTGTTGCAAAGAATCTCAAAATCAGCTCCTCGAGGCCCTTCCGGTGCTCGGCCAGGACGACAGGGCCACTCTGGACTGTGCCCTGACTTTGGATGAGTTGACTGTGGCTGTGAATCAGATGGCGCTGGGACGCGCGCCTGGACTTGATGGACTTTCTTCAGAATTTTTTTAAGCATTTTTGGACTGTTATTGGACCGGACTTCTATGACATTCTGACTGCCTTTACAGGGAAGGAATGTTACCTGTCTCCTGCCGCCGTGCAGTGCTGTCTCTGTTGCCAAAGCAGGGGGACTTGGCCCTGCTGAAAAACTGGAGGCCTGTGGCTCTTCTTTGCACGGACTACAAGGTGCTTTCCAAGGCCCTGGCAAACAGACTGAACACTGTCTTGGGTTTGATCGTGGATAGGGATCAAACATATTGTATTCCTGACCGGAACATTATGGACAATGTTTTCCTCATACGTGACGTTCTCCAGCTCAGTAAATGTCATGACTTGCAGTTTGGAATTGTGTCTTTGGACCAGGAAAAGGCCTTTGATAGGAATGGACAAACCTATTTGTTTTCTACCCTGAGGGGGTTTGGTTTTGGAAATATGTTTTTGAGGTGGGTCAATCTGCTATACACTGGAGCTGAGTGTTTGGTGAAGGTGGGGGCGGGCCTGAGTTGGCCAATCCCTGTACACCGGGGAATACGCCAGGGGTGTCCACTCTTGGGTCAGCTGTACAGCTTGGCAATTGAGCCTTTGCTGTGCAGGTTGCGCGCTCGGCTGGGTGGTCTGGTTCTGCCGGGGCCATCAAGCTGTGGCCGCCCGATTGTCTTGTCTGCTTATGCGGATGACGTCAACGTTTTCATCACCTCCCACGGGGATGTGCAGCGTCTGGTGGACACTTTGACAGTTTATGAAAGGGCATCCTCTGCACGGGTTAATTGGGCCAAGAGTGAGAGTCTATTGGTGGGCCACTGGTCGCGTCAAGGCGTCCCTCGCCTACCCGGCGGCCTTCAGTGGGGGACGGCCGGTCTCAAAGTGTTGGGGGGTTTTCTGGGTACGGAGGCTTTTGAACGAAAGAACTGGGAGGGTGTTAAGGAAAAGGTGTGTGCTCATTTTTCTAAATGGAAATGGTTGCTACCACAGCTGTCATATAGGGGCAGGGTTCTGGTCGCGAATAATCTGGTTGCCTCGGCTCTCTGGCATAGGCTGGTGGCTTTGACACCGCCCAGGAGCCTCGTGGAGGAGATTCAGAAGACAATCGTGGACTTCTTTTGGTCTGGTCGCCACTGGGTCCGTGCGCCAGTTCTCTACCTGCCTGTGGCCGAGGGGGGACAGGGCCTGGTGGACATACATTCCAAGATCGCCAGCTTCAGGCTTCGAACTGCACAACGACTCCTTTACGGATGCGGACCCTGCTGGATGGACACTGCTAAGCTGCTTTTGAGGAGAGTTGGTCGCTTGGGCTATGATAAGCAGCTCTTCCTCGTGACATCTGGGGAGGTGGACCTTACTGGACTATCTGCTTTTTACACGTCCGTTTTGCATGCATGGCGAGTCTTCAACGTGGCCCGCTTCCGTGACGAGACGGAATGTGGCTGTTCGACGAACCACTGTTTTTCCAATCGATTCATCGAAGCTGAGGTGCTGCAGTCTGTCATTCTGCGGAGTTGTTTGCGGGAGGCACGCTGTACCAAGCTTGGTCATCTTATGAGGATGTCGACCACATCAATGGATACACTGAGGCGGAGTGCCAAAATTACGTCTGTCAGACTGCTGCAAAGGGTGGTGGAGGACGTGTGCGCCGCCCTGCCACAACCGCTTTGAGCATTTGCGACGAACCGCACTCTTTCCAATCAATGGGATGACGACACTGCGTCCACCTTTCCTGCAATTTCCATAACTCCAGCTGTGGGGGAGTGGCAGGGAGGAGAGGATCACCTACTGACCTTCAGGATTCCTCGCCTGGGCAAGTTCCAGTTTGTCGGGACAAGGGCAGTGTATCACATCTGTGTGAAGGTTCTGAATCTGCGCTCTCTGAAGGATGTCACGGAGTCGAGGTGGGCGGGTTGCTTGGGGCCAGGGGTCTCCCCAAAAGGCAGCTGGCGGTGCATGTACAAGCAACCTATTGAGAAACGCACAGCAGATCTCCAGTGGAGGATTGTGCATGGGGCAATAGCCACGAATAAATACAGGGCACACCTTGATCCGACTGTGGGGGGGGGGGGGATGTTTGTTTTGTTCCCAAGTTGAGACCCTCGACCATTTGTTTGTCCACTGTTTTCGTTTATCTGGACTTTTTGACATTTTTTGACTTTTTGACGGAAATTATGGATTTGGTAGCAGCTTAAACGTGCTATTGTCACTATTTTTTCAACAAGAATCGGGCCAAGGGGGAGCCCAAGAATTGTAACCTGCTGAGTGTATGATTCGACTGGAGATGCAGAAGACATCTATTGGCTATGACACAGGATTCTATTTTTGGCTCTGGAGTTTCCTGGTGTTTGTTTCAAAATTGAGGAAGGTGGAGAGCTGTTCAAAATGCGGATCCAGGCAAGCTCCTTCACCAATTCGACCAGTTGGGGAGGGCACGAGGCGGCATGGTGAACAGAATGGAGATTCAGATGGTGGAATACATCTTGAAGTCGCCAGTGCTCTTCAGAGTATGTTAATGTTTAAGCCTGCACATGGAAATTCTGAAGCACAGAATTGCTCGGGTGAGGAAATTCTATTCTCTGAGTGCACTGTGCAGATTTGACCTTCTTTGGTGCCCGGTATTTACATTCCTCCTGATGAAGATAAGCGGTAGGAGCGGCTCTTAACCCAAAGAATCGACAGACAGCTGCTCTTTTCAGCGTATGAACTTCCCAGGGACCGTCCATGTGCCTTCATTTGCAAGCGAAGAGACAGACTCTGGACTTGTTTATAAGTCACATGACTTTAACATCTATCTACTGCCTGGAGGCGCACTCTGCTGTTCACTAGCAACTGTCACACCTACACTACACAAATGCACACAACATTACACGAACTGACACATATATACTGACTCATATATACACTGCCTCTCTCAACTCTTGTTTGTGTGATCTATATTGTCTGCTAATTGTGCATAGAGGGTTTTTTTCTGTGTAGTCAAAATTTGGCTCATTGAGCTTTATGAGCTTATACGAGCGTTATTCTGATTAACTGTTTTTTTCTCTCTCCTATTGTGTTTTCCTCCCCCTCCCTTCCCCTCTTTACCTCCACTGTATGACAGGCGCCTTGCATGGCACCGCGTCATTGGATGCGCCTAACGTGCGCGTCCAATGTCAAGTCAAATTCCTCGTATGTTTACTTGTAAATATACTTGGCAATAAAGCTGATTCTGATTCTGATTCATTTTGCGCGAGTGGTTTCGGGCTTTGGGTGAACGTTTCTCTTTTGGTCTGTTCATTTACGGTCCGAAGTATAAAGTTGCAAGGAAGGCTGCCCACACTTTGATGAACTTCCTATCTGGTACTGCTAAGCTTGCCATCTGGCTGACGAGGAAAAATCGGGCAAGCAATGCTGGCAATGTGGATCCTGTGTCCGCTTTCAAGGTCTTGTTGAAGGTCAGACTCCGGGTGGAGTTCTCTTACTATCAAATGGTGGACAATTTGGAGGCATTCATCGATAGATGGGCTGTAGGGAATGTTTTGTGTTCAGTGGGTCAGGAGGATGACTTATGTTTGCACTTTTGAGATGTGACACACTTGGACAAGTGATATTGGTCTTTTTGCAATTTCGGAATGTGCAATAAAGCCTTTTTTAAAAGTCAAAAGTCTCTCTCTCTCTCTCTCTCTCTATGGCTGTGGACAGTCGGCCCGTGGCAGCGCGGGCTGCAGCTGGGGGCGTGACTGGCGATGGCGCACAAGCGGTCGATGACGTTGACTCACCATCGCGCTGTGTGACATCAGCGGCTGTGCTTCCGCAGCCTGCTGCAACTTCAGAGCAGCAGGCGGAAAAACGCCGGTCGCCTGATATAGGCGCCGCCCCGGAACACGTGACTGATGAAGGATCAGCTGCACCAGCTGACGTGCCAGCTGAATCTAACAGTCAGCAGAGTTGTGCTGACGAGGGAATGGAGTGTGGAACTGACGCAGAGTCTGCTAGAAATGTGTCTATTGGGGCAAATGGCGATGCCACTGCGCATTTGTATTCACTAGACGAAATAAATGCTTTCCTGGATGGGACCAATAATAATAGGGCCGTTAACGTCGCTGATTACTTCAGTGACACTGACAAATTCATTCGGTCTGTTAATGTACTGAGGAAGGAGGTTGGTGTTGACCTCCTGGATGAAAGAAAACACTACCGCCTGAAGAAGCACCTCGCAGCCCTGCGTAAATCAGCAGGGGGACAAAAGGCCAAGCGCGCAAAGATGGAATGATTTCAATGGCAAAGCACGGTGCTCCTCACAAATATCGCCATAATGCAGAAAATACAATTAGGGACCTTAAACATCAATGGTGGGAGGGGTAATCATAAGAGGGGATTCATTGGTGACCTCTTCAAATGGAAAGGTCTCAACATTTTGTTTTTGCAGGACACTCATACCACTTCGGCGGATGAAGTCGACTGGGGCTTGTGGTGGAAAGGCCCATTTTCACTCAGTCACGGCACCAATCTAAGTGCAGGAGTGGGCATTTTGTTTGGGGAATCAGCAAATGCACAAATTTTATCAGTGGTGGAGATAGTGAGGGGCAGGCTGCTTCTCGTTAGGGCGCAAGTGGGGGATTCCGTGTTTTGCCTGGTTAATGTTTATGCGCCAAACCACGGCGCGGAAAGGGTTGCCTTTTTCAATACAATGACTACTGAATTGCAGCGCTATCACCAAGAACAACTTGTTGTTGCTGGTGATTTCAACTGTACCTTGGACTTCACTGTAGATCGCACTAATGCAGAACCTCATCTGCAGTCTTCTAGATGCTTGGAAAATTTCACTGTGAAGTTCGACTTAGTGGACACGTGGAGGTCTAAAAATGCAAATGCGAGACGGTATACCTGGGTCAGGGTCACTGACAACAGGTGTTGTCAGTGCTGCTAGATTAGACAGGGTATATGTTTCTAGAACCTGTAGCCCTGGCCTCCTTCACAGTAACATAAGTCCCGTCGGTTTCACGGATCATCACCTGGCTACTGCGGTGTTACTGAACTCACCAGGGAAACGGGCAAAATCATATTGGCACTTCAATAACAAGCTCCTACAGGACAATGCATTTTATCAGTATTTTGTGTGCTTCTGGGAACACTGGAGGACCACGAAAGCTCGTTTTGGTTCCCTCGAACAGTGGTGGGACGTTGGCAAAGTGCAAATTCGCCTTTTTTGTCAGTGGTACGCTGCGTACTCAACTGCCATCATCAACGCAAAGGTCAGTGAACTAGAGGACGCTGTCAAGAGGCTGGAGGCCAGCTTGGTTACGGGTCGGGATTCTACCGCTGGTCCTTTGCTGCAGGAAAAGAGATCGGCCCTGCGCACATTCATGCAGGGCAGAGTGGAGGGGGCGCTAGTGAGGTCGCGCTTCACTCGCCTGCAGGACATGGATGCACCAACGTCCTCCTTCTTCAATTTGGAAAAGTCTACTGCGGACAAGAAGTTGATGGCTTGCTTGACACTCCCGGATGGTCGCCTGACTACGGACCCATCCGAGATGCGCCGCCATGCAGTGGATTACTACGGGGCCCTGTTTGCTGCGGGAACGTGTTGCAAAGAATCTCAAAATCAGCTCTTCGAGGCCCTTCCGGTGCTCGGCCAGGACGACAGGGCCACTCTGGACTGTGCCCTGACTTTGGATGAGTTGACTGTGGCTGTGAATCAGATGGCGCTGGGACGCGCGCCTGGACTTGATGGACTTTCTTCAGAATTTTTTAAGCCTTTTTGGACTGTTATTGGACCGGACTTCTATGACGTTCTGACTGCCTGTTACAGGGAAGGAATGTTACCTGTCTCCTGCCGCCGTGCAGTGCTGTCTCTGTTGCCAAAGCAGGGGGACTTGGCCCTGCTGAAAAACTGGAGGCCTGTGGCTCTTCTTTGCACGGACTACAAGGTGCTTTCCAAGGCCCTGGCAAACAGACTGAACACTGTCTTGGGTTTGATCGTGGATAGGGATCAAACATATTGTATTCCTGACCGGAAAATTATGGACAGTGTTTTCCTCATACGTGACGTTCTCCAGCTCAGTAAATGTCATGACTTACAGTTTGGAATTGTGTCTTTGGACCAGGAAAAGGCCTTTGATAGGTTTGTCCATTCCTATTTGTTTTCTACCCTGAGGGGGTTTGGTTTTGGAAATATGTTTTTGAGGTGGGTCAATCTGCTATACACTGGAGCTGAGTGTCTGGTGAAGGTGGGGGCGGGCCTGAGTTGGCCAATCCCTGTACACCGGGGAATACGCCAGGGGTGTCCACTCTCGGGTCAGCTGTACAGCTTGGCAATTGAGCCTTTGCTGTGCAGGTTGTGCGCTCGGCTGGGTGGTCTGGTTCTGCCGGGGCCATCAAGCTGTGGCCGCCCGATTGTCTTGTCTGCTTATGCGGATGACGTCAACGTTTTCATCACCTCCCACGGGGATGTGCAGCGTCTGGTGGACACTTTGACAGTTTATGAAAGGGCATCCTCTGCACGGGTTAATTGGGCCAAGAGTGAGAGTCTATTGGTGGGCCACTGGTCGCGTCAAGGCGTCCCTCGCCTACCCGGCGGCCTTCAGTGGGGGACGGCCGGTCTCAAAGTGTTGGGGGGTTTTCTGGGTACGGAGGCTTTTGAACGAAAGAACTGGGAGGGTGTTAAGGAAAAGGTGTGTGCTCATTTTTCTAAATGGAAATGGTTGCTACCACAGCTGTCATATAGGGGCAGGGTTCTGGTCGCGAATAATCTGGTTGCCTCGGCTCTCTGGCATAGGCTGGTGGCTTTGACACCGCCCAGGAGCCTCGTGGAGGAGATTCAGAAGACAATCGTGGACTTCTTTTGGTCTGGTCGCCACTGGGTCCGTGCGCCAGTTCTCTACCTGCCTGTGGCCGAGGGGGGGACAGGGCCTGGTGGACATGCATTCCAAGATCGCCAGCTTCAGGCTTCGAACTGCACAACGACTCCTTTACGGATGCGGACCCTGCTGGATGGACACTGCTAAGCTGCTTTTGAGGAGAGTTGGTCGCTTGGGCTATGATAAGCAGCTCTTCCTCGTGACATCTGGGGAGGTGGACCTTACTGGACTATCTGCTTTTTACACGTCCGTTTTGCATGCATGGCGAGTCTTCAACGTGGCCCGCTTCCGTGACGAGACGCCGGGCATGTGGCTGTTCGACGAACCACTGTTTTTCATTTGATTCATCGAAGCTAAGGTGCTGCAGTCTGTCAGTCTGCGGAGTTGTTTGCGGGAGGCACGCTGTACCAAGCTTGGTCATCTTATGAGGATGTCGACCACATCGATGGATACACTGAGGCGGAGTGCCAAAATTACGTCTGTCAGACTGCTGCAAAAGGTGGTGGAGGATGTGTGCGCCGCCCTGCCACAACCGCTTCGAGCATTTGCGACGAACCGCACTCTTTCCAATCAATGGGATGACGACACTGCGTCCACCTTTCCTGCAATTTCCATAACTCCAGCTGTGGGGGAGTGGCAGGGAGGAGAGGATCACCTACTGACCTTCAGGATTCCTCGCCTGGGCAAGTTCCAGTTTGTCGGGACAAGGGCGGTGTATCACATCTGTGTGAAGGTTCTGAATCTGCGCTCTCTGAAGGATGTCACGGAGTCGAGGTGGGCGGGTTGCTTGGGGCAAGGGGTCTCCCCAAAAGGCAGCTGGCGGTGCATGTACAAGCAACCTATTGAGAAACGCACAGCAGATCTCCAGTGGAGGATTGTGCATGGGGCAATAGCCACGAATAAATACAGGGCACACCTTGATCCGACTGTGGGGGGGGGGGGATGTTTGTTTTGTTCCCAAGTTGAGACCCTCGACCATTTGTTTGTCCACTGTTTTCGTTTATCCGGACTTTTTGACATTTTGCGCGAGTGGTTTCGGGCTTTGGGTGAACGTTTCTCTTTTGGTCTGTTCATTTACGGTCCGAAGTATAAAGTAGCAAGGAAGGCTGCCCACACTTTGATGAACTTCCTATCTGGTACTGCTAAGCTTGCCATCTGGCTGACGAGGAAAAATCGGGCAAGCAATGCTGGCAATGTGGATCCTGTGTCCGCTTTCAAGGTCTTGTTGAAGGTCAGACTCCGGGTGGAGTTCTCTTACTATCAAATGGTGGACAATTTGGAGGCATTCATCGATAGATGGGCTGTAGGGAATGTTTTGTGTTCAGTGGGTCAGGGGGATGACTTATGTTTGCACTTTTGAGATGTGACACACTTGGACAAGTGATATTGGTCTTTTTGCAATTTCGGAATGTGCAATAAAGCCTTTTTTAAAAAGTCTCTCTCTCTCTCTCTCTCTCTCTCTCTCTCTCTCTCTCTCTCTCTCTGACACGGTCTGCGTTGCTTCCCGAATGAATAGAGCTGTGGTTGTGTTTCTGGCGGCTGAAGACGATGTTCACACCCTGATTGTCAGCGGAGTGGTGATCTGGGAAATGTATGTACAGGTGTCCCCCTTATCTGTCCCATCAACGCGAATCACCGTCTCAGGTGTTCCACCGTTCATCACTGACGAGCAGCTGGCGACGGAGCTCCGCAGATTTGGGAAGTTTGCGGGCCCGTTTACGACTCTGCCTTTGGGATGCAAGGCCGCCAAGTTCAAACGTGAAATCGCTCAGGCGACAGGTGTTCATGTTTCTCGACTCGCCCACTCAGACTCTGGAAGTCTCCTTCAGGGTCAAGCATGGGGACGGATCAGGTTCAGGTCAGGTTCAGGTTACTTTATTTGTACCCATAGGTAGATTTGTTTTGCAGTTGGTGACATCCATATTTACAAGCCACTAATTACATTCAACATAGACACAAACACAGGCACACATCTTACAAAATAGGTAAATATAAAATATGTACAATATAATTTTTATAGCTTGTTCAACTCTTTGACAGTAGCAGGGACAAAGCTGTTTTTGTAGCGCTGGGTTCTACTTTTTGGGACAGCAAACCTCCGTCTGGAGGGAAGAAGCTGAAAGTTGCAGTGCAAAGGGTGGGAGTCATCATTTAAAATCGAGTCGGCCATCCTCTGTACTTGTCTGGTGTACAGGGATGTCAGGCTCAGCTGTGACTCACCAAGCAAACGACTGGACCATCTGACTACCTGATCCAAGGATTTCCTCTGTTTCAGTTTTATCTGACCAAACCATGACATTAAAGAAAAGGATAAAACAGATTCAATAAAAGCCCGATAGAACATAGTCATTATGGTTCGGTCAATTTGGAAGCGTGCAAGTTTCCTCAAACAATGCAAATTTTGCTGACCCTTTTTGCACACCCTTTCACAGTTCACCTCAAAGTTCAATCCACTATCAATAATTGTCCCAAGATATTTGTACGATTGTACACATTCGGTGGTCTGGCCTTTTAGTATGGTGACTTTGTGCCTGGGAGTTTTCCTCCTAAAGTCAATAATCATATCTTTCGTTTTTGTTGTATTCAGCTGCAGGTAGGAATCCTCACACCAGTGAACAAAGTCATCAACTACTGGGCCGTGGCCACTCTCACCATCCTGGAGGAGACTGACAATGACTGAGTCATCAGCATACTTTATAATGTGTCTGTTGTCATGTCTGCTCCGACACATGTTTGTGTATCTTACATGGTGTATGCGAGCTCGGGACAGATGAAGTGTTTTGAGTGTGGAGAGGTGGGCCATAAACGGTTCGCTTGTCCGCACAGGCAGCGGGCGGAGGGCCCTGATGGGGCCGCGGATGGTGCCGGCGGCAAGCCCTCCGCTCACGCCGCAGCTGCGGACGGCAGCGCGGCCTCCGCTCCCACTGCACCTGCTACGGAGCCTGCCGCTGTGTCTGTGGACGGCCCGGCAGTGGCCCAGCTTGCGGGCGGGAGTGTGGATGGCGATGTCGCCAGAACGGTCACTGATGGTGCGTCACAATCATCTCGCTGTGTGACGTCAACAGCTGTGCTGCCGGCAGCCGCTACCGCTTCGGAGGGGGGACGGAGCACCGACCTGATGGTGCGTCACAATCATCTCGCTGTGTGACGTCAGTGGCTGTGCCTCCGCCAGCTGCTGCCGTTTCGGAGCAGGAGACGGACCACCGACCTGATGGTGCGACAGAATCTCACTGTGTGACATCAGCGGCTGTGCTTCCAGAGGCTGCTACCATTACACAGCGGGGGATGGAACAGCGACAGTCAGCTGCTGCGGGTGGCGTCCAAGAAAATGTGGCCCATGATAAATCCACTGGCCCGGGAGAACCAAGCAGTCAGCTGAGTGGTGCTGACGAGGAAATGGAATCTGAGAACGACACTGTGTCTAATACTGAGTCTATTGAGGAAAAATGCAGTACAAACACGAGTTTGTATTCACTGGAAGAAATAATTGCATTCCTGGACGCAACCTATAACAAAGCCATTAGGGTCGCCGACTACTTCAGTGACACTGATAAATTCATTAAGTCTGTGGATGTGCTACGAAGGCAGGTTGGTCTTGACCTCCTGGATGAAAGGAAGCATTATCGCCTCAAGAAACACCTGACAGCCCTGCGTAAAGCAGCAGGGGGAACGCCGGTCAAGCGCGTCCGACAGGAGGACTAAATGGCGGTCGTTCCTCTGCCTGTTTTACCCATTTTTGGGATATTGTTTGAACAGACTGGTATATGACATTTAATTGACTGTAATTGACTGTCACAGAACTGGATCTTTGAATAGGTGGACTGCAGGGACTGCTCTGTGTTGTGTGTGGGGGAGAACATTTCAGTTTGCACTTTTTCCAATGTGACACACTTGGAGGAATGATGTTGGTGTGCTTACATTTTTTTGAAGTGTGCAATAAAAGCTTTTTAAAAGTCAAAGTCTCTCTCTCTCTCTCTCTCTCACTGTAGAGGAGGTCCTGGAGGCTGTGGCCGAGCAGGTGGGCCCTGACGCAGTCTGCGTTGCTTCTCGAATGAATAGAGCTGTGGTTGTGTTTCTGGCGGCTGAAGACGATGTTCACACCCCGATTGTCAGCGGAGTGGTGATCAGGGAAATGTATGTACAGGTGTCCCCCTTATCTGTCCCATCAACGAGAATCACCGTCTCAGGTGTTCCACCTTTCATCACTGACGAGCAGTTGGCGACGGAGCTCCGCAGATTTGGGAAGTTTGCGGGCCCGTTTACAACTCTGCCTTTGGGATGCAAGGCCACCAAGTTCAAACATGTGAAATCACTCAGGCGACAGGTGTTCATGTTTCTCGACTCGCCCACTCAGACTCTGGAAGTCTCCTTCAGGGTCAAGCACGGGGACGGATCTTATATGGTGTATGCCAGCTCGGGACAGATGAAGTGTTTTGAATGTGGAGTCGTGGGCCATAAACGGTTCACTTGTCCGCACAGGCAGCGGGCGGAGGGCCCTGATGGGGCTGCGGATGGTGCTGGCAGTGAGCCCTCCGCTCACGCCGCAGCTGCGGACGGCGGCACGGCCTCCGCTCCCGCTACCCCTGCTCCGGAGCCTGCCGCTGTGTCTGTGGACGGCCCGGCTGTGCCACCCGCGGCCCAGCTTGCGGCCGGGAGCGTTGATGACGATGGCGCCACAAGGGTCACTGATGGTGCGTCACAATCATCTTGCTGTGTGACGTCAACAGCTGGGCCTCCGGCAGCTGCTAACGCTTCCGAGGAGGGGACGGAGCACCGACCTGATGGTGCGTCAGAATCTCGCGGTGTGACGTTAGCGGCTGTGCCTCCGCCAGCTGCTGCCGCTTCCGAGGAGGGGACGGAGCACCGACCTGATGGTGCGTCAGAATCTCGCTGTGTGACATCGGCGGCTGTGCTTCCGGCGGCTGCTACCGTTACACAGCGGGGGATGGAACAGCGACAGTCAGCTGCTGAGGGTGGCGTCCAGGAAAATGTGGCCCATGAAGAATCCACTGGCCTGGGAGAAGCAAGCAGTCAGCTGAGTTGTGCTGCCGAGGAAATGGAATCTGATAACGACACTGTGTCTAATACTGGGTCTATTGAGGCAAAATGCAGTACAAACACGAGTTTGTACTCACTGGACGAAATCAATGCTTTTCTGGATGAAACCTATAACAAAGCCATTAGGGTCACCGACTACTTCAGTGACACTGATAAATTAATTAAGTCTGTTGATGTGCTAAGAAGGCAGGTTGGTCTGGACCTCCTGGATGAAAGGAAACGTTATCGCCTCAAGAAACACCTGACAGCCCTACGTAAAGCAGCAGGGGGAACGCTGGTCAAGCGCGCCCGACAGGAGGAATGAATGGCGGTCGTTCCTCTGCCTGTTTCACACATTTTTGGGATATTGTTTGAACAGACTTGTATATGACATTTAATTGACTGTAATTGACTGTCACAGAACTGGATCTTTGACTAGGTGGGCTGCAAGGAATGCTCTGTGTGGTGTGTGGGGGGGAACATTTCAGTTTGCACTTTTTCCAATGTGACACACTTGCTTACATTTTTTTGAAGTGTGCAATAAAGGCTTATTTTAAAGGTCAAGGTCTCTCTCTCTCTCTCTCTCTCTCTCTCTCTCACTCTGTTTCCAGCGGCCGAAGGAGGAGGGTGGAAATAGGGAACTCCGTGGCTTGTTTGGACTTTTTTTCGGTTTTTTACTGCTGGCCGCTTTTCCAGTTTTTGTTTTTTTGGGTGGGGGATGATGGCCTTGGGAAAGCCACCTCCATCTATCCACCAGGGGGTGAGGATCGCTCCCCCGGACAGCGCTGTTACTGTGGAGGAGGTCCTGGAGGCTGTGGCCGAGCAGGTGGGCCCTGACGCGGTCTGCTTTGCTTCCCGAATGAATAGAGCTGTGGTTGTGTTTCTGGCAGCTGAAGACGATGTCCACACCCTGATTGTAAGCGGTGTGGTTATCGGGGAAACGTATGTACAGGTGTCCCCCTTATCTGCCCCATCAACGAGAATCACCGTCTCAGGTGTTCCACTTTTCATCACTGACGAGCAGTTGGCGACGGAGCTCCGCGGATTTGGGAAGTTTGCAGGCCCGTTTACAACTCTGCCTTTGGGATGCAAGGCCACCAAGTTCAAACATGTGAAATCACTCAGGCGACAGGTGTTCATGTTTCTCGACTCGCCCACTCAGACTCTGGAAGTCTCCTTCAGGGTCAAGCACGGGGACGGATCTTATATGGTGTATGCCAGCTCGGGACAGATGATGTGTTTTGAATGTGGAGACGTGGGCCATAAACGGTTCGCTTGTCCGCACAGGCAGCGGGCCCTGATGGGGCTGCGGATGGTGCCGGCGGCGAGCCCTCCGCTCACGCCGCAGCTGCGGACGGCGGCGCGGCCTCCGCAGCTCACGCCACAGCTGCGGACGGCGGCGCGGCCTCCGCTCCCGCTACCCCTGCTCCGGAAACTGCCGCTGTATCTGTGGCTGGCCCGGCTGTGCTGCCCGCGGCCCAGCTTGCGGCCGGAAGCGTTGATGGCGATGGCGCCATAAGGGTCACTGATGGTGCGTCACAATCATCTCGCTGTGTGACGTCAACAGCTGGACCTCCGGCGGCTGCTACCGCTTCGGAGGACGGGACGGAGCACCGACCTGATGGTGCGTCACAATCATCTCGCTGTGTGACGTCAGCGGCTGTGCCTCCGCCAGCTGCTGCCGCTTCCGAGGAGGAGACGGAGCACCGACCTGATGGTGCGTCAGAATCTCGCTGTGTGACATCAGTGGCTGTGCTTCCGGAGGCTGCTACCATTACACAGCGGGGGATGGAACAGCGACAGTCAGCTGCTGAGGGTGGCGTCCAGGAAAATGTGGCCCATGATGAATCCACTGGCCCGGGAGAACCAAGCAGTCAGCTGAGTTGTGCTGCCGAGGAAATGGAATCTGATAATGATGCTGTGTCCAATACTGGGTCTATTGAGGCAAAATGCAGTACAAACACGAGTTTGTATTCACTGGATGAAATCAATGCTTTTCTGGATGAAACCTATAACAAAGCCATTAGGGTCGCCGACTACTTCAGTGACACTGATAAATTCATTAAGTCTGTGGATGTGCTAAGAAGGCAGGTTGGTCTGGACCTCCTGGATGAAAGGAAACGTTATCGCCTCAAGAAACACCTGACAGCCCTGCGTAAAGCAGCAGGGGGAATGCCGGTCAAGCGCGCCAGACAGGAGGAATGAATGGCGGTCGTTCCTCTGCCTGTTTCACACATTTTTGGGATATTGTTTGAACAGACTTGTATATGACATTTAATTGACTGTAATTGACTGTCACAGAACTGGATCTTTGACTAGGTGGGCTGCAAGGAATGCTCTGTGTGGTGTGGGGGGGGGGGGACATTTCAGTTTGCACTTTTTCCAATGTGACACACTTGGTGGAATGATGTTGGTGTGCTTACATTTTTTTTTGAAGTGTGCAATAAAGGCTTATTTTAAAGGTCAAAGGTCTCTCTCTCTCTCTCTCTCTCTCTCTCTCTCTCTCTCTCTCTCTCTCGACTCGCCCACTCAGACTCTGGAAGTCTCCTTCAGGGCCAAGCACGGGGACGGATCTTATATGGTGTATGCGAGCTCGGGACAGATGAAGTGTTTTGAATGTGGAGACGTGGGCCATAAACGGTTCGCTTGTCCGCACAGGCAGCGGGCGGAGGGCCCTGATGGTGCCGGCAACGAGCCCTCCACTCACGCCGCAGCTGCAGACAGCGGCGCGGCCTCCGCTCACGCTGCCCCAGCTCCGGAGCCTGCCGCTGCGCCACCCGCGGCCCAACTTGCAGTCGGGAGCGTGGATAGCGATGTCGCCAAAAAGGTCACTGATGGTGCGTCACAATCAACTCGCTGTGTGACATCAGCAGCTGTGCCGCCGGCAGCTGCTACCGCTTCGAAGGAGGGGACGGAGCACCGACCTGATGGTGCGTCACAATCATCTCGCTGTGTGACGTCAGCGGCTGTGCCTCCGCCAGCTGCTGCCGCTTCCGAGGAGGGGACGGAGCACTGACCTGATGGTGCGTCAGAATCTCGCTGTGTGACATCGGCGGCTGTACTTCCGGAGGCTGCTACCGTTACACAGCGGGGGACGGAACAGCGACAGTCAGCTGCTGCGGGTGGCGTCCAGGAAAATGTGGCCCATGATGAATCCACTGGCCCGGGAGAACCAAGCAGTCAGCTGAGTGGTGCTGACGAGGAAATGGAATCTGAAAACGACGCTGTGTCTAATACTGGATCTATTGAGGCAAAATGCAGTACAAACACGAGTTTGTATTCACTGGACGAAATCAATGCTTTTCTGGATGAAACCTATAACAAAGCCATTAGGGTCGCCGACTACTTCAGTGACACTGATAAATTCATTAAGTCTGTGGATGTGCTACGAAGGCAGGTTGGTCTTGACCTCCTGGATGAAAGGAAGCATTATCGCCTCAAGAAACACCTGACAGCCCTGCGTAAAGCAGCAGGGGGAACGCCGGTCAAGCGCGTCCGACAGGAGGACTAAATGGCGGTCGTTCCTCTGCCTGTTTTACCCATTTTTGGGATATTGTTTGAACAGACTGGTATATGACATTTAATTGACTGTAATTGACTGTCACAGAACTGGATCTTTGAATAGGTGGACTGCAGGGACTGCTCTGTGTGGTGTGGGGGGGACATTTCACTTTGCACTTTTTCCAATGTGACACACTTGGAGGAATGATGTTGGTGTGCTTACTTTTTTTTTGAAGTGTGCAATAAAAGCTTTTTTCAAAGTCTCTCTCATATATATATATATATATATATATATATATATATATATATATATATATATATATATATATATATATCATCATCATAGCAGTCTGTTGGGGGCGGCAATGACTGTTTCATTTAGGTCTGATCAGATTTCTCCACGCAGCTCTGTCCTTCGCCCTCCGCTGCCAGGAACTGGCCTTTATATATATATATATATATATATATATATACCGTATATATATATACTGTATATGGCGTGTGTGAATAAAGAGGCGGATTCATGGACAGACGATTTATTACACACTCACATCTCACAAGCACAGAAAAGACTGAATCATTACAGCAAGCTCTCCTCTTTAACCCAACTCACTCTTCACACGTTTCAAGGCATTTCCCATCACACAGCATGACATTTACATTACACTGCATTCAACCCCCTATGTCCTTGACTCCTTCCTGCTATCTCACCAGGAACTCCCTGGGAATTGTTCTCCCATGCTTATTCACTGTCTCTGTCTGAGGTGCTAAATAATCTGACTTCCCCAAGGTCCTATAATATATATATATATATATATATATATATATATATATATATACGTATATATATATATATATACTATATATATATATATATACACAGTGGGGTAAAAAAGTATTTAGTCAGCCACCAATTGTGCAAGTTCTCCCACTTAAAAGAT
This sequence comes from Pholidichthys leucotaenia, assembly GCA_020510985.1. Taxonomy (NCBI): domain Eukaryota; kingdom Metazoa; phylum Chordata; class Actinopteri; order Cichliformes; family Pholidichthyidae; genus Pholidichthys; species Pholidichthys leucotaenia. The sequence continues at coordinate 123,576,961 of CM035841.1, forward strand.
GACAGAGGTCTCCAATTTTCATCATAGGTATACCTCAACTATAAGAGACAAAATGAGAAAAAAAAATCCAGAAAATCACATTGAAGGATTTTTGAAGAATTTATTTGCAAATTATGGTGGAAAATAAGTATTTGGTCAATAACAAAAGTTCATCTCAATACTTTGTTATATACCCTTTTTTGGCAATGACAGAGGTCAAACGTTTTCTGTAAGTCTTCACAAGGTTTTCACACACTGTTGCTGGTATTTTGGCCCATTCCTCCATGCAGATCTCCTCTAGAGCAGTGATGTTTTGGGGCTGTCACTGGGCAACACGAACTTTCAACTCCCTCCAAAGATTTTCTATGGGGTTGAGATCTGGAGACTGGCTAGGCCACTCCAGGACCTTGAAATGCTTCTTACGAAGCCACTCCTTCGTTGCCCGGGCGGTGTGTTTGGGATCATTGTCATGCTGAAAGATCCAGCCACGTTTCTTCTTCAATGCCCTTGCTGATGGAAGGAGGTTTTCACTCAAAATCTCACGATACATGGCCCCATTCATTCTTTCCTTTACACGGGTCAGTCGTCCTGGTCCCTTTGCAGAAAAACAGCCCCAAAGCATGATGTTTCCACCCCCATGCTTCACAGTAGGTATGGTGTTCTTTCTCCTCCAAACACGACAAGTTGAGTTTTTACCAAAAAGTTCTATTTTGGTTTCATCTGACCATATGACATTCTCCCAATCCTCTTCTGGATCATCCAAATGCTCTCTAGCAAACTTCAGACGGACCTGGACATGTACTGGCTTAAGCAGGGGGACACGTCTGGCACTGCAGGATTTGAGTCTCTGACGGCGTAGTGTGTTACTGATGGTAGCCTTTGTTACTTTGGTCCCAGCTCTCTGCAGGTCATTCACTAGGTCCCCCCGTGTGGTTCTGGGATTTTTGCTCACCATTCTCGTGATCATTTTGACCCCACGGGGTGAGATCTTGCGTGGAGCCCCAGATCGAGGGAGATTATCAGTGGTCTTGTATGTCTTCCATTTTCTAATAATTGCTCCCACAGTTGATTTCTTCACACCAAGCTGCTTACCTATTGCAGATTCAGTCTTCCCAGCCTGGTGCAGGTCTACAATTTTGTTTCTGGTGTCCTTTGACAGCTCTTTGGTCTTGGCCATAGTGGAGTTTGGAGTCTGACTGTTTGAGGTTGTGGACAGGTGTCTTTTATACTGATAACAAGTTCAAACAGGTGCCATTAATACAAGTAACGAGTGGAGGACAGAGGAGCCTCTTAAAGAAGTTGTTACAGGTCTGTGAGAACCAGAAATCTTGCTTGTTTGTAGGTGACCAAATACTTATTTTCCACCATAATTTGCAAATAAATTCTTTAAAAATCAGACAGTGTGATTTTCTGGATTTTTTTTTCTCATTTTGTCTCTCATAGTTGAGGTATACCTATGATGAAAATTGGAGACCTCTCTCATTTTTCAAGTGGGAGAACTTGCACAATTGGTGGCTGACTAAATACCTTTTTGCCCCACTGTATATATATATTAGATTTAGTATACTTTATTGATCCCCAGAGGGGAAATTGAGGGTCATCCACCACCTGGATGGATGAAGCAGCCACGATACGGCGCTATCCCTTAACCATTCACACACACATTCACACCTAGGGCCACTTTAGAGTCTCCAATTAACCTAACCTGCATGTTTTTGGCATGTGGGAGGAAACCGGAGAAATCCCGGGGTAAACCCACGCAGAAACGGGGAGAACATGCAAACTCCACACAGATCACTGTTGGTCGGGGGCTGGGATTGAACCCACGATCCCCCGGCCAAGGGTAAACTGTGCTGCCGCAGTGCTAACCTCTGCGCCACCGTGCAGCCCCCATATATATTAAAGTCAGTTAAAATGATTTAAAAAAATTTTTACAATCCTGTCTGAGAAAATGAAATAAAAAGTGTAGTGCAACCAGTGATATAGATTATTGCCCTTTTCAGGTTTTCAACTCTGATGCAGTTCTGACAGTCAGTCACCAGATGCCAGTCTTTATTGGATGTTTCATAACACTGTATTGCTCATGAAGCAATTGTCTCAAAGTTGCTCATTGTTTCATGAGGCCTCGGTTTTAACATCACTATGTTTTACTCCACACATTAAAAATATAACAGAACTGTATTTTACCATCTAAAGAACATAGCCAGAGTCCGCCCACTTCTCTCTCGAGCAAACACAGAGATACTGATGCACGCTTTTATCACCAGCCATATCAATTACTGTAATGCCCTGCTCTCTGGTCTTCCGAAAAAGACAATTTCAAATATGTAGTTATTACAGAATTCAGCTGCATATGTTCTGATGAAGACTAGACAGCACGCTCACATCATGCCGGTTTTAAAGTCACAGTATTGGCTCCCCCTATCCTTCAGGATCGATTTTAAGGTTCTTTTACCATCACTGGCATTATTCCACTGTAGTTTCACAGGACACACGTCAAGCGGACCCCTGGCCAAGTGAGCACCCCAAGTGGACCCCAGGATCCAATTTGTAAATATACAAGTGCATTTTCAACTAGAAAAGCACTCGGAGAGCGCAGACCTCCGCCAAGCGCCACAGTTCCCCCCATACAGTGTTTGTGTGTACGTTTTCAGATTCCTTGACCATGAAAACATATGACTAGCAATTGGATTCACAATGATAGGATTAGTGGTTCAGTAGTAAAAGCATTACCTCCTTGGCGGAGGTAATAAACTCAAGTGTTGCTGTTGTGTCCATCTCCTGCATCTGCAAACTCCCAGGCTGCGGGCGTTGCAATTCATCGCACAACCGCATACAACCCACAGGCCAATGGGTTATGCGAGCGTTTTCATAGATCACTGAAAGCAGCACTCAGGGCTTCACTGTAGACTGGTTGCCGTGGGTTTTATTGGGGCAAAAGAGGATTTGGAAGCTTCCCCGGCAGAGAGCTTGTTTTTGTGCAGCCCCTATGGCTGCCCGGGGAATTTCTGCCAAATAATCCGGCGCCGGACAGCTGCCCGTCTCAGCTTTTGCAGCGTAGCACAAACACAGGCACGCTGCCGGGCCCTGCCCACCACAGTTTTCTGCGTGCTTTTGTGCCTAAAACTTTGAAGAACGCGGAGTTCGTGTTTGTCAGACACGACGACCAGCGCCCTCCATTGCGCCTGCACACATGTTGAAAATGGCCGTATCTCACAATGTTAAAGAATCCTTTAAAAAATTCCTGTATCCAGACGGTGATCCGGATCATCCCCAAAATTTAATCAGTTCTTCCTTGTACCATTTCCAACAACGCCTGAAAGTTTAATCGAAATCCGTCCAAAACTTTTTGAGTTATCTTGCTAACCAACAGACAGACAAACGCTGGCAAAAACATAACCTCCTGCGGCCTGGCGGAGGTAATCAAGTGATTTATCAAGTGATTCATACTTTCTTAAAACCTCATTCAGAACATTATCGTCCCACATATAGCTATTCTGTGGATTTTCATCTGGAGGCAGCCAGCCTTTTGAACGCAGAAACGGCGCCAAAACCTCCGGGTCAGCTTTTAGTTACCATATTTCTATATATATGTAGACATTCTTTTACACTTCTTGGCGACCAGGAAAGTCTTTCCAACAGTTTTACACAAATTCTTGGGGTGCTCACTTGGTCAGGGGTCCACTTCACCAGATCCCGTTTCACATACCTGTTGTTTGTAGCTTCATGAAATCCAACAGTTTCTTCTGACTTTCCATCTTTTCTTTGTCCTGTTGGATGTTTTGTTCAGCCTCTCTGCGTGTCTCTTCCTCAGCAGCACTTGGTCTCTCTCTGATAATATGAACACATTGTTGTTTCACTAAATAAAACACTGATCTGACTCCGTTCATTGTTTCAACTGAACCATTGAAACAAACCAAGCTAGCTATTCTGTCCGGCTACATCCGGTCACGTGATTGGATGTTTCCGAAAGAACTTTTATTTACAGCCATAGCTTGGGATAGGCGTGTCGATACTCAACTATCGATACTTCGATACCAGCTGGTCGAGTCGATACTCTTTAAAATATCACGATACCTATGTCAACATAAAACGTGCAATTTGTTTTCACTTCTGAGCGTTTTAGGCATTAAATTTATGTGTGTAAATCAGTGAAAAAAACAGCACAAACATATTTTAGAGACGTCTGCCGTGTCACATGATTATGGCAGCCTATCAGATGTCAGAGCTGAAGACTCACTGCGCCCTGCCAGCTCAGCCCTCACTTGCTGTGCTGAGTGAGCTCAGCAGCGTTGGGGGCAACAGAAGAAGTATTATTTCTGAAATGTTACACCATTCATCAAAATGCTATGGTAATAATAATAATAATAATAATAATCAGTCAGTCCGCCAAGGTCTCCGCCTTTGACCACCACCTAATCCACATAGCGCCGGACCCCCATGATCCCTCCTGCAGGTGGTGAGCCCACTGGAAGGCAGACCCATGTAACTCCTTCGGGCTGAGCCCGGCCGGGTCCCATGGATGGAAACCCGGCCACCTTCGAGTCCCTCCCCCAGGCCTGGCTCCAGGGTGGGGCCCTGGTAACCCCATACCGGGCAGTGAACACTGAATCGTTGATAGTGTGGAGCGTGTAAAAATGAGGCTGATTTGGTTCAAGCGGTTTATTACACGACTCACACGAGGAGCATAGACAGAATGGCATACAAGTAGGAACTCTTCCCTTAAATAACATGACATCCTTCTAGACTCTTCTCACACACAAAAGATAATCTCCCCCGACTGTAGTGAGTCCATTCATCCTTGACACCTCCCTGTTATCTTACTAGGGCATCTAGAAACTTCTCACACACAAAAGGTTAACTTCACGTCCTTTGTTCCTGTCTAAGGTGGTAAACCATTATGCACTCCCCAGGTTGCCACAATATAGAATTTATCATGAGTTGGTCTGGGAACGCCTTGGTATCCTCTCTGAAGAGCTGGAACAGGCGGCTGGGGAGAGGGAAGTCTGGGCTTCTCTGCTTGAACTGCTGCCTCCGCGACCCGGACCTCCGGAAAAGCGGTAGAAGATGGATGGATGGATGGATGGATAATAATAATAATGTCTGTATATGGAGCCAAGGATGAGGCCAGGTGTCGAACTAAACATACGTTTATTAAAGGGGACAAGAGCAACACACAGCCGCCAGAGGATGGCGAAAAGACCACCCCTCCTGGCTGCAGCCCTTTTTTCGAGGGATTGCACGTGATGTCAGTGGCCACGTGCCACATTGTTTTTCTGCCATTTTGGACTGCAAATAATGTGGACCCTGTGTTGTGAATGATAATAATTCCACTAGCACGTACTCAGTCCGACTCGCCATGGTGCTGTTCGTTTTCCATTATGACTGAATACCACCTTAAGTGAGTGAGATCTTTACAGCAAGGCAGCCAGACACTCCCATGACATTGTTTGTAACAAGAAAAACACAAGATGGATATCGAGGCGAGCCTGCTGCTCGCTGGCTTTTTGTCAGAGTAAAGGCAAAAAAGGAGAGCCAGAAAAGGCTACAGGTGGCGAGACGAAACACTGGAAAAGTACTGGAGAGTTCAGGAAGCCATGGAGCAGTGGAAGACGTGAGGATACGAACTAGATCACTTATGAAGGTAAGCTAATGATTGCTAATACTAGTTAGCACTAACAAGTCCCCCGTGCTACATTGTAATCACTGTAAGTTATCGCTATTAGGTACTAAAATATGTATGCTGTGTGTGTTAGTTAGCTCACTGTATGCATACAGGAGACAATGGTGTTGTTTGTTCAAAGTGAGCTTTCCACCACTGGGATAAATAACAGCAAAGCTGCAGAATATCATATCACTCACCATCCTCTATCACTGTTTTCAACAATGATGATGCTGTGGTCGGGTCTACGCCACTCTGGCTCCCGTCTGCCTCCACCGTGGCCATCAATTTGTTTCAGGTCACTCCGCCCAGTTCCCTCTGGATTTCTTTAATCAGCTACCAAGCACAGAAAAGTCTGCACCTCATCAGTGGACCACAGTGTTGATTTGTGTGTAGCCATTTAACTCATTGATTACACTCACTCACACTTGATGTTGGTGATTTGACTGTTCGTTGCCATCCAAAATGGTGCAGTAAACTAAAGACACGTGACCCGTATGACGTTGGTGCAACCCCTCTATAGTCATGGGTGGTGGCGTGACCAGAAGGCAAAGTCACCACCCCGTGTCACACAAATAAAAGTACAGAATATAAACCATATAAATAACTATATAATATTTCCCTCCCCCCTGACAGAAGTCCAAAACACACACACACAATTCAGACCCACCCCAATTTAGGACCCGAATCGTGTACAAACATAACACAAACTAATGTACTCGAATTGTCCAAACACCTAAAACAACTAAAACTAGGGGAGACAGGTGGATTGCTGTCCCACCCCACACGGCGAAGCGGATTATTTTGCCGCTTATGCTAAATTAAAAAAAAAAAAAAAGAGTCTATCTACAAACAAAAATACCGCCGTGTCTCGTAAGCTAAGTACACGAATTAATCCCCAAACTGCATACACTGAAACAAGAAATTACTTAGAACACATCATAACGGTCAACTTATAATACACACAACAAATCAAATCAACCACATGCACAATAATTAACCTATATACACACGGCTGAAGAAAACAAGTCCGTGGCCCCCTGGACCGACCTGTCATCAGTCCTCCCCTGGAGGCAGCCAGCCTCCCGGGCCGCAGCAGGTCACCTCAGCACCGGTGCGCCTCCTCTTCATCACCACCAGCTGCTCCACTCATCCAGGTCCACATCCCTCAGTCCCCTCCCGGGCACACTGCAGCTCATTTGGGTGCCCTCACGAACCGTCTGGCAGCTGGAGATTAGCGTCCTCCCTTCTGACCATGGCATGTAACCATCCCTGGTGCTCCTCCAACCGCCAACCGGCCCATACCTGCCATGGTTGTCCCTCTTCCCGAAACCAGACTCCCAGAGTGGTCTTGCTCGGCTTGCAGGGTCTCTGCTTGGCACATTGCTCCACCGTGTCTAATGGTCTAGCCCCGACCTCTTCTAAATTCACCATCGCCAATGTGGTCCCCTGTTCACCAGCCCACTTCAGCCGAGATCCGGGAACAGGTGAAACTAGCCTCTCGATGTCGCCCGTCGTCACAGGCATCCCGCCGTGCCGTCCAGTACCCTCATCCAGGGCGACTTGGGCTCTGGCACAGGGACCTTCCTGTGATAGCCTTGGGTGATATTGGTCTTGCACACTCTCCAGGGTGCCAGGCAGTTCCTCATCCCACACTGCGCCGTCTACCACTATTGGTATCGGTCGGTCCCGCAATCCACAGCCCGACCACTCCTCCCCAGTACCACTTTTAATGGCAAAGCCCAGACCATAGAGCAGGTTGCAGTCCATTATGTTTTCTCCATGGGCTGTCACGGTGAATTCCAGGTCACACATCTCAGCTGATTTGTACCGAGCTGTCAGTCTCAGCATTCCCACCGTGGCCAGCCATCCTCTTCCACAACCACAAAGCGGTGCTGGGTCTCCAACCAAATCCTGTAATGCAGGGAAAAACATCTCGCAGTCGTCCAGTTCAACACGGAGCCCACCGCTCCCATGTTGATCAATAAAGGCACCTCCACCCCGTCCAACTCCACCATACAATACGTGCAGCTGTTGGTGCTCAGGGATGCAGCGTGGACAACTGTGGGGACAGGAGAGTCCTCTTTGTGCCACGGACTTCTTCACTCGGATCTGTGGCATACCCTGGTGAGATGATACAAGTGACCACACTTGCCGCAGTGCTTTGCCCTTGCCGAACAGTCTCTGGCCTTGAAACGGTGCTTTGTGGATCTACATCCCATACATCTGGGCATTCCTGGGGCAGACCTCACATTTACAGCGTTGGCATTGTCCATATCACCCTCCACGCTTCCATCGCTGTCCGGGTCCACTGCATGTGCGGTTGGCAGTGATCCCAGTTGTCAGTGTGACAAGCTGTCACTCAGCTCCTGTGACAGTCTATCCGCAGCTTCCAGCTGTTGAGTTAACTCGATGACTGTGGACAGCGTCAGTTCACCCGAAAACTTAAGCAGCTTCAACCTAATTGCAGCACAGTTGGTATGCTCTGCCAACTGGTCACGAACCATCTCCTCTTCCAACGGTCCTAACCGACACACACTAACCAGTAATTTCAAGTTGGCTACAAACCACTGAATATGCTCGCCCACCTGTTGGCAGCACTGTCGAAACCCGCTCCTCCAGATGGTGACGTCTTCCAGAGCGCGAAAATGGCACGCCATCAGCTCAGCCACGTCCTCGAAGCTGTTCGAGCCGCCAAGCATGGTCAGTATCCGCTGGCCTCCAGTTCCCAAATTGTGCACCAACAATGTGCTTACCCTCAGCCTGTCCGTTCTTCCTGGGTTCAGCGCCACCATGTAAGCCTGGAAGGCGGCGCACCATCTCAGCCAAGAAACAGGTGGCCCACCCGGGAGCTCCAGAAACAGCCGAACTCCAAACCCACATGCTTCCATGCCTTCTCAATTCTTATCCCATCCTCGTCACCAAAATGTTATGTCTGTAAATGGAGCCAAGGATGAGGCCAGGTGTCGAACTGAACATACTGTACGTTTATTAAAGGGGACAGTGTGGAGTGTGTGAAATAAGAGGCTGATTCATGGCAGACGGTTTATTACACACTTCACATCTCTCAAGCACAGAACAGAATGAAACATTTAAGCAGGCGCTCTTCTTTTACCCAAATCTCTCCTCACAAGTTTCATGGCATTTTCCCACACACAATATGACATTTGCATCACACTGTATTCAACCCCCTATGTCCTTGACTCCTTCCTGCTTTCTCACCAGGAACCTCCTGAGCATTGTTCTCCCATGCTTATCCACTGTCTCTTGTCTGAGATGCTAAATAATCTGACTCCCCCAAGGTGCTACACTTCCCCCCCAGCATCTTAGATAGAACAATAGAACATCAGTCCACATGCCATTTGGGCTTCCGTCTCCTCCCATATCTGCTGTAACTGGGGTTTACTGCCTCCGTGGCGCTGCTGTGCCAGTGGGGGGCTGCTGGGAGTGCGTCTGACTGTGGGTGGGCCGTGACGAGGGGGGGGGGCACTTCGGTCTGTCCGTGTGGCTGCTCTGGTGAATCGTTTCCCTGGGGAGCTCTCCGTGGGGGTCTTCCACGCCGAGGGGCCCTAGCCAACAGCACTTGCTCGTCCGCCACAACGAAAGCGGGTTTGAGTCTGTCTACGCCAATTTCTTCCCGTCTACCCCCCAAGTCTAGCAAAAAATGCTTATCCCCTGTTTCCAACACTCTGAACGGTCCATCATAAGGTGGGCGCAATGGAGGGCGGTGGGCGTCGTGTCTGATGAACACGAACTCCGCGCTCTTCAAAGTTTTAGGCATGAAAACACACAGAAAACAGTGGTGGGCAGGGCCCGGAAGCGTGCCTGTGTTTGCGCTACGCTGCAAAAGCTGAGACGGGCAGCTGTCCGGCGCGGGATTATCTGGCAGAAATTCCCCGGGCAGCCGTAGGGGCTGCGCAAAAACCAGCTCTGCCGGGGAAGCTTCCAGATCCTTTTTTGGCGCGGAGCGCAACCCCAATAAAACCCACGGCAACCTGTCTACCCAATTTGCATCCATCAGTGAAGCCCTGAGTGCTGCTTCAGTGATCTATGAAAATGCTCGCATAAACCATTGGCCTGTGGGTTGTATGCGGTTGTGCGGTGAATTGTAACACCCAGGCTGCAGGCCATCGCGGACCAGAGTTTGGAAAAAAACTGAGGGCCCCTGTCGGACGTAACGTCCGACGGGACTCCAAAACGCGCCACCCATGCTGTTAAAAAAGCGCGTGCTACGTTCGCGGACATGGTTGCCACCAGCGGGACTGCTTCTGGTCAGCGCGTGGTGCGGTCCACTACTGTCAGGAGGTGCGTGCACCACTGTGATGGTGGGAGGGGGCCGGCGAGGTCCACGTGAACATGGTCGAACCTCTTAGCCAGTACCCGAAACCGCTCCAAGGGAGCCTTCGTGTGTCTGTGTACCTTGGCTCGTTGGCACGCCACGCAGGCTGCAGCCCACTCTTTTACTTGTTTGTGTAGGCTCGGCCACACAAACTTCTCTCCCACCATTTTGACCGACGCGCGCACTCCTGGGTGCGCCAGAGTGTGAACCGACTCAAACACGCAGCGGCGCCACGCGACCGGGACCACCGGATGCGGGCGTCCCATGGAGACATCGCAGATTGGGGGGGGGGGGGCTGCCATCTTGCAGCACCCTGCTCTCCAGCCTTAACCCTGTTGGTCCAGACTGGAGCGCGTGCACGTCTGCATCGCTAATCTGCTCTGCGGCCATGGCTGCGTAATCTATCCCCACGCAGACCGGGGCCACCACGGCGCGCGAGAGGCAGTCCGCCACTACATTCAGTTTACCCGGCACATGCTGAATATCGGTAGTAAACTCTGAGATCACGGCCAGCTGTCTCTGCTGCCGGCCCGACCACGGTTCTGAAACCTTGGCCATCGCGAATGTTAGCAGCTTGTGGTCCACGACCGCGGTGAAGCTGCGCCCTTCCAGCCAGAACTGGAAGTGGCGTATGGCCAGGTGGAGAGCCAGCAACTCCCTGTCAAACGCGCTGTATTTATGTTCGCTGTCGCGCAAAGTTCTGCTGAAAAAGGCGAGCGGCTGCCAAGCCCCGGCGATGCGCTGCTCTACGACAGCCCCTATGGCCACGTCTGAAGCGTCGGTGGTGAGCGCTATCCGGGCCGCCGGGTCCGGATGCGCCAGCAGTGCGGCGTTCGCCAGGGCTGCTTTAACTTCCGAAAACGCCCGCTCTCGCTCCGGGGTCCATTCGACCCTATCCGCGGGTTTCTGTTTCTTGAGCGCGGCGTACAATGGTTGCATGAGCTGCGCCACACGGGGAAGGAAACGGTTATAAAAGTTCACCATCCCCCAAAATTCCTGCAGCGCCCTGACCGTCTGAGGCCGGGGAAAATCCACCACGGCGCACACTTTGTCGGGCAGCGGGATCGCTACTTCAGGAGAGACGCGGTGCCCAAAAAAATCAATCTCCCTCACGCCGAACTGGCATTTCACCGGGTTGATTATTAACCTGTGCTCCTCCAACCTCCGGAAAACCGTCCTGAGGTGGGTTTTGTGTTCGTCTTCGGACGCACTGGCTACCAGGATATCGTCCAGGTAGACGAACACGAACGGGAGATCGCGCAGCACTGCATCCATCATGCGCTGGAATGTCTGTGCCGCTCCTTTTAACCCGAATGGCATGCGCAGGAACTCGAATAGACTGAACGGAGTTATCACCACTGTTTTGGGTACGTCCTCCGCGTGCACTGGGACTTGGTGGTAACCGTGGACCAGGTCTATTTTGGAAAAAATGCGCGCTCCGGCGAGGTGAACGGAAAAATCCTGTATGTGGGGAATTGGGTAGCGGTCATGCGCTGTGGCGTTGTTCAACCTGCGGAAATCACCGCACGGTCGCCACGATCCCTCAGCCTTAGGGACCATGTGTAGCGGGGATGCCCATGGGCTGTTCGAACGCCTGATGATGCCCAGCCTTTCCAGGTTAGCGAACTCCTCGCGCGCTATGGCCAGTTTAGCTTCGTCCAAGTGCTGAGGTCTTGCAAAAACGGGCGGCCCGGTGGTGGTGATAAAGTGCTCCACCCCGTGTTTAGCGATGGCCGCTGAAAACGTCGGGACCGTGAGTGCTGGAAACTGAGTGAGCAGTGTGTGGAACTTACCGCCTGGAGCTGTGGCGCTGGCCTGTGCTGTTGGCCGGGTCACTCGAGCTATACAGGGGAGAGAGTCAAAGGACAGTGCATTAACCAGGCACCTGTTAGCAACATCAATCAGTAAACCATGTGCACACAGAAAATCAGCCACCAGTATATGGTAATTCAGTGCTGCTATGACGAAAGTCCACTCATATGTACGGCTGTGTAGAGATGAGATCAGTGTCCTCTCACCAAAGGTCTTAATTTCTGAGCCGTTTTCTGCCAACATCTCGGGGCCGCTAGGTCCTGCCAGCCAGTCAGCATAGATCGGCAGGATGAAGCTCCTCTGGGCTCCGGTGTCCACGAGGAAACGCCTCCCCGAGCGCGCGTCCGTCAGGTAGAGCAGCTTGTTCTCTTCACCGAGGGTCACAGCTGCTACCGACCGCCGGCCTCGGCATTTTCCCGAGCGCTTGAATTGGCATGGTGGCGCATATCTGCGTGCGTTCTCTCCAAAGCGGCGGTGGTAGAAACAGAGCGTGTCTCTCTGGCGCTCCTTGGCCCCCGCTGCTGCTACCGTCGGTGGCTCCTCGCCTCCTCTGGTCGTCTCGCTGGGCTCCGCCGCTGCCGCGTTGACTGTGATCATCCTGGTGGTGATGATGATCCGGTCTGCCTCCTGGGCTAGTGCACGGTAGTCACGCGCGGCCAGCACCGGCGAATTGGCCAGAACCGCTCTCGCCACTGTTGGAAGTTTCCGGAGGAAGAGGTGGGCAAACAGAAAGTGCCCGTCGTCCGTGCCCATTAATGCCAGCATCTTCTCAATCAGGTCTATGGCCGAACCATCTCCTAACTCGGCCCGCGCCAGGAGCCTCTCCGCTCTCTCACAGTCCGAGAGCGTGTAGCGCCGGGTGAGCGCAGCCTTGAGCGCCTCGTATTTGTTGCTGGCTGGAGGCTGATCGAGCAGGCTCACTACCTGCTGGGCTGTGCGGGCGTCCAGCGCTGTGACCACATGGTAGAATCTGGTGTCGTCTGCCGTTACTCCCCGGACGGCGAACTGGGCCTTGGTGTGGTGGAACCAAGAGCGTGGGTTGTGCTGCCAGAAATCCGGTAGCTTGACTGAAACCGCACACGCGTGGCTGGGGGTTCCAGTCCGGGCTGTCTGTGGGATGGCTGCCGCCTCGCTGGAGCTTCCTGACCGGGCCAGCTCCGGGGTTCTTGCCTCGTGTTCCATAATACGTCTTGGGTCACCAGTGTGGAGTGTGTGAAATAAGAGGCTGATTCATGGCAGACGGTTTATTACACACTTCACATCTCTCAAGCACAGAACAGAATGAAACATTTAAGCAGGCGCTCTTCTTTTACCCAAATCTCTCCTCACAAGTTTCATGGCATTTTCCCACACACAACATGACATTTGCATTACACTGCATTCAACCCCCTACGTCCTTGACTCCTTCCTGCTAGCTCGCCAGGAACCTCCTGAGCATTGCTCTCCCATGCTTATCCACTGTCTCTTCTCTGAGATGCTAAATAATCTGACTCCCCCAAGGTGCTACAACAGGAGCAAAACACAGCCTCCAGACAGAAGATGGCAAAGAGACCGCCCTCCTGCCTGCAGCCCTTTTATAGTCACGGGTGGTGGCGTGACCAGAAGGTGGAGCCACCACCCCATGCCACACAAATAAAAGTATAGGGTGTGGTGGCCACACATATGTGACCTATTCTGTGACTCACATTTTAGATCAGAACAAAGACAGAGCTTCCTTGGAGATAACAGGAAGCTGCAAGGATGTTAGCTTTGGTATGCAGAGCTTGAGACTGTGGGGGTGTTATTAGAGGATTAAGGAGGAGAGGCATGGTAGACTGTGGGGGTGATATCAGAGAGAGGAGATGCATTGTTACTGCCGATTATGATGCAATGTGATTTGTGATGCATGTGACTTGTGAACTGTGAGAGTCCTGGTATTTAAGGATGAGAGTTCCCTGTAATGCTCTCTTTCTTCATTGAGATGTTGGTGAATGTGAATAAAGCTGCTATGAGAGAAATCTGTCTCATCATTCTCACATTCCCACACTGGTGACCCAAGACGTAGCATGCAGCAACAGGAGAATTCCCTGGGGCCAGCCTCGTCAGGAGCCCCCAGCCAAGCGGCTGCCGCTACAGTCCAGCTACCGGACTTTTGGCAGAACAATACGTGCTCCTGGTTCCACGCGGTTGAGGCACAATTCAACCTCCGGGGAATATCGGTAGACGACACAAAATTCTACCATGTGGTCGCAAGACTGGACAACCACACGGCTCAGCATGTGGAGAGCCTTATCGAGCAGCCGCCAGACAGCGACAAATACAGTGCGTTGAAGGCTGCACTCATCCAGCACTTCACCCCCTCCATCGAGGAGCGAGCAGAGAGACTCCTAGCGCTGACCGAGTTGGGAGATGACTCGCCCGTTAGTCTGATGGAGAAGTTGTTGAGGTTGAAAGGCTCTGGTGACGACCACTTCATCTTCACCCACCTCTTCCTCAGGACCCTAGCGTCAGAGACGAGAGCGACCCTGACCAGTTCACCATTGTTGGCCCAGCGGGACTACCGCGCGCTGGCCCGGGAGGCGCAGCGAATTGTCAACGCCAGCAGACAGCACGGCCACGGCCGCAGCAGCGGAACTCGGCGCGACGACCGCAGATGACAGGGGGCCAGGGGCAGCAGTAGCAGACCCATCGACGACGGCGGCGGCAGGAGCCAGGGAACACGGAGGAGACGTCCTTTGTTTCTACCATCGCCGCTTCGCAGAGAGGGCACGCAAATGTGTACCACCGTGCCAGTTCAAGTGCCAAGACCGGGGGTCGGTAGCAGCCGTGGCCCTCGGGGAGGAGAACAAGCTGCTCTACTTGTTGGATGCACGCTCGGGGAGGCATTTCCTCATGGACACAGGCTCCCAGTTGAGTTTCATCACACCTTCCTACGCGGACAGGCTGGCAGGTTCCAGAGGTCCCGGGGTGGCAGCAGCGAACGGCTCGGAGATTAAGACCTTTGGTGAGAAGACTCTGCTTCTGTCTCTACACGGCCGTACATTTGAGTGGACTTTTGTTATAGCAGCAGTGAATTTCAATATGTTGGGGGCTGATTTTTTGTGCTCACATGGTTTGTTAACAGGCGCCTGGTTAATGCTTTTTCTTTTGATTCTATTCCCTGTACAGCGCGAGTGGCCCCGCCAACAGCACAAGCCAACGTCACAGCTGCAAGCGGTAAGTTCCACACACTGCTCACTCAGTTCCCAGCACTCATGATCCCCACATTTTTGGCAACAGTCGCTAAACACGGGGTGGAACATTTTATTACCACTACCGGACTGCCCGTTTTTGCAAAAGCTTGGCGCTTGGCCACAGTTAAACTGGCCATAGCGCGCGAGGAGTTCGCCAACCTGGAGAGGTTGGGCATTATCAGGCGTTCAAACAGTCCGTGGGCTTCCCCGCTACACATGGTCCCGAAAGCTGACGGATCATGGCGACCTTGCGGGGATTTCCGCAGGTTAAACAACGCTACAGCGCACGACCGCTACCCAATCCCGCAAATCCAAGATTTTTCCGTTCATTTGGCAGGGGCTCGTGTTTTTTCTTAGATAGATTTGGTCCGCGGTTACCACCAAGTCCCAGTGCGTGCTGAGGACGTACCCAAAACAGCGGTAATAACTCCATTTGACCTATTCGAGTTTTTACGCATGCCATTCGGGCTTAAAGGGGCTGCACAGACGTTCCAACGCATGATGGACGTGGTGCTTCGCGATCTCCCTTTCATGTTCGTCTACTCGGACGATATTTTGGTAGCCAGCGCGTCCGAAGACGAACACGAAAAACACCTGGCCACAGTTTTCCGAAGGTTGGGAGATCACGGGTTAATAATCAACCCAGTGAAGTGTCAGTTCGGGGTGGCGCAGATCGATTTTTTAGGACACCGCGTCTCCCCCGAAGGAGCAGTTCCGCTTCCTGACAAAGTGCATGCGGTGGCAGATTTCCCCCGGCCGCAGATGGTCAGGGCGTTACAGGAGTTTTTGGGAATGGTGAATTTTTATAACCGTTTTCTCCCCCGCGCGGCGCAACTCATGCAGCCGCTGTATGCCGCGCTCAAAAAAAAGAAACCCGCGGATAAGGTCGAGTGGTCCCTGGAGCGGGACCAAGCGTTCTCGGAGGTGAAGGCAGCCTTGGCAAAGGCTGCGTTGTTGGCACACCCAGACCCAACGGCCCGCATAGCGCTCACTACTGACGCGTCAGATGTGGCCATAGGGGCTGTCGTGGAGCAACATGTAGCCGGGGTTTGGCAGCCCCTCACCTTTTTCAGCAGGACCTTGTGCGATAGCGAACGTAAATACAGCGCGTTCGACAGGGAGCTGCTGGTTCTCCATTTGGCCATCCGCCACTTTCAGTTCTGGCTGGAAGGACGCCGTTTCACCACGTTCGTTGACCACAAACTGCTAACATTCGCGATGGCCAAGGTTTCCAAACCGTGGTCAGGCCGGCAGCAGAGACAGCTGGCCGCGATATCAGAGTTTACCACTGATATTCAGCATGTGGTGGGCAAACTGAATGTAGTGGCAGATTGCCTCTCGCGCCTCTGGCGGCCCCAGTCAGCGTAGGAGTAGATTACGCAACTATGGCCGCGGAGCAGGTTAGTGACGCGGATGTGCGCGCGCTCCATTCTGGACCAACAGGGTTAAGGCTGGAGAGCAGGATGCTGCAAGACGGTATGCCCCCCCTAATCTGCGATGTCTCCACTGGACGGCCGCGTCCAGTAGTACCGGCCGCTTGGCGCCGCCGTGTTTTTGACTCGATTCATTCTTTGGCGCACCTGGGAGTGTGCGCCTTGGTCAAAATGGTAGGGGAGAAATTTGTGTGGCCGAGTCTTCGCAAACAAGTTAAGGAGTGGGCAGCAGCCTGCACGGCGTGTCAACGAGCCAAAGTACACAGGCACACGAGGGCTCCTTTGGAGCCGTTTCACATTCCGGCCAAGAGATTCGATCACGTTCATGTGGACCTCGTGGGACCCCTCCCGCCATCGCAGGGGTGCACACACCTTCTGACAATGGTGGACCGCACCATGCGCTGGCCTGAAGTGGTTCCGCTGGCATCAACCACGGCCGAGGAGGTAGCGCGAGTGTTTTTAACAGCTTAGGTGGCGCGTTTCGGAGTTCCGTCGGACATTACGTCCGACAGAGGCCCTCAGTTTGTATCCGAACTTTGGTCGACTATGGCCCGCAGCCTGGGTGTCACAATTCACCGCACAACCGCTTACAATCCGCAGGCTAACGGGTTATGCGAACGTTTTCATAGGTCATTGAAAGCGGCTCTCAGAGCGTCACTGACGGATGCAAATTGGGTAGACAAGTTACCGTGGATTTTATTGGGGTTGCGTTCTGCGCCTAAAGAGGACTTAGAAGCCTCCCCAGCGGAGCTGGTGTTTGCGCAACCACTTCGGCTGCCTGGGGAGTTTCTCCCAGATAACCTGGCGCCAGACACCTCCCCGTTGCAGCTGTTGCGGAGTAACATAGAATCAAGCACGCTGCCTGGCCCCGTGCACCACAGTTTTCCACGCGTTTTTGTGCCTAAAGCGTTGAAGAACGCAGAGTTTGTTTTTGTCAGACACGATGCGCATCGACCCCCGTTGCGACCACCTTATGACGGGCCGTTCAGAGTGCTGGAAACAGGGGACAAGCAGTTTTTGCTAGATTTGGGGGGTAGGAAAGAAAAAGTTGGCATAAACAGACTCAAACCCACTTTTGTGGTGGCGGATGAGCAAGTGCTGTTGGCAAGGGCCCCGCGGCGAGGTAGACCCCCACGGGGGGCTTCACAGAGTAATGTTTCCCCAGAACACCCGCAGGGACTGACAAAGGGTTTCCACCCCCAGACGGCAAACCCCCAGCGTGACAGCGCAGCGGAGACGTTGAATCCCAGCTACAGCAGATACGGCAGGAGACTGAAGCCTAGACAGCATGCGGACTGATGTGTATTGATTCTATCACGGCATGCATGTTGTTATTCTCTTGTTTGTCTAAAATGTAGGGGGGGCTGGTGTGGTGGCCACACATATGTGACCTATTCTGTGACTCACATTTTAGATCAGAACAAAGACAGAGCTTCCTTGGAGATAACAGGAAGCTGCAAGGATGTTAGCTTTGGTATGCAGAGCTTGAGACTGTGGGGGTGTTATTAGAGGATTAAGGAGGAGAGGCATGGTAGACTGTGGGGGTGATATCAGAGAGAGGAGATGCATTGTTACTGCCGATTATGATGCAATGTGATTTGTGATGCATGTGACTTGTGAACTGTGAGAGTCCTGGTATTTAAGGACGAGAGTTCCCTGTAATGCTCTCTTTCTTCGTTGAAATGTTGGTGAATGTGAATAAAGCTGCTATGAGAGAAATCTGTCTCATCATTCTCACATTCCCACAAGAACATATAATCGTATAAATAACTATATAACACCAAGCAGCATAAAATTTGAAAAATAACCAAAATAAGCACTATTTAAGTTTGTAAAATAATAATGTAAAAATAAAATAAATAAATAATAAAAAAAAAAGTTGCATTGTGGAAAAAAGTACACATATATGCTGCTTGGTACTATTTCTTTCAAGTGTTTATATTCATGAGTTTTATTCATATTTCATATTGACCTTGCAATAAAGTTGTGAAAGAAATTGCAATCATATGATTTTAGACAAAAAAGTATCGGTATCGAAGAAAAAGTCCCGTAAATTAATGGTATCGTATCGAAAGGAAAAAATGCAGTTATCGGCCATGCCTAGTTATAACTTTATATCGACCGATCAACACAGTGTTAAATGCTTCCAGAAAAAACATGTACACTCTAGTTAAAGTGTTGTTGGGAGCGTCCAGATTGGAAACGCGGAAGTGACGTCATTACGACCGCAGA
This sequence comes from Pholidichthys leucotaenia, assembly GCA_020510985.1. Taxonomy (NCBI): domain Eukaryota; kingdom Metazoa; phylum Chordata; class Actinopteri; order Cichliformes; family Pholidichthyidae; genus Pholidichthys; species Pholidichthys leucotaenia. The sequence continues at coordinate 123,595,630 of CM035841.1, forward strand.
GAGCTTGAGGCCACCTATGGGCTGTCTTAACCTCCAGCAACAGCAGCAAGCCATATTCGTTTTCATCTTGGGGAATACTTCCACATGTATGAAAGTGATGCTGGATTATTCAGACTGTCTCTATGACTTATTCAGATGATGATGCTGTGTGGCTGTTACTGAGATCCAAAGCGGTAATCGAAGAAAACCGTAAACTGTCTCATTCTTCAGTGGAGTTTAATACAGTAGCATGTTAGCAGTCTCTCAATGGAAAAAGGCTGCAGTTACTCCTGAATGAGTCTCTTCAGTGCAGTGCTGCTCATCGTCTTTACAGGAGAAAATAAGCACAGATGGAACTCTATACCCTTCATGTGGTTGGTGTCAGTGGTTCGGCTCCTGTTCTGCCCCTCATGGATGAATAGCTGATGTAGCTCCATGGAGACTTGCCATTGATGGTCTGTGCTGAGTGCTGGAGAATAAAGCATCAACGTGGAAGTCCACATTCTGAGTCTGAGGGTGAAGAGAAACAATAACTTCAGTTTCCAAAATAAAATTGCACAGACTAGGTATGTAGAACTAATGACGCTTTGACAAGCTTTGTTACATTCAAGGTACATCTATCTATAAACTAGTGCATGCCCGTAGAAAGCAAGTATTCCTGTCTGAAACAGGTTGCCCAATTAGGCTTTACAGGCCCAAATGTACGCTGTGTTTGAAAGTGGAATACAGAGGTGTAGCCCAGGGGTCACCAACTGGAGGACTCCGGTCCGGATCCGGACCTCAAGAGTCCTCCGTCTGGACTCCGAACCTTTTTAATATAATTTGGGGAAAAATTATACTGTTTTGTTTTAACCAAACGAAAAAGCGGAACTCAAGTGCTGTATTGGCGGGGGCCGCCCAGACATTTTATGGTGTGGGATCTTGGACATTCTCCGTGGCAGATCCGTATGGCTCTGCTCCATGGGATACAGCAGGCAGACAGCCACGAAATACTGCTGTGAAATTGTGTCCACCGCCACTCTGGCTGCCTGCAATGATATGGGTCCACCCGGGGGTCTGTTGATAGAAATGATTTGTAGTGAGTCTGTATTGTGTGTCTTGCTGTACTCTCCCTGGGTGTGGCGTCAGGCGGGCTACAGCCAGAGTGTATATAGTTCTGTGTTCTTCAATGAAGAGTCAGTTGGCTGTATGGTATAGCTCTGACTCCGACCATCATTATACAGACATAACATTTTGGCGACGAGGAGAAACTATGGGGGCTTATGGGCTACCTCCACCATTATTACCCTTTCTGGAATATCCGGGAGAGCCAGCGTTCCTGTGGCCCAATTGGCTGGCCATGTTCGAGGGTTACATCGCTGCGCTGGACTTAAGTAGGCTCGATGGAGTAAGAAGACGAGCACTTCTGGCCCACCGTCTCAGCAAAGAAGGTTGTAGAATTCTCTGTATGTTGAGAGAAACGGAGTCTTATGCGGATGCTATCAGGTGGCTGGCCGAATATTTTGCCAAACATACGAGGACCATGAAGCTGCGCGTAATGGAGCTGTTGGCACCAAAAGGAGCTAAGCTAGCTAGCTCGGGGAGCTAGCAGCTCAGTCAGTGTCTATGGGAAAGTTAGCCACGAAGCTTGCTGCACGCCAAAACAACCCATGAGGCACCAGCTAGACTTCGAGGTAGGACCGGGACCACGAGTGGGGGAGCCCCCGGTCACTGAAAATGGCAAGCCAGCCAAGGAGCTCAGCACGTTGGAGTCGGAGCAGCGACAGCCAGGCGCAGAGGCAGCATAGCAGAGCACCTTGGATGACGGTGCTGGGCGCAGCGACAAGGCGCCTGGGTCAACAAGTGACACTGATGAGGGTGATGATGAAAGTCCCAGGAAGCAGCAGCGACAGCCAGACACAGAGACGGCACAGTGGAACACCTCGGATGACAGAGAGGAGGTACCGGGCGCCATGGAGGTCAGGCAGGACCTCAGTGCTAGGGCTCAAAGCACCTTGGACGAGGGTGCTGGGCCTTATGGTGACATTAACGAGCGAGCGTTAGTTTCCCCGGAGTTTGGCCACAGGGGGCCGGAGTGTTCGGGACTACAGCAGCAGCACCTGCAGCGGTTCCAAAGGCAGTCGGAAGCGGACTGACAGGCACCGAGGGACGGTGTGCCAGGCAGCAGTACTGCGAGTCCAGACGAGAGAAGCGGTCGAAGGTGAGGAGAAGGGACATTCTCGCTGGGGAGGTCGGTTTCAATCCCGAGGGCAGACAGCTGCCAGGGGCACACATGCCATGGGGCTGCCCTGGGCCTCTGAGCCAGTTTTACCTTTGGCTGCACGTGCATGATCAGTATGGTTGTGATACTGCGTATTATCCAATCAGCATGGCACATCGGACCAGCTCTTTACCCTCTCAAGAATCCTTGAGGGTTCGTGGGAGTTTGCCCAACCAGTTTACATGTGTTTTGTGGACTTGGAGAAGGCATTCGACAGCGTCCCTTGTGTTTTTTGTATAGCCGGGCTTGGATGTTTTTCTTTGCAAGATAAGGCTTCCATCTTGCCACCCTACCCCATAGCCCAGACATATGAAGAAGACAGGAGATTGTTGTCACATGTACTAATAAACAGCCAGTACTTGCCAGAAATTCCTGCAGCTCCTTCAGTGTTGCTGTTGGCCTCTTGGCAGCCTCCCTGACCATTTTTTTCTTCTCTTTTCATCAATTCTGGAGGGACGTCCAGTTCTTGGTAATGTCACTGTTGTGCCATATTTACTCCACTTGATGATGACTGTCTTCACTGTGTTCCATGGTATAGTTAATGCCTTGGAAATTCTTTTGTACCCTTCTCCTGACTGATACCTTTGAACAATGAGATCCCTCCAATTCTTTGGGAGCTCTCTGCAGGCCATGGCTTGTGCTGTAAGATGTGACTGCAGAAATGTCAGGAAAAGCTTACTAGAACAGCTGAATTTTATTTGTGGTTAATCAGAGGCACTTTAAATGGTGGCAGGTGTTTGCGGACTCCCATTTAACATGAGTTTGCGTGTGACTGGTTAATTCTGAACACAGCCACATCCCCAGTTATAAGAGGGTGTGCATATCTATGCAACCAGGTTATTGTAAGTTTTTTATTTTTCCCCTTAAAAGATTTCAGTTTGTCACATTAATGGTGGAAAAAGGTTTGAAATGATTTATCATGGTCTCTTTTTTAACATCACAAAAACCTGGCATTTGAACAGGGGTGTGTAGACTTTTTATATCCACTGTATAAGCAGCAGGTACTGTATGTACACAGATATTGTCTGAATAGCTTAAGCAGCAGTAAAAGGGGTAGAATTAATATAATTTTATTGATTTATATATAACTTACAGCTTCAACAATTAAAAAAAAACAATTCAACTTTATTTATATAGCACCATTTCACAACAACAGTCATCTCATAGCACTTTCAACTGTAGAGAGGACCCCCACAATTGCAGAAAGACCCCAGCACTCAGGCAATCCCCTGTGAGCAAGCGCTTGGCGAAGGTGGAGAGGAAAAACTCCCTTTTAACAGGAAGAAACCTCCAGCAGAACCAGGCTCAGGGAAGGGCAGTCATCTGCTGGGACTGGCTGGGGGAGTGAGGGGATAGAGAAGATGAAAAGAACAGACATATAGAGCGCAAACAGCACAATGGGGACTCAATCTATGGGAGAGAACAAACAGATGTTAATGACCAGCAAAAAAAAAATATTTCATTGAGAGTGAAGAAAGGAATGAAGCCCAGTGCAATTATTGGAGGTCCCCCGGCTGTCTAAACCTATTAGCAGCATAACTAAGGGAGGGTTCAGAGACACATGATCCCTCCCTAATTGTAGGCTATATCAAAAAGGAAGGTTTTAACCCTATTCTTAAAAACAGAGATTGAGTCTGACTCCCAAATCCAGATTGGCAGCTGGTTCCACAAGAGAGGAGCTTGATAACTGAAGGCTCTGCGTAGTGCCCTGTTAGGATAATCGGGTAATATCAGATCTTTTAAATAAAAAGGGGCCTGATTGTTTAGAGTTTTGTAAGTAAGAAGAAACACTCATGGCTGCTCTGTTCATTCACAGACCAGAAAATTCACACTGTTATCATGTTAAATCAAAGGGAATCTTCGTACTTTTGCATGTCCTTTTGTTGTTAAAATTGTGTTAACAGGCCTGAGGAGTTGTTAGTTCCTGGCCAGCAGGTCAGTTGGGGGGGGGGGGGGGGTAATCAGTGCTGCTGATAAAGCCATGTCACCCTTTAACCCTTTGGTTTCCATCTCAGCACCAGCTCTGTTTGAATTGTCCTCAGAAGGGAACATGTAAATCGACAGAGGTGTGAAGTTTGACCCAGCTGTTCCCACTGATGTCATGGGGGGTGATCTGTTGGGTGTCATGGGGTGTCATGTGTTTACTCTTCCTGGGTTAACTGGATTATTTCTGCTGCTGGGGATCACCTATTCCTCTTCTTCTCCTTTTCCCTGCTGATTAATGCAGATTTGCAGAATTTAACACCTCCGAACACAACCGCTTAGTTCCTCCTCACGGCTGTCTTAAAAAATAATGGCTAACACACGCCAATTTATCACATCCTTTTTCATATATATATGAAATATAATCACATAATATAAGCTGCGGCTTCAGCCATCACCCATTTCGGATAACTCACGTGGAATTGTTTAGTAGAAGGAGTCTTTGTCTAATTTGACCTTGTTGTTATATTATACAGTTTCTTTTAACCTGTACTGTATTATCCGGAATAAATTCATTCATTCATTCATTCATTCATATAAATTAGAAACATTCTTTTTTAAATGTGAGGATTTTTCTCATAAATTTGCAGGATTTTCCTGCAGAGTTAGAGCCATTTTACTCAGAAATGTGCAGCTTCTTACTTGAAAATTTACAGCTTTTTATTATTCATAATTTTGCAGCTTTTTCCTCAAGAATTTAGAACTTTTCTTACTCTTGAATTTGCAGTTAAACAAAAAAGCTTAAACTTGCAGCATTTTACTCAAATCTTAGATCTGCAGCATTTTTAGGTTGTAAACAGTTGGAAATTTACACCTTTTTTTTGTCTTTTTGCTAAAGTTGCAGCTTTTTACCCATAAAATTGCACTTTTTTGGTCAGAAATTGGCAGCTTTTAACTGAGACCTACATCCTTTTTTTTTTTTTGGTCAGGTCAGGCATTGGCTTGCTTGCTACCGGATAACCATGAAAACCGGTACTACCTGTCTAATGGGTTGGGCGGTCGGCAACTCAACCGGCATCCCCGCCCTTCCGAGGGAGTGGAGGGTGAAACAGGGCATCGTGGCAGAACTAAAAACAATATCTGTCACAGGTCTGTGGTGGACCACTCCCAGTTACACAGGGTGAGACTGGACATCCTGGCAGATAAACACATCTGTCACAAGGTCTGTGGTGGACTGTGCCAGTCGGTGCATTGTGACATGCACTACACAAAGAGCAGAGATAAACAAACCTATCATCTGGTCAGTCACTGCAACAGATACTGGAATCAGTTTGTCTTGGCTTGTCCTTGCCACTGATATTACCTTTATCTGCCAAGAATGTGCTGCTAGTCCAGCAAAAGCTAGCAGTACTCAAATACTTTGCAAGCAGTTTCATGAAATGGTCAATCAGAAAGCAACTCATACCGGCTCGGACGCCGCCCGGGCTTACAAGGTCCGCGCTGATCTGTTCACATTCCGACAGGCAGCGAAAAGTAAGCTAGGAGCAGGAAGACAAAAGAAGAGGAAAGCAGCAACCTTGTGTGTAGCAGAATGGAATGTACACACTCTGTTGGACAGAACAACATCACAGCGCCCAGAAAGACAGACCGCGCTTGTGGCCCTGGAAATGAACAGGTACAATGTAGACATAGCTGCACTTAGTGAAACAAGATTGCCTGGATATGACAGCTTGGAAGACCATGGGTACATCTTCTTTTGGAGTGGGAGATCAACTCAAGAAAGGAAAGAAGCAGGAGTGGGCTTTGCAATTAGAAAGAAGATAGCAGCAATGCTTGATGAGGAACCGGTGCCAATCAACGACAGGATAATGACTATGAGACTCCCACTACAGTGGAAGATGTATGCCACACTCATCAGTGTATATGCCCCAACAATGACCAACACAGAGGAGGTGAAGGAAGAGTTCTACAGTGATTTACGTGAGACTATCAGGTGTGTACCGACTGATGACAGGCTGATACTCGTTGGAGATTTTAATGCCATAGTTGGTTCGGACACCGGGAAATGGAAATGAGTGCTAGGCAGTCATGGAGTAGGCAAGAGCAATGCTAATGGAGAACTTCTACTTACACTATGTTCAAAGTACAACCTTGTGATAACCAACACTCTATTTAAGCACAAGGGCACACACAAGAAGACATGGATGCACCCAAGATCCAAGCACTGGCACTTATTAGACTACATCATAGTCAGACAGAGAGACAGAAGGGTTGTATTGGACAACAGAGCAATGAGAGGCGCGGACTGTGGCACTGATCATGTTGTGCTGAGATCTAGATTAAGGATTTGCAGACGAAAACAGCACTGCAGGATGGGTGCGACTCCACCACGGAAGCTAAACACTAGTGCACTGAAAGGCCAAAAGAAGCAGGAAGAACTTAAACAGGAAATGGATGAAAACTTGAAAGACTAGGACAGCAACAACTCAGAGAATGACATAGAAGAGAAATGGGCAACACTGAAGGATACGGTGTATCAGACTGCGAGTGATGTATTAGGCTACCCTGAGAGGAAACATCAAGATTGGTTTGATGAGCATGATGAGCACCTGAAGAAACTACTAGAAGTGAGGAATACAGCTAGGCAGGAAAACCTACAGTGTAACACAAGGTCGAAGAAGAAGAAATACTCATAGGCTCAGAGTGAGCTACAGAAGTACACCAGAGAGATGAAGTCTAACTGGTGGGATGAAAAAGCGGAGAAACTTCAAACTGCAGCAGACAGGAAGAACATGAAAACATTCTTCACAGGTTTGAGAGAAATCTACAGCCCTAAACCAAGAGGATTGATCCAACTAAAGGCTATGGATGGTGAAACAGTTTTGCAGGAGAAAGACAAGATCCTGGACAGATTTGCAGACCACTTTGACCAACTACTAAACAACCCTGGAGATCTCACTGAAGAGGCTAAAGAAGCTCTAGTGCAGCGACCAGCTGTATCAAGTCTGGATGAACCATCAAATTTTGATGAACTAATGGCAGCTATCAGGACAACACAGGATGGTAAACCTCCAGGAAGGGATGGAATTCCAGCAGAAGTGTGGAAATTTGGTGGTGTTCAGCTGACCAACTGCCTGCACAAGCTCATCCAAGAGATATGGGATGCCCAGAAAGTACCTCAAGACTGGAAGGATGCAAGTATTGTGCCTTTGTTCAAGAAAGGTGACAGGAAGGATTGTGGAAATTACCGAGGTATATCACTACTAGCCACTGTTGGTAAGATTCTCTCACGTGCACTACTTAACAGACTTGGTGAACACATCTCGCAGAATGTACTACCGGAAACCCAGTGCGGCTTTAGAAGTGGAAGAAGCACAATGGACATGATTTTCTGCTTGAAACAGGTTCAAGAAAAGTGTATCGAACAGAACATGCCGCTTTATGTAGTCTTCTTAGACTTCAGTAAAGCCTTCGATACTGTTTCACGACAAGGACTTTGGCAGGTACTCAAGAAATATGGTTGTACAGAGAAGTTTGTCAGCCTGATCGAGGCACCCCATAAAGGTATGCAAGCAAACGTGGCAATGAGTGGTTCAGTATCTAAAGACTTTTCAGTAAGCAACAGGGTGAAACAAGGGTGTGTGCTGGCACCTACACTCTTCTCGCTATATCTGGCAGCCTTGCCTGAGGTGGCCTTCAAAGACACTTCAGAAGGAGTATACATTCAAACAAGGAAAGAAGCAGACTTGTTCAGTGCGGCACAGTTTAAAGCCAAGAGTAAGACATCAATAAAGATAGTAAGAGAAATGCTCTTTGCTGATGACAGTGCTCTAGTTGCACACAGTGTGGAAGATATGCAATCTTTAGTGAAGAAATTTGCAAGAGCAGCTAGCCAATTCAGCCTCCAAATCAACATCAAGAAGACAGAGTGCCTTTATCAACCACCAAAGTTCCAATTATCAACATCACTACCAGAAGAGATCAGTATTGGTACAGAGCCACTAGTCAAGTGCAAGACTTTCAAGTATCTAGGGAGTACTGTTTCAAAGAATGCTAGGCTGGAGGATGAACTATCTCTCAGAATGGAAAGAGCGAGCGCTGTGTTTAGAAACTTGAGGGAGAGACTGTGGAACAATCGACATGTGTCAATCACGGATTGACACATGTAAATGTAAAATGCAAAGTGTACAGAGCGACAGTACTGGCTACTCTATTGTACGGTGCTGAAACTTGGACTGTCTACAGAGTGCAGGTGAAGAAACTCCACGCGTACATGATGAGACACCTTCGAGCCATAAGGAACATCTCATGGAAAGACAAGATAACCAACATAGAAGTGTTGAAACGAGCTGGTCTACCATCAATGGAGGACATGCTAATACAGATGAACCTGAGATGGCTTGGACATGTTGAGAGGATGGACCACCAGCGTCTCCCTCAGCAGTTACTCTACTCACAGTTATGCAAGGACAAACGCAATCAGGGTAGACCAAGGCTTAGATTTAAAGACACTGTAAAAAGAAACTTGAAGAAGTTGGACATAGACAGGAGTTCCTGGCAGCAGAAGGCTACGGACAGAGCTGTGTGGAGGAATCTGATCAGACCTAAATGAAACAGTCATTGTCGCCCATGACAGACTGCTATGATGATGATGATGATGAAGTAAGAAGAATGATTTTAAACTTAATTCTAAACTTTATGGGAAGCCAGTGAAGGGAGGCCAGAATCGGAGAGATATGATCTCTCTTTCTAGTACCTGATAAAACTCTTGCTGCAGCATTTTGGATCAACTGAAGACTCTTTAGAGATGTTTTAGGACAACCTGATAATAAAGAGTTACAATAATCTAATCTAAAGCGTGGATCAGTTTCTCAGCATCACTTTGAGACAAGATGCTCCTAATCTTGGCAATATTACACAAATGATAGAAGGCAGTCTTAGAAACGAATTTAATATGCGAATTGAAAAACAGATCTTGATCAAAAATAACTCCAAGGTTCCTCACAGAGCTATTAGGAGAAAGAGTAACTGCATCCAAACTAAAAGTTTGGTTTGAAAAGGTATTTCTAAGGTTTTTTTGGACTAACAAGAATTACTTCAGTCTTATCTGAATTTAATAGCAGGAAATTACAAGTCATCCAAGCTTTGATTTCCTTAAGACAGGCTTCTAACTTGGCCAATTGATTACTATCATCTGGCTTCATTGACGGGTATAATTGTGTGTCATCTGCATAACAATGAAAATGTATACAGTGCTTTCTAATAATGTTGCCTAACGGAAGCATATATAAACTCAAAAGAGTAGGGCCTAGCACAGATCCCTGTGGAACTCCATGACTGAGCTTTGAGTTGAAAGAAAACTCATAATTGACATGAAAAAACTGGAACCTATCAGATAAATAAGATCTAAACCACTGCAATGAAGTTCCATTAAGTCCAACATAGTGTTCTAATCTCTCAAGTAGAATATTATGATCAATAGTATCAAAAGCTGCACTAAGGTCTAAAAGGACAAGTACAAAAACAAGTCCATTATCAGATGTGATGAGGAGGTCATTAGTGACCTTCACTGAGGCTGTTTCAGTACTATGATGGATTCTAAACCCACATTGAAACTCTTCAAATAAACCATTTCCCTGTCAGTGGTCAAATAATTGCATAGCAACAACTCTTTCTAAGATTTTTGAAATGAAAGGGAGATTAGAGATTGGTCTATAATTAGCTAAAACTCCTGGATACAGCGTTGGCTTTTTGAGTAAAGGTTTAATTACAGCAGTTTTAAAAGCCTGCGGTACATGGCCTGAAGTTAATGAAGAATTGATTATTTGAAGAATAAAGCTACCAATAAATGGGAAGACTTCTTTAAATAACCTGGTAGGAATAGGGTCTAAAAGACAAGTTGAAGGCTTGGATGAAGAAATTGTTTTGTCTAACTCTAAAAGGTCAATTGGAGTAAACTGATTCAAACAGATGTCAGTTGAAGGAGTTGTAGTAGTTACTGTATTTAAGTTAACGGTGGGAAGAATCTGACTGATTTTATCTCTGATAGATGAAATTTTATTATTGAAAAAGTTCATAAAGTCCTGACTTGAAAGCTCTAAGGGAATGCTAGCATTGACAGAGTGCTGACTCTTTGTCAGCCTGGCTACAATGCTGAAAAGAAACCTGGGATTATTCTTGTTCTCTTCTATTAATGAAGAATAATAACTCGTTCTAGCTTTTCTAAGAGATTTTTTTTTATAAATTAAAAGATGATTTCTCCAAGCTAAATAGATTTCATCTAAATTAGTGGAGTGCCATTTTCTTTCTAATTGACAAGTCTTCTGTTTTAAGCTACAAGTTTCTGTGTTGAACCAAGGAGTTAGAAATCTCTGATTAGACTTTTTCTTTGTTAAAGGGGCCACCATGTCTCGAGTCTGATGCAGAGAAGCTGTAACACTATCTACCATGCTATCAATTACAGAAGAAGCAAGCTGTCTATAGCTTATTTCCGTTGTGCTGACACATGACATAGAGGAAACAATGTGCATAAATTTGGTAACAACATCATCTGACAGGCATCTACTGTAGTAATATTTTTCCTTAGGAGCCAAATAGTCAGAAACAGTAAAATCAAAGGTTAACAGACAATGGACAGTACAGGGTTATGAGGAGACACTACCAGATTTTCTATTTCTATGCCATATATCAGAACAAGGTCCAATGTATGGTGGAGATAATGGGTAGAATTTCCTACTTTCTGAGAAAACCTCATCGAGTCTAATATTAAATTAAATGCCAAATTAAGGCAATCACTATCTACATCCACATGTATATTAAAGTCCCCTACTATAGTTATTCTATCTGATTTCAGCACTAAATCAGCTAAGAATTTGGCAAATTTGGATAAAAACTCTGAGTAGGTTGATGGAGGACGATAAACTATGGCTAATAAAATTGGGTTTAGCCTAAAATTACTAGAATGCCCAATACTGAGGACCAGGCCCTCAAAGGAATTATAATGTGTTTTTTTTTGCTTTACATTAACTAGTAATTTGGAATGGTAAATTGTTGCTACTCCTCCTCCACGACCAGAACTTCTGGGATTTTGACAGTTTAAATAACCAGAGGGAGTTGATTCATTTAAACCAACATAATCCTCTAGCCCTAACCAAGTCGCTGTAAGGGATATTATATCAATCTGATGATCAATTAACAGATCATGGACTAGCAGAGACTTGGGAGTTAGGGACGTAATATTTAACAAACCACATTTAATTTTTAAATTATGAGGAGGAACAGAGGCCAAATCATTCATTTTAGAGGCTTCATGTTTAATTTGAGTTTTACCAACTTTTTGTTTAATCACTTTGGGATGCTTACACATTATATTTTTATTTACTTTGGAGGGAGCAGACAATGATTCTCTGAAGGGGAAGACAGGGGCTAAGTTGAGGGGTGGCAGATGAAGAGGAGCTGCAGAGAGGTGTGTAAGACTGCGACTCTGCTTCCTGGTCCCAACTCTGAGTTGTCAATGTTTTGGAAATTTGGATAAAAATGATGCCAGATTGTTAGATAAATGAGACGCACCATCCAAAGTGGGATGGACGCCATCTCGTCTAATAAGACCAGGTTTTCCCCAAAATGAGCTCCAATTGTCTATGTAGCCCACATCGTTTGCAGGACACCACACAGACAGCCAGCGGTTGAAGGATGACAAGCGGCTAAACATGTCATCACTGGTCAGATTGGGGAGGGGCCCAGAGAACACTATGGAGGCAGACATTGTTTTTGCAAAGTCACACACCGATTCCACATTAAGTTTTGTGACTTCCAACTGCCGGAGTCGAACGTCGTTAATGCCGGCGTGGATAACAAGAACAGTACAGTCACACAACAGACTGAAACCAGAAAATAAAAATCTACAGATGTTGCTAGACTAATATGGCTTATCTGTGCGTTTTCATGTGGTAAATTAGCCAGAACACTGACTGAAACATTCCTAACATATTTTACAGAACTACTGCTTCTCACCAGTGCGAGTTCTCATGTGGGTTTTCAACTGAACACAGTATCTAAAACTTTGTCCATATAATTCACAAGAAAATGGCTTCTCATTGTTTTATTTATTTGCATCTCATTTCATTACAAGTGCAATGGGCCCCAACCAGGGGTCTATGGTTACACTTTAAATCAAAAAGCTTTGTATCCGAGGGCTCGCTTCAAAATGGAGACTGTTCCACTGATTGCTGAGATCTGTATTCCACAGATGCTAGGGCAGCCGGGGATCACCTGTAGATATTTTTTCAGGTTCTTCTTCACCATCCCAGTTGCTCCCACCACCATAGGTATAACATCTGCTTCCTGCAGTTTCCAGGTGCTTCTTAGGTCATTTTTGAGATCTTGATGTTTTGTTATTTTTTCTCTTTCTGCTCTGTTGAGGCCGTAGTCATTTGGTATGGTTACATCTATTAATTTGACAGTTTTGTCCTTTTTGTCCAAGATAACAATATCCGGTTTTATTGCTCCTCCTTCAGTGTGTCTTCCAGTTGGGGTTTCCTTGTCATAAAAGATGGTAATATCTCCGTTGGAGCTGACTGGTTCCTCTGTGTGAATTCTCATGTGTGTCTTCAAATTACCACTTTTATTAAATTTTTGCCCACATGTTTCACAGGAAAATAGCTTCCCACCTGTGTGGAGCCTTGTGTGAGTTTTCAAACTGTTCAGTCGATTAAATCTGTGCCCACACGTTTCACAAAAAATGGTTTTTCACCTGTGTGGATTTTCATGTGATTTTTTAAAGTACCTCTTTCACTAAATCTATGCTCACAGGTTTCACAAGAAAATGGCTTCTCACTGTTTTATTTATTTGCATCTCATTTCCTTACAAGTGCAATGGGCCCCAGCCAGGGGTCTATGATTACACTTTAAATTAAAAAGCTTTGTATCCAAGGGCTCTCTTTAAGATAGAGACTGTTCCTCTGATTGCTGAGATCTGTATTTCACAGATGCTAGGGCAGCCGGGTATTGCTTGTAGATATTTTTTCAAGTTCTTCTTAACCATCCCAGTTGCTCCCACCACCACAGGTATAATATCTGCATCCTGCAGATTCCAGGTGCTCCTTAGGTCGTTTTTGAGGTCTTGATATTTTGTTATTTTTTCTCTTTCTGCTCTGTTGAGGCCGTAGTCGTTTGGTATAGTTACATCGATTAATTGGGCAGTTTTGCCCTTTTTGTTCAAGATAACTATGTCCGGTTTTATTGCTCCTCCTTCAATGTGTCTTCCAGTTGGGATTTCCTTGTCATAAAAGATGGTAATATCTCCGTTGGAGCTAACTGGCTCTGGATCGTGCTCCCATACTGGTCCTTTTACTTCTATTTTGAATTCTTTGCATATTTTCCAGTGTATATAACGGCAGATCTTATTGTGGCGAGCAGTGTAGTGTCCATCGGCCATGAGGACCTGGCAGCCGGAGAGCAGGTGGCTTACACTCTCCACTGCTACATGACAGAATCGACATTTGTCACTCTGTGACAATCCTGCCATTTTTTTAAAACCATTCGTTAGAAGTCCCTGGTCTTGTGCTCCAACCACTAGTCTCTCCTCGTCGTACCCCAGATCTCCATTCCTGATCCAGCGCAATGTCTCTTCCCTATCAATATAATCCCTATTGAGTTCCTCCTGGAAACGTCCTGCTCGCTTATGTTGTTTCCATCTTTCTTTTCTTTCCTCCTGTGTCCTTTTGCTGTATTTTTCTCTCGTCTTTCTAGCTATTTTTGTTGCTGGGTTTTGCTGACTGGCTTTCATGTTATCTAATAAATCTGCTGCAAAGGTCTCGGCTTGTTTAGTTATAGATGTGTTAATACTGAGGGTTTCGTGATGTTGGGTGACCTTTTCCATCGTCTCATCATTAGCGCTTTTTAGGTATTGACCAATGCTTATTATTGTTGCCCTGTAGGCCTGGTTCATTTCAATTAGGCCCAGCCCTCCCTCTTTACGTGGCATATATATCCTATCTAGGCACTGGTTTCTGTATGTTACCTTATGAAGGGTTAGGGTCTTCCTGGTCCGAACATCCAACTTATCCAGTTCCCCTTGTGGCCAGTCTATCACCCCAAATCCATATGTGGCAACTGGTACTGCCAACTGGTTTATTGCAGTGATCTTATTTTTGGGTGTTAAATTTGATTTACAGATTTTCTTTAGGCGATGTTGGTATTCTTTTTTGACCATTTCCCTCATTTTTCTGTGTTCAATAGTTGCGTTTTCTTCTATGCCCAGATATTTATATGCCGATTCCCCTGCCAGGTCTTTGATATGCTTATTGTCTTCTATTTGGATATTTTCTGATGCCGTTTTCTTTCCTTTTTTTATTGTACATTTTGCACACTTGTCAAGTCCAAATTCCATGGAGATGTCTTTTGAAAACATGTGAACGGTACTGACAAGTTGATTCAGTTTCTGTTCAGATTCTGCATAGAGCTTGAGGTCGTCCATGTAGAGTAGATGATTCACTCTCTTGCTCCCTTTTTTTGTTCTGCCTTTGCTTAAGTCATACCCGATGTCAAGGTCTGATAAGATTTTGCTTAAGGGGTCGACACAAAGACAGAAGAGCAGTGGCGAAAGGCTGTCCCCCTGAAATATTCCTCGCTGGATCCTGATGTCTGGAATTGTTATTTGTCCTTCTTTGTGGTTAAGTGTAATTGTAGTTTTCCACTTAGCCATCTGGACCTCCAGAAAAGATTTAATCTCTGGGCTGATGTTATACAGCTCCAGACAGCATATTATCCAGGAGTGGGGGATGCTGTCGAATGCCTTTTTGTAGTCGATCCACGCCACGCTTAAATTTCTCTCACGCCTCTTGCAGTCTTCCAGGATGGTTTTATTAATGAGTAGTTGTTCTTTGGCTCCCAGCTTATTTCTTATGCAGCCTTTTTGCTGTGGCTGCAAGTAGTTTTCTGAGTCCAGATGTTCATAAATGGCCTCAGTAATGATTCCTGTCAGCCATTTGTATGTGGTCGGGAGGCAACAGATGGGTCTGTATTTATTGACTTGTTGGGTTTCAAAACTCTTGGGCAGGAGTATGGTGTTTCCATATGTGAGCCACTCTGGTGCTTCTTCCTCTCCCCCAACAAGTCGGTTAAATGCCTCTGCGTAGTGTTTGTGTAGTGCTGTTATTTTTTTGAGCCAGAAGTTTGGTATTTTATCTATTCCAGGGGATTTGAAGTTAAGGTATTTCCTGATATTTTCTTGAGCTGTTTCTTCTGTGATTTTTAATGAGGGCATCTGTTGTTTTCCTTTATTTTTCTCAGCAATGGTTTGAATCCAATTATTATTTTTATGTTGAACTGGGTCCTCAAACAGATTTCTCCAGAATGTTTCCAGTTGGGTTTTCTCAGGAGGTACCTCTACTTCAATAGTTTCATCTATCAACCTCCTGTAGACTTGCTTTGGGTTCTGTGCAAATAATTTATTTATCAGTTTTGAGTTCTCTCTCCGTTGCCTGTTTCTGATTTGAGCTGCTAGGGCCTTGACTTGCGCCTGGTGCTCTGCTATTTTTCCTATTATTTGCTCTTTCCTAATGTTGTATTTTTTTTGGATTCTGTTGATTACTCTCAGTAATTTAGTATTGCAGTTTTGGTTCTGTATGTAGTAAGTCATTTGAGAAATTTCTGCCCTAAATTGATTAATTTTTCCTTGAAGTTTATTTTTCCAAATGGGTGTAGAGATTTTTGTTTTGGTTTGACGTTCAGTTTTTTCTTTATGCTGTGGAGCTAGCTTACTCTGCACATACCACGCTGCACCAAAGTTTATGCAGTTAAGCTCTGTCAAACTGACCCCCTGAGGTACAAGGTCACATAGGCCTCTGTTGACCTTTTGCAGTAGTAATTTGAATTCTTTATTCTCTTTAAGCTTAATTAATTTAGGACGTTCTTTCATTGTCATTTTTTTTGTTTCTTCTATTTTGTTGGCAAGTTCCTCTTCCATTTCTAGTTGATGTTGGCTCATTTCTATTTGGGGGTTGATCTGTTTCCTTATTGGATCCTGGTCTACACTCCCCCTTGTTGCTTCATCAGGATGTTCTGATTCTGAGCCAGAAGTTGCAGGGGATTCGCCTGGGTGGCCTGGTGGCACCTCTGTAGGGTGTGTTTGACAAGGTTGTTCCAGAGGTTTTTCAGTTAGTGGTAATGGTAGTGGACACTCAACTGGGCAGATGTTATTCTGTGCCATTTTTCCTATTTCAGTGTGCATGTACTCCAATTGTTGCTCTGTGAAGTACCTTTGGGTGAGGAAGTTGTGTCTCTGGGTTGTGAGTTTGGCTCGGGGTACGCCAGCTTTATCCAGGCAGTGATGGAAAAAGATTCGCTGCCACTCATTGCATCGTTCCCGCTGGTTGCTGTGTTTCATCTTGGCGTACTCGGTTGCCCATATTAAAACCCATCTTTCCTCCATGCTCCACTGACTTTGTTTGTATTCTTGTTGTTCAAATAGGTTGGCATCTTGATAATCTTTTATTGCTTGGGCTTGAGCTTCATATTTGATCTTTTCTATTTCTTCTTGTTGTAAGTATTTTGAGACCTGAGAGACTATAGATGTTAATTTGGAGGTGGTGGTGGCTGCTTTCTTTTCTGGTGGTAGCTCGGATTCTCTGATCTTCTCCTCAAATACATGCTTTTTCCTTCTGCCCCACTTCTCATACCTTGAATAGGCGTAGCAGAACAGAATAACTTTCTTCTCATCAAGGGACCATTTTACAGTTTCTTCTTTTCTTGTATACCGTTTAGTCCTTTTTTGATCTTGTTGGGGCCCAGGACCAGATCTGTGCTGGTCTGATGGGGATCCCGATTGAGTGTTTGTGACACTCAAAGACGAAGCCTTTCTCACCTGTGTGGCTTCTTGTGTGATTTTTCAAATTATTAAGTCGATTAAATCTTTGCCCACATGTTTCACAAGAAAATAAGATAAGATAAGATAAGATAAGCCTTTATTAGTCCCACAACGGGGAAATTCCAGGATTGCAACAGCACAGGGATAGCAACACTCAGAGCAACAATCAGAAGGCAAGAAAAAAACAAGCAAGCAAGAGCAGCTAATATACATATGTACATATTACTATAAAATATATATATATATATACACACACACACAGACACACAGTGCAGAGCATTGTAGCTGGATGGAATAAATATATGAATATATGAACACACAGTGCAGAGCATTGTGGCTAGATGGAATAAATATGTAAATATATAAACACCCACAGTACGGAGCATTGCAGCTAGGTGGAATAAATATGCAAGTATATAAACACACACAGTGCGGAGCAATGTAGCTAGATGGAATAATATGTAGATATATAAATATAAACACACCCAGTGCTGAGCA
This sequence comes from Pholidichthys leucotaenia, assembly GCA_020510985.1. NCBI lineage: Eukaryota > Metazoa > Chordata > Actinopteri > Cichliformes > Pholidichthyidae > Pholidichthys > Pholidichthys leucotaenia. The sequence continues at coordinate 123,613,158 of CM035841.1, forward strand.
TTGTAGCTAGATGGAATAAATATGTAAATATATAAACACACACAGTGCAGAGCATTGTTGCTAGATGGAATGAAACAGCATAACCGTCTACTTAGTTATCCTACATGGTATGATTATGTGCCCATACATATTCTCACCCTCCATAGCGACCGGTATGTTCCTAGTTGTATGCCGGAGGGGACCATTGTGTAAGTCTATTGCATCTTTTGCATTCAAAAAACTATTAGTTTGTTACGTCTTTTTGCTATCTCTGCGAGCAGCCCTGCTTAGGTTGTACAGTCTGACAGCCGTTGGTAGGAAGGACCTACGAAACCTCTCGGTTGTGCACCTGGGATGATGTAGTCTGCTGCTAAATGAGCTCCTCAGTGCATCCAGTATGTCCTGCATAGGGTGGAACTCGGACTCCAGCAGAGATGACAGTTTAGCCACAGTCCTTCTCTCTCCTATCTCCTCCATCGGATCAAGGCGCTGCCCCAGGACAGAGCTAGCTTTCTTAATCAGTTTGTTCAGTCTCTTCCTATCGGCTGCAGTAATGCCACTGCCCCAGCAGACCACTCCAAAAGTGATGGCTGATGCCACCACCGTGTCATAGAATGACTTCAGCAGCGCCCCTTGTACACCAAAAGACCTGAGTCTCCTCAGCAGGAACAGCCTGCGCTGTCCCTTCTTGTAGAGTGCATCAGTATTGTGTGACCAGTCTAGTTTATTGTTCAGATGAACACCCAGGTACTTATAGGATGTCACCATCTCGATGTCTGTTCCCTGTATATTTACTGGTACTGTGAGGGGCTGCCCATGCCTGCGGCAGTCCACCACCAGCTCCTTAGTTTTCCTCGCGTTGATCTGGAGGCAGTTCCGATGGCACCAGTCCACGAAGTCCTGGATAAGCCCTCTGTACTCAGCTTCATCTCCATTGGAGATGAGGCCAACGATCGCAGAGTCATCAGAGAACTTCTGTAGATGGCAGTGTGTTGTGTTGTGTGAGAAGTCCGCAGTATAAAGAGTGAACAGGAAGGGAGCCAGCACCGTTCCCTGGGGGGCCCCCGTGCTACTGATGATCGTGTCGGACACACAGTCCCGGGTTCTCACAAACTGAGGCCGGTTCGTGAGGTAGTCCAGGATCCATGATGACAGGTGCTGGTCCACCCCTGCGACCAGCAGCTTGTCCTTCAGGATCATCGGTTGGATGGTGTTGAAAGCACTGGAGAAGTCAAAGAACATGATCCTCACCATATTCCCGGGCTTCTCCAGGTGGGACAGAGAACGGTGAAGGAGGAAGATCACCGCATCCTCCACCCCAATGCCATGCTGGTAGGCGAACTGGAGTGGATCCATCGCTGGTTCCACCAGGGGGCGGAGGTGAGCAAGGAGCAGTCTCTCCAGGGTCTTCATCAAGTGGGACGTCAAGGCCACCGGTTTGTAGCTGTTCAGGTCTTTGGGGTGGGAAGTTTTTGGTACAGGTACCACACAAGATGTTTTCCACAGCTGTGGTACCCTCCCCAGTTTCAGGCTCATGTTGAAGATATACGTCACAATCCCACACAGCTGGTCTGCACAGGACTTGAGGAGCTTTGCGCTGATGCCCTCCGGTCCCGGCGCCTTCCTCGCCTTGATCTTCCTCAGCTCCGTCCTCACCTGGGTCTTGGTCAGGGTCAGGATGGGGGGCTGTGTGTTGGGAGTGGGGGGGTGTTGGTGGAGTGGGGAGTGGGCAGCAGGACTTGATTTCTTTAGAGGCAGCAGTGGTTGTTGTGCAGTCAGGGGGGAGGGCGGTTGGTCAAATCTATTGAAAAACAGATTCAGGTTGTTCGCCCACTCCCTGCCCCCTGTGGCCTGGGGGGAGGTATTCTGGAGCCCCGAGATGGTTTTGAGGTTTCTCCAGACCCCGCTGATGTCGCTCTGTTGCAGCTTGTCCTCCATCTTCTTCCTGAAGCTGTCCTTGCCTTCTCTGATCTTTCTCCTCAGCTCCCTCTGTACGGACTTCAGCATCTCCCTGTTCCCTGACCTGAAGATCCTCTTCTTCTCTCTCAGAAGTGTTTTTATCTCAGGGTTGATCCAGGGTTTGTTGTTTGAGTGACGCCGTATGGTCTTGGTGGGAACGGATTTGTCCACACAGAAGCTGAGGTAGCCCGTGAAGGTGTGAATGAGGCCATCAATGTCCTCACCATGTGGATCGCAGAGCTGCTTCCAGGCGGTGGCTTCAAAACAGCCCTTTAGAGTGTCCATTGTCTCCTCAGACCATAACTCCACAGTGTGCATGGCCGGAGGTTGTCTGTGCACTAGGGGTTTGTACACCGGCCGGAGATGAACCAAGTTGTGATCCGATCTCCCGAGTGGGGGGAGTTGTGATGAGGTGTACGCCTCCTTAGTGTTTGCGTAGAATAAATCCAGTGTTTTATTGTCTCTAGTGTGGCATGTGACATACTGGGTGAACGTGGGTAGAATGGGAGATAGTGAAACATGGTTGAAATCGCCTGAGATGAGGAGAAGAGCATCTGGGTGTTCTGTCTGCAGCCTGCTGGTTACTGAATGGATGACGTCACGCGCTGTCCCAGCGTTTGCCGTCGGATTTGCATAAACAACAATGCAGATCACGTGTGAGTGTTCTCTCGGGAGATATGTAAGCCTCATGCTAACAGCTAGCAACTCAATGTCTTTGCTGCAGTGTCGTTGTTTAACAGTGATATGTCCCGGTCTGCACCAGTTGTTGTTAACATACATTATCACTCCACCGCCCCTAGCTTTGCCACTGTCTGGTGTTCGGTCAGCTCGTATCATGTGAAAACCCTCCAGCTCAATGTTAGCATCTGCTGCTAGTTCAGTTAGCCACGTCTCAGTAAACAAAAGGAGAGAGCACTCCCGGTATGTGCTATCATAACGGGAGATAGCCGCTAGCTCATCTAACTTTCCCAGTATCGACCATACATTTCCCATGACAACAGATGGAAGGGAGGGTCTGTACCTTATATTTTTTGTCCTCCGCCTTACTCCAGCTCGGCAGCCGCGGCGTTTTCGCCTCAGTTCTCTCGGTATGTCGAGTTTTTCCAATGGGACCGGGTGGCGGTTGAATGCTAGCAGCTCTTCTCTGCTGTATCGTATCCTGCTATAAACAGTGGCTCCGTCCACCGGCTCAGGAGACATTTAGGACGATCTGTGTGTCCGTGATATAAGTGGGGTGAAAAAAAAAGATGGATCAAAAGAGAGAGGAAGGGAAAAAGACTCGGAATCGAGCCGCTGTTGCAAAAGGCAGCCTACTCGTGTGGCGCCGAGAGAGAAGAGTGGTTCTTCATGGTTCAAGAAATGGTTTTTCATCTGCATGCATTCTCATGTTTTTTCAGATTACCATTTTCACAAAATTTTTTTCCATATGTTTTACAAGAAAATGGCTTTTCACCTGTGTGAATTCTGTCATGAACAGCTAAATAATTTTTGTTATGGAATCTTTTCCCACAGGTGTTGCAAACATGTGACTTAACTGTGTGATGTTTCTTCTTCTGGGACTCATTTTTACAGTCTTTGTCATTAACAGAACATTTTACAGACTTTTCACCTGTGTCAGTATCACACTGATTCTCTGACATGGAGGAATTGTCTGCATTGTTATGGTTACTTCTGTTTCTGTCAAGTCTCTTCTTTGGCTTTGGCTCTTCATGTTTACTTGATCCTGGGTTTACATTCTTACCTCCTCCATGGTCTTGGCTCTCAGTGTCAGGAGAATTGTGAGAAAGGAGCTGCTCACTGTTTGGATCAGTTTCACTGTTGTCATTGTTTTCATCAGTAAGAATCACCATGAAGGTAACAATTTCTTGTTTCAGGCCAAAGTGTTCTTCCTGACTGGTACAGAGTTTTTCTTCCTCCTCTTTAACCTGTGCAGCATCTTGTTCCTCCTGGTCCAGACTGGAGTTCCTCTCCTGGTTACAGAGCTGTTGGACAGTGAGAACCTCCTCCTCCTTACAGTCATGCAGCTGTGGAGCATCTGGAGGGACAAAAAGACACAGAAAATGTTGATAATATAAAAAAAACAGAAAGCATAAATACACTGACTGGTCAAAAAAAGTCACCACCTGGTAACAAATAGTTCTTATCCTTGCATGTGATAATTACAGCAGTGATGAATCTGTTTCAGACTGAACAAGTTATTTTAAGGGTCAAAATTATTTTTCCAGATGTGAACATATTTCCCTGAGGTCTAAAAGGGGACACAGGATGAAAACTTTACTTTTTCAGTGCTTTAACACATGAATTTCTCTATCTGGATTGGTTATCAACAAAACCATGATATCACTACACCTCGTTCAGTGAACATTTCTGATTTGTTACCAGTTGTGACGTGATGGTGAGTCCGTGCCCAGCACATCAACAGTAGTATTAAATGTTCTATTGATCCATCTTCTACAGCTTAATCCTCTTTGACTCGGTGGTGGGGGCACCCTGGATAGATTGCCAGTCCATCGCAGGGCCAACACAGAAAGAGACAGACAACCGTTCACTCTCACATTCATACCCAAGGACAATTTAGAATCCCCAATTAATGCCAATTAACCTGACATGCATGTCTTTGGCCTGTACGAGGAAATCGCAGTACCTGGCGAAAACCCATGAAAACACGGGGAGAACATGCAAACTCCACACAGAAGGGTCACCAAAGGTAAGGAGGTGGGATCAAACCCACAATGGTCAGGGGTGGGATAGAACCCATGATCTTCTTGCTGTGCTGCCACAGTGCTAACCATTGCACCACTGAGCATCCCAAAATGTAATATTTATTAGTAATTCTCTTTCATACGTCTCTTCTAGTTGGTCGTACACACAGGACTGTCTGAGTTCTATTTCTGAACATGTCACTATGGTGTTTTTATATACAAATAACCACATACTGCATTGTTTCCTGTTGGAGTTACTGAGCTAATTGTCACGCCGCGCCATTCATCAGCGGCGCCACCTGCTCACGCACCTGACAATCATCAGCGGCGAGGGATAAAGGCCGTCTCGCCCGGAGGCTCGGCCTGAAGCCGTCAGACTTCGTCCCTCACCGTTGTGAGCTAACTTCTTTCTTCAGCAACATTATTTGGGTAAGAACCCTTACCTCTCTTTTCCAGTCTGCTCCCCTGTGCACAGGTGGATTCCTCGGCGGCGGACATCTCCACTCCATCGCCCATTCCTCGCTGCTGTACGGAGCTCTCCAGGTGGCTGTCTTCCGGGCTTCGCCCCCTTGTTGTGCCAGCTATCCTGACAATCCAAGTAAGTCCTTCTCTCGCCATAAATCCCTCCTGTGTTGGTGTATGCCCGTCACCCTCTCCCTGTGCTCTCTCCATAGGGTTGCTCGGCTGAACGGTCACCTGCCTCTGTGCCTGAAGCAGACGCCACCACCAACACATTTACACCCCGCAGACACGCACTCATTCACGCCTGCTGTTAATAAACTCTTTGAACTACTCTAAGCCTGTGTGTGTGCGTCTCCTGAGCCGTGCGTTATGTCACTAATGGCTCACTTGCTGGAGCAGACCAGTGTTTCCTCTGGCTTAAAGACCTTGGCACAGTGGCAACATATTTTTCCGGGGGGGCACATGACACAATTGTAACCGGAAATGTTAATTTTACACTATTTCTTTTTATTTATTTTAAATTTTACACAGTAATATTGCATAATGGAACTTACCATTTAAATTATTGTACTACCAAGGCTTGAATGTTGGAATATTGGGCCAGTTGGGGTCCCACCCAGATGTCCTGTGTTTGGACTTTTTACTGGTGTCATCCTTCTCTCCTCCCTCTGCTCTCACCTCTCCTGGACCCTCTGACTGAACACTTTCCTCTCTTTGGCTCTTCTCTTCCGTCTCATCTTTCCTTCTCTGAGCCCTGTCTAATTCAGGTCCTCTTCTCTGTCTATGGTGGTATAGAAACAGGTTAGAAAATACCAAGTGTCATGTTTTGTCCTGCAGGATTTTTTTTTTTTTTCATGGTTTACATAACAAAAATGTGTATTTTTATTCTAGTGTTTCTTTTTTTCCATTGACAAAGAGTAGGGAAGGGAAAAACATTCATAATAGGAATTTACTCATTCATACTTAAATTATATGATCAGAGGTGGGTGCAGTAGCCAGAAATTCTACTCATGTAAAAGCAGTGCTTTGAAATTAATAATTAAAAGTAGACAACCAAAAATTTCTAGTTGAGTTAAGGGTACAAAGAGCACCCACTTAAAAAACTTGAGTAATGACTACAGTCTTGAAGGTTTGAAGTTTTTCTCCAAAATTTACAATTTTCTTATAGTTTTCTACTTTTCTCTGTAAATTTATCTAAATTTGCAACACTTTTCCTCAAATTTGTAATCTTGTACATTTGAGACTGTAATAAATTTGTGGATTATTTTATGGTGAATGTTTAGCTTTTTTAATCCAATCCAACTTTATTTATAAAGCTCTTTAAAAAACGACAGCCGACACAAAGTGCTGTACATCAATGATAAATAAAATATAAAAACAATCAAATACAGCTAAAGTACAAAACGGCACAAAGCAATAGTCATACAATAGAGACAATAAGAACAAATAAAATCAATGACTCAAACTAGGTCAAAAGCCAGAGAATAAAAATGGGTTTTAAGAGGAGTTTTAAAACTGGATAGTCAAGAGGCCTGTCCGATGGACAGAGGCAGATTATTATAAAATTGCTGTTTTTCTTAATAAATTTGAAACAATGTGGCAAATTTTTTGACTTTTTTCCTCATACAATTTAAACTTTTAACCATAATTTTGTCGAGCCAGAGCAGAACAATAACTCTGAATTCAAAGAAATATAATTATTAAATGAATTATAAAATGACCAAAGATGCAGTTATTTCTGTTATAATATTTCTATATATTTATAGTTTTTTAGAACTCTCCTCACCAACCCGACAGCAGGAAAAACCTCCCTTATTTTGAAATCCAAATGTTGGCACATTTAGTTTGTCTGGAGGCTGCTGACGGATTAAAGTCATGGGTTGCGCGGTGGCGGAGTGGTTAGCACTGCGGCAGCACAGCAACTCACCCTTGGCCTGGGGATCCTAGGTTCGATCCCAGCCTCCGACCAACAGTGATCTGTGTGGAGTTTGCATGTTCTCCCCGTGTCAGCGTGGGTTTACTCCGGGATTTCTCCGGTTTCCCCCCACATCCCAAAAACATGCAAGTTAGGTTAATTGGCATCAAAACTGGGGATTCTAAATTGTCCTTAGGTATGACTGTGAGAGTGAATGGTTGTCTGTCTCTCTGTGTTGGCCCTGCGATGGACTGGCGATCTGTCCAGGGTGTACCCTGCCTCTCGCCCAAAGATGCTGGGATAGGCTCCAGCCCTCCCGCGACCCGAAAAGGATTAAGCGGAAGAAGATGAATGAATGAATGAATGAATGACTTCGTGAATTTTGGTCATCTTAACTTGCCAGGTATATAATAATGAACATAAATTATTAGTTAATATTGCAGTCACTGGTGAAGTAAATCCTCAGCGATTCATCAGTCACTCTTACTTTTCCCTGCAATGAAGCCTAACCAGACCTGTTAGCTAAGCGACTCCTCGTTGTTCCAGTTACCAGCAGGTTAAAACCCCCATAAATGCCTCCACTGTTTATCTCTTGTAGTTTTTTCTGCATTTAAAGTACTTTAATAAGCTCATGCTTCCCTCGGACAGCAACGCTACAGAGACAAGCTCTGCCTGCAGAAATGGTCACGCGGGCGCCGGGTGGGTGGGGCGCTTCCGCGTGGATGACAGTCACACGAGTTGTTCATGTGCGCGCTTGGGGAGCATTTCTTTCATATTTAATTTTTCTTAAATTAATATATTTTAGGCATGGTGGCAAACTTCCTTAGCGTGGCGGGCCGGCACACAGAAATGTTACCAGAGGAAATCCTGCAGACAGTTCCTCCACCTGGTACACTGAACCAAAAGAAAAAAAAATAATTTGAAGTGAAAATTGTAACTATAGTCAATGAGATTAAATTATTTTCCCACTGGGTTAGATCAGTCAAACTCAAACACAAACTGAGACCAGTACAAGTACATCAGATTTATATAGTTACTGTAAATATTATTTTAATATTATTATTTTAATTTAGGACATTTTTTCAAAGACTTAAGCTGAACATTTTCTAACTTTTTACCTGTTTCATTCTCACAGAATCTTTGAGGTCAGAGAGTTGTCATCACTGTTACTGTGACTTCTTGTTTTCAGTCGTCTCTTCTTTGGTTTGGGTTCTTCTTCTTAGTTGATCCCAAGTCTACACAGCAGCTTCCTTCTTCATCTTGGATCTCAGTTCCAGCAGAGTTATGAGAGGAGCTGCTCATTGTTTGGTTCTGCTTCACTCTGCTGATTTTCCTCAGAAATAAGAGTCACCATGAAGGTATCAGCCTCCAGCTTCACTACCAGCTGTTCTCCCTCCTGACTGATGCAGAGTTCCTGCTGTTCCTCTTTAACCTGTGGAGCTTCTGGTTCCTCCTGGTCCAGAATAGAGTTCTTCTCCTGGTTCCAGAGCTGCTACTCTGCCAGAACCACCTCCTCTTTCCATTCAGGTTGCTGTGGGAAATCTGGAGGGACAAAGACAAAAAAGTCTGGGAAAAAAAGAGTTTCAAATTTATGAGGAAAAGTGTATCAAATTTAGGATGTAAAAAACAAATTTGCACATTTAAGACACAAACATGATTGAAAAAGATTCTGGCTATAACTAAATGGATAACCAATCTCCCTCTTCCCTCTTTTTCTTTCACCACTTGTTATTTATAGGGTGATAGTTACATTATGACTTATTTTATTTCTGGATTTTATACCCTAGTTGTCAACCTGGGGCTTTCTTATTTATTTTAATAGAATTCCACCGGTAGGACTGTCATGGTGGCGGAATTTCCCCTGCGGTGACAGTGGATAGCTCAACACTGTGATGTGCGGTATTATTGCAAATGTTTTTAGCACCCTGTGGTCTTGTAATTTAAATAGGGTTCATAACTTATGTGGCAAATGGTGGAAACTGTGAGAAACTCACTGCAGCTCCGCACTCAACTTTTTGTGCATGTGTGACAATTGTGCAGAGCTCTGGTCTTCCGAGACATGAACTGCTGATTTTGTTTAAAATAAAATTTAAAAAAACGCGATCATTTTCATAAAGCAGTGGCAGTAACTCCAGTATTTCAACTACAGGGAGTGTGGACTGGTTGGAGACTACAGCGACATTCAGCTTACTTAAACAGGACAGCCTATGTACAGGACCCTGCGTGGCTCTTATCTCCATGATTTTTGGGTTTTTTTGCCGCTGTCCAAAAAAATCATGTTCAAACAAGCAATGCACTATGCAGTAGTTGTTTCTCTCTCTGAGCTAAACTGTCAGGATCATAAACACGCTGCTCAGAACACTCCACCGGGCCTTTTTTGGATTTTATAACAAAGATAGAAGGAAAGACCTTGACGTGACACACAACCTGCAAGAAGTGCTGCACGAAAAAAGAAAAAAACACTTGGAACACGGCGGCCTAGCACACGTCTTGGAGCAGCATTAGCAACAGCTAAGAAAAAGAGACACCGGCATGGAGCTTTTTCTACAAGCGTCAAGTAAGTAAAGTTTATTTATGAAGCACATTTTAGAGACATAGTTACAGATCGCTGCACAATAAAATGGAATAAAAGGAAGTTGATAGATAAAAATAATTTTAAAAATACCAAAACAAGTTAAAGCACAAGATTAAAATAATTTAAAAATATCAGACTTTCCATTAAAAAGCAGATGAAATTCAATGGAAAGCCTCCTTAAACAAAAAAGCTTTCAGCTGCTTTTTAAAAGAGTCCACAGAGACAGATAAACATAGCTGGAGTGGGAGTCTATTCCAAACGGCACCATCCACCACCCTCCCTGTGTGCAAAGGCGTGTCTCCGGGAAAAATGAAACCCCAAGAATACTTTATTATATGAAAGAGATGTCAACAGTTTTACTTTGGTGCATAATTTGAAGTTGAATAAGGTGAAAAAAGTTTGGAATATGTGGGATTGTGATACTCAATTATCGCAATATTGTGATTATCATTGAATCGTGATAGGATCGAATCATGACCCAAGAATCACAATCCAAATCAAATGCCAACCTTGACCTTTGACCTTTTGACCCCAAACCTGTAGTCAGAGGTTATGGTGTCAGAGTGAACTTGTGTACCAGTTTTGGTGACCCTAGCTTTCTTTGGGGTTGAGATACATGCTAAAAGCCATCTTGATGTTGACTTTTGATCTTACAATCCCAAAACCACAGTCACACTTCAGGGTCACAGGGTGAACCTGTGTACCAAGTTTAGTGACCCTAACTTTACTCATTGTACAGTAATAAGGCATAAGGAATGTTAACCTTGACCTTTGACCTTTTGACCCCAAACCCATAGGTAGCTCTGTGCGTTAGCTTTCCTCTCCTCATTCTATTATGCTGAGCACCAAGCTAGAAGGTGGAAAGTACCATTTTTTATATGGTCTTTGGTATGACACACAGAGATATCGAAGAACTGACACACACACACCCACCCCCCACTGTAGCTTTCACTGGAGCTGTGTGGCCTAGGGTCAGTGAAACGGAGATAGGCACCGCACTACAAGGTGTCACATACTGTGGAAGGGATTAACTTAACACTTAACCATAGTTAGGTGAGGGTGTATGTCGTCCAAGATGTGTATTAGACACAACTCCTGTATCAATTTGAAAAGCCTACATCATTTCTTTCAATAGTTATTGTGTTTAGAAGATTTAGGGAAAAATCTGACCTTTGACCTAAAGGTCATTGGATGAGAGTGAAATTGCAATATATGCATCATCAGAGTATATCAAAACAATCGGACCAAAACTGTAGGAGGAGTTGATTTCACAGAAGTGGGACGGAGGCAGGGATGGACCCATAACATAATCCCCCTTCGGTCTCTTTGACCCCTATGGGTTTCGATCCAGTGGAGGATAAAAAGCAATTACTAGACTATGGCAAAAAACAGAACCACCCACCGAGGGACAATGGCTGTACACTGTGGAAAAGATCTATGTAATGGAAAAATTGACACATAAACTGAGAAATGGGAAAAATGGGCTCATTACAAAAGCCAAGAAGATGACACCATCACCACCACGGGACAATAAGGACCTATATTTTTCTAAGGATAATTGTTACCTCCGCCAAGGAGGTTATGTTTTCATCGGCGTTGGTTTGTCTGTCTGTCTGTCTGTTTGTTTGTTTGTTAGCAAGATAACTCAAAAACTTATGGACGGATTTTCATGAAATTTTCAGAGATTGTCAGAAATGGGGTATCCTACAGATGATTACATTTTGGTGGTGATCCGGATCACTGTCCAGAAGAAAACCGCCATTACGGAAAATGCCATTTTCGTGAATAACTACTGAACCACTAATCCTATCATTGTGAATCCAATTGCTAGTCATATGTTTTCATGGTCAAGGAATCTGAAAACGTACACACAAACACTGTATGGGGGGAACTGTGGCGCTTGACGGAGGTCTGCGCTCTCCGAGTGCTTTTCTAGTTTAATGAGGTATTTATGTTGCATCTTGCCAGTGTAAATGTTCAAAGAAAAGTTCAATAAAAAATAAGTTAAAACGAAAAAAGAAAAACAGATTCAGAGTTTTGTAAAGCCTCATTCAGACCATTATAGTCACATATACCTATTCTGTGGATTTTTATCTGGGCGCAGCAGCACATATTCAGCAGTCTGCACTGACGATTGATCTCTTCCTCGTACGGGTTGGTGATTTGTTCAAACTCTGTTATTATTTCTCCTTCAGCAGCAGCAGCTAGTCGCTCTCTGACCAACTCCCTCAGACGTCGACCTGAAAACATCTTAACAGTTTGTTTACGTCCTACAGATGTTGTGATGTGGCTGCTGATAGTGAGAGTGATTGAAAGTCCTCAGATTCCCAATGTCGACTTCTACTTTGCTGTTATAGTCTCCAGCACTCAGCACAGACCATCAGTGGCAGGTCTCCACAGAGCTACATCAGCTATTCATCCGTGAAGATCAGAACAGGAGCCGAACCACCGACACTGACTAGCTAAACATTCCACAACTTGTTCCTGCAACAGTCAGAGAAGAGATGCATTCTTAATTATGATCCACATGAAAAGCATCAGAGTCAAACAGTTGTCCATATGCTTCATTATTACATATTCTTCTTCCACTAACCAGGAAATGAACCTTCTGCATTCTTCTACTGTAAAGTGTGTCATCTGTCCATTTTTTCATGAGACCACCACAACAGCAAATTATATTCATAGCAGTTTGGTTCATTTGTTTTTCTCTGTAGCTGCTCTTAGATTAACTTGTGACAGTTGAGCAGCTGCTTCATTTTTATGATTATCCTACAGTTCTCTGGGATCATAATGGGGCAAATTAAATGTAATAAATGTAAAATTATACTTGCATTGTGATAAAATGATTTGTCTATGTTTGTTATTCATTTATCAGTTATACAGCTAGGTCCATACATATTTGGACACTGACAAGTTTTGTTATTTTAGCTGTTTACAAAAACATATTCAAGATACAGTTATATAATTAACGTATCATTAACTTGCACTGTCCTTTCAATAAATTAAAATGACATTAATCAATATGGCCCTGAGTTCATATTCTCAGCTTTAATTTGAGGGTATTCACATCCAAATTGGAGTTATGGTTTTGGAATTGCAACCATTTTTATATAAAGTCTCATTTCAGAGGCTAAAAAAATAATTGGACAATTGACTCATGCTATTTCATGGACTGCATGGGCTATTCCCTCGTTAATCCAATAGAGCTGCAATGATTAGTGGACGTCATCAACAACAATCATAATTTGTGGATGCAAAATTTTATTGTTGATGCATCATCTAATTTTAAAGTTTATGGACATGCCGCGTAAATGTTCAGTTGTAACTGCAATGCAGTACCAGAACTGCAGCGGGCAGTAGCACTTCTGTTGTTTGACATGCCTGAACAATTTCCATCACAGAATGATAAACACGGAGAAGAGGAGCTAAAAAGAAGTGAGACTCAAACTTTCAAAAGTATGGGAACATTTTACTGAAAATAAAGAAACAAAGCAAGCAAAATGCAGACTCTGCAAAGCAGACTTAACATGGCAGCACTACAGTGATGCATGAGCATCTGAAATGGAGACACCCCAGAGCCGCAACGTTTACTGCTGTTTCTTCTTGGTAAGTTTTAGCGAGTAAAGAAAGTTAGCACCACTTATTTTGAATGGCCAACTGTTTCAAGCTTTAGAAAAATAATTATACTGTTAGTACGTGCTGTTTATGTTAGCTTACCTGTTTGACAATAAGCTCTCTTGGAGGAGGGTTGCTGAGGGCTGAGCTGTTTAAAGTGACACTCTGGCAAAAATCAAGTTTTTTTCTGTTGTTAACGTGTCTGTAACATGTTTCTTGTGATTGGCAAGACATATCAAGAGCAAAATCATTCCAAACTCCCAAGTATGTGTTTTTCTGCTGTGAATGTCTGATTAAGTTCCACCCCCACAAAAAAGGCAGATTTGGACAGATCGCTAGTAGCTATGTATGTCAGTATTCCCGCTTAGCTTGATTGATTATAACATTAACCAATCAGACAGATACTCTTGGCTACCTTGGGGGAAGACGGAGGAGCCGAGGAGCAGCAGGATCGAGGCAGAGAGAGAGAGAGTGGAGAGGGGTGGGGCGTCTAACCAAAACCTCTGTTCTGCACAAGGGCACACACGGGGGCTTCTGGGAATATTTCTTTAAACTTAAGGCTTTGGGGGATGTTTATTTATTTACACTTTATTCGTTGTATTTTCATCACTAATTGTTTTTTATTTTTCATTATTTTTTCAAAGGCAGAAAAGAAGTAAAATAAAGGGGAGAAATTTAGTTTTATTTTTGTATTGTATTTCCTGAACACACATTTGACTTGAAAAAAAAAAGAATTTGTTTTAAATGTTTTATAACATTTGTTGTGGAGTGATCATTTTTGTACACTTTAAGAAAAAAAATTCAGAAAAGAAGTGCAATGAAGGAAGACATTTTATTTAATTTTTGTATTGTAGTTTCTGAACACTGTACCTCAACAAGAATTTGTTTTTATTTGTTCTTGAGTGATAATTTTGTGCAGTTTGTTTATTTAAGCAAAAAAATCCAAACATGACGATGTATGGGGAAAAACTGTTTTGATACTTTTCTATTGTTTCTGAACAAAAAGTTTTATTATGATAATGAAGAATTTTCTATTTACCTATAAACTTTGCCCAAATTCTGTCCTGGGTTTTAACTAATTAATAATCCAAAAGAAAAATCATGAAACACTTCAAGGTCATGAAAATTCATTCAGATTTAATAATTTGATGATGCATCAAATTACATTTGGGCAGCACGGTGGAGCAGTGGTTAGCACAGTGGCAGCACAGCAAGAAGGTCATGGGATCGATTCCACCCTTGACCATCGTGGGTTCGATCCCACCCCCAGACCATCGGTGACCCTTCTGTGTGGAGTTTGCATGTTCTCCCCGTGTCTGCGTGGGTTTACTCTGGGCACTCCGGTTTCCTCCCACATGCCAAAAACATGCAAGTTAGGTTAATTGGCATCAAAACTGGGGATTCTAAATTGTCTTTAGGTATGGATGTGAGAGTGAATGGTTGCCTGTCTCTCTGTGTTGGCCCTGTGATGGACTGGCGATCTGTCCAGGGTGTACCCTGCCTCTCGCCCAAAGATGCTGGGATAGGCTCCAGCCCCCCCCGCGACCCGAAAGGATTAAGCGGTAGAAGATGGATGGATGGATGATGCATCCACCTTAATTATTAAAAAGTATCGGTATCGGCGATCCTGACCCTGTATTTACTTGGTATCGGATCTATACCAAATCGTGCAGTATCACACATCGCCACAGGAAACTGCATCACTGACTAATTTCTTATGGAAGATGGATCCATAACAGGGGTGACAAGATTTTTATTTAGTCATGGATGCAGCAGATGTGGTGGAGTGGTTGATAGAAAAATTCCATATTATCTATACTACTATTGATATTAATAATGTATTATTAAATTTGAGAAGTATCATACCTTTCATATGCTATGTTTAATGTTTATATGTGCATTCCACATAGGATAAAGTTTATATATTCTTGGCCTGTTTCTGTCAGCAATTTCAGCGAGTTCAGACTGAGGATCAGTACATGCGTAAGGAATTATCTAAGCCATTTATTATAATCTCTTTGACATAACCTGTTTTGGGTCACAGGAATGCACAGGAACTTCTCAGCCTGTACAGATCAGTGGTAGATGGACATTCTGTCAGTTTTATGGATCTCATGTCTTCATGACCCATGTCTCCAGAGTGTCTGACGTCCGCTTGGATAAGCTTAGTTATCAGGACTGTCCCGTTCTGTCCCTTCCCTTATCCTCATCCTCCCTCTCCTTTCTCTTACCTATATACAGTATATCACACTTAGAAGAATGGATTCTTTAGAGATTCTAGGTGTGTCTGAATGTCATGCCTTGTAACCTCTCCCCCATAGTGGCCAATGGGGTGATTTTGTAATAAATGTACATAAATTCAACTTTCCACCTGATTATTTGACTTTGAATAATTTAAGCTTAAAATTATTCTAACATTTGGCGTCCGAACAGCGGAGCCACATATCTCCTTCTTTCTGGCGCCTCTGCTTGATCTCAGCAAGTGCACAGCTAATAAAAAGTCCTTCCCAAGCTGAGTGAAAAAAAAAGGGCTCAGTGTTACTGCAGTGAAGGCATTTCAGACCGGGGCGCTGGAACTGACTGGGTGACGGATCTGAGAATCCTATAGGCAGCTTGAATGTAAGTACATTTGTTGTTGTTTATGGATAAAAGATAGTGAGATTTCCCGGACCGATAGTACACTGCAAAAATACTGAAAGGAGTGAAAGTAGCAGCTTGAGTGCTGAGTTATTTTAATCCACGGTGAGCATAGCGTGATAATCCCTTGGGAGGAACGAGGTTTTCCTTTGCAAACGGTGACCGATATCGCAAGACCCGGGGTGATTCTTAGAAATCCGTTGCTTTCTATGGTCTAAGTAAGTGCAGTGGAGGTGCCAGAAGTTTGCATGCAAAGAAAAAAGGGAAAGATTCATGGTCTTGTTCCTGTGTCGAAGAGTCACGTGATCCCACAGAAGTAAATTTTTTGGGGACAGATTCGTGCTTCTTGCGACCACTTCTGCTTATGGTCCAGTGTTTGGACCCTGAGCATTCGTGGAGAGGCTACGTGAACCCCGAAGGGGAAAAAAAAGATTTTATTTTGTGAGTTTGTTGAAGCACTAGATTAAAAAAAAAAAAAAAAACATATTCAGACTGCAGTAACCTTGTCTCAGTGTTACATGAAATCTGCTCCGGTGTGAAACACAGAGAGGCTGAGTTCCCACGGAGGCGGAGTGAATAGGTTGTGATTTTTTTCCTGATATTTGTGGAGCATAAAAGGGCTGGTTAGTTAATTGTTGTCCTTTTGGGAAGTGTTTAAATTTATAGGTGCACACATGGACAAAAATGTTGGTACCCCTCTGTTAATGAAAGAAAAACCCACAGTGGTCACAGAAATAACTTGAATCTGATAAAAGTGGTAATAAATAAAAATACTATGAAAATTAACCAATGAAAATCAGACAGTGCTTTTGAATTGTGATTCAACAGAATTATTTTAAAAAACAAACTCATGAAACAGGCCTGGACAAAGATGATGGTATCCCTAGAAAAGATTGAAAATAATGTGACCATAGGGACATGTTTAACCAAGATGTGTCCTCTAATTAACATCACAGGTGTCTACAAACTTGTAATCAGTCAGTCGGCCTATTTAAAGGGTGACAAGTAGCCACTGTGCTGTTTGGTGACATGGTGTGTACCACACTAAACATGGACCAGAGGAAGCAAAGGAGAGAGTTATCTCAGGAGATTAGAAAGAAAATTATAGACAAGCATGTTAAAGGTAAAGGCTATAAGACCATCTCCAAGCAGCTTGATGTTCCTGTGACTACAGTTGAACATATTATTCAGAAATTTAAGATCCACGGGACTGTAGCCAACCT
This sequence comes from Pholidichthys leucotaenia, assembly GCA_020510985.1. Lineage (NCBI taxonomy): Eukaryota > Metazoa > Chordata > Actinopteri > Cichliformes > Pholidichthyidae > Pholidichthys > Pholidichthys leucotaenia. Next base: position 123,630,225 of record CM035841.1, read on the forward strand.
CCCTGGATGTGGCCGCAGGAGGAAACTTGATGAAAAATGGAAGAGACGGATAATACGAATGGTAACAAAAGAGCCCAGAACAACCTCTAAACACATTCATGGTGGACTCCAAGGTCAAGGTACATCAGTGTCAGACCGCACCATCCGTCGTTGTTTGAGCCAAAATGGACTTCATGGGAGACAACCAAGGAGGACACCACTGTTGAAAACAAATCATAAAAAAGCCAGATGGAATTTGCCAAACTGCATGTTGACAAGCCACAAAGCTTCTGGGAGAATGTCCTATAGACAGACGAGACAAAACTGGAACTTTTTGGCAAGGCACATCAGCACTATGTTCACAGATGCAAAAATGAAGCATACCAAGAGAAGAACACTGTCTCTACTGTGAAACATGGAGGAGGTTCTGTTATGTTGTGGGGCTGCTTTGCTGCATCTGGCACAGGGTGTCTTGAATCTGTGCAGGGTACAATGAGATCTCAAGACTGTCAAGGTATTCTAGAGAGAAATGTGCTGCCCAGTGTCAGACAGCTTGGTCTCAGTCGCAGGTCATGGGTCTTGCAACAGGATAATGACCCAAAACACACAGCTAGAAACACCCAAAAATGGCTAAGAGTGAAACATTGGACTATTCTAAAGTGGCCTTCTATGAGCCCTGATCTAAATCCTATTGAATATCTGTGGAAGGAGCTGAAACATGCCGTCTGGAGAAGGCACCCTTCAAACCTGAGACAACTGGAGCAGTTTGCTCATGAGGAGTGGGCCAAAATACCTGCTGAGAGGTGCAGAAGTCTCACTGACAGTTACAGAAATCGTTTGATTGCAGTGATTGCCTCAAAAGGTTGTGCAACAAAACATTAAGTTAAGGGTGCCCTCATTTTTGTCCAGGCCTGTTTCACGAGTTTGTTTTTTAAAATAATTCTGTTGAACCACAATTCAAAAGCATTGTCTGATTTTCATTGGTTAATTTTCATAGAATTTTTATTTATTACCACTTTTGTCAGATTCAAGTTATTTCTGTGACCATTGTGGGTTTTTCTTTCATTAACAGAGGGGTACCAACAATTTTGTCCATGTCTGTACATATATCACACTTAGAAGAATGGATCCTTTAGAGATTCTAGGTGTGTCTGAATGTCATGCCTTTTAACCTCTCCCCCATAGTGGCCAATGGGGTGATTTTGTAATAAATGTACATAAATTCAACTTTCCGCCTGATTATTTGACTTTGAATAATTTAAGCTTAAAATTATTCTAACAGTGGTGATTTGCTTTAAACATATTTCCTGGGGAGATTATAACACATAAAACATATGAAGAGGGTCACTGGTTATAGTGGACAAACAACTGTGTATTCTGAGAGAGAGAAACTGAACATTTAGATCAGCTGTTTTTCATGTGTGACTCTACATTGTGTCTAGGGCTGCAACGATTAGTCGATGTCGATAACATTGATCATAAAAATTTGTGCATGCTGCAGGAATGTTCAGTTTAACTGTTCCAGTGAAAAAGAGGAATGCATCATGGCGACACGGAGAGAAAATCAGAGAAGGCCAAAAGTTTCCATAGTATGGGAGGATTTTTACCAAAAATAAATAAATGAAACAAGTTAAATGTAGACTGTAAAGCAGTGTTGTCATATCACAGCTGCACTACAGTGACACATCCATTCCCTCCTCCTCTCCGTTCTTCCATCTCCAGCCACCTGTCAGCGGATTGCACCAGTAAGGTTCGCGAGTAAAGTTAGCGCTTCTTATTTTCAATGAGTGACTCTCAGCTTTAGAAAACTGACCACACTATTAGTACATGCTGTTTAAATAGTTTACCTGCTGTTGGACAATAATCTGTCTTTGATGATGGCTGCTGACAGCTGAGCTGCTTTAGTTATGATGGCTAATATTATAATTGCAGTAAATGGGTGAATTACATGAGCAGCTTACTCTTTCATATTCTCTGTTATTGTTGCGGTAATATCAGCCTTCATTCTGAATATTAGTGCATCTTGGTAAATTAGAACACCATGATTTGTCATTTAATTAAGAAAGGTTCACCATAATCATCACAAATAAATTAAAGTAGCTTAATACATATTTCACTGTATGTGTAGTGAAGGCTCATATTCCTGCACTGATATTTAAAGTGTTTGTAACTTTATTTTGGACTGAAAGAAGTTATTTTAATTTTCATCTGAAGCCCAATAAAACTTTTAATCTTCTAGAACCAGCAAGGTTTCAAACAGGATGGACTAGCTTGTTATTTTCTTTTCTTTCACGTTTATGGAGTTGAATATTACTCTAGTTTGTTTTGAACATGCAGCCTTACAACAGCCTGTTATGGAGCAGCAGAGGCTGCTATTTGAGTTTTTGCACTTTATTTTGGGGGTTAAAAGACTGCCCGTTAGCATCTATTATTTAACTGTGTTGCTCCAAATACTTCTAAATAAACTGTCAAGTTCGTTTCCAACTCATGTTTGATGGTAAATGGCGTTCACTTACAGAGGATATAAAAAGTCCACACACCCCTGTTCAAATCCCAGGTTTTTGTGATGTAAAAAATGAGACCAAGATAAATCATTTCACAACTTTTTCCACCATTAATGTTACCTATAACCTGTACAACCCAATTGAAAAACAAACTGAAATCTTTTAAGGGGAAAAATAAAAAATTTACAATAACCTGTTTGCATAAATATGCACACCCTTTTGCTTATGCTAGGTGGCGTGTGAACACGCAGCGGCCTCCCTTCTCTCTTTGTATTTTTGTACTATTTAGTGTTATTTAAATTACACCCAAGTGTATATTCATGTGTTTAATGTCTGTATATGATGGCTGCACACCAGCTACAGTTGCCACAGCCTTCTGGAGATAAGGAATATGTCCAAACATTACGTCTTGGATCAGAGCGTTATAGAGGAACTCTGTGGTCTAGGTCTTCTCCACCAGACCTCCACACCCCCGGACTCGACTGCTGTGTCTCATCCCAAATGAAGACACCGTAGACGGTGTGAGCGGCGACAAAAGAGGTAAACGCGGAGGTATCCGAAAGAAGGTAACAGCTAGCCTGCACAGACCCCCGATTCCTTCCCTCATTCTGGCCAACGTACATTCACTAGACAACAAAACAGACCACATACAGCTCCCGAGAACTACACAACATGATGTGTGGAACTGCTGTTTTTATCTTTACGGAAACATGGTTAAATGACAATATACTGGGCTCTGCCATTCAGTTAGCAGCGCTAATATGCTACCGGGCTAATAGGCTGTTCATGGAAGAAGGGAAAACCTGAGGTGGAGGTGTCTGTGTTTACATCAGTGACGCTTGGTGCCAAGATGCAACTGTTGTGCATAAACACTGTTCTCCATTGGTGGAGTTTATGATCATCAAGTGCCGACCCTTTTACATTTCGAGAGAATTTTCATCTGTCCTACTAGTCGCCATGTATGTCTCGCTCACTGGCATCGGTGAGAGGAGCAAAGCACTAAAAGAACCCTATCAAGCCATCAGTGAGACACAAACAGCACATCCAGATGGATTCCTCACCACAGCAGGAGACTTCAACCATGCAGATTTAAAGGTCCTCCTACCGAAAACTACACCAACATGCAGACTTTCCAACAAGAGGGGACAATCTGCTGGACTTGGTGTACACAACTCACAAGAAAGCATACAGAGCCTCCCCCCTTCCCCACCTGGGTCTCTCTGATCACATCACCATCTTGTTAAGGCCAGCATACAAACCCAGAGTGAAAACAATCAGATCAACAAAAAAGCAGGTACGTGTGTGGCCAGAGGGAGCCTCTGATGCTCTGAAAGACTGCTTCAGCACGACAGACTGGGACACTTTCAAGTATGCAGCCACTCACAATGGATACACAAACCTAGAGGAGTACGCTGAGGTTGTTGTAGCATACATAGCGAAATGCATTGATGATGTCACTTACTGCAAAAGCATCACTGTTCGTGCTAACCAAAAGCTATGGATGACAGCAGAGGTCCACAGGCTCCTGAGGGCTTGGGACGCAGCCTTCAGGGCCAGCGACACTGCAGGACTAACTAAAGTGAAGGGAAACCTGTCCCATGGCATCAAGGAGGCAAAACAACAGTACAGCAGGAAAATATCTGGCCACTTCAGCAACACCAGAAATGCATGTTCCCTCTGGCGTGGCATACAAGCCCTCACCAACTACAAACCTCCACCTCAGACCTGTGCGAGTGACATCACACTGTGGCGGGTTGGTGTAACCCCCACAACAGACTGGACAGACACAGCGCTCGGCTAGAGCAATTAACAGAACAGTGAAATGTGTGTATTAATGTCTACAGGCAGCCCCGCTTCTTCTGGCTCACTTCTGTGATGTTAATGTGCCTTTCATGCATTGTGTTCATGCGTCCTGTCCTTACTGTGACCTAGAGATCGAGATCAATATGTCTCTCAAATGCAAATGTCTCATGCCTGTTCTGCAATCTCTTTGATCATACCAACTGCTGGGGAATGCTCTTTTATGTATTGTTGTAGTTGGGTATATATACTGCACTGTAACCCATGCTCATCCTCTCACTCCCTCTCTTCAACTGCTGCTGCTGGACACACACACTTTGTGTCCCTCCTCTGAGAGCCTGAGGATCCCGCTCCTGTCTGCTCACACTTGCACCGGAGCGGGGATCCTGTGAAGGCGGTATGATTCATATAAACTCTACTTAAAACTCCCTACGCTGCCTTCATTGTTTCCTGCCGCTTCTCTGGTGACCCCGAGGACGCACACGTTTTGTGCGACGCAACCTTCTGGCTTGGACAGCCACGCTGCTGGTGAACGCAGCACCCGGCGGTGATGCTCCGACAACAAGTGAACGCAGCAGCTCCCTTCTGCTTCAGGGAACTCTCCGGACATCACTCACGACCGGGAAAGCTGCAGCAACTTCATGGTGAGATCTGCATGCCTAGACCGGCACATCCACGCTTGGACCGGCCGCTCTCACAGCTTCTGGCACACGATTCTGTGTCTCCTTACGAGAGCGCACGCACCTTGTCCTTTCTCCACAACGGCGACCTCCACGGCCGACGGAGCACACGTGGAACTGAACGCACCATGACCCATCTGCTGCAACTACAACAGGGATGATTAAGCTCCCTGACCCTGGCTTTTCCTCTCCAGCTGGCCCACCCACGCACGGAGCCCCAGCACATGCGCCGGGGAGTTACGAGGATGGCGCACCACGCACGGGACAATTACGGCTCCACTGACCGCCTTCCTTCTGCTGCACACTGGCCCTTCAGGCTTGCTCGTTCACCTGAGGCACGCAGTTTGCTCACTGGATTTTATGGTCTTAACCACGGCACACAAGGGGAATTCAGCTGTCTGCGGTTCCCGAGGCTTTAGTGTTGCACCTGCACCTAAAAGTCAAACACGCCAAGTCCCTTTGCTTCCTTTTTTTTGTTTCTTACAGCCGCTCCTGTTTTTCTTCATGGCCACGAGAGGAGTCAGAGACTAATTTTTCTTCTTGTGATCTCCGCAAGTTCAACGGGACAGCCCCTCGACATCACGGAACAACAAGCAATTTTTGCGCGGCCAGGACAATTTCACCGCTCCCGGCCGGCACTTACCACCCCTCCCCCCGCCTGCACAGAGCTTCTCCTGCTCGCTGCCCAAGCTGCATGATCGAGACCTCGGCTGCCTGCCGAGCCCTCTGGGAGGGAGCGTGTGGCGGGTTGGTGTAACCCCCACAACAGACTGGACAGACACAGCGCTCGGCTAGAGCAATTAACAGAACAGTGAAATGTGTGTATTAATGTCTACAGGCAGCCCCGCTTCTTCTGGCTCACTTCTGTGATGTTAATGTGCCTTTCATGCATTGTGTTCATGCGTCCTGTCCTTACTGTGACCTAGAGACCGAGATCAATATGTCTCTCAAATGCAAATATCTCAGGCCTGTTCTGCAATCTCTTTGATCATACCAACTGCTGGGGAATGCTCTTTTATGTATTGTTGTAGTTGGGTATATATACTGCACTGTAACCCATGCTCATCCTCTCACTCCCTCTCTTCAACTGCTGCTGCTGGACACACACACTTTGTGTCCCTCCTCTGAGAGCCTGAGGATCCCGCTCTGGTCTGCTCACACTTGCACCGGAGCGGGGATCCTGTGAAGGCGGTATGATTCAATAAACTCTACTTAAAACTCCCTACGCTGCCTTCATTTTATCATGCCGCTTCACTAGGAAAATATCTGGCCACTTCAGCAACACCAGAGATGCACGTTCCCTCTGGCGTGGCATACAAGCCCTCACCAGCTACAAACCTCCACCTCAGACCTGTGCGAGTGACATCACACTGCTTAACAACCTAAATGACTTCTTCGGCCACTTTGAAGCCATTTCAATTCTCCTGTATGTCCTGTATGTATAGTAGTACTGACAGATAAAAATCTTGAATCTTAAACTAATACTTTGTTGCAGCACCTTTGGCTTTTATTACAGCATTCTCTTGATGTGGCAATATTTGGCCACTCTTCTTTACAAAAACACTCCAAATCTGCCAGATTGCGAGGGCATTTCCTGTGCATAGCCCTCTTCAGATCACCCCACAGATATTTGATTGGATTCATGTCTGGAGTCTGGCTGGGCCATTCCAAAACCTTAATCTTCTTCTGGTGAAGCCATTCTTTTGTTGATTTGGATATGTGCTTTGGGTCATCGTCATGATGAAAGATGAAGTTCCTCTTCATCTTCAGCTTTCTAGCAGATGCCTAAAGGTTTTGTGCCAACACTGACTGGTATTTGGAACTGTTCATAATTCCCTCCACCTTGACTAAGGCCCCAGTTCCAGCTGAAGAATAACAGCCCCAAAGCAAGATGCTGCCACCATATTGCTTCACTGTAGGTATGGTGTTCTTCTGGTGATGAGCAGTGTTGTGCTTGTGCCAAATATACCTTTTGGAATTATGGCAAAAAAGTTCAACCTTGGTTTCATCGAACCGTAACACATTTTCCCACATGGGTTTGGGAGATTTCAAATGTGTTTTTGCAAAGTGTAGCCAGGCTTGGATGTTTTTCTTCATAAGGCTTCCATCTTGCCATCCTAGACGGGAGATCATTGTCACATGTACTAAACAGCCAGTACTTGCCAGAAATTCCTGCGGCTCCTTCAATGTTGCTGTCGGCCTCTCGGAAGCCTCCCCGACCAGTTTTCTTCTAGTCTTTTCATCAATTTTGGAGGGATGTCCAGTTCTTGGTAATGTCACTGTTGTGCCATATTTACTCCACTTGATAATGACTGTCTTCACTGTGTTCCATGGTATAGTTAATGCCTTGGAAATTCTTCAGGAGAAGGGTACTTTGAACAATGAGATCCCTCTGATTCAATGGAAGCCCTCTGCAGACCATGGCTTGTCCTGTAAGATGTGACTACAAAAATGTCAGGAAAAGCCTACTAGAACAGCTGAATTTTATTTGGGGTTAATCAGAGGCACTTTAAATGGTGGCAGGTGTTTGGTGGCTCCCATTTAACATGAGTTTGAATGTGATTGGTTAATTCTAAACACAGCTATATCCCCAGTTATAAGAGGGTGTGCATATCTATGCAACCAGGTTATTTTAAGTTTTTTATTTTTCCCCTTAAAAGATTTCAGTTTGTTTTTAGGTCACATTAATGGTGGAAAAAGGTTTGGAAATGATTTATCATGGTCTCTTTTTTAACATCACAAAAACCTGGCATTTGAACAGGGGTGTGTAGACTTTTTATATCCACTGTATATAGTGCTTTTTCTAATCTCTAGATGACCAAAGCGCTTTACAGATCCTGCTATCCACCCATTCACATACACATTCACACACTGATTGTGATGATCAGGCAAGCGTGCTCCTCCTCCCCTCCTGTTCCTGACTTCCTGGCTCCGGAGTATCAACTACACGTGCGTGATTACACACCTGCTGCTTCCTAATTACCCAGCATATTTAACAGCCAGCGTGTGAAGAGCTCATCACTGGATCATTAGGTTTGCTACCGTCATCTGAGCCACTCATTATTTTTCCTTGATTAATCTGTGTCTTTACCTCCCGTGTCCTTTTGTCTTCTCAGGTTTGCTGTCACCTTAGTGGTGTGTACTCCGGGGCTGATCACGCTCGTCTGACCAAGAAGAAACCGGATGGTCCACTCAGGTCAACCTTCTTTCCCCTTGTCTCCCTGGACCCATGCAGGAGTTCCCCACCATGCTCCTCTGCTCACAGCAGTAAGAGTGTTCTCCCAATCTTAATCTCCTCTTGTGGAGAATCTGACCCTAATCATCTCTTTCTGCTCTTTTCCTGTAAGCTGCATGCACTCCAGCATCACCAGCTTTTGTGTCAAATTTAAATGTGTTTTTGTTTTTGCACTTTTCTTTATTTGTGCACTTTTCTTTAGATTTGTGTGTTAGGTTTTATTTTTACAATAAACTGGTGAATGTAGTGATCCACTCTGCATGCCTGTTGCCCTATTTTCCTCCACAGCTGCACGCACACCTGCTCACCTCATTAAGCCCGCCTATTTAAGCTGCACTGCCCTCAGGTCTGCATGGAGACATCAAGCTCCCTGGTCTGGCAAGACCTCTTTGCCTTCTCATCGTCTCTAAGATCCGGAGTTCCATCTCCACTGATCCTTCCTGCCTCGTCGTTCTCCTGGGAGTCCTAGCTCCCCAGTTACATGTAAGCCTTCATCATTCCCTCATCTCCATGCTTCGCTCTACTCCCCTGTGCACAGGTGGAAGCCCGCTGGCGGCGGACCTCCTCCTCCTGGTGGGGGACTGAGATCAACCTGCACTCCACCAGCTCACTGCACGTCTCGTCACTCTCTCACCTCTTCAACAGCTGGAGCTGAAGCCGCTGTTCCACTGGCCGGAGCCTCCGGGAATTCTTCTGTGCTGCACACCAACTAGCCAACAGGTTGCCAGTCTGAACGTTGCTCTGCTTGCCCGGCTGCTATATTCCTGCACTCATGCACACATTCATATTCACACTTCACAATAAAAGATAATTGAGTTTATTCTGGAGTCTGTGTCCGCCTTCTGGGTCATTAATCATGTCAGTGAACTATGACTTCTGAGTCTGAGTGTTCATTCTGGCAGCTCTGCGTTTGAGCCTCTCTTGCCCTGAATCATGACACTGATGGCAGCAGAGCTGCCATATAGAGGCGCTGGCCTGACCCACCAGGTGCAACTGGGGGTTCAGTGTCTTGCTCAAGGACACTTCGACATGCAGACTGCTGACAGAGAGGGAATCGAACCCCTGACCCTCCAATTATTTATATTGTTTTTTATTGATTTTTTTATATTAGCCAAATATTATTTATTATCTATGGGAACTTGTTATAATAGGCTACATTATAAAAAGCTTGAACTTGCAGCATTTTACTCAAATCTTAGATCTGCAGCGTTTTTAGCTAGTAAACAGTTCGAAATTTACACTTTTTTTTTGTCTTTTTGCTAAAGTTGCAGCTTTTTACCCATAAAATTGCACTTTTTTTGGTCAGAAATTGGCAGCTTTTAACTGAGACTTACAACCCCCTTTTTTTTTTTTTGTCAGGTCAGGCATTGGCTTGCTTGCTACCGGATAACCATGAAAACCTGTACTACCGGTCTCATGGGTTGGGCTGTCGGCAACTCAACCAGCATCCCCGTCCTTCTGAGGGCATGGAGGGTGAAACAGGGCATCCTGGCAGAACTAAAAACAATATCCATCACAGGTCTGTGGTGGACCACTCCCAGTTACACAGGGTGAGACTGGACATCCTGGCAGATAAACACATCTGTCACAAGATCTGTGGTGGACTGTGCCAGTCAGTGCATTGTGACATGTACTACACAAAGAGCAGAGATAAACAAACCTATCATCTGGTCAGTCACTGCAACAGATACTGGAGTCAGTTTGTCTTGGCTTGTCCTTGCCACTGATATTACCTTTATCTGCCAAGAATGTGCTGCTAGTCCAGCAAAAGCTAGCAGTACTCAAATACTTTGCAAGCAGTTTCATGAAATGGTCAATTAAGGCAGAGACTGACGACAAAGTGATATTCACAAGTGTGCAAGCTTAAACAGATGAGGTAAAACATGATCTGGAGCCTCGAACATGAGCTGTGCCAGCAGGAAGCAGGGATGGCAGACATGACAGAAATAATCGCGATTAATCAACTAATCGAAAAAAAAAAAGTCATTTGATTAGTCGATAACCAAAATAATTGTTAGTTGCAGCCCTAATCATGTCTGGGTGGACACACAGAATTGGATACAATCAAAAACCTGCTAAACACAGAAAGTCTGGCATCTTTATTGAAGACAAGAAGGTAGGATTTGTTATTGTGGTGGAATTATCATATTTTCAGTATATTCTGTCCATTCATTCTGTCCCCTGTAGCTCAACAAATCATAAATGACGCCACGTTCACTACTTTCCCATCCATCCATCCAACAATGATTAAGATGAGATAGTTAGAGTACGGGCTGCACAAAAACTTAGCCTCCAACACACTAACTGAACAACGCTTCTCAAAGCATCCTTATGTTTGTGCTACCGTTTAAAGATGCACTGCGGCGGCTCTAAAAAACACCTCAAAACAAAATACTAGTTGGACAGATGAAATAGCAGTGCAAGAGAAGGAGAAAAAGACACTACCACATCTTTAAATCCACCAGAAGTCCAAAAAGTCACTAATTTGTACTTAAATGTTTATTTATCTTATGTTAAACTACTGAACACCCCCCCCCATACCTGCTCTCTGCTTGTAACTGTAAAACTTAGACAGATTGGGAGTTTTCTAAATCCTCCTTCAGACCATTATAGAGCCCAAGTTACGCCCCCTCTACTTCTGCATATGGGACCTTAAAGCGAGGTAGTCGGATCTGGGAAAAAAAAATTTTTTTTGCGTGCATGGAAAGAAAATCCTATAGGCACATATAGCGTGATTGTCTGCGAGTGTGAATGACCTATTCCACGAGCAAATGTACGTTTTTTGGTCCGTGGCTGTTTACATCGGCCAGGATACTTCGTGCACCGATGGGCCGTAGGGATCCCATATTTTACATCCGGAAAAAAATAGTGAAACGGGAACAGCAGGAAGAGCCATAGTATCGTCTTCTAATCGTTTTATAACACATTTCACAACTAATAATAGTAACATTTCCACAAAAAATGTGCTATATTAACAACACAATCGCATTTTGCACACGGCTCGCTCTCCGGCGGCGGCCCCGAGAAGTAAACAAATGCCGGGACGCTTGAATTCTTTCGTCCCGAAAATATCCTTTTTGAATATTAATTACAGCTTAACGGGAGTAGTTTCGATGCCAAAATTTCACATACAAATCCTAATATACATGTTCTATACACCATCGGCTTTTGGGTATCCGACTACCTCGCTTTAAATCTAAAAAATTCTCCATTGAAATGAACAGCAAGAGCGAAATTATCTTTTGATCCCGATCAAATTTTGCCACAAATTACATATATAATGTTTGTCAACTTAAGATAATTTTCCACGTAATTAAAGTTGTCGGGTGTTGTATAATAACCGAGGCATATTTAGTTTTTGTTTCAATGATTAGTGGACAACAACTCCCATCATTCCACATCACCAAACACGAATATGGCGGGAGATTACTAAAATCTCTCCTCCTATTTCCTGACTGATGAGAAAAGGATCCAGAGAGGAGAAAAACAACATAAAGGTATTGTTTTGTATTGTGAGAGCTGCATCTGATCCAGAGGACTGTTAATCACTTCAGCCTGGGCACGCTTTGAAAAGATGACGTAAGCTCCGTCCATCTGTGTTTGTAGTTTTTTAATTTACATATTTTCATAACCTTATACCTTAACAGTTAGACAGCAACCTACACTGTTATTTACCCTGCCTCTCGCCCAAAGATGCAGGGATAGGCTCCCCCCCCCCACCCGCGACCTGAAAAGGATTAAGCAGAAGAAGATGGATGGATGGATGGATGGTCCCATATGCGGAAGTAGAGGGGGTGTGACTTAGGCTGTATTCATACCAGGATAATCCGAGAGTCTCGGTTCGACTCGGCGGGGGATGGCGAGAATTTTCACACCTTTGTTTGGTTCAGTTTGCATTCACACAGCACTTCACTCAAGTGGACCAAACTGCTTGGACAACGTCACACAGTTACAACAGCTGCTCGGTTGTGGTGCTGTAGTCAAAGCCACCACTGACCAGGAAGAAAAAATCTCGACGAAGAAGAGAAATCCAGCTCATCAACTGGCCAGGACCGGTGTTATGCCGAGAATTGCTCGGTTGCCAAGAATTGCATCCCATGCACCAAAACTATAAAATATAACACTACAGCCAGGCTTGTAACCATTTGTACATTTTTAGAAGTAAAAATTGTGATTACCTCTTGTAAATTACCTTTAAATTATGTTTATTAGACGATAGGATGTAATTCTCAGCAAGTGAGCAATTCTCAGCATAACACTGTTCCCTTCAGTAAGGTGTTTATGTGCCACGAAACTAATAAAAATGAAAAGCTCCGCTGTCTGTATAAACCCCCCGTGCCACCATCATGTTGCTAAATATTTTAAAAACATCGGTAGATAGCGTGCCTATGGATGTTCCTTAAAAATTGAAGTACATGGTGGTAATGCACCTGTGAGCTGGTTGCCAACCGCCAATCAAATCTAAAAGAAGAAGAAAAACATCAGTATTCTTGTGTGTAGCCGCAAGCAGTTGAGAAATCTGGTTCTCAGACCAAATATCTATCAGAGCCTGCATCTCACTCCTCACTCATCACTACTCCAAGTCCAAGAGACATTTTTTTCAACTTTTCTCCAGTAAAAGTAGTTCTTGGATTCGAGTGGTTGACTTTATTGTTATTTTCTACCCAAAATGGAGGCTGAAGAACCAGGAGCTCTTCAGCTGAATTCGGATGTTGGATTTTATTTATTTACCCACGGACTCCTACCACGGACTGCTGCCAGGAAACACACAACAAGTTTTCAACAGGAATAACTTTTTCAGGTGAGTGGGAACTTCGCCTGTCTCCATCTCACCCAGACAGTGAATTAATGTCTTTTCATGTATTTACACTGAGTTATAATGTAATCATGCCATGTGAAAAATTTGCCTGTTCGCATTTGATGTGAAGGCACCTTTACAGTAAACACCACTTTCTCTTCTCACTGTGTGTTGCTGTGGTTACACAAACGCAGAGGGGCATGTCTGCCCTTTGGTCCGCTGGATACTCCGTTTGCATTCACATGGCAAGCAAAGTGCACCAGACTGCGTTTGCAAGCGAACTGAGACCCCCCCCCCCCTTTTCAGGGGGACCAGAGTTTGCTTGTTTGGTGCTGCACCAGAGTTCCAGGCGCATTCAGACAGCGCCAAATGAACTAAACTATCCACGGAATACACACTTTGGTCCTTTAGTCCGGACCAAACAGTGGCCGTGTGAATGCACCCTGAGGCTCTCTATAGTCCCACATAGCTGCTGCGTGAATTTTTATCTGGGTCGGCAGCAACGGTGACGAAGAAAAGTCTTTAGAAAGCAGTAACGTAACCAGAACCTTCTCAGGGTCATATCAGTTGTCCTCTTACAAATGCTCCTCATTTATTGGTGACAGACAGAAGTCTTTTCAACTGTTTTAGACTAATTCTCTGCCCACGCCTCAAAAGCGCCACTGGTATCGCTGCCATCTTGAGTCAAGGTACGCATGCGCCACAATGACGTCACAACCCGGTTCATACTGTTGCCATAATTATCAGCAGCCGTTAGCTTTATTATTTATCTTTACTGAATAGTCTTCTTCTTTTGGCTGCTCCCTTTAGGGGTCGCCACAGCAGATCATCTGCCTCCATCTCACCCTATCCCTTGCATCTTCCTCTGTAACACCAACCCTCTCCATGTTCTCCTTCACTACATCCATGAATCTTCTCTGTGGTCTTTCTCTTTTCCTCCTGCCTGGCAGCTCCATCTTCAACATACTTTGTCCAGTATTTCCACTATCCCTCTTCTACACATGTCCAAACTGTCTCAGCCTTGTCTCTTTTACATTGTCTCCAAACCACACAACCTGAACCGTCCCTCTGATATACTCATTTCTAATCCTGTCCCTCCTACTCACTCCCAGTGCTAATCGTAACATCTTCAACTCTGCCACCTCCAGCTCTGCCTCCTGTCTTTTTGTCAGCGCCACCGTCTCCAAACCATACATCATAGCAGGTCTCACTACGGTCTTGTAAATTTTCCCTTTCACTCGAGCTGCTATCCTTCTGTCACAAATCAATTCAATTCAATTCAATTCAATTCAGCTTTATTTATAATGCGCCACTTCACAACAAAAGCCGTCTCGTGGCGCCACAGTGCAGATAAAAAAAAAAATCACACAGTCACAGAAAGACCCAGCAATCAGACGATCCCCTATGAGCAAGCACTAGGCGACAGTGGAGAGTAAAAACTCCCATTTGGAAGGAAGAAACCTCTAGCAGAACCAGGCTCAGGGAGGGACAGTCGTCTGCTATGACTGGCTGGGGATGAGGGGATAGGGAGGATTGAAAGGACAGACATAAAGAACATAGCAGTAAGATGCCAAGTACAATATTGGAGATCAACCAGCAGTATGGATCAGATAACAATAGAACAAGAGTGGGGTTAAAAGACACAAATACCCTCCTTAAACGAAAGCTATATTAAAAAGGAAGGATTTTACCCTGTTCTTAAAGACAGAGACCGAGTCTGACTCCCGGACCCAGAGTGGTAACTGGTTCCAGAGAGAAGGGGCTTGGTAGCAGAAGGCTTTGCCTCCCACCGTACTTTTGGAGATTCTGGGCACCACAAGTAAGCCAGCATTTTGGGAGCGTAATGCTCTGTTAGGATGGTAAGGTAATATCAGATCTTTTATATATTGGGGGGCCAGATTGTTAAGAGCTTTGAAAGTAAGAAGAAGGATTTTAAACCTGATTCTGAATTCAATGGGAAGCCAATGGAGGGAGGACAGAATCGGGGAGATATGATCTCTTTTTCTAGAACCAGTTAAAACTCTAGCAGCAGCATTTTGAATCAATTGAAGACTTTTTAAAGATACTCTAGGACAACCAGATAATAGCGAATTACAATAATCTTATCGCAAACTGACAAAGGCATGAATCAGTTTCTCAGCATCACCCAGAGACAAGATGCTCCTGATCTTAGCAATATTGCGCAGATGATATAAGGCGGTCCTAGAAACAGTTTTAATATGCGAATTAAAGGACAAATCCTGGTCAAAAATCACTCCAAGGTTCCTCACACAACTGTTCAGAGTGAGAGTGGCAGCATCTAAATTAAGGGCATAATCTGAAAAGGAATTTCTAAGATGTTTTGGGCCAACAACAATGACTTCAGTCTTATCAGAGTTCAATAGTAAAAAATTACAAGTCATCCAAGCTTTGATGTCCTTAAGACAGGCATCTAGCTTGGCCAACTGATCACAATCATCAGGCTTCATTGACAGGTATAGTTGTGTGTCATCAGCGTAACAGTGAAAATGTATACAGTGCTTTCTGATGATATTGCCCAGTGGGAGCATATATAGACTAAAAAGAGTAGGGCCCAACACAAATCCCTGTGGAACTCCGTGAGTGAGCTTAGAGCTGGAAGAAAATCCATCATTGACATGGACAAACTGAAAATCTATCAGACAAATAAGATCTAAACCACTGCAACGGAGTTCCACTGAGTCCAACAAAGTGTTCCAATCTATCAAGTAGAATGGCACGATCGATAGTGTCAAAGGCTGCACTGAGATCTAAAAGAACAAGAACAGAGACAAGTCCATTATCAGATGCAGTCAGGAGGTCATTAGAGACCTTCACTAAGGCAGTTTCAGTGCTGTGATGAGCTCTGAACCCAGATTGAAACACCTCAAACAAACCAACTCCCTGCAAATGGTCAGATAATTGCACAGTAACAACTCTTTCCAGGATTTTTGAAATGAAAGGCAAATTGGAGATTGGTCGATAATTGGCCAAAACTCCAGGATCGCGCATCAGTTTTTTAAGTAAAGGTTTAATTACAGCAGTTTTAAAAGCCAGTGGAACATAACCCAGAGTTAAAGAAGAATTAATGATAAGAAGAATACGGCTACTAATAATTGGGGAAATAATTTTAAATAACCTGGAAGGAATAGGGTCCAGAAGGCAAGATGAAGGCTTAGAAGAGAAAACTACCCTATCCAACTCCAAGAGGTCGATTGGAGTAAATATATCCAAGCAGATATCAATTGAGGGAGCAGCAGTAGTTAATGTACCAGAGTTTACGGTAGGAAGAATCTGACTAATTTCATCTCTAATAGATAAAATTTTAAGATTGAAATAGTTCAGAAAGTCCTGACTAGAAAGCTCAGGGGGGATGTGAGGATTGACCAAGTCATGGCTTTTTGTAAGCCTGGCTACAGTGTTGAAGAGAAACCTGGGGTTATTAATGTTTGCTTCTATTAATGCAGAATAATAGCTTGATCTAGCTTTTCTAAGAGATTTTTTTATAGATTGAGATGATTTCTCCACTCCAAGTAGAATTCATCTGAATTAGTTGAACGCCATTTTCTTTCCAATTGACGAGCCTTCTGTTTCAAGCCACGAGTTTCTGAGTTAAACCAAGGAGTAAGAAATCTCTGGTTAGACTTTTTCTTTTTTAAAGGGGCTACCAAATCTAGAGTCCGATGCAGAGAGGCAGTAACACCATCAACCATGTTATCAATCACGAATGGAGCAGACTCTCCATCACTTATTTCAGATGTTTCTGTTGTGTTGACCCATGGCATAGAGGAGACAATCTGCAAAAATTTAGCAACAACGTCATCAGAAAGACATCTGCTGTAGTAGTATTTTTCTTTAGGAAATAAGTGATCAGAGATAATGAAATCAAAAATTAACAGACAATGGTCAGACAGTACAGGATTATGAGGAGACAAAACCAGATTTTCGATATCTATACCATATGTCAAAACAAGGTCCAATGTATGGTGGAAATAATGGGTAGAATTTTTTACTTTTTGGGAAAACCCCATTGAGTCTAAAATTGAATTGAAAGCCTTATTAAGACAGTCACTCTCAACATCAACATGTATATTAAAGTCCCCTACAATAATTATTCTATCGGCTTTCAGCACCAAATCAGCTAAAAAATTCTGCAAATTCTGATAGAAACTCTGACTAGGCCGTGGGAGGACGATAAACTATGGCAAAGAGAACTGGGATCAAGCCAAGATTGCCAACAGGCCCCACACTGAGGACCAAACCTTCAAAGGAATTAAAACATAATTTCTGCTTAACATTAACCAGCAATTTAGGATGGAAAATTGCCGCCACTCCACCACCACGACCAGAACCTCTGGGGTTATGACAGTTTAAATACCCAGAGGGAGTTGATTCATTCAGACCAACATAATCATCAAGCCCGAGCCAGGTCTCTGTGAGGGATAGTAGATCGATCTGGTGATCGATTAATAGATCATGGACCAGAAGGGACTTAGAGGATAGAGACCTAATGTTTAATAAGCCACATTTAATTTTTAAACTTTGGGGGGGAAGAGAGGCCAAATTATTAATTGTATTAATTTTAGAGACTTGAGGCTGGATTAGAATTTTCCCAGCATTTTGTTTAATCAATCTGGGAAGTTTATGCATTCTATTTTTTTTTTAACTTTTTTATTAACTTTAAAGGGAGCAGAAAAAGGTTCTCTAAGGGAGGAGAGAAGGGCAAAGTTGAAGGGTGGTGGATGAGGAGGAGCTGCAGGAGTGCGAGTGTTTTTCAGGTTGTGTTATAATAGTCCTGGGTTACAATATTCAGGGCAACAGGAGACAGACTCAGTCTCTGAAGGATTATAAATCAAAGGCTGATCCAAACGGTAAAGACCACCCAAGTTAACGGGATCGATACAATATGTGGGAACAGGACCAAAAAAAGGGCAGATTGGCAAACCCAGAAACTTCAGAGTGAGTAAACACACCAAATTTCAGTCACTGTACCAGAAAACACCGAATAAAATAGAAAAGATTGTCTGTTAAAACACGTGCACCAAGTCTATTTGGGTGGATACCATCAGGCCTCATAAGTGATGGGCGGTTCCAAAATAAATTAAAATTGTCAACAAAACCAATGTTTAAAATAGGCAAAGTAAAACACAGCCAAGAATTAAGGCTGAGAGTTCTACTAAAACGATTACAGCCTCGCCTGAGAGGTGCCAAAGGCCCAGAGATGAGCGCACGTCTGCCACAGTTCATGAGAGTGGACAGAAGGCTCCTGAAGTCACTTTTTAAAATCTCAGATGCTTCATCTGGGATGTTATTGCATCCCACATGCACAATGACAGTTTGTACGTGAGGGAATTCATTCAGCAGGTCAGGGATAAGAGCCTCAATGTCAGAGACTCTAGCCCCGGGAAAAAAATCGAGTAACACAAAACCTGCTTCTGACATTCCTCACGATTGAGTCACCAATTACCAGCGTCGTCTGGGTGGGGTGGGGGGGGGGGGGTTGTTGGTGGATTCTGATGTGGAGAAGAATTCTGAAGAGGATGATGTTGTTGTTGCGAAGGCGGGGAGATGTGCTTTTTTCTTCTGTCTGGAGCAGGTGTGTAATTTGACACACCCTGGGTGGTCTTCATCCAGGGTTTGCGGACATGAGCCGCCGCTGAAGGAGGGGAGGGAAGATGAGGGGCGTCCACGGGCGGGCGGCCAGCGTCCAGGTGGGGAAAATCCTCCAGGGAAAGGATATCAAATCTGTTATCCAAGGACACCGGAAGAGAAGAGGCGCGGCCCGTTCCGGTCGATCGATGATGGCCATTAGCTGGCCAAACCAAGGTACAGGGCGCAGACACTTGTCTCCACCCACTCCACCCTGCCTGAACTCTCTTCTTCCCCTCTCTTGTGCATTTTCCATTGCTTTGGATGGTTGACCCCAGGTATTTAAACTCATCTACCTTCACTACCTCTACTCCTTGCATCTTTACCATTACACCTGCCTTCCTCTCATTCACACTCATGTATTCTGTCTTGCATCTACTGACTTTTCTTCTTCTCTCTAGAGCATACCTCCACCTCTCCATGTTCTCTTCCACCTGCTCCCTACTCTCATTGCAGATCACAGTGTCATCTGCAAACATCATGGTCCACGGAGACTCCTGCCTGACCTCATCTGTCAGCCTGTCCATCACCATGGCAAACAAGAAGGGGCTCAGAGCCGATTTCTGATGTAATCCCACCCCTTCCTTGAATCCATTTGTCACTCCTGCAGCACACCTCACCACCCTTTTGTTGTCCTCATACATGTCCTGCACCACCCTCACATACTTCTCTGCCACTCCTGACTTTCTCATACAGTACCACATACCAGTACCACACATTCTCTCTTGGCACACCATCATATGCCTTCTCTAGATCCACAGACACAGTGCAACTCCTTCTGACCTTCTCTATACTGTACTTCTCCATCAGCACTCTTAAAGTAAACTTTCCATCTGTAGTACTCTTTCTTTGAATGAAACCGTACTGCTGCTCACTGATTGTCACCTCTAGCCTCTTAACCTGGCTTCAACAACTCTTTCCCATATCTTCATAGTGTGGCTGATCAACTTTATGCCTCTGTAGTTACTACAGCTCTGAGCATCACCTTTGTTCTTGAAAACTGGTACCAAAACACTTCTTCTCCACTCCTGAGGCATCCTCTCACTCTTCGAGATTGTGTTAAACAATCTGGTTAAAAAGTCCACTTGTCATAAACTGCCCTTTCCAAGGGTCATGAAGGACACCAAGCACACGCTATAGTTTTGCACCTTTATTAAAGAAACGACAAACTCACTGAAAACACTACACATACAAATAAGACACAAACGAAGGCGCTGCAGGTGAGCGGGACTCAACGTCGACAGGGGGACTGAAGCCTGGGAACGCCGGGCAAAAAGGGACAGAACCAGCTGGAGCACACCCGAAGGGACGTGGGGCTCACGGCTGGAAATAACGTGGAAAAACGAACCTGGACAGAGCTCTCCTGTTCTCCTCCACAGCAACACCAAGTACTCTCTCAGCTGGACTGAACTTCAGAGGATGGAAACAGTAGGACACGACAACAGGTAAATGTTGCCATGCCCTTAAATAGTGAATGGACAAATGATGAAGCATGACAGGAGTGAGTACATGAATGAGGAAACAATCTGTCATAAGTTGCCCTTTTTAATGGCTGTTGAAGGACACCAAATGCTCACTATGGTTTTGCACATTTATTAATGTAAAGACAGACATACAACAACACTACACATACAAATAATGGATAATGAGGGCACTGGAGGAGAGCGGGGCTCAACGTCAATGGGTAGAAGCCTGGGGACGCTGGGCAAAAAGGGGGAAAGACTGACCTGGACGGAGCTCTCCCGTTCTCCTCGACAGCAACCCAAAACACTCAGCGTCAGGGGGATAGGACAACTGAGGACATCCAGCAGTATGGAAGGACATGACAACGGGAAAAGGTTGTCGTACCCTTAAATACGTTTCTTGATAGGAGGCAGGTGTGGATACATGAGTGACGAAAGAAATACAATCAATGACAGATGCACAGTCCACAAGCCAGTTTGACAGCCTGGAGCAGTGCAGCACTGTCAAAATAAAGCACAAACCGAAAACCATAATAACACAAGAACAGCACAACCCCAAAATGTAAATAATAACACTACAAGTACAGAATGACAATAATTAAACAGGAACCAAATACAGCAAACAGGAAAAACAATGAAACAAAGACAGAAAAAGACTAACTTAAATGAGCCTGGGCACGGCACCCACCCGTGCCCTGGATAGATAGATAGATAGATAGATAGTTTATTTCGAACACAAAAATATAACAAATACAAGCAAATGGCAAATGCAATAAAGTACATTATACACTGTTCGAAAGGGAGAAGGAAGAAGTGAACACTTATTAATTCCATCTCCTCTTTTCCATAGATACACCCATGTGAATTTTATACAAATTACCACCTTTAAGACCCCAAGTAAACAATTTACTGTATTTTTTACAAATCAATATTAACACCCATCCATTCTAACATACAATGATGTCCATACAACAAAACCAGCCTCAAACAACACAGATATACACAGTGCTGTCCTACCCACCATTCCATAGTGTCCCATAATATCCCAGAGTGAACATAATGAATCGTACATATAACTACTACCCTTCTAACATATATCCTTTCAGCAAATGGTGCTTATACCTCTTTTTGAATTGATTTCTGTTTGTACATAGTTTCAGTTCCGGCTCTAGACTGTTCCACAAATCCACCCCACAGACAGATATGCACATACTTTTCTTGGTTGTACGTATCTTGGGTTTTGTAAAGTTTAAGTCTCCCCTCAAATTATGATCATTGTCTCTTTTTTTAAATATTTTTTGTATATTAGTTGGTAGTTGATTATTAATTGCCCTGTACATTACTTGTGCTGTCTTAAATTTAACTAAATCGATGAACTTTATGACATGTGACTTTAAGAACAACGAACTGGTATGGTCTCTATATCCTGCATTGTTTATTATCCTTATAGCTCTTTTTTGTAATGTGCATATTGACTGTAGGTTGGTTTTGTAGGTGTTTCCCCAGACTTCTACACAGTAGTTAAGATAAGGTAAAAACAGTGAATTGTACAATAAGACCAATGATTTATAGTCCAAGAAGTGTCTTGTCTTCCCCAGTATGCCTATACATTTTGCTAATTTGGCCCGGATGTGACTGATGTGAGGTTTCCAGCAGATTTTACTGTCTAGCGTCACCCCCAGAAACTTATTTTCCTGTACTGTTTCTATTCTGGTATCATCTATCGTTACCATTATTTCATGATTTATTTTATAATTTCCAAACAACATAATCTTTGTTTTTTTTAGATTTAGAGATAATTTATTTTTGTTGAACCACTGCGTTAATTTTTCCATTTCAGTTGTGACCACCTCTAAAACCTGCTGCAAATTCTCACCAGTGCAAAGGATATTTGTGTCATCCGCAAACAAAATAAATTTCAGAATTTTTGATACTTGGCATATGTCATTTATATATAAAATAAAGAGTTTGGGTCCCAAAACTGACCCCTGGGGCACACCACAAGTGATGTCCATGAAGGGTGATTTGTGCTCTCCAATTTGTACAAATTGTTGTCTGTTACTTAAATAACTTTCCACCCAATTCAGTCCAACCCCTCTTATCCCATACCTTTCCAGTTTCCTTAGTAGTATTCTGTGGTCAATGGTGTCAAAAGCTTTCTTTAAATCTATAAATACTCCTACAGCAACATTTTTTTTATCTATACAACTAGTAATTTCTTCTATAAGTTCGATCAGTGCCAAAGATGTAGATTTATCTGCTCTAAAACCATACTGGCTATCTGTAAGGAGGTTGTGTTTTTCAGTGAAATCATCCAGTCTCTTAGTGAAGATTTTTTCAAGTATTTTGGAGAATTGTGAGAGTAAAGAGACTGGCCTGTAATTTGTGAAGCGATGACTGTCTCCTGTTTTGTATAGAGGTATTACTTTTGCTATTTTCATTTTGTCTGGAAATGTACCAGTTTGAAATGACAGGTTACAGTTGTGGGTGAGTGGCTTAACAATTCCCTCAATTACTTTTTTCACTATTGTCATGTCAATTTCATTCCAGTCCGTTGATTTTTTGTTCTTAAATTTACTCACAGTCTCGATAATTTCCTTTTCGGTAACTGCACCCAAAAAGATTGTGTTTGGATTTCTATCTTCCATTTCATTCACAGAACCACTGTAGTTTGTTTCTGGTGTCACTATTGATTTTGCTAATTCAGGACCAACGTTTACAAAAAATTGATTGAAACCACTGACCACATCTTCCATATTATTTATCAAATTGCCATTTTCGATAAAATATTCTGGATAATTTGCATTCTTAGGACGATTACTAATAATCCCATTGAGTACTTGCCATATTCCTTTTATGTTATTTTTGTTATCCTCTAGTATTCTGTTGTAATACTCTTTCTTACAGGTCCTCATTATAGTAGTAAGCTTATTTTTGTATCTTTTATATTTGATCTCAGCTTCCACCATTCTGCATTTAATGAATTGTTTATATAATGTATTCTTCTTTTTACATGCATTTATTAACCCCTTGGTGACCCAAGGAATATTTTTTTTTTGTTGTCTGTCACTGTATTGTTTTATAGGACAGTATTTATTGTACAATGATTGAAATATTTGTAAAAATTTATCATATGCTCTATTTATGTCATTTTCATCATAAACTATCTTCCAATCTTGTATTAATAATTCCTTTGTCAGTAAATGCATTGATTCTTCGGTTCTTATTCTTTTATATTTAATATTTTTGGTATACTTTTTCTTCCTATAATCACATTGATAGACAACAAAAATCGGCAGGTGGTCACTGATATCATTCAAGAAAAGCCCACTCCTGATATTATTTTCCATAATGTTTGTGAATATGTTATCTATTAGTGTGGCACTGTGTGACGTGATTCTGCTAGGTCCGGTAATTGTTGGATGTAAGCCCATACTGTACATTGTGTTGATAAATTCTTCTGTCAAACTATGTTGTTTTGAGTTCATCAGATCTATACTGAAATCCCCACAGATGAACATAACTTTATGAGTTAGTTTTGCATACATTTTTTCCATCCAGTCCTTAAATAAGTCAATGTTTGATCCAGGTGTTCTATATACACAGCTCACTACTACATTCTTCACATTGTCCAGACAGATTTCTATTGTTATACATTCAAATAAATCATCCACAGTTACTGACAGATTTTCAACAACCTTGTATTTCAAGCTCTTGTCAACAAAAATTGCAACTCCTCCTCCTTTTTTCACTTTTCTATTTATATAATTTAGTTCATAGCCATCCATGGTAAAATCCACTCCTTTCTCTTCACTGAGCCACGTCTCTGATATTGCCACAATATTGAATGACTCTTTAAACTGGTGTAAATAATCTTTAATGTTATTAAAGTTTGCATAGAGACTCCTGCTGTTGAAGTGGATCATAGAAATATTGAAATCAGATGTGACCATTGTGTTAAACTGTTCATCTGTGTAGTAATTACAGTCATTATTGATGGAGCTAAATAAATTATTATCAGGGTCTATGCCATATTCTATGTCCTGTGGGTTGTGATCTGTGTATTCAAAAACTTTCAGTTCCTTTTGTTCCTGTTTGTTGATTTTTTGATTCATGTTGTTGAATGTTTTTTGCAGATGAGTAAAATCTTTCAGTGTCCTACAGTTGTCTGAATTGTTGCTGTGACTCCAATTCATAATATTCATTGATAATTGTCCAGTTCCATAATATTACGGATGTTAATGACCTTGGCTTCTTCAGGCGATCCGTTTAATTTGATGTATATTTTACAATTTGATGTCCAGGTGTTTTGAATCTTTTTCTGCTTTTTCATGTAAAAGATACAACTTTCAAGATACAAGATACAGATACAAGATACAAGATACAACTTTCCGAAATTTCTTGGTGAGTAGCCATGGCGACGGCGACTGATCGATTGATTGATCGACTGATCGACATGGCGATTGATCATGACACAATCACAACAGCAAGTGACAGCTGTACAGCCAGCAAGATTGAGTTTGACAGCTGGATGCTGCACAGCACTGTCAAAATAAAAGCACAGACCAGACACAAAGTAATAATACAAGGAAACAATGACAACACCAAAAGATGTAAATAATATCATAATTGATACACAATAAATAGGCAGGACTAAAGGCAGAACTAATACAAACACTTCATAAATAAACACGCAGAAAAAGGACAAAACTAAAACTGGAGACTGGGCACAGCCCCCACTCATGCCCAGGATCATGACACCACTGCCATCTCTCCTAAACATCTGCATATCTTCACAGGTATGTCATCTGGACCAACCACCTTTAAATTCTTCATCCTCTTCAAAGCTGCCCTCACGTCTCCCTTGCTAATCCTCGGGACTTCCTTGTTCACTATCTTTCCTTCATCCATCCTCCTCTCTTTCATTTTCTTCATTCCTCAGCTCCTCAAAGTGCTCCTTGCATCTTCTCAACACACTCTCGACATGAAACCATGTTCAAAGCTTCTAATATTAGAAGATTTGCGATAGGCTGTTTATTACTCAAGTATCAGTAACAGGAGTCAGAATGTGGGGGGCAGAAGGGTGCCCTCTAGGGGTGTTGGGGAAAAAAATCAATTCACATAAGAATCAAGATTCTCATTTTACACGATCCAGAATCAATTCATAAAAATTAAGAATCGATGTGTTATTATTTTTTCCTCCGGTGGTGCCGGTGTCCCGTCACCTGACATGTATTGCCGCTTTGGGATACGCAATTACACACTGATGCTGCCGACGCAGGAGAACCATGCAGAGAAGCTTACTAGCTAGCAGCCAGATGAAACAGTCAGAATAAAGGAAAAAAAATGGAGCGGCAAGGAATTCACCCAGTTCCATCTTTAATAATGAAGGCAAGTGTGTGGGCACATTTTTGTTTCTACAACATTCCAGGAAAGAACATGCTAGACATGACACATGTAATATGTAAAGTTTGCAAAACAAAAGTCAAGTACTTTGGTAACACCATAAACGTCGGGGCTCACATTAACCGCCATCACCCAGTTGAAAGAAGTGGAAAAAGTAGTGTCTTCCTGCTGAACAACACACACTGCACCACTTTAGCAAACTCCCAGCAATTACTGAACAGGCAAAAAACAAAAAACAACATGAAATCTTGTAACAGCACCTTTTGTTTTATAACTTTAATTTGTTTTTAACCCTCTGAAGAATTTAGATACCTAAATTTATATTTGTGCAGGATTAAAATTAATATTTATCTTATGCAGCAATTGCATTTGGTTCTTATTGAAACTTTTCATTGCATTAAGTTGCTGTATAGGTAACTGTACATTGACTGCATACAGTTAGGTAGCACTACTATTTAAATGGATGTTCAAAGTATTTGTGGTCGAATTTACTTTTGTTTTTTAATGAATAGCCTAGATCTCTAGAATGCTGGAGGGCGACCAAACCTACACGCTGTGTAAAATCTGTTTGGAATTGTGATATGCTGAAAAGGAACATTTTCAAAATTTACTGTATTTCACTTGTGTACAATTTCATTTTTTTTTTTTCCACAATATCTTTATTGAACCTTTTCTTTTTTTTTTTTTTAACAAACATGATACAAACAATCAAACACTAACACTAAAGTACTACAAAAAAAAAATGCACTAAAAACACCAACAACCACCAACAAAATCAAGTCTTCAACAATGCTCCTCTGTTTAGTCTAGACAATCCAATACATAAGTATACATATTATGTTCACCAGTTTGGAATTTACAAGGTCCACACACATCATTCACCTTCTTCTTCAAGAGTTATGTTTAAATTTTTTACATAATCAATAAAAGGTCTCCATATATTCTCAAACACAATTTCCTTTGATTTTAGTATATATGTTATTCTTTCTAATGGAAGGTTTGTTAACATCTGTCTTAACCACTGAGTCACATCTGGTCTATGAGTCTTTTTCCATAATAGTGCAATACATTTTTTGGCATTAAGCAAACTGAGGTCTATGAATGTTCTTTCACTTTTATTAAAATTATGCTTTTCTGGGTACAGACCCAACAAAAACAGTTTAGGATTCAATATGATTTGTTTTGAGATTATTTTTTCAATTGTTACCCTCACCTCTTCCCAAAACATTCTTATTAATCTACATTCCCATAAACAATGAAATAGGGTTCCTTTACTTTCCATGCATTTTGTGCATGTATCTGGTATATTTTTGTTATATCTATTTAACTCCTCCGGTGTAACATACATCCGCATTAACCATTTGAAATGTATCAATTTAAGGCGTGCATTTATTGATTTGGTTTGAGCTTCTGTACAAGCCAATTCCCATTGTTCCTCTGAAATTTCAATTTGCAGATCTTCTTTCCAGTAGTTTAATCTTTTCAGTGAATTTTCACTTGAAGATAGTGTCAATGAGTTATAAAACTCTGAAATAATACCCTTTCTTTTACTATCTTTCATCATCATTTTTTCCAAGGATGAATAAATAGGTCGAGTGAGAGCTTTATTTTGATTTGATCGAATAAAGTTTCTAAGTTGAAGATATTTAAAAAAATGTGTTCTATTGAGATTAAATTTGATCCTCAGCTCTTCAAAAGACATTATGTTGTCTGCACCTGGCAAATATAAATCCTGAATCTTTTGTATCCCTTTTAAATTCCATACTTTAAATACAGCGTCCGCTCTCCCTGGTTTAAAATATTGATTACCCCATATTGGACTAAATTGTGACAATAACTGTGGTTCTTTTAAATAGTTTTTAGCTTCACACCATATTTTGATCATATGCTTTACAAATGGATTTTTAACTTGTTTTTGTAATTTTTTTGCCGAATCTGAGTATATGAATATGGGAAGAGGTAAAGGTAAATTGTATGATTCCATTTCAGTCCAGTGAGGGAGATCATTTGATGAAAAATAATATGTCATAGACCTCAGTTGTGCCGACCAATAATACAACATAAAATTTGGACATTTCAGACCTCCACGATCAAATGGTAAATATAATAAAGACAAACGTAATCTAGCCCTCCTGTTGTTCCATATAAATTCCACTAACTTTTTTTTTATTCTTGAGAATAGATCTAAAGGTGGTGATAAGGGAATGTATTGAAATAAATAAAGTATTTTAGGTAAAATATTACTTTTAAGTATATTGATTCTCCCGATCATCGACATTGGTAGTGACATCCATCTCTGAGTTAACTCACTGATATCTGACATTAAGGCTTCATAGTTGACACTGGCGACTGATTCTAGCTTAGGCATAATTTGGATTCCTAAATATTTAAACTGATTTACAACATTGAATTGATTTACCTCAGGGGCTGGGTAATTTCTCTGGGTCTCATTTAGCATTAATATTGAAGATTTAGTTTTATTTATTTTATATCCTGATATTTCCCCAAAATTCTTTATTAAATTCAACAAGGTTGGAATTGATTTTTTTAGATTCGACATAAACAAAATTATGTCATCGGCGTACAGGGAGATTTTATGTTCTGTTGGTCCAACTTTAATTCCATATATTTGTGAATGTAAACGTATCGCTATCGCTAAAGGTTCAATTGCCATAGTAAACAGTAAAGGTGAAAGTGGACAGCCTTGTCGACATCCTCTATTGATTTTTATTGGTTTTGAAATATTGTTATTTGTTAGGATTTCTGCTGTAGCATTATTGTATATTATTTGAACCCATTTTATGAAATTATTTCCAAGTCCAAACCTTTGTAGTACTTCAAAAAGAAAGGGCCATTCAACTCTATCAAAGGCCTTTTCGGCGTCCAATGATAGGAGAGCTGTATCCGGTGCTTCTTTATTAAAATAAATAATATTAAATAGTCTTCTTACATTATGGAAGCCTTGTCTACCCTTTATAAAGCCATTCTGATCTCGATTAATAATATTTGGTAAAATTTCTTGTATTCGTCTTGCTAAAATTTTACAGATTATCTTAAGGTCGGCGTTTAATAGGCTTATTGGTCTCATATTTTCACATTTATTAGAGGGCTTACCTGGTTTTGGCAGCAGTATAATTAAGGCATTATTTATGTATGATGGTAAATTATTATTTTGAAATGCTTCTAAAACCATTTCCAAAAAAGGTTTTATTAATTTATTCTTAAATTTTTTATAAAGGTCAACTGGAAGACCATCTGGTCCTGCACTTTTTCCTGATTTCATATTATCAATGGCTAGCCCAACTTCTTCTTGACTAATTTTAGACTCCAATATCTCCCTGTTTTCATTTGGAATACACGGTATAGATAGTTCGTTCAAAAACCCATTTAGTTTTGTTAATTCAGGTTCATTTTTGGTATCATATAATTTTTCATAGTAATCTCTAAAGGCTCTATTAATTTCTAAAGGATCTATAACTACCTGTCCATTACTTATAATACTGGTAATTGGTGTTTTAATTTCCAATTGTTTAATCTGCCATGCTAATAATTTTCCTGATTTTTCACCTTGTTCATAAAAAGATTGTTTCAATCTTAGAAGACTCGAGGCAGCTCTATTCGCTGATTTTTTGTCGTATTCAGCTCTCAAAATCAGTAATTCATTCTCCAACCTTGGGTCACTTCCTGCATACACTTTTTCCTGAAGATTTTTTATTTTATGTTCCAATTTAGCTCTCTCCTCTCGAGTCTTCTTAGATTTTGATCCTGTATAACTAATAATATGTCCCCTAATAAAAGCTTTGAAAGCCTCCCACTTTACACATGCTGATGTTTGTGTAGTATTGATGTCAAAGAACTCGTCTATCTGTTTTTCTATATACTTGACAAATTCCTCATCCTGAAGCCATTTATGCTGAAATTGCCATCTACCTGATTCCTTTATCAATTTTTTATCTACATATATTAGACAACAGGGTGCATGGTCAGAGATCACGATGTTATCATAAAAGCAGTTTTGAATCTTGGACCTTAATTCTGTGGAAATCAAAAAATAATCAATACGTGAGAATGTCTTGTAGGTACTGGAATAACAAGAATAGGCTTTAACTTGTGGTTTCATTTCTCTCCATATATCTAACAATCTCAATTCTTTCATAAAATGATTAATAGTCATCCTACATCCAATGTGCGTACAATCCAGTCCTGTTGATCTATCCACACCTGGATTCAATGTACAATTAAAATCCCCTGCTATTATATGTTGCCCTGTAAGTGATGATAAGATGAGAAATAAATTAGCAAAGAACTTCTGGTCATCTATATTGGGACCATATAAGTTCACAAGATTTATATTTTCTAATAGCAAAGAACCTTGAATGATTACATATCTTCCAAATTTGTCTCCAATTACATTTTTCACTTGAAAAGGAACTGATTTATGTATGAGAGTCATAACTCCCCTGGCTCGGGATGAAAATGAAGAGGTGAATACACTTCCCTGCCATCTACTCCTAATTCTTTTAACATCCTCCTCTATCAGATGAGTTTCTTGTAAAAACACAATTCTTGAACCCATGTCCTTTATTTTATTCATAACTTGTTTAAGTTTTTTTAAATTTTGTAGACCTCTGCAATTCCATGAAGTTAAATTAAGATTAACACTTTGGTCCATGATCAATAGAGAGTTTGGGATTACCTTGCAGTGTAAACATGCTCATACAGAGAAGCAAAAACATGAGTGGTTGAACATTCATCCTACAAACTACACACAAACAAATTCCCCCTTCCCACACTTGTGGGAAACCCCCCAAAATCAAAAGAAAAATTCTGTCTCCCGATATAGCCATCGACTGTTCCACATCCACGGGGAACAGCCTAAGCCACTCCTTCTTCATCCTCCCAATCACCCTAACTCTACTGCTTTTAATGACGTAACATTAACTCTCCTCTGTAGTTTTCCAACTTAACTCCAAAATTTTTAACAACTTTGTACATCCTAGTTTTTTTTTTTTGTTTGTTTGTTTTGTTTTTGTTTTGTTTTTTTTTAATATATAATACAATCTATATTTTGTAAACTTACTATTTACTTCAAGTCAGTCAGATGCCTGTGCAAATGCTTAGTTATTCTACCTTATATTTTGTTCATGCTTAGCTCCCACCAGTCTCTTCTTCTTCTTTGATCTTCTTGATGAACTCCTGCGCCTCCTCTGGGGTCTTGAAGATGTGGGTTCTGCCCTCATACGTGGTCAGCAGTCTCGCAGGATAGATTACACCATGACGAATCCCAAGGTTGCGCAGCTCCTTACGTACGGGATCAAACTGCTTCCTCAATTGCTGGATTCCTGTGGCCAAATCTGGGTAGAACCGCACCTGCTGGTCCTGGTGTTTAATCTCTCCTTTAGCACGTGCAGCGTTGAAGATCTTCATCCTGTCTCTGTTGCTTAGAAACTTCATAATTAAGGTCCTCGGCGGTCCCTTATCTCTCCGTGGGCCAATACGATGTGCTTTTTCCAGAACCACTGCTGATTGCAACTCCTCGCTGCCCAGCACCTCCGGAATCCACTTTTCCAGAAAGGAACATACGTCCCGACCTTCTGATTCCTCTGGAAGACCCACCAGCCTCAAGTTATTCTGTCTCGACCGAGATTCCAAATCCAAAATATTATCTTCCAGAGATTTATTTTTTTTTTCCAAAGTGCGCACCTTTAATTGAAGACGGGTGACGTCATCTTCAGCACTAGCGAGACGGAGCTCCATCTGCGCCGTTCGTTCTACACAGTCACCCAATTCCTTTCTTATTCCTTCCAACGCTGTCATAATCCCATCAAATCTAGAGGAAAAGTCCGCTCTCATTGAACTCATGGCAGCCATCAGCGCATCTGCGCCATTCCCCGCAGAAATCGCACCGCCGCCAGCTTCCTCCGCCATATATGGAGCCTTGTTTGCTGCGTCACAGACCTGAAAGTCCGTTAATTTGGACTGTTTCGGCGGCTCGCTTTTTCCTTTTCCTGGTTTTCCAGCCTTAGGCTTCGCCGACATATCCTCGCCCAAATGCTGGGATACGTTCTGTCCCAAATGAGAGAGTTATTTGCCGATTTTTTTTTTCCAGGAGCAGAGCAGAGCGAGACACGTCCGTCCTACGTGGCAGCCATAACCGGAAGTCACAATTTCATTTTTGAAACTCACAAGTTTTCAAGAAAAAGCAGTTACTAACCTCAGCCTACTTTTTCATTTAACAATATTTTATTGCAAATCAGTTGATGTAATTTTTTCAAAGTATAACCCCCAAAAACATCACACTGTACTCTGCTTTCAAGCTTACCTCAGCATTTTTGCAGTGCAGTGGACTATTTTTTCTGAGATTAGTGGGGTTTTGTACTGAACTGAGAGCTAAACGTGAATCAAAAATCCTTTTGAATTGAAAACCAATTCTGAATCGAATCATGACCTCAAAAATCGGAATTGAATTGAATCGTGTGACTTCTAAAGATTCACAGCCCTAGTGTCATCACTTCAGGTTAGAGCAACAGCCCCTCAAGATGTCTCTGCACTTTCCTGGAGGCAGTTTTCTCCAAGTTTTCCATAGTTAGCATTAGACTGTCTTGTGTGGAGAATTGCTCTCCTCCAGCTGCATGCCCTCCAGATAACACAGATGTGCTCCTATCACAGAGCAAATATGCAAAAAAAATTTTAAATAGGGGTGTCTATGCTTACCATCACCGATCTCATGAAGGCACAGAACAATGTGCCGAGGTATCAAAAAATGGTGATTTCAATGCATTTCTTTGGCAATGTTAGCTAAATTTAAACAAAGAAAATGTCAAAATGGTGTGCAACGGGCTCATGTAGCCATCACCATCTCATGAAAGATGGTGATAGCAATCAGAATACAAGTGTTTTAGATTCATATTGGCCAGCAGAGATTACCAAAGGAGGATTTTGTGGGCTGTCTTTTCATATCATTTGGCTGAGGGATGATATGACCCAAGTCTCCGTCTGGTCACAAATGGAGCTTGCTGCTGCTGCAGGCATGACTGTTTACCAAACCATGACTCTACACCCGAATTTGCATCAGAGGGAGCTAATAGCTAGAACAGCATTAGCATAGAAAGGTGTTGGCTTGGCAGGAATATTAATTCCAATTTGAGCTGCTTCTCAGCCATATTAACACTGCAATTAAACTAGTTTAAAAATAAGACACACTCACCTGCTGACAAACGGAGTGAAGCGCTGGAGCGCTGAAATGAAGTGTCAGGATTAACAGGGCAAATGAGTGTTAATAAACAGCGTCTCTGGTATGGGAGATGGGAGGCTGTTTTTCCTGTGAGTGCTGGTGGATAAATCTTGCAAACCTAAACATGATGGCTTTTTGGGATTTCCACAGCAGGTACAATTTATTTTCTATTACTGGAGTGTTCCACCAATGTACAGCCAAGCTGGCGCATTTATTCGTTGTTACAAATATCAATAATATTGTTCCTGGCCACTCTGTTGAATCATTCTTCCGCATACTGGCTGGTAGACAGTAGGGACACTTTTTGAGATCACAAATTTCAAGTTTTTGATCATATCTGATCCGATCGTGTGGTGAAAGCTCATTAGAATATTGATATGCTGTATTGTTTCAATAGCAAAGTGCCGGTTTTCTGACCTCTGCACTTTGCATGTTCACATGCAAGTACCTGGATGTGGAGACAGCCCTATAGTTAGCAGTAGCCTCTAGAGGGAGTCTGTCTTGTGTGGAGATCATATCTTACAGCTGCACCCCCCCCCCCAAAAAAAGACACAGGTGTATGTGCTCTTATCACAGAGCAAATATGCAAAAAGAACTTTTAAATACACAGCTGGATAAATGATATAGACCCCAACACTAGAGCAGCTATACTAAGTTGGTTAAGCTAGTTGGTTTTAGCTTGGTTAACCATTCTTTTAAATCCTATCTGAAAGGAGCAACTCACAACCTTCTCAGGGTCATCTTAGCTGTCATCTCACAAATAATGCTCACATTTGTTGGTGACCAACAAAAGTCTTTCTAACAGTTTTCATGTCAGACCTCATGTCAAGGTGGACCAACCCATTTTAACCCACAGGCAAACTAGACTAACCATCACAGTTTCTTTTGCACACAGCAAGGCAGACCTACACCTATATCCCAAGCAGGGATTTGAACCCATGACACAGTGATCTCGAAACCTTTCACTCTACCACTGAGCCAAAAATGAATTCTTCTAGGAGCACAGGGCTAGTAGTGGAGGCGTACCATAAGGTGTCAGGAACTGCACCACTGACTAATTCATTATGGGTATTTGATACCTGAACCACTTCCTTAAGGGGGGAGGTGTTACGTACCTGACACCACTTGAAAAATGGTGTATATTTTTCTATAAGTTAAATAGTTACAAGTCAGTATAAAATTAAAACATACTCATCACACAACTATTGTTATAAAGTCAGAATGTGAAAAACAGTTGTTCAGAAATTACTTGAAAGTGGGAACACAGCTGGATGGATGAAGCGGTCCTCAACACAAGAGCGGCTAAGTTAGTTAAGCGAGCTGGTTTTAGCTTGATTAACCGTTCTTTTAACTCCTATCTGAAAGCAGCAACGGAATCACACCGTTCTCAGGGTCATCTTAGTTATCGTCTCACAAATATTTCTCACATTTGTTGGTGATCAACAAAAGTCTTTCTAACAGTTTTACCAGCAAGTCTTGGTTCAGGGCTCAAAGCTCCACTGCCCTCGTCGCCATCTTCAGTCGAATAACGCTTATGTCAAACTGACGTCACGTTACTGATTCGGCGTACACACTGCCTAAAGAGAAAATGCTAGCAGGAACACGGTAAATATGTGTTTTCATCATGGTGAATACCTCCACGTGTATTAAAGTGATGCCGGATTATTCAGACTGTCTATGACTTATTCACATGATGACTCCGTTTGGCTGTTGTCGAGTTCCAAAGCGGTAACCGAAGAAAACCGTAAACCGTCTGATTCTTCAGTGGAGTTTAATACAGTAGCATGTTAGCCTGTTAGCTCTGGCTGGTCCCTCCATGAAAGAAGGCTGCGGTTGTATTCCTGAATGAGTTTCTTCGGTGCGGTGCTGCTCATCGTCTTTACAGGAGAAATTAACTACAGACGGACCTATCTACTCTTCATGTGGTCGGTGTCGGTGGTTCGGCTCCTGTTCTGCTCCTCATGGATGAATGGCTGATGTAGCTCCGTGGAGACCTGCCGTTGATGGGCTGTGCTGAATGTTGGAGAATAAAGCACCGATCATGTGGAAGTTCACATTCTGAGTCTGAGGACGAAGAGAAACGATGACTTCAGTTTCCAAGATAAAAATAAAATCGCACAGACTGGGTATGTAGAACTAACGAGGCTTTGAGAAGCTTTGTTTGTTTACTCCTCAGACATAACGTGATTTTGACCAAAGATAAAACTCATAGTTTGTGAATTTGTGAGAAAAAGCTTTTATATTTAAGGAACACAGTTATAAATGTGCAAGAAGTCTCAAATTCATGACAGAAACCTCACCAAACTTGAGAGAAAAGTTACTAACTTGCGGATTTCAAATATCTTGGAAAAAATTCAGAACTTTCAGAAGAAGAAGCCAAGTTTATTGTCATTCAGTCCATACAGCCAATCGTGTACAATAGAGAATGAAATTATGTTTCTCCTACTTACAATATTAATCACATCTGGAATCAGAGGGGCCACTGCCATGCAAGGCACTGCCACAAACAACTTATTCCTTCCCCCATTTTATTATGCTGAGCACCAAGCTAGAAGGCAGGAAGTACCATTTTTATATGGTCTTTGGTATGACCCAGCTGGGGCTTGAACCCACGACCTCCCAGTTGTGGGGCGGATGCTCTACCACTAGGCCACCACTCTGGTGACAAAAGATTAAAATTCAGCAGCAGATGTCTGTAACTTTCCAATAAAAGTTAGATATACAGGGAAAGATTTCTTGTTGAGCGTGTCAGAGAAAGGCAGTCAGAGACAGCAGACTTTGCCCCTGCAGTCATGGACCCCCATTATCAATTCCAGCTGATTGCAGTGTTTCACAGCACACTGATAATAGTGTTTACACTAGTGGTGCAGTGGGTCTCTGCTTGTGAAGACACTTCTATCTAAGAGACTTCATAGGATGAACTTTATCTCTTTGTGTCAGAACCGTGTTCCAACACCTTTCTTGTGTCTCTTTGTCCCTCCAGATGTCCCACAGCAAAATGACTTTAACCAGGAGGAGGTTCTGGATGAGCAGCAGTTTCTAAACCAGGAGAGAAACTTTTTTGTTGTTCAGGTGGAAGCAGATTGTTGCCAGATTAAAGAGGAACAGGAGGACATCTGCGTCAGTCAGGAGGGAGAGCAGTTTGGACTGAAGCAGGAGACCCAAACCTTTGATGAAGGTCAGTGCAGATCAAGGTTCCGCTCAGTGACTGATGAGACAGAAATGTGACAGAAGAAGGGAACTGAAAAATGACATGAGTGCAGTCAACATGAGGAAAGACAAAGTAGTTGTAGATCAAAAAGTTCTAACAAAAAAGACAAGAAAAAAATTGAAACTGTAGACTTAAACAGGGTTTCCTCTGGTAACATTTCTGTGTGGCGGCCTGCCGCCCTAAGGAAGTATGCCGCCGCATCTATGATATATTAATTTAAGAAAAATAAATTTCAATCTAAAAATGAAAGAAACGCTCCACGAGTGCGCACACGAACAACATGCATGACTGTCATCCATGCGGAAGCACCTCGCCCGCCCAGCGCCCGCGTGACCGTTTCTGCAGGCAGAGAGTGCATACCTGCCAACTACTCCGGTTTTGCCGTAATGGTTCTGGTTTTCAAGACCCCATTCCGGGTTACGGCTTTATTAATCAAAATTACGGTTTTTCACTAAAAATTCAGTCAAAAATTTTAAATCGTAAAAAAAACACGAAAGCAATTCCAAACACGAGATCGCTAGGAATTGTATCTAAATTTAGAACAGAGCAACACGTGATGGTGGCCGGGATAGTCACACTTTTTCAGTGCTGAGACAAAGTTGCTGATTTTGCCACTAAAATCACTAACCAACAGCGAATATCGGATCAACATTTGTGACGCACACACACGGGCTGAATTTCCACCTTGGTTGAACCAGCTTTTGAAGTAGAAATACCCCTTTATTCGCCTTTCACCGGGCTCTGTGAGTAAACTGAGTAGCGTTTCTTTTCGTGGTTCGCTGCTACGCTTTACCTGAAGCGTTTGCTAAGCTAACGCTATCGCTATTGAGGTTTCTATTCTCGCGCGAAATCCCGGAGAGGCGTGCGTACATGGTGAGATGTAAACACGATGTAAACTGCTGCAGACGTTCGCACGACTGCACTTCAACCCTGGCAAATGGACCATGGATTCGACATCTAAAGGGAGAATACATTTTATATAATGCCTAAGATTCTGAAGAACATGTGCTGTGTAATTGCAAGCCTTGTCATGCTTGGTGTATCATGTAAACACATAAAATATCAGAGCGATTTTGCCGTCTTTTACGCACTTGTCTTATACAGTGCTAGTACACCCTGCTGATATTTCTAGTCTTCTAGTTACCTCCGCCAAGGAGGTTATGTGATCATCAGCGTTGGTTTGTCTGTTTGTCTGTTTCTTTGCTAGCAAGATAGCTCAAAAAGTTATGGACGGATTTTCATGAAATTTTCACAGATTGTCAGAAATGGGGTATCCTACAGATGATTAGATTTTGGTGGTGATCCGGATCACCGTCTGGATCCAGGAATTTTTTAAAGGATTCTTTTTTTTTTTTTTTTTTATTTAACATTGCGAGATAGGGCCATTTTCAATATTTTATTTATGATGTTAAACACTGTATGGGGGGAACTGTGGTGCTTGGCGGAGGTCTGCGCTCTCTGAGTGCTTTTCTAGTATTCATAATACATCACATCTGGCCTATTCGAACTTCTATGCAGTGTTAAGATAGTCTTTTGAATGCAAATTTAATGAATGAATGAATCTTTATTTCGGATAGATTAAAAGTAAAGATTAAAAAGAAACAGAATAATATAACAAAGGCAAAAAAATCCAACAAGGTCAAATTAAACAATAACTCCTCTGATTATACAGTTCAACATAAGTTATCTGAAATGGGTGATGGCTGAAGCCGCAGCTTATATTGCCCACCCATATTCCATCCAAGAATTCAAAAGAAAACAAAACAAGAGCGATTACAATTCAGAACAAAGCTAAGACAAAATGTGACAAAAAAAACTAAGTAACAACACAACATAGACTGGATATGACAATCCTTATGTGATTTTACATGTCATCTTGTATATATGTTTGGAGTATTTCTTCATTTAGTTTTTGTTTAAATTGTCCAAGCGTTGTACATGATTTTAATTCAGGTCCAAAATCGTTCCATAATCTGACTCCTTACACTGAAACACAGTGTTGCTTGGTGGTAGTTCTCACTGAAGGTTTTTGAAATATACATGTCCCTCTGAAATGATATTGTTTCTCCCTTATTTGGAACAACTTTTGGATATTTGCGGGCAGTGATAGATTTTTCACTTTAAACATTATTACTGCAGTTTTAAAGTCAACCAGATCTTTCAACTTGAGAGCTTTTAATTTAAGAAAAAGTGGGTTTGTTGGTTCCCTGTAAGCAGCTTTGTTTATTATTCTAATAGCTCTCTTCTGAAGCATAAAGACTGGATATATGTTTGTTTTATATGTATTTCCCCATATTTCAGTACAATATGTCATGTATGGGAGTATTAATGAATGATACAAAGTATATAATGTGGGTTGATTCAGCAAATATTTCGCTCTGTGTAGTATTGCAATTGATTTAGATATTTTACCTTTAATATAATTAATATGTGACTTCTATGTCAAATGCTAATATTTGTTTGACACTGCAGCCCCTGGACCCCGGCTAGCTACTAGGCTTTTCAGATTTGAAAGTAGAAGAAATATGAGGTTGTTAGCTACATTCTAACTTGATTTAATGCTTAATTTGTTTGGCGTCGGGGGGCTTCGCCCCCCTGAACCCCCCACCAGGACTTTGTCCTGGACCTACCGGGGCCTGCGGCCCCTCGACCCCGGCTAGCTACTAGGCTTTTCCGGTTTGAAAGTTGAAGAAATATGAGGTTGTTAGCTACATTTAACTAGATTTAATGCTAATATTTGTTTGGCAAATATTAGCATTATTATTATTAGCATTACCATTAGCATTATTAGCATTAGCATTAGCATCGGCCCCTGGACCCCGGCTAGCTACTAGGCTTTTCAGGTTTGAAAAGTTGGCAGGTATGAGAGTGTCTCTGTAGCGTTGCTGTCCGAGAGAAGCATGAGCTTATTAAAGTACTTTAAATGCAGAAAAAAGTACAAGAGATAAGCAGTGGAGGCATTTATGGTGGTTTTAACCCGCTGGTAACTGGAACAACAATGACGAGTCGCTTAGCTAACAGGTCTAGTTAGGCTTCATTGCAGGGAAAGGCAAGAGTGACTGATGAATTGCTGAGGATTTACTTCACCAGCTATTACAATATTAACTAATAATTTACTATGTTCATTATTATGTACCTGGGAAGTTATTGCCAAGTTATTGTAACGTATCGTCACTTCCTGTGTTGCTGGCTGGCTGGCTGTGTGGTTTGCTCTGTGGTTAGCTCTCCTCATTCTCCTGAGGATTTTTGCCTTTAATTGTATTTTAATCACTTTTTTCCATCTACCGTTAGCTCTCACTTCTGTTTATCAAGCCTCTTGCACCTGTGTGCACACTCAGTGTCACCTAATCACCCTCTTTAGCCTTCTGTTCACCTTTCATCTGTGTTTTTGTAAGCTTCAGGTTAGCCACTAGCTATGGCTACTAGCTCTCCTTCCTCTCCTCCTCTGGTGTGCTCTCTCTGTCAGATGTTTAGCTACACCTCTGCCTCTTTTAGTGATAACAGTAAATGTAATAAATGTTGTCTTTTTGAGGCACTCGAGGCGAGGTTGTCTGATTTGGAATCCCGGCTCTGCTGCATTGAAACACCGTCTGCACCAGTTAATAATGACGGACGCCCCTTAACTGCAGTGGAGCACCCTAGAATAGGGTGGCCTGCTAGTGATCCTCTGGTCCTCCTCAGCAGCGAGGAGACTGGGTGGGTGACGGTGAGAAGGAAGCATTGTCGCAAGGCCCTGGTTCACCACCAACCTGTTCATGTTTCTAATCGCTTTTCCCTGCTCAGCGACACACCCGCTGAGGAAAAAACTCTGATCATTGGCGACTCTGTAGTCAGAAACGTGAACCTAGAGACTCCAGTGGCCATAGTCAAATGCATTCCTGGGGCCAGAGCAGGTGACATTGAGTCAAATTTGAAAATGCTGGCTAAAAGTAACTGTAAATACTCCACAATTGTTATCCACGCCGGCATTAACAACATCCGACTCCGGCAGTGGGAAGTCACAAAACTTAATGTGGAATTGGTGTGTCCATCCATCCATCCATCTTCTACCGCTTTTCCTGAGGTCCGGGTCGCGGAGGCAGCAGTTCAAGCAGAGAAGCCCAGACTTCCCTCTCCCCAGCCACCTGCTCCAGCTCTTCAGAGAGGATACCAAGGCGTTCCCAGACCAGCTGGGAGACATAGTCTCTCCACGGAGTCCTGGGTCTGCTCCGGGGTCTCCTCCCAGTGGGATGTGCCTGAAACACCTCAAGTGGGAGGCGTCCAGGAGGCATCCTAATCAGATGCCCATACCACCTCAACTGACAGCTTTCAATGTGGAGGAACAGCGGTTTTACTCTGAGCCTCTCCCGGATGACTGAGCTCCTCACCCTATCTCTGAGGGTGAGTCCAGCAATCCTACGGAGAAAGCTCATTTCAGCCGCTTGTATCCGTGATCTTGTTCTTTTGGCCATTACCCAAAGCTCGTGACCATAGGTGAGAGTAGGAACGTAGATTGACTGGTAAATTGATAGCTTTGCCTTAGAACTAAGCTCCCTCTTCACCACAACAAACCGGTACAACGTCCGCATCACTGCAGATGCTGCTCCAATCCGTCTGTCAATCTCTTGCTCCATTTTCCCCTCACTCGTGAACAAGACTCCAAGATACTTAAACTCCTCCACTTGGGGCAGGAGCCTGTCCCCAACCCAGAGAGGACAATCCACCTTTTTCCGGCTGAGGACCATGGACTCGGACTTGGAGGTGCTGATTCTTATCCCAGCTGCTTCACACTCAGCGGCAAACTGTCCCAGCAAGAGCTGTAGGTCATTGCTGGATGAAGCCAACAGGACAATATCATCTGCAAACAACAGAGATGAGATCCTGTGGTCACCAAGCATGACACCCTCCATTCCCTGGCTGCGCCTACAAATCCTGTCCAAAAAAATTATGAACAGGATCGATGACAAAGGGCAGCCCTGGCAGAGTCCAACTCTCACTGGGAATGAATCCGACCGAGTGTTGGCAATACGAACCAAACTCTCACAACGGTCGTACAGAGACCAAATAGCTCGTAACAACAAGCCCGATACCCCATACTCCCGAAGCACCCCCTACAAAAAACCACGAGGGATGCGGTCAAATGCCTTCTCCAAGTCCACAAAACACATGTAAACTGGTTGGGCAAACTCCCACGAACCCTCAAGAATTCTCGAGAGGGTAAAGAGCTGGTCCAATGTGCCATGGCCAAGACGAAAACCACATTGCTCCTCCTGAATCCGAGGTTCGACCAATGGCTGGACCCTCCT
Organism: Pholidichthys leucotaenia; assembly: GCA_020510985.1. Lineage (NCBI taxonomy): Eukaryota > Metazoa > Chordata > Actinopteri > Cichliformes > Pholidichthyidae > Pholidichthys > Pholidichthys leucotaenia. The sequence continues at coordinate 123,671,466 of CM035841.1, forward strand.
CTCCAGTACCTTGGCATAGACCTTCCCAGGGAGGCTGAGGAGTGTGATCCCTCTAAAGTTGGAGCACACCCTCTGGTCCCCTTTTTTGAAGAGAGGAACCACCACCCCGGTTTGCCATGCCAAATGCACTGCCCCCGACCTCCACGCAATGTTGCAGAGGCATGTCAACCATGACAGCCCTACAACATCCAGGGCCTTGAGGTACTCGGGGCGAATCTCGTCCACCCCCGGGGCCCGGCCACCAAGGAGATTTTTAACCACCTTTGGCGACCTCAGCCCCTGTGATAGGCGAGTCATCCCCCTCGTCCCCAAACCCTGCTTCCTCTGTGGAAGGCGTATCAGTGGGATTGAGGAGATCCTCGAAGTATTCCTTCCACCGCCCGACGATATCCCCAGTCAAAGTCAACAGTGTCCCATCCGCACCATACACAGTGTGGACAGGGAGCTGCTTTCCCCTCCTGAGCCGCCGGACAGTTTGCCAGAATCTCTTCGAGGCCGACCGAAAGTCTTGTTCCATGGCCTCACCGAACTCCTCCCATACCGGAGTTTTTGCTTCAGCAACCACCTGAGCTGCACTCCGCTTGGTCTGCCGGTACACCTCAACTGCTTCGGGAGTCCCACAAGCCAACCAAGCTTGATAGGACTCCTTCTTCAGCTTAATGGCCCCCCTCACCACTGGTGTCCACCACTTGGTTCGGGGGTTGCCACGAAGAGATGCACCGACCACCTTGCGGCCGCAGCTCTGGGCCACCTCTTCAACAACAGAGGTGGAGAACATGGCCCATTCAGACTCCATGTCTCCAGACTCCCTCGGAATGTGGTTGAAGTTCTTCCGGAGGTGGGAGTTGAAGATCTCCCGGACAGGGGGCTCAGCCAGACGTTCCCAGCACACCCTCACTATACGTTTGGGTCTACCAGGTCTGAATGGCTTCCTCCCCTGCCATCGGATCCAACTCACCACCAGGTGGTGATCAGTTGACAGCTCTGCACCTCTCTTTACCCGGGTGTCCAAGACGGTCGCAGACCTGATGACACAATAACAAAATCGATCATCAACCTGCAACCTAGGGTGTCCTGGTGCCAGGTGCACATATGGACACCCTTATGCTTGAACATGGTGTTTGTTATGGACAAACTGTGGACAGCACAGAAGTCCAATAACTGAACACCACTCGGGTTCAGATCAGGCAGGCCTTTCCTCCCAGTCACCCCCCTCCAGGTTTCACTGTCGTTGCCCACGTTCGCATTGAAGTCCCCCAGTAGGACAATGGAGTCTCCAAGAGGAGCACCCTCCAGCACCCCAGTCACAGACTCCAAAAAGGGTGGGTACTCTGAAACATCATTTGGTGCATAGGCACAAATGATGGTCAGGACCCGTTTCCCAACCCGAAGGCACAGGGAAGCAACCCTCTCGTCCACCGGGGAAAACTCCAATATAGAGGCAGCAAGGTGGGGGGATACAAGAATACCCACCCCTGCTTGTCGCCTCTCTCCCGGGGCAACTCCAGAAAAGGCCAAGCTCCAGCCCCTCTCCAGGAGACTGGTTCCGGAACCGGAGCTGTGTGTTGAGGTGAGGCCGACTATATCTATCCGGTATCTCTCAATCTCATACACCAGCTCAGGCTCCTTCCCCACCAGAGAGGTGACATTCCACATACCAAAAGCCAGTTTAGAAAGCTTGGGATCAGTCCGCCAAGGTCTCCGCCTTTGACCGCCACCTAATCCACATAGCACCGGACCCCCATGATCCCTCCTGCAGGTGGTGAGCACACTGGAGGGCGGACCAATGTAACTCCTTCGGGCAGAGCCCGGCCGGGTCCCATGGGTGGAAACCCGGCCACCAGACGCTAGCCTTCAAGCCCCTCCCCCAGGCCTAACTCCAGGGTGGGGCCCCGGTAACCCCATACCGAGCAAGGTACACTGAATCCTTGATCTAGAATTTATCATGAGAGTCTGTTGGATCGTTCTTAGTCTGGCCCTTCACCCAGGACCAGTTTGTCTTGGGTGACCCTATCAGAGGCAAATTGCCCCGGACAACATAGCTCCTGGGATCACTGGGGCATGCAAACCCCCCCACCATGATAAGGTGACGATCCATGAGGGGGGGCTTTCCAAAAACAATGTCTTCCTCTGTAGTATTCTCTGGGCCCCTCCCCAATCTGACCAGTAATGACATGTTTAGCCGCTTGTTATCCTTCAACCGCTGGCTGTCTGTGTGGTGTCCTGCAAACGATGTGGGCTATATAGACAATTGGAACTCATTTTGGGGAAAACCTGGTCTTATTAGACGAGACAGTGTCCATCCCACTTTGGATGGTGCGTCTCATTTATCTAACAATCTGGCATCACTTTTATCCAAATTTCCAAAACACTGACAACTCAGAGTTGGGACCAGGAAGCAGAGTCGCAGTCTTACACGCCTCTCTGCAGCTCCTCTTCATCTGCCACCCTTCAACTTAGCTCCTGTCTTCCCCATCAGAGAATCATTGTCTGCTCCCTCCAAAGTAAATAAAATATAATGTGTAAGCATCCCATAGTGATTAAACAAAAAGTTGGTAAAACTCAAATTAAACATTAAGCCTCTAAATTGAATAATTTGGCCTCTTTTCCTCCTCATAATTTAAAAATTAAATGCGGTTTGTTAAATATTAGGTCTCTAACTCCCAAGTCTCTGCTACTCCATGATCTGTTAATTGATCATCAGATTGATTTAATATCCCTTACAGATTTAGTGCTGAAATCAGATAGAATAATTATAGCAGGGGACTTTAATATACATGTAGATGTAGCTAGTGATTGCCTTAATATGGCATTTAATTCAATATTAGACTTGATGGGGTTTTCTCAGAAAGTAGGAAATTCTACCCATTATCTCCACCATACGTTGGACCTTGTTCTGACATATGGCATAGAAATAGAAAATCTGGTAGTGTCTCCTCTTAACCCTGTACCGTCAGACCATTGTCTGTTAACCTTTGATTTTACTATTTCTGACTAGTTGGCTCCTAAGGAAAAATATTACTATAGTAGATGCCTCTCAGATGATGTTGTTACCAAATTTATGCAGATTGTTTCCTCTATGTCATGTGTCAACACAACGGAAATAAGCTATAGATAGCTTGCTCCTTCTGTAATTGATAGCATGGTAGATAGTGTTACAGCTTCTCTGCATCAGAGTCAAGACATGGTGGCCCCTTGAAAAAAGAAAAAGTCTAATCGGAGATTTCTAACTCCTTGGTTCAACACAGAAACTCGTAGCTTAAAACAGAAGACTCGTCAGTTAGAAAGAAAATGGCGCTCCACTAATTTAGATGAAATCTATTTAGCTTGGAGAAATCATCTTTTAATTTATAAAAAATCTCTTAGGAAAGTTAGAACAAGTTATTATTCTGCATTAATAGAAGAGAACAAGAATAATCCCAGGTTTCTTTTCAGCACTGTAGCCAGGCTGACAAAGAGTCAGGACTCTGTCAATCCTAGCATTCCCTTAGAGCTTACTAGTCAGGACTTTATGAACTTTTTTTAATAATAAAATTTCATCTATCAGAGATAAAATCAGTCAGATTCTTCCCACCGTTAACTTAAATACAGTAAGTACTACAACTCCTTCAATTGATATCTGTTTGGATGAGTTCACTCCAATTGACCTTTTAGAGTTAGATGAAATAATTTCCTCATCCAAGCCTTCAACTTGTCTTTTAGACCCTATTCCTACCAGGTTATTTAAAGAAGTCTTCCCATTTATTGGTAGCTTTATTCTTCAAATAATCAATTCTTCATTAACTATAGGCCATGTACCGCAGGCTTTTAAAACTGCTGTAATTAAACCTTTACTCAAAAAGCCAACGCTAGATCCAGGAGCTTTAGCTAACTATAGACCAATCTGTAATCTCCCTTTCATTTCAAAAATCTTAGAAAGAGTTGTTGCTTCGCAATTATTTGACCACTTGCAGGGAAATGGTTTATTTGAGGAGTTTCAATCTGGGTTTAGAATCCATCATAGTACTGAAACAGCCTTAATGAAGGTCACTAATGACCTCCTTATCGCATCTGATAATGGTCTTGTTTCTGTACTTGTCCTTTTAGACCTTAGTGCAGCTTTTGATACTATCAATCATAATATTCTACTTGATAGATTAGAACACTATGTTGGACTTAATGGAACTTCGTTGCAGTGGTTTAGATCTTATTTATCTGATAGGTTCCAGTTTGTTCATGTCAATAATGAGTTTTCTTTCAACTCAAAGCTCAGTCATGGAGTTCCACAGGGATCTGTGCTAGGCCCTAGTCTTTTTAGTTTATATATGCTTCCGTTAGGCAACATTATTAGAAAGCACTGTATACATTTTCATTGTTATGCAGATGACACACAATCATACCTGTCAATGAAGCCAGATGATACTAATCAATTAGCCAAGTTAGAAGCCTGTCTTAAGGAAATCAAAGCTTGGATGACTTGTAATTTCCTGCTATTAAATTCAGATAAGACTGAAGTCATTCTTGTTGGTCCAAAAAACCTTAGAAATTCCTTTCCAAATCAAACTTTTAGTTTGGATGCGGTTACTCTTTCTCTTAATAGCTTTGTGAGGAACCTTGGAGTTATTTTTGATCAAGAGCTGTTTTTCAATTCACATATTAAATTTGTTTCTAAGACTCCCTTCTATCATTTGCGTAATATTAGATAGATGTACTTTATTGATCCCAAACTGGGAAATTACAGTAATTAATGATTAGTGAGTAATTAATATTGCCAAGATTAGGAGCCTCTTGTCTCAGAGTGATGCTGAGAAACTGATCCACGCTTTTGTTAGCTCGAGATTAGATTATTGTAACTCTTTATTATCAGGTTGTCCTAAAACATCTTTAAAAAGTCTTCAGTTGATCCAAAATGCTGCAGCAAGAGTTTTAACAGGTACTAGAAAGAGAGATCCTATCTCTCCGGTTCTGGCCTCCCTTCATTGGCTTACCATAGAGTTTAGAATTAAGTTTAAAATCCTTCTTCTCACTTTCAAAGCTCTAAACCATCAGGCCCCTTTTTATTTAAAAGATCTGATACTACCCTATTATCCTAACAGAACACTATGCTCCCAAGATGCTGGATTACTTGCAATACATCGAATCTCCAAAAGTGCAATGGGAGGCAGAGCCTTCAGTTATCAAGCTCCTCTCCTGTGGAACCAACTGCCAATCTGGATTTGGGAGTCAGACTCGACATCTGTTTTTAAGAATAGGGTAAAAACCTTCCTTTTTGATATAGCCTACAATTAGGGAGGGATCATGTGTCTCTGAACCCTCCCTTAGTTATGCTGCTAATAGGTTTAGACAGCCAGGGGACCTCCAATAATGCACTGGGCTTCACTCCTTTCTTCACTCTCAATGAAATATATTTTTTTGCTGGTCATTAACATCTGTTTGTTCTCTCCCATAGATTGAGTTCCCATCGTGCTGTTTGCTCTCTACATGTCTGTTCTTTTCATCTTCTCTATCCCCTCACCCCCCCAGCCAGTCGCAGCAGATGACTGCCCCTCCCTGAGCCTGGTTCTGCTGGAGGTTTCTTCCTGTTAAAAGGGAGATTTTCCTCTCCACCATCGCCAAGCGCTTGCTCACAGAGGATCGCCTGATTGCTGGGGTCTTTCTGCAATTGTGGGGGTTTCCTCTACAGTTGAAAGTGCTATGAGATGACTGTTGTTGTGAAATGGCGCTATATCAGCTATGTAAATAAAGTTGAATTGAATTAAGTTCCATTATGCAATATTACTGTGCAAAATTTTAAAAAAATAAAAAGAAATAGTGTAAAATTAACATATTTCGGTTACAATCATGTCATGTGTCCCCCCCCAGTCCCCCTGGAAAAATATGTTGCCACCGCGCCAAGGTCTTTAAGCCTGAGGAAACACTGTTAAAGTAAATGATATGGATAGTTAAATTTTAAAAATGAATATGTAATATAAGAAAAAAGACTAAAATACCTAAATATACAATGATGTGCCATAAATCCACCCTGGATTGAAGTGATCAGTATAAAGGAGTCCAACCCACTTGCACAACTTAAACAAGGTTTATTTGAAGAAAGATAAAGGTGGTGAACAGCAGTTCTGCAGTCATGGCTTCCATGCTGAGAAGAGACGGAGAGGTGGAACTAACCAGGCCCTTATCAGTAGCCAGAGATCACATGGTCCCACAGGTGACCCCAAGTTTCTTGAAAAGTGAAAATAAATAACATGAGGAGTGAGAATCTCAGCTGGATTCAGTGAAGAAATTAATATACTGTATCTGTCATAAAAGTGCTTCAAATATTGGACTGTTTGCTTTAAACTGTGACTACTGGTCGACCAGGAAAATCTTTAGTCGGGGCAGCCCTAGTCTTGTTTCTTCATCTCTCCTCCCTCTGTTCTCTGGAGAGAAGCAGTTAGAAATTTCGTGAAGGTTCCGTCCGGTCTTTCCTTCTCACAGTGTGATTGCTACTTTCAAAATCATAAGAAAAAACAAACAATGATATTTTCTACCTGGAATGTAAGAACAGTAATGGACAAGGAAAATGACAACCAACTAACCAAAATTGTCTGTTCAACAAGACCTGAACGGAGAACCTCAATAGCAGGGCTGGAGCTCGAAAAACATAATGTGGACATTGCAGCCCTCAGTGAAACTTGTAGACCAGATGAAGGAAATATCAAAGAATTCAATTCCACCTTTTATTGGAAAGGGAAACCCAAGGATGGCCTTCGAATCCATGGGGTGGGCATTGAGATCCAGAATAAGCTCTTACCCAGAATCACGGCATTACCAACCGGCATAAACAAAAGGCTCATGACACTCCAATTGAAACTTCTCAACAAAAAACATGTTACCATCATTGGTGCTTATGCACCAACATTAGACACCAAAGATCACGCCAAAGAGACCTTCTATCAAGACCTGGACAATATCTTGTGACGGATCAATTCATCAGACAAGATTATTCTGCTTGGAGATTTTAAGACATGTACTGGGACTGACCATCATATTTGGAATGGTACAACTGGAAGAAATGGAGTACGAAACATGAATGACAGTGGATTATTTCTACTTCCAAAATGCACTAAACATCAACTCACAGTCACCAACGCCCTCTTCAGACTCAAAAATCATCTCAAAACAACCTGGAAACACCCAAGATCCAAGCTTTGGAATCTAATAGACGATGTAATTGTACACAGACATGATATCAATATCAAAGATGTGCATATCACAAAAGCGATTCTGGGCTCTGAAGAATGCTAGACTGATCACCACCTGGTCATCTCAAAAATGAACTTATGCGTAGCTCCAACACAATGTTTGGGAAGGAACAACAAACCCCAGAAGAAGATCAATGCAGCAGCCCTGAAGGATCTCAGAATCAGAAAAGAGTTTGTAACAGCTCTAAACTCCAAGCTACTACCTCAAACAACTGGCTCAAATCCTGCAGAAACATGGGACGCCACCAAAACAGCAGTTCAAACCATCGGTTACACAAGTGACAAACATCAGGATTGATTTGACTCATGTTATGACCCACTTTGTGGGCCAAGGTCAGAATTGCCTATTTCAGCCTGGGGTCACCAAGTTCATTTCGACCTCATGTCAAGGTGGACCAACCTATAGTCATTTTTACCCACAGGCAAGCTAGACTAACACCTACACAGTTTCTTTTGCACACAGCAAGGCAGACCTACACCTATATCCCAGGCAGGGATTTGACACCATGATCTCAAAACCCTTTCTTTTGAATTTATGAAATGTTGTCAAAAATGTACTTTTTTTTTTTTTTTTTTTTACAAATTAGTTTATTTTCTTAAATTCAGAACTTTTAAAATGCATTTGCAACATTTTGTGATAAATTTGTGATCTTTTTTTGTGCATATTTACAACTTTTTACTCAAAATTTGCAACTCCTTTCTTGAAATTATGCAGTTTTACAATTTGTGTGGATTTTCTGTACATGTGTTAGACAAAGCAAAACTCATTTCAAATCAGTGAAGTCAAGTTACTCAAAGAGTACAACCAAACAGATGAATTAAAGTTGTTTTTTTTTTTTTTTTTACAAATTACTCAAGCGAGAGTATAAAGTATTTTGCAATAAAAACTACTCATGAAAGTACAATGTTGTGAAAAGTTACTTGAATGAATGTACTTGAGTAAATGTAACTAGTTACCTACTTTAGAGGCTCTACGGTCTCACGGAATTAACTGGAGGCAGCAACCATATTTATAGGATATTTTATATTAACCTGTACTGTATTAGATAGAGAGGATGTATTGGTTGTGTGCTGTGGCCATTCTATATGATGACTTCTTAAAAAAAAAAAAAAATAGGCAGCTTACTTACACTTACAGAAAGACTGGGTACACCTGGATAGACTGCTAGTCCATCATAGGGCCAACACAAACACATAACTATTCACACCTACTGGCAATCTAGAATTCTCTGTTCATGCCAGTTAACCTAATGTGTATGTATTGGGACTGTGGGAAGAAGCTGGAGAAACCTAAGCAAAATCACAAAGATACAAGAACATGCAAACTCATTAAGGTGTCACTAAGTAAATTTTTGAAATGGTAAGATTCGCAAAATCCCTCTGTTGTAGCTCCCACCAGTTCCAGCAGCTGTGAGCAGAGTGTACAGTCATAGAAATCAAGACAGGTGCCACCCCACACGCTGCATGGTGTGGAAAGGGACTAACATATACAGTACATAATTTACTGCTAGTACTTATATAAAACTTTTTTCAACATCAGATGACTATGAAAAGCAGACACAGATACAGTCCAAGACAGGTCTTAGTCTGCCTTATTTTATGATCAAATTCTTATTCCTCCACTGTAGCTGTGATCGCCAAGCTGTAGGAAATCCTTCTTCCCATGGTGTTCTTGCAGCAGGCTGTCAATGACTTTTTTCATTGGTGTCCAACGTGTGTGGTCCAACACGAGGATCCTTCCACCTGTCTTTATGGGTCCCAGGGCCAACGGTAGAGCGTCAGAGACTTCTGGAAAAAATAATAAAACAAAGAGTTCATCAGTTGATCATGTTAATATATGACATAATGTAGAATTGTTAGTTCAAAACACCATATTGTTTTACCACCAAGTGGTGGAGGTCCCTGGCTTTCTTCTGATAGCATCTCCTCATTTAGAAATACACCAGCAGAGAAGGTGAAGGTCAGATGGTGCTGGTCCAGGGTCTGCCCCGCTGGGAAATAGTAAAATGTCTTTCATTTAAAAACCCGTCTTTACTCCTGGTGACACTCAGGTGGTGGCTGCTGCTGCTGGCATGACAACTGGTTATACAGAGACAATAGAGAGGTACTGACATCAGATACAAACAGACTCAGCTATAACCAATGCTGTCATTTAGTCAGAATGATAAACATGGACTTACAGCTCTTCACTTGTAGCTTTGCAGCTGAGATGCTCAACATTGCTGCTTCAGCTGTTGATCCTCATCCATCCCTGTGGTGAGGAAAGAATTAGAATGTACAAAAAACCGGAATTAGTAAATCTGATTTAAGGTGAATAAAGACATTTTTCACGTCAGATAGGATGTCAAAAATGTACATTCATATGTCCAGTAAAAACATTAAATTTACATGTTTAATAAACGTTAATATTCTTTGGGATAAAAACTTACTAAGGTGCTTCTGAGCGTTTCTTGAGGCGTGTCCTGCAGGTGTGGTGGCAGAAGCTGACTGCTGCGTCTTCTCCAGCAGGTGCTGCTGTATGCTGTACATGTGGGTTTCTTCAGTGCAGGTCTTCCTCATCACAAAGTCTACATAGCCATCTTCTCTGCTTCCCCACATCTCTTTCCAGGTGCTCTTGACATGTGAGCCAAAGTCAACCAGCTGATCATCTGGGGATGTTTCAGCAACACCACCCACTCCACTGGCCTCAACGTCCAAAAGAGACTTGATCTCTGGGAAGCTGAAGGCAGAGTCTATCAATGACTGCAGGCTATTCCTTCCTGTTACCTTCAGCCATGCTGATACCCGAAGCCTCCTCCTTCTGACGAACCTCAGTAGGACACATAATGTACTTAATATCATTTTTCCAGCTGCCATTTGAAGGTGTTTCCTTTAAACTTTCCAAACTGAAGGATATAGTCTCCCAGCAACCTCCATCATGTCTGTCACATCTGCTCTGTCAGACCACAGTGACAACATTTTACAGAACAAGGTCCTTCCTCATGGGAACAGATTTGTCCAGCAGGGTGGGGTCATTGTTAATCCACCTCGTATTTTAAAAAAAAGAGAGAGAGAGAAGGGGAAATTATTTAGCTTTATAGAATTATCTCATACAAATACTGATATTTCATACATTATTCAGAAAAAAGGGAGAAGGGTGAGGTGGCAGGAGAAGTCTTTTAGATATAAAAACAAGTTAAAATATGTCAGATTAATACTGTAGTCATGATTCAGTTTACTCAAAGAATATTCTGCAACTACAAGTATTTTCTCCAAACATCATAAAACACTCTGTAAAGTAATTTATGGTTCAGTCAGCAGTGTAACAGTTGTTTAACAGTGGAGCTCAACATAAACCCATTAGCTCTAGTGTTTAACCAGATAGGCATAACTGGCAAGATATTAACACATCATCCCCATGCTCATTCATATTTTAGCATGTCATTTCATAGCTACTGAAATATGGCCGTTGTATGGTCTCAATGTGAGTGAGCTTTGCTAACGTTAGCAAGAGATAAACACAACAGTATGAAGAATGAAGCAACAAAGTTATTAACATTTCACCACCACAATTATATACATATTCACCCCATTTCAAAACGTAACTTGCATTGTCTCTAAAAAGTGAAAAATAAAACTTAGACGACTCAACTAAATTAACAGCAATGACTGTGTTGCTTCACGACTATATATTTATTTAAAATGTCATCTTTTGTTTCAAACATGTTTTACCTTTAAATGAGCAGGGAGTGTTGAAAGTGCAGTAGTTGCTCCGTCTTCTCTCCCCTGCAGAAGTTTTCCAGTGGAAAATTTGAAACTTGCAGTTAAAAAAGTGGCAGCAGTGCCACAAGGGTGGTCGTGGCGGAAAATGTATTACATCCATAGTGGTTTAGCACTACCATTAAAAATGAATGGGAGATGGTTTAGGGCCGTTTAGCGAAAGAATTCTAGGGTCTTCCATGGGTAGAGCCAGAGGTGTTGAGATCACAGTGTCATGGGTTTAAATCCCAACCTGGGATACAGGTTTATGTCTACCTTGCCTAAAAAAAGGAGAAAATGACTAGGTTTGTCCACCTTTGTGTAAGGGCCGAAACGGACTTTGAAATCCCAGGTTAATATAGGCAATTCTGGCCTTGGCCCAGTTGAGACCATAGCAGAATTTACAACATTTCAGTGTATTTGAGTTCTGGCCCAGTGGTGGCTTTTACAGACCACAATCATTTGACCCTTTTGAGCTCTTTGCAGTGTCCCAATCAGCGACTGATTTGGTGGGCATTGTTTCTCCAATCCTATAGTTTGCATATTCATCATATTAGGGGTTGGGACAATGTAGTGGCAGATAGATTGTCTCGAGCCCCCTGTCAATAAGTTTTTGTATTTGTTTTTTTTTCCTGCTTGACTTCATGTATTCTTCTAGTAGTAGAGCTCAAGCTCTACTACTGAGCCAAAGAGGAAATCCTCTACTAGTGGAGGTGTACCTTAAGGTGTCAAGAACTACACCACTGACTCTTTGCTTCATGGAGGAGGATTTGTAACACCTTCTCCTTAAGGAAGTGGTGCAGGTGTTGGATCTCGGACGAGACCCACTTTGTTACGACCCAATCTCTGGGCCAAGGTCAGAATCGCCGACTAATCCTGGAATCGCCAAAGTCCATTTCGACCCTCAGTCAAGGTGGACAGACCAAAGTCACTTTTGCCCTCAGGCAAGGTAGACTTACACCTCCAAGTCACTTTCGCCCTTAGGCAAGGTAGACATACACCTCCTAATATGCCAGGCCGAGACTTGAACCCATGACACTGTGATCTGAAACCGCTTACTCTACCACCGAGCCAAAGAGGAATTCCTCACTAGCTCTTGGCTAGTAGCGGAGGTGAACTCTCAGGTGTCAGGGACTGCACCACTGACAAATTCCCTATGGAGGGGTGTTTAACAACTCCCCCCTTAAGGAAGTGGTGCAGGTGTCATATCCCAGACGTCCCGGATATCCCAATTTGTTATGATCCGGCTCTAGGCCATAAGAAATAAAGAGGATGCATGAGAGTTAATTTAAAAGTGAAAAGTGTTTATTTACAAAAAGTGCAAAAAACTAAAACAACAAAAGAGTCCAAAAAGGTCCTGTGTGCCCAGGAGAGGAGAGCAGCCCCAAAACGTCCGCAAGTGACAGCCCTGCCAGCTGACTTGGCAGCTCCTTTTTTATGAAGCCGCTCATCAACACTTGCTGCCAGTCAGCCACTCCACCAATCAGCTGATCACCTGAAAGAATAATAAGATACAGGTGGACATCCTAACTCCAAAGGGGAGATTGCAACCGTGACACCTCCCTCCAACAAGACAGTCACCTAAGGGAACTCTGGCACCACCATATAACAAATATTACAAAAAAAAAAAAAAACATTCACAAAGTTACTTGTAAACATGCAAACAGACTAATTTTTTTCCGATTGTTTAGTAACTCCACACAAACTGGTACTGACCTGGAAATTAGAGACATCCTTCAAAGGAAAAACCAGGCCTTCAGAAGCTATCAAACTGCCTTGAAGAAAGATTAAAAAAAAACAAAACACAGAAACTTTGAGATTATAAATCCCTCAAAGCTTAACTCCAAAAGAGGATTTGTGCCATCAAAAATTAGTACCAAAAAAAGGCAAAAGAATCCCAAGCTTTCATAGTCCACCGTGACTCATGAAATTTCTTTCAATCAATCAAGGCATTCTATGGTCCTCAACAACATGGAACAGTCCCTTTAATATGGTACAGTGCTCTTCAAGGATGAAAAATCAATCCTTAAATGTTAGAAAGAACATTGTCAGGAACTCCTGACCAGACACAGTGATGTTCCAGTTTCAACATTCAAAGACATTCCTCAATGGCCAACACAAGAAAGTCCGTCATGGGTACCAACTCTCACAGAAGTCCAGAATGCAATCAACAAACTGAACCTAAACAGAACTTCTGGATGAGACCAAATTCCAGCTGAGGTTTTTAAATTTGGAGAACTCCTCCTGCAAGTAAAAGTCCATCAATTAATCACCCAGATCTGGACAAAAGAAACCATTCCTACCAGATCTCAGGGATGCCAGTATCGTCTCCATTTTTTTTTAAAAGGGTGACAAATCAATCTGCAATAATTATTGTACCATGTCATTTTTATCTATTGCAGGAAAGATCATTGCTAAAATCCTTTCAACTAGGCTGATCGATTTATCAGAAGTAATCATCCCTGAACCGCTGAGTGGTTTCAGAAGTACAAGAAGAACAGCGGACATGATATTTGTTGCAAGACAAATACAGGAAGAATCTCTAGAGCACAACCAGGACTTGTTTATGGTCTTCAACCTATCCAAGGCCTTTGATTCTCTAATTTGTGAGGCACTCTTGACTATTCTGCAGAGAATTGGCTGTTCCACAAAGTTCACCACCATCCTGGGACTTCTACAGGACGATATGACAGCAGTTGTGAAACACAATAACTCATTACCAGAAACATTTCCAATTCAAACCAGAGTGAAACAAGGCTGTGTGATTGCTCCATGTTTGTTCATCTATCTCACTGTCTTACTGTTACTTATCCAAAATGATCTTCCAAAAAGTTAGAAAATGCTCAGGTTGAGTCTTTGAGAAACTGTCCGAAAATAATAACATTAAAGTAATATTTACAGTAACTACATAAATCTGATATACTTGTACTGGTCTCAGTTTGTGTTTGAGATTGACTGATCTAACCCAGTGGAAAAGTAATTTAATCTGTTTGACCATACAGGTGTATAAAAACACCATAGTGACATGTTCAGAAATAGAAGTTGGACAGTGCTGTGTGTACAACCGACTTGGAGAGATGTATAAAACAGAAATACTAATAAATAGTACATTTTATACGACTGTTGATGTGTTGGGCACGGAGTCACCATCACATCACAACTGCTGACAAATCAGAAATGTTACCTGAAGCAGATGTAGTGAGATCATGGTGGATCCGAACAAAGCAACAGGGTTTTTTGGATTTTTTTGAATATTTTTGTTGATAGCCACTCCACATAGACAATTTCATGTGTAAAATCACTGAAGAAGTAAAATTTTTATCCCATGCCTCCTTTTAGACCTCAGGGAACCATGTTAGAATGTGGAAAAATTAATTTCTTCCCTTTAAGTAACTTCTTGAATCTGAAATAGATTCATCACTGCTGTAATTATCACATGCAAGGGTAAGAACTAGTTGTTACCAGGTGGTGACTGTTTTGGCCAGCCAAAATTTATTCTTTCTGGTTTTACTATTTTCAACATTTGCTGTGTAACTTTGTCCCTCCAGATGCTCCACAGCTACATGATTGTAAGGAGGAGAAGGTTCTCACTAGCCAGCAGCTCCGTAACCAGAAGAGGGACTCCAGTCTGGACCAGGAGGAACAAGATGCTGCACAGGTTAAAGAGGAAGAAGAACTCTGTAGCAATGAGGAGGAAGAACACTTTGGACTGAAACAAGAGACTAATACCTTCATGGTGACTCTTACTGATGACAATGACAACAGTGAAACTGAACCAAACAGTGAGCAGCTCTTCTCTCACAACTCTCCTGACACTGAAAGACAAGACCCGGGAGCAGGTAAGAATGTAAATCCAGGATCAAGTAAAGATGAAGAGTCAAAGCTAAAGAAGAGACTTGACAGAAACAGAAGTGACCGTAACAATGTAGACAACTCCTTCATGTCAGGGAATTGGTGTGATACTGATACAGGTGAAAAGTCTGTAAAATGTTCTGTTGATGACAAAGACTGTAAAAATGAGTCCCAGAAGAAAAAACGTCACACAGTTGTTAAGTCATATGTTTGCAACACCTGTGGGAAAATATTCAGGAAGAAGAGCAATTTATCAGTTCATGAGAGAATTCACACAGGTGAGAAGCCATTTTCTTGTGAAACATGTGGGCAGAGTTTTAATCTCCGCGTCACTTTGAAAACTCACATGAGAATCCACACAGGTGAAAAGCCATTTTCTTGCGAAACATGTAAGCAGAGTTTTATTCGACTTGATTATTTGAAAACTCACATGAGAATCCACACAGGTGAAAAGCCATTTTCTTGTGAAACATGTGGGCAGAGTTTTACTCAGTGTGGTAATTTGAAATCTCATATGAGAATCCACACAGGTGAAAAGCCGTTTTCTTGTGAAACATGTGGGCAAAGTTTTAATCTCCGTGGTACTTTGAAGACTCATATGAGAATCCACACAGGTGAGAAGCCTTTTTCTTGTGAAACATGTGGGCAGAGTTTTAATCGACATGATTATTTAAAAACTCACATGAGAATACACACAGGTGAGAAGCCATTTTCTTGTAAAACATGTGGGCAGAATTTTACTCATTGTAGTAGTTTGAAAACTCACATGAGAATTCACACAGGGGAGAAGCCATTTTCTTGTGAAATATGTGGGCAAAGATTTAATCAACATGGTGCTTTGATAACTCACATAAGAATTCACACAGGTGAAAAGCCATTTTCTTGTGAAATATGTGGGCAAAGATTTAATCAACATGGTGCTTTGATAACTCACATGAGAATTCACACAGGTGAGAAGCCATTTTCTTGTTTAACTTGTGGACAAAGTTTTACTTCACGTGGTCATTTGAAAAAACACATGCGAAGTCATACAGATGAGAAGCTGTTTTCTTGTGAAACATGTGGGCAAAGTTTTACTCAGTGTAGTAATTTGAAAACCCACATGAGAATTCACACTGGTGATGAGCTGTAGTCCTGTAAAATATGTGGTAAATACTTCACTCAGTGTTCTAACTTGGTTTACCACATGAAAACTCATAAACGACTGTAGTCCAGCAACATCTGTATAGAATTTTATTTTCAGGTTTAAGTCTCTTTTGTGTGAATGAAATGTTCTATAAATTGTTGAAACTGTAATGTAAATATAAATCAGTAAACATATATAATGCTACCCCTTTTACTGCTGATTAAGTTATCCAGTCAATATTTGTGCACATACTGTACATGCATACATAATCATACAGAAAACCATACAGACAAATACAAAATTCACAACCCAACACAGCAATCTATCAGTGTTTTTTAACCAGGGTGCCCTGATACGTTCAAGTTTCTTTGGGAAATTATCTAATCCATACTGACTGTCAGAGAGTAGTTTGTGTTGGTCTACAAACTTTTCTAATCCATCACTGAACAGTTTTTCTAGAATTTTGACAACTGTGTCAGAAGAGAAATCTGTCAAGTGTTACTTGCCACCAGATTTATATGATGGAATGACTTTTGCAGGTTTTTTAAAATTTATTAGGAAATTGTCCTGTTTGAAATGATGAGTTGAAAATGTGAGTTAGTGGTATGGAAATTCCCTCAATTACACACGTGGACAAAATTGTTGGTACCCGTCTGTTAATGAAAGAAAAACCCACAATGGTCACAGAAATAATGAATCTGACAAAAGTGGTAATAAATAAAAATTCTATGAAAATTAACCAATGAAAATCAGACAATGCTTTTGAATTGTGGTTCAACAGAATTATTTTAAAAAAACAAACTCATGAAACAGGCCTGGACAAAAATGATGGTACCCCTAGAAAAGATTGAAAATAATGTGACCATAGGGACATGTTCAACCAAGATGTGTCCTCTAATTAACATCACAGGTGTCTACAAACTTGTAGTCAGTCAGTCGGCCTATTTAAAGGGTGACAAGTAGTCACTGTGCTGTTTGGCGACATGGTGTGTGCCACACTAAACATGGACCAGAGGAAGCAAAGGCGAGAGTTGTCTCAGGAGATTAGAAAGAAAATTATAGACAAGCATGTTAAAGGTAAAGGCTATAAGACCATCTCCAAGCAGCTTGATGTACCTGTGACTAAAGTTGCACATATTATTCAGAAATTTAAGATCCACGGGACTGTAGCCAACCTCCCTGGACGTGGCCACAGGAGGAAACTTGATGAAAAATGGAAGAGATGGATAATACAAATGGTAACAAAAGAGCCCAGAACAACCTCTAAACACATTCATGGTGAACTCCAAAGTCAAGGTACAGTACATCAGTGTCAGATCGCACCATCCGTCGTTATTTGAGCCAAAGTGGACTTCATGGGAGACTACCAAGAAGGACACCACTGCTGAAAACGAATCATAAAAAAGCCAGACTGGAATTTGCCAAACTGCATGTTGACAAGCCACAAGTCCTATGGACAGACGAGACAAAACTGCAACCTTTTGGCAAGGCACATCAGCTCTATGTTCAGATGCAAAAATGAAGCATACCAAGAAAAGAAGACTGTCCCTACTGTGAAACATGGAGGAGGTTCTGTTATGTTCTGGGGCTGCTTTGCTGCATCTGGCACAGGGTGTCTTGAATCTGCAGGGTACAATGAAATCTCAAGACTATCAAGGTACTCTAGAGAGAAATGTGCTGCCCAGTGTCAGACAGCTTGGTCTCCGTCGCAGGTCATGGGTCTTGCAACAGGATAATGACTCAAAACACACAGCTAAAAACACTCAAGAATGGCTAAGAGTGAAACATTGGACTATTCTAAAGTGGCCTTCTATGAGCCCTGATCTAAATCCTATTGAACATCTGTGGAAGGAGCTGAAACATGCCATCTGGAGAAGGCACCCTTCAAACCTGAGACAACTGGAGCAGTTTGCTCATGAGGAGTGGGCCAAAATACCTGCTGAGAGGTGCAGAAGTCTCATTGACAGTTACAGAAATGGTTTGATTGCAGTGATTGCCTCAAAAGGTTGTGCAACAAAATATTAAGTTAAGGGTACCATCATTTTTGTCCAGGCCTGTTTCATGAGTTTGTTTTTTAAAATAATTCTGTTGAACCACAATTCAAAAGCATTGTCTGATTTTCATTGGTTAATTTTCATAGAATTTTTATTTATTACCACTTTTGTCAGATTCAAGTTATTTCTGTGACCAATGTGGGTTTTTCTTTCATTAACAGAGGGGTACCAACAATTTTGTCCACGGCTGTACCTATTTCAACATTTTCATATCTGTGTTATCACAGTCACTTGATGCTTATGTTTTACCATTTATTAACACTATATTTTTCTTCAGTTGTTTTAATAAAGATTGAACTGAGATTTCTTTCTATAAAATCACTGCCATTATAATCTGGATTTTTTTAGTTAAGTTTCCACTAACACTTCCAAAACATGTTGAACTTACTGTCATATTAACTTGTTAATATTGTTATAATTTTCAATAAAATGTTGACACTAATTAACCTGTCTTGCTGGCTCTGATACTGCAACCCCAACAGACAGCAGCAAAGAAGATGGCGCTGGCAACAACGGCCTAGTAGAAAAGTTCCAGCATCCTGTTGCACACAAAGGATCTCAGCTTCCTCAGGAAGTAGCGTCTGCTCATCCCCTCTTGTACGCAGCATCAGTGTTAGAGCTCCAGTTCAGTCCATTGCTGATCATGACACCCAGGTATTTGTAGTCTTCCATTACCTCCACATCCTCCCCACTAATCCGCAGTGGCTGTGAAGGCATCCTCTTCTTCCTGAAGTCAATCACCATCTCTCTGGTCTTGCTGACATTCAATCTCAGGTGATTCTGCTCGGTCCACTCCACAAATCTGTCTGGAGGGACAGTCAACAAACTGGTGGAAGTTTGGTAATGGTTTGCCCAGTGAGACATGGTTAAAATCACCCGTGATGGCCATAAATGTGTCAGGGTGCTGCTCCAGCAAAGTGGCAGTAGTGGAGCTGATGACATCACAGGCCACCACTTAGCATACCATTAGGTAGATAGTATGTTGAGCCTGTGATCAGAAGGTGGCTGGTTTGTGTCCTGCTATTGGCACCTTGTCCAAACCATTTTACTGAGATGAAATTTAGACTTAAAATTAAGAGTGGGTAAGGTTAAAAAGGTAGTAAATAGATTGTTATATGTGGGTTTGGCCCCTGGGGCTTGCCATAGCCAGCGTCGGGCATCAGATGGGATGACGTCAGGCAGGCTGCGGCCGCTGTATATATTTGCCTGCTCCTGTAATAAAGTACAGTCCGTTGTTCGGCATAAGATGGCTCACGGCTCACTCATTTCATACATAACATTTGCTGACTGAGGATTAACTCATGGAGGCCTGCGTAACACCACTGGGGCTTTTCTACGAGCTCCCCAGGGAACCACCGGTTCCATGGCTTCACTGGTTAGAGGCTTTCGAAACCTACATCACAGCATTGGACCTGGGGAAGCTGGACATGGTGAGGAAGCAAGCGCTGCTTGTCCACAACCTAGGCATGGAGGGCCAAAGGATTCTCCGCACGCTCGGCGTGACGGACTCGTATAAGGAAGTTGTGGAGCGGCAAGCTTGCTGTTTTGCCACGCTGGACAGCGTGATGGTACGACGGATTCGCTTTCGCCAGAGACAGCAGAGAGTCAGTGAGCCAATACAGCAGTTTGTTGCTGACCTGAGACAGTTGGCTAGTGTGTGCCGTTTTGGGCCACTGGAAGATGATATGGTGCAGGACCAATTGGCCAAACACACATGTTACGCTGGGCTACAAGCTAGGTTGCTAACAGCACCTAATGACCTAACGCTAGCTAGAGGAGTTGAGCTAGCACTCCCGCTAGAATCAGCAGAGAAGTTAGCCATAGAGCTAAATGAGCTCCAAACACAGGGGTTAGACGGACAGTTGATGCTCGCTAAAGTGGTAGACACAGAGGACGAAGAGTACACAGCAGAAGGGTATGAGGTGTATGCAGTGAGCTGAAGATCTACTCTGAGAGGCCCTGGCTGCGGGGGTTGTGGGTCCCCGACACACCGGCACGGAGCACGAGTTTGCCCAGCAAGAGGAAAACGGTGCATCAAGTGTGGGTGCCTGAACCATTTTGCCGGGGTATGCCTATCGTCAGCATCGTGGGACCTGCCAAGTGAGCCTGCCCGCCTGCCAACAACGACTGTCCACTCGGTGAATCCCAGTGCCAGTGGTTGCTCCTATTGTACGGTGGAATTGTACGGTGCAGCAGCTCAAGTAGGTTCATTTTGTCTTCTTTTAATTATTTATCTTATGCTCTTATTAAAGACAAAAATAGAATAGAAAGGAGATGTCTTTACCTTCTTAACATGTTTTGACTGTACACTGCAGCCTTTGTCAGAAGAGTCAGCTGATTGCTGCCAGGTGACAGTTATCAGCTGACTTTCGTAGGCGGGGCCAGCTCAGCAGATCTGTCAGATCCACTGAGCCGGCCCCGCCTTCCGCCGTCGGATGGTCTCAGATGGCTGCAGTGTACAGTCGAAACATGTTAAGAAGGTAAAGACATCTCCTTTCTATTCTATTTTTTGTCTTTAATAAGAACATAAGATAAATAATTAAAAGAAGACAAAATGAACCTACTTGAGCTATTACGTGGAAGTTATAGACAAAATTGAATCGGTGAATTCAAAAAGGGCCCAAGTCCCCATTGAAAAAGTGTGGACTTGGACCCTTTTTGAATTCACCGATTCAGTTGCATTAAAAACTTCCGCCGGCTGGAGAAATTGGAAAAAACACGAGCACGCTTCAGAAACCACCTGAGATTTAACCTCCGTTGCAGAGATGAGGATGTCACACCAGCAAGCCTCAATATAAAAAATCCAATTCCAGCCAAAAACGCAGAGAAAATTATCAATAAGCACGGAAAGACCTGATCAAAGAACGGATAAGAATGACGGCAAATAAAGTGGACAGAATCAAAAACCAGATCAAAGAGAAAATGGACATTTTCAAGAAACACTACCCGACCGACCAGGAAATGCAGGAGCAGATAGAAGCACAATTAAAACACGCACACGAACAAGAATTCATTATAACGAAAAATCGCCAAATAAAAAAGCTAAAAAAATTTACAGAAAGGAAGAACAGACGAACACAAACACACATGGAAACGAACGCTAAGTGGGTCAAAAACTTGTCAAAACGCACACTCACGGACACGGAGAAAACGGTGCTGAGCAGAGGACTGAATTTGGCCATCACACCAGGCAAAATACCCCACAAAGAATTCATCCTCGCAACAGAACTAGCATGTGAAAAAATCCAGGACCAAGGGGAAAAAGCAGCACTCCGGAACGCAGTCGCAGGAATCCTCAAAACGGCCAAATTACCACAAAGCAACGTTACAAAGGAAGAAGAAAAAGCATTAAACTCACTCAAGACAGATAAAACGATCACAATCCTCCCATCAGATAAAGGCAGAACGACAGTAATATTGGACACGGAAACATATGAAGAACAGATGGAAACCATGTTGGCAGATGAAAGCACATACAAAATCATAAAAACAAACCCCACAGAAGAAAAGAAAAAAATGCTAAAAGCCCTTCTCAAACCCCTATTAGAAAGAAAAAAAATCACAAAGGACGCATATGATCGATCACCTGATACCCACAGCCAGCATCACCCCCCGGATCTATGGAACCCCCAAAAATACATAAAAAGGATATCCCACTGCGGCCAATAACAGACAGTATTGGATCAGTCATGTACAATTTATCAAAAGCCCTGGTTGAAATCATCAAACCCCTCCTTGGACTATCAGATTTCCACTGCAAAAACTCAAAAGAGCTGGCACAAGAACTCAAAAAATATGAAAATAGAATCAGACGAGATCCTCATTTCACGTGATGTCATTTCATTATTCACAAAGACACATGTTGATGTCACACTACATACAGTGTAGTGCAAGAACGCCTCAATAATGACAGTACCCTGAAAAGACGCACCAATCTCACAGTTCACGACATACCCGAACTATTACAATTTGTTGCAAAATCACCTATTTTCAATACAGAGAAAAAATTTACAGACAAAATGAAGGATTTGCAATGGGAGACCCACTATCAGCCATTATGAGCTGCTTTTTCATGGAGGATATGGAAAACAAAGCCATCAACACAGCACCTACACAATGCAAACCCACCCTTTGGAAGAGATACGTGGATGACATTCTGGAAAAAATAAGGAAAGAACACATACAAGAACTCACTGACCATCTGAACAGCACGGACAGCACTGGGAATATAAAATTCACACACGAAGAGGAGGAAAATGGCACCATAGCCTTTCTGGACATGAAAATCCACCACAACGATGACGGCAGCATAAAAATCACAGTCTACAGGAAACCAACCCACACAGATCAATACCTACTATGGACATCAGAACACCCCACTGCACACAAGCTATCCGTCGTCAGGACGTTATATGAACGGGCCACCATCATCACAGACCAAGAAGACAGACAGGAGGAGGAAACCACATAAAACATGCACTTATACGCTGCCAATATCCAGAATGGGCCATAAACAAAGGGAAACAGCAAGTCAAAAACAAAGAAAACAAACAGGAAATAAGACACAGAACAAAAGCCGAAATCAAAAACAAGGACACAATAACTATACCATACATATGAGGAATCACGGAACCAATTCAAAGGATCATGAAAAAATACAAAATAAACACAGCAGTCAAACCACACAAAAAATTAAGACAGTTATTAGTACACCCCAAGGACAGAATAGAACAAGACAAAAAATGCAATGTAATATATGAAATATCATGCAGATCATGCAACAAAACCTACATTGGAGAAACCGGAAGATCATTCACCACAAGAAAAAAAGAACACCAGAAGGAATGTGAGAAGGAAACACAAGGACGACTCACAAGATCACAAAAAGAAAAGGCAGAACAAGAAACATTAAAATCATCTATATCAGATCACTGCAAAAAAAATAATCACATCATGGACTGGGACAACGCAAAAATTATTGGATCAGAGAGCAACAGACACAAACGCTGGATCAAGGAGGCCATAGAAATCAGGAAGCAGGGAAAAGACACCATGAACCAAGATGAGGGGGCCTTTATGCTTTCCCACACCTGGGATCACATTCTCCAGAGACCATCTGACGGCGGAAAGCAGGGCTGGCTCGGTGGATCTGACAGATCTGCTGAGCTGTCCCCGCCTATGAAAGTCAGCTGATAAATGTCACCTGGCAGCAATCAGCTGACTCTTCTGATGAAGGCTGTAGTGTACAGTCGAAACATATTAAGAAGGTAAAGACATCTCCTTTCTATTCTATTTTTGTCTTTAATAAGAACATAAGATAAAAAAAAAAATGTACGGTGTAGCTTTATCACTCATGCTCGACACAGCAGCGGTGTGGTTGATGGTAAACTGGGCCACGGTGAAAAAGTTTTTCCCCAACCACAAAATCAAGGACAGCCCAAGGCCGCTATATGGATATGGTGGTCACAGACTGTGCAATGTCGCAACAGTAGAAATGACTGTTTACTGTAAACCCAAAATTGTGTATGACTTCGCGTTTCAAGTGACAGCACGTGGTGACAACATTATGGGATGTGACCTTTTCTACAGACTGGGTTTCACCATTGGGGACAGCGCTGGGTTCGAATAGTGTGGACGCTGGAGCTCGCCGGACCTGGATGGCGATGTTGTGGTGTGGGATGAGGTAGTATAGACCAGCACCAACAATGTTCCATCCACCCTCAGGAGGCGTGGGAGGCCGTGCCCATCGAGTACAACACCAACGAGGTAATTAAGAATGGTACCGACACCAAAGCATCCACTCTGCGCTCTGAGGAGGAGAGCTGCTTGGAGGGGGAGCATGAGCATGCTGAGAGCCCCGAGGCGCAACTGCGGCAGCCGGGCACAGACACAATGCACGACACGACACTGCAGAGCACTTCAGCCGGCAAAGAGGAGGAAGCAGTCTGCTCTCGTCCCCTCGCTCAACAGGCTATGGAGGTTGCGACTGAGCCGACAGGTGGAAAGTCCACTTCAACGAGCGACACCAGAGAGGCACTGTGAGAGGGATCACCAGAGAGGGATCGTGGCGAGGCTGAGGACAACATGCTTGTGGATGACGGATGATTCAGTTCAGCACATGAACAGACTACGGTGTGTCCGGGTGGCGGCTCCAGATGGCGAGGTTCCATGGGAGTCAGCTACCGCAGTATCGGACTCAGGCAGCAGCGTCATCAAGATTGGCCCCGGGGGTCCGACAGCTCTATAGAGGCAGCCGCCATGAGCGTGTTCAAAGCTCCAGGGAGGAGGCCACCATGGGGCTGCCTCAGAATTCCTCGGGCAGAGCTGTTCCTCCCATGGAAGACTGTTAAGAAGAAAAAAGTTAAAGACTTTTTAGGCAGGAGCGTGGCCAGACTAACTAAAAGTGTCAGAATATTCCACTTGGGAGTGCTGGGTTCCATGGTAGTCCACCCATGGGCCCTAGTTTTAGGCTGTTATGTGTGTTGTTCTTAGTACTATTTTAGTTTGTGTGTTTTAGGGGGTTCTGTTTTACCAAACTGGGGAGGGTTTTAATACATTGTGTTTTGTATTTTGTAAAAGGGGGGGTAGAATGTTATATGTGGGTTTGGCCCCTGGGGCTTGCCGTAGCCAGCGTTCGGCATCAGACGGGATGACGTCAGGTGGGCTGCGGTCACTGTATATATTTGCCTGTTCCTGTAATAAAGTGCAGTTCATTGTTTGGCATAAGATGGCTCACAGCTCACTCATTTCATACATAACAAAGATATTGATGAAAATTTTGAAACAAATAAATGCCTCAGATTTCCGTACCTGTTGCCTGCAGCTTTTAAAATACACATTAATAGAATGTACTGGCCAGTCAGATTTGAGCCGTATCTGTAACAAAAATTCTGTTGGTATGGTTCCATAGCCGTAGGCACTGCCTTAGTAATTTATGACCTTGAAGGTCAAGCTGATCCATCAGTGACCCCGGCTACATGGCCACAATAATCCGATAACTAGGAATAATCAGATAATCGGATTTGGCATGTTTACATGCACTGAATAAAAGGATTATTGGACAATAATCCATTAGCCCCCATTGTGGGACTAATAAAGGCTTATCTTAGACAATGTGTGTCAATGTAATTTCACTTTATGTAACACAATAATTGCCTTTTATCTGATTATTGTTTTGACATGACTGCTTTAATAATCAGATAACTCCAGAAATCCAATTATAAATGGTTTATTGCCGTGCATGTAAACATGGCCAATTTGCATATCATACTCCCACAAATAAGTGG
Organism: Pholidichthys leucotaenia; assembly: GCA_020510985.1. Classification (NCBI taxonomy): domain Eukaryota; kingdom Metazoa; phylum Chordata; class Actinopteri; order Cichliformes; family Pholidichthyidae; genus Pholidichthys; species Pholidichthys leucotaenia. Next base: position 123,696,742 of record CM035841.1, read on the forward strand.
GAGGGCCCCAAAAATTGCTTTAGCCCAGAGGTCCACAACCTTCTTAATCCGGCCCTGGAGACATGGCTGAGATGGTTTGGACATGTGCAGAGGAGGGATAGTGGAGATACTGGGCAAAGGACGTTGAAGATGGAGCTGCCAGGCAGGAGGAAAAGAGGAAGACCACAGAGAAGATTCTTGGATGTAGTGAAGGAGGACATGGAGAGGGTTGGTGTTACAGAGGAAGATGCAGGGATAGGGTGAGATGGAGGCAGATGATCCGCTGTGGCGACCCCTAAAGGGAGTAGCCAAAAGAAGAAGAAGACTATTCAATAAAGATAAATAAAACTAACGGCTGCTGTTAATTGTGACAACCGTGTGAAACAGGTTGCGACGTCATTGTGGCGCATGCGTGCCTCGACTCAAGATGGCAGCGGTACCAGCAGCACTTTTGAGGCGTGGGCAGAGAAATAGTCTAAAACAGTTGAAAAGACTTTTGTCTGTCACCAGTAAATGAGGAATATTTGTAAGAGGACAACTGATCTGACCCTGAGAAGGTTCTGGTTTCGTTTCTGCATTCTAAAGACTTTTCTTTGTCACCGCTGCTGCCCCCAGATGAAAATCCACAGAATAGGTATGTTGGACTAGAATGTTCTGAATGAGGCTTTAGGAAATTATGCATCACTTTATAAATCACTGGATTGAAATTACACTTGTATACAGTGCATCCGGAAAGTATTCACAGTGCTTCTTCACTTTTTCCACATTTTTTTATGTTACAGCCTTGTTCCAAAAGGGATTAAATTCATTTTCCCCTTAAAATTCTACACACAATACCCCATAATGACATTGTGGAAAAAAATTGAGATTTTTGCAAATTTATTAAAAATAAAAACTAAAATCACATGTACATAAGCATTCACAGCCGTTGCCATGAAGCTCAAAATTGAGCTCAGGTGCACCCAGCTTCCACTGATCATCCTTGAGATGTTTCTACAGCTTAATTGGAGTCCACCTGTGGTAAATTCAGTTGATTGGACATGATTTGGAAAGACACACACCTGTCTATATAAGGCCCCACAGTTGACAGTGCATGTCAGAGCACAAACCAAGCATGAAGTCAAAGGAATTGTCTGTAGACCTCCGAGACAGGTTTGTCTCGAGGCACAAATCTGGAGAAGGGTACAGAAGAATTTCTGCTGCTTTGAAGGTCCCAATGAGCACAGTGGCCTCCATCATCCATAAATGAAAGAAGTTCGGAACCACCAGGACTCTTCCTAGAGCTAGTGATGGCAGAAATGGAACGATCGAGAGATCGAATCATTTGGAACAATTGATTCAGAAAAAGAATTGATGTTTTGGAACATTTGAAACATCTCCCCACAGCGACATCTGGTGGCCAAATGTTATAATACTACACTGAACCAGTCAAGTGTTTTCGGGTCTTTATCTCAACGTTTCGTGTTTTGTTTGGGTTTCTAGTATTATTTGTCTGAAAATATATATTTTTTCAATTAGTATTTGTAGGGGGTGCTTGTTTACAAAATAGACATCAGTCCCTGTTTTTAGGGGGTGCTTGTGTACATTCAGTTCTTTTTGCCTTCCTGTCAAGGAACAACAAAAAGACTGAGTTAGGAGGAATGCTGCCATGCAACTTCATATATTGTAAATATATGTAAAATGTATAACTATATGTAAATGTACAACAATATGGCTTCTTTTAGTGATCAAATGCCTAATTATATTTATTGTAAATAATAATAAAGGTGTATAAATAATAAATGTATACTTGTATGTGTATTAAAAGAACATGAATACATACCATAAACATTACGCTGGTGTGGTAGACTGCAAGTCTAATTTAAAACATTACTGGCACATGCCTCTAGGGGGAACTACCTGTATTGTTCAGCACTGCTACTAAGGGGACACATTAGAACAAGAGTGTGAAAACCCCGCGCAGAATCCATGTTCAGTCATATTATGTGTGTTGCAGAATAAACGGCAGAGTTAGCCAAAGAAATAACTCAAGTGTGATCATTGCTACACGGTAGGATATCACACAATTGGCGACGAGGATTAAAAGAAAAAAATTAGCGGCGAGAAACAGAGAACATTGCAAGTGTGGCGAACTCAAGTGACTCCAGTAGTTCGAGTGCAAGTTCAGAGGAGGAAAAACGAGGTTTCCCCACCACGACGAGCAATGGCGGCTGTAATCGGAACGGTAACCCCTTTTGATAACTCGACTCAGTCATGGGAAGAATATAGTGAAATGTTGGACTTTTTCTTCCAAGCTAATGACATTGAGGAGCCAGACAAAAGGAAGGCTGTACTGTTGAGTGGAGTTGGTGCAACTACTTACAGCTTGTTGAGAAATTTAATAAGCCCTGCATTACCGAAAGATAAAACGTACGACCAGCTTACTGCTGAGCTTCAGAAGCACTTCAGCCCCAAACCGAGTGAAATAGTGCAACGATTCAAATTTAATTCACGCATAAGGAGGAACACTGAGTCCATAGCAGAGTATGTGGCAGAATTGAGGAAATTAGCACTGCACTGTGATTACAAAGACTCATTGGAAGAAATGTTAAGAGACAGACTTGTGTGTGGAGTGAATGATGACCGAATGCAACGGCGACTTTTATTTGAAACAAAACTCACTTTTGTGAAGGCTTTGGAATTATGCCAAGCGATGGAAACAGCATCTAAAGATGTGAGAGAGATGCAAGGGAAGCTAACAGAGGACACAGCAACGCATGTTCGTGTGCCTAAGACCCAAGTAGGTGTCCACAAAGTGTCGACTGACAAAACTCAGCACAAATTCCCCAGTTGTAATCGCTGCAAAGGCCAGCACAATGCCGCCGAGTGCAAATTTGCCACTGAGCTGTGTCATAATTGTGGCAAGCGAGGGCACATTAAGAAAGCATGTAGAATAAAGGTGGACAGCGCACAGGTGCTGAAAGCGACAGTTAATGGGCAAAAGTATGAAAACAAGGGCCCAGGAAAGGAACAGCAAGCGAATCAACTGAGAGGGGAGGGAGAAAGTGATACAGAAGACATGGGTTTTCACACAATTTACAACACGTCAGAGGAGCTGACCAAGGTAGCGCCCATCACGCGTACCATGAATGTTAATGGAATGAAAGTAACATTTGAAGTTGATACAGGCTGTGGAGTAACCATATTAAGTAAACAGCAATATACACAACTGTGGAAGAAAACAGACACAGCAGAATTAAATCCCTGTTCATTAAAATTAAAAACATACACAGGAGAGAAGCTAGACGTGCTAGGCATGGCACAAGTGAAGGTGCAACACGAAAACAAAGAAAAGGACTTACCTGTAGTAGTAGTTGGGAGCGAAGGACCAAATCTACTAGGGCGAAGTTGGCTACAAGAACTGGCCATGATTGATCAGTTGGTGAATAAAGTGGAATCTCAGCCCAAATTGCAGCTGGAGGAGATCCTCGAAAGACACGCTGAGGTGTTCAAAGAAGGCTTAGGACAGCTAAAAGGTGTCACTGCAAAGATTAATGTGGACAAGGAGGCCCAACCACGATTCTGCAAACCCCGACCGGTGCCCTATGCAGTCAAGCCACGGGTCGAAAGCGAGCTACAGAGGCTGCTGGATGACAAGATCATTGAGCCAGTGCAGGTTGCAGAATGGGCGGCGCCCATAGTCCCAGTGAGAAAGCCGGATGGCTCCATTAGAATATGTGGAGATTACAAACTCACTGTCAATCGAGCATCACGGGTGGATCAGTATCCAATTCCTAAAGTGGAGGACCTCTTCGCACAGCTGAACGGCGGCCGACACTTCACGAAATTAGACATGAGTCACGCCTACCAACAAGTAGTCCTGGAAGAAGAATCAAGAAAGTATGTAACCATCAATACACACAAAGGCTTATATACCTACACACGCTTACCATTTGGAGTAGCTTCCAGTCCTGCTATATTCCAGAGAACTATGGAGGGCATCCTAGGTGGAATTCCGAATGTTGCCATTTATTTGGATGACATCCTTTGTACAGGACCAAATGAACAAGAACATCTGAAAACGCTGGAGGAAGTGCTTCAACGGTTGGAGAAAAGCGGTCTGAGGTTGAAAAGAAGCAAGTGTGAGTTCATGGGAAAAGAGGTGGTGTTCCTAGGCCACAAGATCAACGCCAGTGGTCTACACCCTCTAACAGACAAAGTGGAAGCCATTGCGGAGGCGCCTGAGCCACAAAATGTTACTGAGTTAAAAGCCTACCTGGGCTTGTTGAACTATTACCATAGGTTCCTCCCAAAGCTCTCCACGCTGCTGGCACCACTACATACCTTACTTAAGAAGGAAGAAAAATGGTCATGGGGGGTCAAGCAGCAGGAGGCGCTTGTGAAGTCATGTGCGGCATGCCAGGAGAACAGGAACAGTCCTCCAGCAGCCCCACTACATCCCTGGGAAGTTCCAGATAAACCATGGAGAAGAATTCACATTGACTACGCAGGTCCATGGATGGGAAGAATGTTCCTGATCATGGTTGACGCATACTCAAAGTGGATCGATGCATATTCTGTGAGTAGCTCTACTTCTACTGTTACCATTGAATGTCTTAGAAAGAGTTTCAGCCAACATGGGCTACCTGAAATCATAGTATCAGATAACGGTACATGTTTTACGAGTGAACAGTTCCAAGAGTTTTCTGAAAAGAATGGCATACGTCACATCACGACTGCGCCATACCATCCTTCTTCTAACGGCTTAGCCGAGAGGGCCGTGCAGACGTTCAAGTCACTCATGAAAAAGATGACAGGAGACTCTATTGAAACCCGAATGTCGAGAGCTCTGTTCAGCTATCGAATAACACCCCAATCTACAACTGGCAAGTCACCAGCTGAGCTGTTGTGTGGAAGGAAGTTGAGGTCAACATTTGACTTAATACATCCAGACTTCAGAAACAAAGTGCATGATAAACAAGAGAAACAAAAAGGTTATCATGACATGCATGCTAGAGAGAGAATACTGAGAGAAGGAGACGTGGTCTACACCCGCAACTTTGGCTCAGGACCAGCCTGGGTACCAGGAGAAATAACAGAAAAGACAGGCCCTGTGTCATTCAAGGTGACATTAGGTCATGGACAAGTGGTGAGGCGACACATTGACCAAGTTCGTGGTAGGAGCTCCATTCCCCTGCCGAGGGCACCAGAGGTGTTGTCTGACACCCATCCTGAGGAGAGCATCAACGAACCACCACTTCAGGTGAAACCTGAGGTAACCGTCTCTGCAGATTCTACGGGCAGCACTGCGGCAGCCGAAACAGTGGAGCAGTCTGAGTCTTCACCTGCAGTTGGCTCACCCGCCGTGAGAAGATCTCAGCGAGCTAGGAAAGCTCCAGACTACTTGAAGGACTATACTTAGTCAGTAGTGAGTTCCCCAGCCACAGGACAAGAATGCGTCCTGGAACCTCACTGGGATGCGGTAGTCAAACCAAATCCCCAGTTAGACTGTTATGTGTGTTATACATAAAAAAAAAAAAAAAAAAAAAAAAGAGAAAGAAATTATGTGTATGGCACATGTGTTTAAGAAGTTAAAAGTAACTGTGATTGTTTAGGGTTAAATGGGAGTTCCAGGATGTCTAGCATAATTGGCTAGTGTAATTAAAAGTAGTTTAATCTAGAGGGGAGGGATGTGGTAGACTGCAAGTCTAATTTAAAACATTACTGGCACATGCCTCTAGGGGGAACTACCTGTATTGTTCAGCACTACTATTAAGGGGACACATTAGAACAAGAGTGTGAAAACCCCGCGCAGAATCCATGTTCAGTCATATTATGTGTGTTGCAGAATAAACGGCAGAGTTAGCCAAAGAAATAACTCAAGTGTGATCATTGCTACACGGTAGGATATCACAGCTGGCCATGGCTTGATTCAGCACTCGGTTGTGTTGTGCTAGGAATGCAGGCGTCAGCATGTTTTGTCCGTAGGCGTCTCCACCTACTTGTTGTATTGTTACAAAATGCAAGATGTTGCATACAGTGCATACATTTAACTTTTTTCCCCTCAAGAAGGTCATAGTGATCCCAAACAGCTGACCTGGGACGCTTTCTACCCCCATCCATTTCCAAATAATGTAAATCCAAAAGCAGCTCAGTCCAAGACACTCAGTGAGGCAAGACTTCACAAACAAACTGCACTTCAGAGGAGCTTTGAAATGTTTCAGGCATGTGGGCTGATGAACCAGCAGCCAGTCGGGCAAGGACACGAGAAATTAGTATTTTACATATAAAGTATTTATATAATGCATAAATTGTGCATAGAATAGGCAATTTAATATTGTGTAATGGCAGCATTTTATTATTCCATTTGAGAAACGGGATAACACAATCACTGCATAAAACAACGGTGAAGTTTGAAAACAGTTGGCGACGTAATGGAACGCAAAATGGAACAGTCACGTGACATCCTCTTTCTGATACAGACCTCGGAACAATGATTTTTATTTATTTATTTCGGATAGCTTAAAAGTAAAGATTAAAAAGAAACAGAATAATATAACAAAGGGGAAAAAATCCAACAAGGTCAAATTAAACAATAACTCCTCTGATTATACAGTTCAACATAAGTTATCAGAAACGGGTGATGGCTGAAGCTGCAGCTTATATTGCAATTCAATTGCTTATATTGATTCAATTCAGAAGTTCCACCTAGGTTTCGGTACGCACTAAAACACTGTTTCGACTTTGCCATCGCTAGTTTTCATATAATAGGCATTTTAATTTTGTGTAATGGAGGTCAGACATCACAGATAAAACTAGAGACACTTTAAATAACTGATTAAACTCATCACCTACACTAACACTAACACTTCCGGTGTCGCAAAATAATAAACCAAAATAATAACTTAATATTTTTGTTTTGACTATAAAACAATAAGAGCAAAATTAAACACAGTTATGTCCAAAAATTTGATAATATATTTTTTTCTACCCAAGTTTAGAAAAGGACAAAACAAAAATGAGACCAAAAATTTGTTTTTTCTGATTTTATTTTGAATTGGAATTACAAATGAAGGAACCATACACGGATTTGTATTCACTTGCTGAAACAAAAACGACTGTGACGTTTCAAAACAATTGGGGGCGGAATGGAACGCGATATAGAACAGTCACGTGACACCGTCCTTCTGATACAGACCTCGGAACAGCGTTTCAAATCACAAGTTCTGCCTAGGTTCCGGTACGTTCCAAAACACTGTTTCGATTTTGCCATCACTACCTAGAGCTGGCCGGCCGTCTAAACTGAGCGATCGGGGAGAAGGGCCTTAGTCAGAGAGGTGACCAAGAACCCAACAGTCACTCTGTCAGAGCTCCAGTGTTCTTCTGTGGAGAGAGGAGAACCTTCCAGAAGGACAACCATCTCTGCAGCAATCCACTAATCAGGCCTGTTTGGTAGAGAGGCCAGACGGAAGCCACTCCTTAGTAAAAGGCGCATGGCAGCCTGCCTGGAGTTTGCCAAAAGGCACCTGAAGGACTCTGTCTCAGACCATGAGAAACAAAATTCTCTGGTCTGATGAGACAAAGATTGAACTCTTTGGCGTGAATGCCAGGCATCGTGTTTGGAGGAAACCAGGCACCACTCATAACCACGCCAATGGTGGTGGCAGCATCTTGCTGTGGGGATGTTTTTCAGCAGCAGGAACTGGGAGACTAGTCAGGATAGAGGGAAAGATGAATGCAGCAATGTACAGAGACATCCTGGATGAAAACCTGCTCTGGAGCACTCTTGACCTCAGACTGGGGCGACGGTTCATCTTTCAGCAGGACAACGACCCTAAGTACACAGCCAAGACATCAAAGGATTGGCTTCAGGACAACTCTGTGAATGTCCTTGAGTGACCCAGCCAGAGTCCAGACTTGAATCTAACTGAACATCTCTGGAGAGATCTGAAAATGGCTGTGCACCGACGCTTCCCATCCAACCTGATGGAGCTTGAGAGGTGCTGCAAAAAAGGAATGGGCCAAACTGCCCAAAGATGGGTGTGCCAAGCTTGTGGCCTCATATTCAAAAAGATTTGAGGCTGTAATTGCTGCCAAAGGTGCATCAGCAAAGTATTGAGCAAAGGCTTTGAATACTTATGTAGATGTGATTTCTTAGTTTTTTATTTTTAATAAATTTGCAAAAATCTAAAAAAAACCTCCCTATTTTTCATGTTGTTTTTATGGGGTATTATGTGTAGAATTTTGAGGGAAAAATTAATTTAATCCATTTTGGAGTAAGACTGTAACATGACAAAATGTGAAGCGCTGGGAATACTTTCCAGATGCACTGTATGTACAGATTGGATCCTGGGGTCCACTTGGGGTGCTCACTTGAGGCGCTTTTCCACTAGCCCCGATTAGAAAACCCAACTCGACTCACTTCGGTTCGGTTCTGCCTCGGTTGCTTTTCAACATTACTGCTGGCACACCTGCTGTGGGTGGGATTTCTTGAACAGCAGGCGGCGCCACACTCTCGTGACGTGAAACACGCGGCCGAATCCTCCACAACAAAGTAAATGGCTGATGACGAGGAGAGAAGGAAGGAGGAAGGAGAGAGGAATGACTGTGACATGAAACTGGTTAAATCTATGGTGCTGACTTGTTGTGCTCTGCACAATCTGTGTGAGAGTCATGGAGAGACGTTTGACACTACATTGGATGATGCAGTAGATGAACCAGTGGTGGCAGCGGCCCAGGGAGCAGAGGAGCAGGGTGCCGATATACGAGATGCTGTGATGCAGTACTTGTCTAGCAATAGGTAGAAATGTAATTTCGCCCACATTTATGTGCATACATATTTCAAAAATGTTTTTTGTAAATAAAATGTTGTGCATGGTCCATCTACCTGTCCTCTGTTGTTCATAACGCTTATCTGTTAAGAAGGTGCGAAGCCATCAGCCTAATGATGAGTCCACACTTCTCACTGTTGTGATAATTGCTCACGCTGAGCGCTCTGACAGCCCCGCTGTGGGGGTCACACACACGACGTGTTCCTCCACACTCTCAATCATTTTTTTTTTTCATATATTTTTCATTTTGGCATACAGAAATGGCAATACGCCCGTATTTGCTAAAATTGCATTTTCCCCGTATTAAAATACGGCGAAACTGTATCACTTGACAGGTATGTAATTACATGCAGAAACACCGCACAGGCCATCTTCACAAAAATCCAGCTCGACAAGCCACTTTTGCTTAGGTGGAAATGCAAATTGAACTATAAATCATGTGCTGATACATGTCATATTCCCATGTAAAGGTCTCCCACTTTTACTTACAAATTGATTTTTAATTTTTGGGAAAAGGGAATATAAATTTTGCACAACTTGTTGGTAACAACAGTTGTGTGCAACAAAAACACAGTTGTGTCTACTGTTATTAGTGCCAAATTTTTGCTAGATTCCTTCTTAATTTATTAAATTTTGACTGGTGATGCAACATTCAACTTACATGTACTTACCTTTATCAGTGTCTACTGTACAAGTTAAAGCACACCTGTACAACTGCTTATAACATAAAAAATGTACCCGTTCAAGAGAAATGGATTCAGCATTGCAAATTTGTTTAAAATAAAAAAAAAAAAAACCTACCAAGATATTACGTTTTGTTGTGTTGTTAAAAATTAAATTACCATTAGAAGGCTATACACCTGACCTGATGAACAGCAGCATATGGAGTGAACAGAGAATGGAATGTGTATGTAATTATTGGCTTTTCTCATATGGTGTCATAACAGATAAACCAGACTTATGATGCAAACAATACAATTTTATTCCAGAAGCAAAATTTACAAACAAAAAACAGACTGGGCGTGGGGAGACATGGCTAGACACGCCGACTGCTAAATGCGTCCACAAGCCTGCCAAATAGGGTCAGGAAATCTCTGTTGAATGATGACATCTCTGTGAGCTCTTCCCTTCGTAACGCAGTGTCCTGCTCCAGGGCTTCACGTGCATCTGCCCGCACATCTGTGGCCACCTGTCGCAAATGCTGCATGTACTCCTGATGGTGTTCTTGCCGCTGGTCATGTTGCCGTTCCAAGAGCCGCATCTCTTCGTCATGCATGTTGACCATCGCTCATGTAAGGTCAGCGATGGAGTTGTCCATTTTCCTCTTGCCTAGATGGAAAGACAGAAAGGCATGGTCGTTAAAGCTGGATCACTACATATATTATGGAATTACACAGGTGAAAGTCTGTGGTGGAATGTTACTATTATATTATGCTTCATTGCTGTATATAAGCTGAACTGTCATGTTGCTGCCCCTCAGTAGAGCAGATTTTGCAACACGCAGGGTGCTGTCTTCAGCTGCAGCCCCCCTGCAAAACTAAAAAGGATTAAGATTAAGAATATGGATGGATGGATGGGTAATGTTTAAACTAGTTGCTTGTAGTGTGGCCGCAGAAATCTGAATGGGTTAATACAGTCAGCTGACGCGAAGCATTTCAATGAAGCATGTTGATTTCAACGGCAGTTCATGAGCTTTATTTGTTTTTCTAAAACAGGAGTTACAACAGCACTTCAATCACCACACCTAAAAATGGGACCGGGTTGTGGAACACCGATAAGTGAAGACCAAAGAATAACCTTTTTGTACATTTAAAAAGACATTTTCAATTAATTAATATGCAGCTACAGGAAATTGCGTTAATCAATTTGGTACATAACTTGTTAGGCTCCAGCCCCCCCGCGACCTGTAAAGGATTAAGCGGTAGAAGATGGATGGATGGATGGATGGATTTTTGACCCTGGTTTCCGTTGGACCTGTTTCAACAAAAAAAAAATCGTGGTTATTGTGCCTTACCGGCACTTGAACGTGATCCAGATGGAGCTGGTGATGTGGCTGACATGGGAGTCGATCCAGCTGGCGCTCCGGCAGACGCAGACGCAGAGGCAGAGGCAGGAGAGTCCGGTGTGTCCATGTCCACTGAGGTGGACCCCTGTGATATGAACTGCGATTCTAGAAAGAAAATGCACGCAATTTAAAACTTAACACCAAAGTGCAACATGTACACAACACTCAAGTTTTTAACCGGAATACAATAAGCGTAATTCAGCGTTTTGTTCGCGCTAATACTTAACACAAAGCAAGCGTGAATCTGCAGTTGGCTGCAAAACAATAGGCAAGCCTCAGTAACAACCATTACCCACAATCTAACAACCTTCCTATTTCTTAAAAACAGTGAGCTTGGCACAGAAAGGATAAATTGGCGAAAAGATGCGCAATATCAAAACAACACTCACCATCCACGGTTTCCAAGGCCATGGCCGTGTCGAGGGCCTATGTCCATAGATCGCGTCCATCTCAGCAAACCACTTCCACTCCTTCCGATCCGCTGCACTTCAAGCATTGTGGTCCTTCACTGCTCGGTAATCGCTTTTCAGCTTTTTCGGCTTCTCCCGACACTGTTTGGCAGTACGGATGTGCCCTTGGGAACCCATCTGCTCGGACACCTGCTGGTATATATTTTCATTTCGAGTAGATCCGTCCAACTCGCGCTGGATGCGATCGTCGGCTAATATAGAAAGAAAATTGTACACCTCCTAATATATAATATTAGGAGTATATTATTCTATAAGTATATTATACAGTATATTAATATAATATACTGTATTAAAGGGGCGCACTGTGTTCACTGGCTGAACAACTACAAATGGCGGTCGTGGAGTAGATTCAGCAGAAAAAGTCGCTTTCGTGACGTTACGACCTGACCAATCAGCGGCGACCAGTCTCTTAGTCATATCACAGCCATACTCAGCCCTATTCACCTCGGTTAGACCCTGCCCTGGATCAGGTACTAAAAAAGCACCTGCTAACTGGTGCTGGGGCTAATGGAAAATGCTCAAACGCGGGCTGAGTGGTGCGGTGTAGGGCTAAGTGAGGCTAGTGGAAAAGGCCCTTTGGTCAGGGGTCCACTTGACCTGTATCCATTACAACCAGTCTTATTTACACGGTCCAGATGAAAAACCTTCACACCACGCTGTAAACATGTCTAAAAAAAAATAGAAATTAGAAGAAAAAAAAAAAATGACACGACCACCAGCTCCATTATGGTCACGCTAGCAGCTAGGCTAGCAGAACACAGGGTATCTCTGCTGACTACAGTCTGTAAGTTTAACGGGACAGTTTCCAGATTCCAAGTGAAGCTGTACAATATTCTCATCAGGGAGCATCGGCTACAAATTGAGACACACACGGCCTAACTGTAAATTTAAAAAAAAAAAAAAAAAAAAGTAGGTTTTTTCATCCTAAATATTTTTCATTGTTCACCTATGGGATAGAGGTCAAGTGGACCCCGGGATCCAATCTGTACATGTACAAGTACATTGTCAATCCAGTGATTTGTAAACGCAAAGGAGAACAACAAGAATTTGTGTAAAACTGTTGGAAAGACTTTTCCCGGTCACCAAGAAGTGTAAAAAATATATACAGTATATATGTAAGATGACAACTAAGCTGTCAAGGAGAAGGTTTTGGCCGTTTCTGCTTTCAAAACACTTTTCTTGTCCACCACTGTGGCTCGTCACCGCTGGCTACCCCCAGATGATAATCCAGAGAATAGCTATGTGCAGGGTGCACTGTTGCCATCTTCTCAGTGAGGAAATTATATATATATATATAATATTGGCTGTCCTAAAAGTCGCTAGAAGTTGCTAAATGACGTCATCGCCTAATTTGCTTAATTGGTCATTTGCATGTAATTGTAATGAGTGCTGTAAGACAGAAGAATAATGTTGTGGGAGAGACAAAAACTGAGTAAAAAAACACCCTAAATATGTTTAGAACTACAAATTAACTTTCTTCTGTTGATTTCTGGTTTGTTTGTTTTAATTTGGCATTTAAATAGGCCATCACTTCTGTGTCATCTCCAATAAATGGTTTCAACCAGCCTTTGAATTCAGGGTTTGATTCCCACTCCTTTCTGTATTTTTGAGCGTCCAGTTTAGACTGCGACACGATGCGGTAGCTGCTAGATGTTTAGCTTATGTCACAGAGAGAGAGAGAGACACACACATTGGACAAAGTGAGTATGTGACTGAGGCTGTTAGTCAAATGCAGTGATTTATTAGTATGACACTGACAGTGAAGAAACATTTACATCGATTGGTGGGGGTGGTGGTTGTGCACGCGCAATTCATTTGCAGTCTGGACGTGAGCAGCATCAGCGTAGGTCTCCTCTTTGACTGCAACTAACTGCTGCACGAGGCTACTGTGAGACTGACTGCTTGTGAGTGCTTTGGGATGGAGGGAAGCTCACGGTGGCACCCGCTGGCTGTTGAGGATAGTAACTGCAGAGCAATAGTGCTTTCACGTCAGCAGAACTTGACATCAACTTTTTTGCTCACCGGCCACTGTGGCTAGTGATTTTCCAAAGTTACTAGCCACTCAGCCTTTTCACTAACCACAATTATGTAGTTGGAAAATTATGTTTAATATGATCAAATTTGATTTTTGCATGCTAAAATGCAGTTGAATTAAATGTACAACCTTTTTAAATGCAACGACCCGAAAAGGATTAAGCGAAGAAGATGGATGGATGGATGGACCCTTGCACAGTGGGGCAAAAAAGTATTTAGTCAGCCACCAATTGTGCAAGTTCTCCCACTTAAAAGATGAGAGAGGTCTCCAATTTTCATCATAGGTATATCTCAACTATGAGAGACAAAATGAGAAAAAAAAAAATCCAGAAAATCACATTGAAGGATTTTTAATGAATTAATTGGTAAATTCCTCGGTAAAATAAGTATTTGGTCAATAACAAAAGTTCATCTCAATACTTTGTTATATATCCTTTGTTGGCAATGACAGAGGTCAAACATTTTCTGTAAGTCTTCACAAGGTTTTCACACACTGTTGCTGGTATTTTGGCCCATTCCTCCATGCAGATCTCCTCTAGAGCAGTGATGTTTTGGGGCTGTCGCTGGGCAACATGGACTTTCAACTCCCTCCAAAGATTTTCTATGGGGTTGAGATCTGGAGACTGGCTAGGCCACTCCAGGACCTTGAAATGCTTCCTACGAAGCCACTCCTTCGTTGCCCGGGCAAGGTGTGTTTGGGATCATTGTCATGCAGAAAGACCCAGCCACGTTTCATCTTCAATGCCCTTGCTGATGGAAGGAGGTTTTCACTCAAAATCTCACGATACATGGCCCCATTCATTCTTTCCTTTACACGGATCAGTCGTCCTGGTCCCTTTGCAGAAAAACAGCCCCAAAGCATGATGTTTCCACCCCCATGCTTCACAGTAGGTATGGTGTTCTTTCTCCTCCAAACACAAGTTGAGTTTTTACAATAAAGTTCTATTTTGGTTTCATCTGACCATATAACATTCTCCCAGTCCTCTTCTGGATCATCCAAATGCTCTCTAGCAAACTTCAGACGGGCCTGGACATGTACTGGCTTAAGCAGGGGGACACGTCTGGCACTACAGGATTTGAGTCCCTGGCGGCGTAGTGTGTTACTGATGGTAGCCTTTGTTACTTTGGTCCCAGCTCTCTGCAGGTCATTCACTAGGCCCCCCTGTGTGGTTCTGGGATTTTTGCTCACCGTTCTCGTGATCATTTTGACCCCACGGGTTGAGCTCTTGCGTGGAGCCCCAGATCGAGGGAGATTATCAGTGGTCTTGTATGTCTTCCATTTTCTAATAATTGCTCCCACAGTTGATTTCTTCACACCAAGCTGCTTACCTATTGCAGATTCAGTCTTCCCAGCCTGGTGCAGGTCTACAATTTTGTTTCTGGTGTCCTTTGACAGCTCTTTGGTCTTGGCCATAGTGGAGTTTGGAGTCTGACTTTTGAGGTTGTGGACAGGTGTCTTTTATACTGATAATGAGTTCAAACAGGTGCCATTAATACAGGTAACAAGCAGAGGACAGAGGAGCCTCTTAAAGAAGTTGTTACAGGTCTGTGAGAGCCAGAAATCTTTCTTGTTTGTAGGTGACCAAATATTTATTTTACCAAGGAATTTACCAATTAATTCATTAAAACTCCTTCAATGTGATTTTCTGGATTTTTTTTTTCTCATTTTGTCTCTCATAGTTGAAGTATACCTATGATGAAAATTGGAGACCTCTCTCATCTTTTAAGTGGGAGAACTTGCACAATTGGTGGCTGACTAAATACTTTTTTGCCCCACTGTGCATACATAAAAATACCAAGAGAAACACTAAGTAGTTATTAACAGCAGTAAATACTGTTAAAACAGTTGAGAAAAATATTTGTTGTTTGAGAGTGAAGTACAGGTAGATTTGGGGTCCGTCGCAATTCTAATTTCTACCCATTCCCCTTCGCCTACCCCTTGGCCCTTGAAATCAAGGCCCCTTGTTCTCATCAGAAAAAAGAAAACTGATGAGAAAAAAGTCTCATCTTACAGAGAAAAATGTCTCAAATTTACACAAACTATTCTAATCAGTAGAAAGTCAGAAATTTACTAGAAGTAAAGCTGTAAATTCACAGAGAAAAGTTTGGACCCCCTGATGGGCCGTTTTTGGCCCACTAGCCATATCTTTGACACCCCTGGACCAACCCATTAAAAATACATATTTAGAGGATTTACTTCCATGAAATAGTTGCAGATCACAACAGCATGTAAATGAATAAGATAAAATAAAATAGAAAGCAAAGATAAATGAAAGTTCACCTTACAAGAAGCTTCGTATTTGTTCTTTACAGCAATAAATCACAGTCACATTTTCTCTGTGTGGTGAGAAAACTTACATTTACACAACTGTGGACATTAAATGCAGCTCCTTGCTCTAAAAATACTCATGTTTAACCACGGAGATAGGAGCTGATGTTGGGGGCTACTCACCAACCACACAGCATTTCTTCTGGTGGAAAGAAGCAAGTGACTGTCACAACCACGTGACAGTGGACCAAGGGGCACACACTATGTGCAGATAGTGCTTCTGGGAGTCGTAGTTTCGTAGTCTCACATTACAGATAGGTTTTATTTTAGATGCCGTCTAAGGAAACTACAACCCGCCAAGCCCTGCATGTCAGAATCTACAAAACACCAGAAAAGTCTCTGATAACACCAGAAAGTCAGTAGATTTGTTGCTAGTCGCTTTTGACAAAATAAGTCACCAAGGAGGGTTGAAAAGTCGGCAGATTTAGCGAGAAAGTTGCCAAATTGGCAACAGTGGCAGGGTGCAATTTGCGGAAGGGGATGGGGGGAATTTACCCCCCTCTGCCGTTAATGCCACCCCCACCCCCCCGTCATTCATTTTTTATCCTGGGGTAGGGGGGGGGGGAAGTGTTGTTGTCCCCCCCTCTGGTCAAACACAGTAAGTGATATTCTGGCTTCTGCTCGTAGTACATTAAATACACTTCATACTCCCGACAGCAGATGGCGCACGTTGATATTAAGCAATAAGCATAGTTGCCAAGTCCGCTTATTATAAGCAACTTTGGCCTTGTTTTTTTCTAAAGTCGCTTGCAAATCTCGTCAGTTGCAGGGTTTTGGGCTTGTTTTTAATGTGTAGTTGCTTATTTGGACTTGCTTTCGTGACAGCTCTCCCAGCTCCCCACAAAACATGAGCGATAACAGAGATCGAGTCTGACTCCCGAATCCAGATTGGCAGCTGGTTCCACAGGAGAGGAGCTTGATAACTGAAGGCTCTGTCTCCCATTGTACTTTTGGAGATTCTAGGTATTACAAGTAATCCTGCATTTTGGAAGCGTAGTGCTCTGTTAGGATAATACGGTAGTATCAGATTTTTTAAATAAAAAGGAGCCTGATTGTTTAGAGCTTTGTAAGTAAGAAGGATTTTAAACTTAATTCTAAACTCTATGGGAAGCCAATGAAGGGAGGCCAGAACCAGAGAGATATGATCTCTCTTTCTAGTACCTGTTAAAACTCTTGCTGCAGCATTTTGGATCAGCTGAAGACTTTTTAAAGATGTTTTAGGACAACCTGATAATAAAGAATTACAATAATCTAATCTCGAGCTAACAAAAGCGTGGATCAGTTTCTCAGCATCACTCTGAGACAAGATGCTCCTAATCTTGGCAATATTACCAATTTTACCAATTACCAATACCTATTTGTAAAAGCGTCTTTGAGTATATATGATAAAGCGCTATATAAAACCGATGCATTATTATTATTATTATATTACGCAAATGATAGAAGGGAGTCTTAGAAACAAATTTAATATGTGAATTGAAGTACAGATCTTGATCAAAAATAATTCCAAGGTTCCTCACAGAGTTATTAAGAGAGTAACCGCATCAAAACTGAAAGTTTGATTTGGAAAGGTATTTCTAAGGTTTTTTGGACCAACAAGAATGACTTCAGTCTTATCTGAATTTAATAGCAGGAAATTACAAGCCATCCAGGCTTTGATTTCCTTAAGACAGGCTTCTAACTTGGCTAATTGATTACTATCATCTGGCTTCATTGACGGGTATAATTGTGTGTCATCTGCATAACAATGAAAATGTATACAGTGCTTTCTAATAATGTTGCCTAATGGAAGCATATATAAACTAAAAAGAGTAGGGCCTAGCACAGATCCCTGTGGAATTCCATGACTGAGCTTTGAGTTGACAGAAAACTCATTATTGACATGAACAAACTGGAACCTATCCGATAAATAAGATCTAAACCACTGCAACGAAGTTCCATTAAGTCCAACATAGTGTTCTAATCTATCAAGTAGAATATTATGATCGATCGTATCAAAAGCTGCACTAAGGTCTAAAAGGACAAGTACAGAAACCAGTCCATTATCAGATGCGATGAGGAGGTTGTTGGTGACCTTCGCTAAGGCTGTTTCAGTACTATGATGGATTCTAAACCCAGACTGAAACTCTTCAAGTAAACCTTTTCCCTGCAGGTGGTCAAATAATTGCGTAGCAACAACTCTTTCTAAGATTTTTGAAATGAAAGGGAGATTAGAGATTGGTCTGTAGTTAGCTAAAGTTCCTGGATCTAGCGTTGGCTTTTTGAGTAAGGGTTTAATTACAGCCGTTTTAAAAGCCTGCGGTACATGGCCTAAAGTTAATGAAGAATTGATTATATGAAGAATAAAGCTACCAATAAGTGGGAAGACTTCTTTAAATAACCTGGTAGGAATAGGGTCTAAAAGACAAGTTGAAGGTTTGGATGAGGTTTGGATGAGTTTCCTGGTTACCTCACCTGCCCCACTGATCTCTATAGAGAAACTAGTCAGATCATTGGCTGCCAGAAGTGAAGCCACCTGGCCACCATATTAGTACTTCCAAAACATTGGTACATCCAAATCCACGGCCGCTAAACATAATGTCATCTCGATTTCTACAGTTCACCGGTTGCGCAAGATTATAAACTGTGTCTCCATACCAAGAAGTTCAAAATCTGTTAATTTTGGGGAAGTTATTGAGGTAAAAGTGGCCGGCCAGGGGCTTCACTTCTGGCAGTCAATGATCTATCCAGTTTTTCTCTTGAGATCGGTGGCCCACCCGACTCCACTCGGCTCTGTACTCGCTAATGGGGCGTGAGCTGTCCAGGGTTTTTTTTTTTAATATAAATCAGTGGGACCTAAAATCGAAAAGAGACTGTTCTGCTAAGGCTGGGGTAAATTAATGTTTCTTATTTAAATAGGCTATAATTATAGTGGTTTATATGTAATATATATGTAACAGCTGCAAAAAAGCCCAACAGGCTTCATACTTAATATAGGCATGCTGTTCTTGAATTATTTTTATGAATAAAAATGTTTCAAAAATACCCCCCCCCCCCCGTGTTTTTTTCACATATCATACACTGGGTATGTGGGACTATAATGTTCTGAATGAGGCTTCAGAAAGCTTTGAGTCAGTTTGTGAATCACTGGATTGAAAAATGTATTTGTACATGTACAGATTGGACCACGGGGGTCACATGGGGTGCTCACTTGGTCAGGGGTCCACTTGACCTGTTCCCCACCTACGAACCTTCCTGACCTCTCTCTGAAACCGATGCCTCTCCCAGGGGTCCGAAACCTGTACTCCACAAAGAGCCATTGTGAGTGGTTGTTTTTGTTTTTTTTTGTTTTTTTCCTGTATAAAAAAGTCTGCATAGAGCCACAAAAACATCTGAGCCTAAAAACTGCAGTAAAATGGCAGAATTACAACTACCATCTGGCCTGACAACATCAGGAAGAAGAGTTTTTTCTTATGGTAAACGGCGTTCACTTATATAACGCTTTTTCTCATCTCTAGAGGACCAAAGCACTTTTCAGATCCTGCTATCCACCCATTCACACACTGATGCCGGCAGAGCTGCCGTACGCCGGCGCTGGCCTGACCCACCAGGAGCAGCTGGGGGTTCAGTGTCTTGCTCAAGGACACTTCGGCATGCAGACTGCAGACAGAGTGGGACTCGAACCTCTGACCCTCTGATCATGTAGTTGCCCACACTACACCTGCGCCACAGCTGCCCCCAGTTATTATAAATTTGCAGATTTTTTTTTTATTGTAAATTTGTTACTTTTTCCTCACAAAATTGCTACTTTTTTTGGTAATTTTCTGATTATTTGCAAAAAGTTTTTCTTGCAAAATTGTGTTTTCCTCATTAAACTGTAACTTTTTTTTTTTCAAAATTTGTTATATTTTTGGCATAAATACATTTTCCTTTTTTGGGGCATATTTTTCTTTGCAAATTAAAAACCTTTATTGAGTAAAATTGAAGACTTTTTTTCCATGTAAATTTGTGACATTTTCCCAATATTTGTATATAATAGTTATAAGCTTTTTTCATAAATGTTGATATTTTTGGCATATTCTCCTCTTTCAGGTGAAAAGGCTGCCTTTTCATATAAATCTGCAACCGTTTTTTAATAAAATTGTAGCTTTTTCAGGTAAATTTGTGAGTTTTTTTCTTGCCAATTTGTGGGAGTTTTTCCACCCTCATAAAATTGCAACATTTGCTTTACATTTCAAATGTTGTTTTTCATAACTTTTCAGCTGTTTGAATTTATTATATTTTTCTTTGTAAAATTATTAGCTTTCATGGGCAAAACTGTAGCACTTCTTAGCAATTTATATTTTTCTCATAAAACTCCAACATTTTCCATTAAATTTGTGATTTCTTTTCCTGCAGTTTTGTGACTTTTTTTCTTGTGAATTTCTGGGTATGCATGTATGTTTGTTTTCTGAAGAGAATTGCAACATTTTTTCCTTAGATTTGTGAGATTTTTCTAGCTAAATTTTCAGATTCTCATTTTCTGTGTTTTCAGATATTTTTCTCATAAAAGTGCAACCTTTTCCTTGTAAATTTATTGCTTCTTTTCTTGGAAATGTATGAGTTTGTTTTGTTTTTTCCTGAAGGCCTCAGGGAACTACTACCTATGAACAAAAGAGCCCACATGTGGCCCCAGAGCCACAGATTGCAAACCCCTGGCCTATGCTAAACAAGCAGAGTGCAGTGGTAAATAATAGGCTCAAAATCCAGCTCCTTCAATTAATATCTACAGAGGGGGGTGGGGGCAACAGCACGCAGAAAGAAGAGAGGCCAGAGAAACTTGACAAGTTTCTGCCAAACTCTGGGTGTTCAGCCCTTTTTCCGGGGGGGGGGGGGGGGGTTAATACACCCACATCCTCCACAGGTGTGACGCTCATGCATGCAGGCAGAGCAGTGGAAAATGTTCAGAGTTACAGCAGAATGCAGGGAAATTTAAACGGTAGCACAAACAAGATAAGGATGTTTTGAGAAGCGTTGTTCAGTCAGTGTGTTCAAGGCTAAGTTTTGGTGCAGCCAGACTCTGTCTCATCTTAATCATGGCTGGATGGATGGGAACGTAGTAAACGTTGCATCATTTATGATTTGTTGAGCTACAGGGGACAGGATATAATGATAGTATGATAATTACACCACAAAAACAAATTCTACCTTCTTTTCTTCAGTAAAGATACCAAACTTTCCGTGTTTAGCGGTTAGATGTGCCAATATATTTTTTGATTGTGACCGATTCTGCGTATCCACCAGACACATGAAAACAACTGATCTAAATGTTCAGTTTCTCTCTCCCAGAACACAGTTTTTTTGTGCCCACTATAACCAGTGACCCTCTTCATCGGTTTTATGTGTCAGAATCTCCCCAGGAAATTTGTTAAAGTGAATCACCACTCCACCACATCTGCTGGATCCATCACTAAATAAAATCTTGTCACCCCTGTGATGGATCTGTCCTCCATAAGAAATTAGTCAGTGGCGCAGTTTCCTGTAGTAGTGTGTGATACTGCAAGATTTGGTCTCGAGTAAATACAGGGCCAGTATCACTGATACCAATGCTTTTTAGTAATTAAGGTGGATGCTGTTATGTCCGTAAAACGTGGGTCAATGATGAGGCGGGTGGTGAACTACACAGGACTTTATTAGATGCTCACAGTATCCAGACAGATGCTGCCATTAGGCAGAGAGGTGGTCAAGAGATGTCTGAATTTTCATGACCTTGAAGTGTGACCTTGCTGGCATCACGAGTCCTAGGTGTGGGTACATTCTTGTTTTGTCTCCATCCAGTTCTTAACCTTTACTGTGAATGTTTTGAAATCTGTCGTTAGTTTAATTTCATTTGGCATTGTGTTCCAGATGTGACTACCTTTTATAGAGAAAGCTGTCTGTCCAAATGTGGTTCTGCGGTGGGATATTTTACAGTTATCGCTGTTAGAACTCCTGGTGACTCTGCTGCCATCCTGTCTTTGGATGAAACCACAGAGTGGCTCTGGTGCTAATTTATTCATGCATTTGATGTTTAATTTCAGAAAGCAGAGATTGGTGAAGCTTTCAAAACTCAATAAATTATATTTTTTTAGTATATGACAATGATGCCAGCGATTTGGCTTTTTATCCATGATTTTCGATTATATAGAGAACCTATGTGTTTTACTGTAGAGGGAGCTGCCTGAGGCCAAACTGTCAGACAGTATGAAATACAACATAAAAACACAAGAGGGAGGAGGAGGAAGTAAGGAGTAGGTGGCAGTAATGCACCTAAACACTGGTTGTCAACGGCTGTAAAACCACAAGAAGAAGAGAAGCAAAGTGTGTCTGCTCCGTGCTGTAACGAGAGTCAGACTTACAGAGTATCGATCTCATTACACTGGTATTGATCAATATCAGTACCAACATTGGTATCGATATTATCAATATTTGGATCAATCCGCTCACCACTAGTTTCCTGACACCTTAAGGTTCACCTCCACTACTAGCTCAGTGCTAACTGAGGAATTCCTCTTTGGCTCAGTGGAAAGAGTAGGAGGATTCAGATCATGGTGTCATGTTTTGTCCTTCCCACTTTTATCTCGGACAAGCCCCACATCCCCACTGATCAGTCCAGAAGATGGCGTCCACTTCAGGAGAATGAGTCTTTTGTAAAAATAAACACTGACATTTTTTCTCTTTACAAAACAGAAAAAGTGTTTTCCTTTTAATATGCCCTTTATGCTCCTCCTAACATTTAACGAACCAATAGAAAACCATTCATTATCAGAACAAATAAAAACAGAAGCTAGTTGGACTGAGTTACAGATGCTTCTCTGTGACTGAAGACATGCATCATTGGCGCGCCTTCATCCCGACAACTTCTTACCCGTGTTTCAGTCTCATTGGAGATCAGAGAGACTTTACTCTGTCACCAAATTTCTTTTTTTTTTTTAACCTTCTTTGTGCGAGTAGAACATGTCTGTTTTTATTTTCCATCTGTCTTCCTAGCCTGTACACTCTGTCCACAGTGTTTTCCATCATTGAACTGATGCCCGGACCATTCCTGCAGAGGATTTGGATCACTGAAACCCTGAAGTCCTCTTCCTTTTTTTCTTTTAGGTCTTTAATGTGGAGGCACTGTCTCATTCTGTCGTTCTTGTTCTCTGACGCTCACTCTGACATCGTTTATTTCTTTAATCAGTCAGTCATTTAGTTTTTCTTTTGGCACCCTTTCATCTCCTCCAAGTTTAGCTGGACCATCTTTGCTAGGCTGGTAATCATGGCACTACTTTGTTTGGCCTGCTCTTTCAGATCAGTTAGCTGAGTTAGCTGTTCATCCATTCTCTTCTCAAGTTTCAGTATGGCTTCCAGGATGGGTTTTTTTTTTTTTTTTTTTTTGGAAACCTCAGTATTGTCATCCGCCTCTCAAGGCTTTGTTTTCTTTCCAGCCGGTGTTTGAGTCGGTGCCAGTGAGGCTGAGTCGTCACCATTCTGGCTCTTGTTCAGCAGAGTTATTTCCATGGCGTAGTCTTCTTCTTCTACAGCTCCATTTTTTTCCCCTCCATATTTGCTAACATTTCTGGTCCTTTAGGGTCCATGTTTAGCTTGGCGGGCTGAATTAATTTTGGGGGTTCATTTCAGTACTTGGTTACAGAAGTTTTCAGGCTTCAATTTGGGACTAATTTGAGGAGTTTCACAAAACCTGACTGCTCAATCCACCGTCTTAACCTGGAACCATTGTGTGAGATTAACTGGTGATGGTGAACAGATGTGCCCATGCTTCATTTTTCCATCATCTCCCCCCACTGACCAGGAAATAAACTTCTGCATTCTTCTACCGTAAAATGGTTCGTCTGTCCATTTTTTTTTTCACCAGAACACCACAACAGTAAATTATATTTATACCAGTTTGGTTAATTTGTGTTTCTCTGTAGCTGCTGTCAGATTAATTTGTGACAGTCGTGCAGCTACTCCATCCGGCTTCTTCTGTCTTCTGTCACATCATCATTAAACACTAGTGATCCGGTGTCATTGGAAGCCCATGCATGCCCATGTATCACACTGCCTCCACCATGTTTTACAGAAGATGTGGTGTGCTTTGGATCATGAGCTGTTACAAGCCTTCTCCATACTTTCTTCTTCCCATCATTCTGGTACAGGTTGATCTTGGTTTTATCTGTCTAAAGATTGCTGTTCCAGAACTGGGCTGGCTTCTTTAGATGCCTCATGTACAAAGACTTGCATGGATTTCCTATTGAAAGATGACATACAGTACGTTTAAATCAAGAAAATGCCGTAATAAAAAAAAAAATCCAGCTGTATGAAACGGTGCATGCGCAGAAATCCTAGAATATTTCCTTTTGTACATTCCAATCTACTTGAAATTGAACGCACATGAGCAAATACCAGACTCCTCCCTTGACACAGCTCCATTTAAATATGCAATTAGATGCAAATAGATATATATTAACCCTGCACGTTTGTTTCTCCTGTATCGACGATCAAAAATAATGGCTACATGTGGAAAGAAGAGGAATTTCACGGACTGTGAGTTGGAGGCGCTCCTGAATGAGAGAGAGGGGCGTAAAAACAGTTTGTTTGCCACGCTGTCCTCTGGCATTAGTGCCAGATGCAAGAGGGATGAATGGGACGGTGTGCGTGTGACTGTTAATGCTGTGGGGTCAGAGCAGTGCACCCCCACAGAAATAAAAAAGACATGGTCAGACATAAAGGGGGAAGTGAAGCGGAGGATGGCTACCCATCACCAAAGCGTGGCCAAAACAGGAGGGGGCAAGGAGAGGCTGAACTCAGTCTGTTTGAGCTGAAAGTCGCCAGTCTTGTGGGTGATACTGCCCTCACAGGGGTGGTGACACGACATGTAGGGGATTCAGATTTCCCTCAAGGTAAATAAACACTTATTTGTATAACTCAAATGTGCTCATTTTATGGGTAATTCAGTAACCTGCTCACAGCCCTATAAGATTAGTTTACTGTTTCCCTTTATTTAGACAGGGATGAGAAGATGCTTATTTAACCATAACATGTTTCGACTGATGTCTGCAGTCCTCAAAAGCATCAGCTGATTGGGGTGATTTGTGGCCAGCCAGGTGGATTGCTCGTTGAATAAAGGAAAACGGTAATGAAAAAGAAAACAATATGAACCTATTTAGTGGGTAGCCGTGGTTACCTGCCAGTTGAAAGCAGATCATATTAGACTTGGCAAGTACATATTTTATGTCCAAAATGCAAAGCTCATCCTTTATAGTTATATACAACTTACATGGATTACACACACTACTATTGTAAATGAATGAAGTCTGCCGGGGAAAGGGTGACACTGTTGCATTTCAGACTTTACGCATGTGTTTATTGACATAACTACTGTATACACGGAGGCAATTGGG
The DNA here is from genome assembly GCA_020510985.1 of Pholidichthys leucotaenia. Lineage (NCBI taxonomy): Eukaryota > Metazoa > Chordata > Actinopteri > Cichliformes > Pholidichthyidae > Pholidichthys > Pholidichthys leucotaenia. The sequence continues at coordinate 123,721,812 of CM035841.1, forward strand.
GGCTTGGTAGAATGCGCTGAAATTGTAGTTTAATCAGCAAAAAAGGAAGTCACTTACTTGAACCACTGACTTGTAATGAAGCCTTTAAAACAGGGTGATATTTGGGGGTGCACAGATGCATTGCTCACGAGGTGGGTTATTATTAGGACAACTGCATGAATTTACTCACCAAGAAGCCACCCATTCCGCACAGTGCCAGCTTGTAGTTTGTTCCCAACAATGCTGTCTATGAAAATGAATGGATCGTGCGTTGAACAGGCCATCTTGGAACAATGTTGGTTAGTCGTATTTGCGCATCACATATAATTTGTACATTGATAGAATGGAAGTGTTTCCTGTTAACATACACATATTCATCTTTTGAAGGTGATTTTAGAACAATGGGTGTGCAGTCGATAGCTCCGATTACGTTAGGAAAACAGACTTTCACTGCAAATTGCGCTTTGATGTTGGCCTGCTCAACTGCATTGTATGGAAATATGATGTACCTGGGTGACAGCCGGATAATGCCATCCCACACAGCTGGTATAGCTCGGCTCAGGGTCGACTGGGAAATTCCCAATCAGTTTGCCAGCTCCCTATGACATGCCCCTGTTGTCAGGAACCCCAGTGTTGTCAGCACCTGCACTGGGATGGGCAGCGCACGGCTTTTCACCGTGTCGCACTCCAAACAGTGGCCATAGCTCTGAACACAGTTCCACAAGGACTGCCCGTGGAAACCTAAACCGGCTGACAAGTATCACCCTGAGCCAGAAAAACTTCTGTCTCTAAATACCTTTTCTTTTCTCACTGCATGATTTGCAATATCCTCTAATAATGCTAACACTGTTGTTGTTGGAGGCATTTTCTGCACTTCTTTGTGCTTGCTTTTATATCCACTCATCTAATTGCTCACACTTGGATGTTTGTTCATCATGTGTCTCTGGTGTGTACAGTCATTTTCACATCATCATCAGTCTCCCAACATCACCGCTAAGTGTCGCCAACGGACCAATAACAGTAGAAAAGTACGTATGCCAGCCATGAAGTTGGCATGGGGCTGCGCATATTTCCATGGTCATTTCATTCTTGATACATCTGAAATTTTCTGTAGAAAAGGATGTATGCCATGTTTTTGTGCGCAAGCACTCTTTGTGCATGACGCCTCAGGCCTTTTTGAGTTCCCAAGTTCACCAGCGCACTCTTTTTTTTTTTTTTTTTTTCTCAGAATGTACTAAATTGTCGATTTGTCCACTGCTAACATTTCTGCTATCTCTCTGATGGATTTCTTCTTTTTTTCAGCCTTCAGGTAAATTCACACCAAATGTGAACGGGCAAATTTTTTACACTGCGTGATTACTTTTTAACTCAATGAATACTCAACAACTCAGAGTTGCAGATGGACGGAGTTGCCATTATAGCTTCTGCTGCTGTGTTCAACCTGCTGTGTAAATCCCTAAAATACCGTCATACTCAGGTTTATGTTATCCGATGGTGCTTTCACCTGAAAAAATTGTCCCTGCCTCCAAAGCTTCACCTGCATAATGGTTGTTTACATTGTTAGCTTGCTAGACTTTGTTTGCACATCTGTGGCAGGAGTCCGGGGGTAAATGATGTCGACACTCCGTTCAGCTCCTGAGGCCCCAGTCCATCTGTCTGCAGGTCAGTGGCAGTCTCATTTTCAAACTAGTTCATTCTCCATTGTTGATACTTCGGTGACTGCAGAATCTCAAGGCCATTACTAGCTAGCGCTAAACTTTGGATGCAAACACGTGAATTCACGTGTGTTTACCTCTTTCTGTTGACTTTATATTTGCACAGTGTGAAAAATTTGCTTCACGTTTGGCGCAAGGCTGCAGCTATCGATGAATTAATAAGCTTTTTGTGTCTTTTTTTTTTTTTCTTTTGGTTGAAGACCTTTTGCAGTTATGTACTGAGCAAGCCCCCCCCCCCTTCCCCCGTGCCTGATACCACTCTTTAGTCAGTGCAAGTTTGCTTAATACATAACAGCAAGATTTTGGTCAAAAGGTCTTCAATCAAAAGGAAAAAAAGCCCTAATTTGGTGTGAACAGACCTTAAGGATGGTCTGTTTGACTTCCATTGAGAGCTCTTTTGATCCATGTTGTGGGTTCAAAGCAACACCTTCCAAATGCAAATGTCAGACCTAGAATCAATTCCAGACCTTTTACCTGCTTGATTGATGATGGATTATAGGGCTGCAACAAACTATTACTTTGGTAGTCGACTAATCTAATAACTATTTTTTCAATTAGTTGACTAATCGCAGTTATTTCAGTCATGTCCACCATCTCTGCTTCCTGTTGACACAGCTCTTGTTTGGGGCTCGAGTGCATGTTTTACTTCATCTGTTTCAGCCTGCACACTAGTGGTGGGCGGATTGATCCAAATATCGGTAATATTGATACCAACGTTGGTACTGATATTGATCGTTGGTATTGATATCACAGGGTTACAAAAGTAATTTTTTTGTAAGCTGTCTGTGTTTTTTCAACTGATTTAAGACAATTTTGCACCGCTGAATCCGAAAATGGCATCCGTTTCTCTCAATCAGGTGCTAAGTAAAAACCTGTACTTACTTAGTACTGTGCATGTACTTACTTTTATATAAAGGTAAGTACATGTAAATTGACTGTTACGTCATCATTGTTCAAAATTCAGAGAATTTCAAGACATAAAAAAGAATTTTGCATCATATAAAGCAAAAATACCCGTACATGTAAACAACTACGTATAAAACAACATGTGGCCATAATTCAAAAAGTTGACCTGATTGAGAAAAACCAATGTGATTTTTGGATTCAGCACATCAAAATTGTCCTAAATCAGCTAAAAAAAAACAAACTTAGACAATAAATTTGGTGTTGACCCAGTGTATTGATCAATACCAGTGTAATGAGATCGATATTCTGTGTCTGTCCAATTACAGCACGGAGCAGACACACTTTGCTCCTTTTCATTTTCTTGTGGTTTTACAGCAGTTGGCAACCATCATTTAGGTGGATTACCGCCACCTACTCCATACTTCTTCCTCCTCCCTCTTGTGTTTTTATGTTGTACCATCACGTGACTCATAAAAGCAAAGAATGTGAACATGATACGGTTCCCAAACAAGAACTTCTAACCAAAATCTGTGTTCTGCATAAGGGCACACAGGGACGCTTCTGGAAATATTTCTTTAAACTTAAGGCTTTTGGGTTGTTTAGTTATTTACACTTTATTCATTGTATTTTCATCACTAATTGTTTTTTATTTTTCATAATTTTTTTTTTCAAAGCCAGAAAAGAAGTGCAATAAAGGGGAGAAATTTAGTTTTATTTTTGTATTTTATTTCCTGAATACACATTTGACTGGGGGAAAAAAAGAATTTGTTACCTCCGCCAAGGAGGTTATGTTTTCCTCAGCGTTGGTTTGTCTGTCTGTCTGTTTGTTTGTTAGCAAGATAACTCAAAAACTTATGGACGGATTTTCATGAAATTTTCACAGATTGTCAGAAATGGGGTATCCTACAGAAGATTAGATTTTGGTGGTGATCTGGATCATCGTCTGGAAAAAAAAAACAAAAAAAACAAACATCACAGTATAGCTAATATATGCCACTTGCGAATGGCATTTTTTTCATGGTCAAGGAATCTATAAAGTTAGACAAAATAAATGTAGGATTAATATTTATGATGTTAAACACTGTATGGGGGGAACTGTGGCGCTTGGCGGAGGTCTGCGCTCTCCGAGTGCTTTTCTAGTTTTAAATGTTTTATAACAGTGATCTGTGTGGAGTCTGCATGTTCTCCCCATGTCTGCGTGGGTTTACCCTGGGATTTCTCCGGTTTCCTCCCACATTCCAAAAACATGCAAGTTAGAGTAATTGGCATCAAACTGGGGATTCTAAATTGTCCTTAGGTATGACTGTGAGAGTGAATGGTTGTCTGTCTCTCTGTGTTGGCCCTGCGATGGACTGGCGATCTGTCCAGGGTGTACCCTGCCTCTCGCCCAAAGATGCTGGGATAGGCTCCAGCCCCCCCATGACCCGAAAAGGATTAAGTGGAAGAAGATGGATGGATGGATGTTTTATACCATTTGTTATGGAGTGAGTAATTTTGTACACTTTGTTTTTTCAAGAAAAAATTCAGAAAAGAAGTGCAATGAAGGGAGACATTTTATTTAATTTTTGTATTGTAGTTTCTGAACACTGTACCTCAAAAAAGAATTTGTTTTAATTTGTTCTTGAGTGATAATTTTGTGCAGTTTGTTTATTTAAGCAAAATATCCAGAGATGATGTTGTATGGGGGAAAACTGTTATTACTGTTACTGTTCTGTTGTTTCTGAACAAAGTTTTATTATGATAATAAAGTATTTCTATTTACCTATAAACTTTGCCCAAATTCTGTCCTGGGTTTTAACTAATTAATAATCTAAAGTAAAAATCACAAAACACTTAAAGGTCATGAAAATTCATTCAGATTAAGTAATTTGATGATACATCCATCTAAATTATTAAAAAGTGTCGGTATCAGCGATCTTCTTTTTTCAGGTGATCCCTTTAGGGGTCGCTACAGCGGATCATCTGCCTCCATCTCACCCTATCCCTTGCATCTTCCTCTGTAACACCAACCCTCTCCATGTCCTCCTTCACTACATTCATGAATCTTCTCTGTGGTCTTCCTCTTTTCCTCCTGCCTGGCAGCTCCATCTTCAACATCCTTTGTCCAGTATCTCCACTGTCCCTCCTCTGCACATGTCCAAACCATCTCAGCCTTGCCTCTCTTACTTTGTCTCCAAACCGCTCAACCTGAGCTGTCCTTCTGCTATACTCATTTATAATCATGTCCCTCCTAGTCACTCCCAGTGAAAAGCTTAGCATCTTCAACTCTGCCACCTCCAGCCCCATCTTTTTGTCAGTGCCACCATCTCCAAATCATACATCATAGCAGGTCTCACTACTGTATTGTAAATCCTCCCTTTCACTCTTGCTGCTACCTTTCTGTCACAAATCGCCCCTGACACTCGTCTCCACCCACTCTACCCTGCCTGCACTCTCTTCTTCACCTCTGTTGTGCATTTTCCATTGCTTTGGATGGTTGACCCCAGGTATTTAAACTCATCAACTTTCACTACCTCTACTCCTTCCGTCTTCAATGTTACACCTGCCTTCCTCTCATTTACACTCCTGTATTCTGTCTTGCTTCCACTGACCTTCATTCCTCTTCTCTCCAGAGCATACCTCCACCTCTCCAGGTTCTCTTCCACCTGCTCCTTACTCTCACTACAGATCACGATGTCGTCTGCAAACATCATGGTCCACGGAGACTCCTGCCTGACCTCGTCTATCAGCCTGTCCATCACCATAGCAAACAAGAAGGGGCTCAGAGCTGATCACTGATGTAATCCCACCCCCACTTTGAATTCATCCGTGACTCCTACAGCACACTTCACCACCGTCTCGCTGTCCTCATACATGTCCTGCACCACCCTCGCATACTTCTCTGCCACTCCTGACTTTCTCATACAGTACCACACTTCCTCTCTTGGCACCCTATCATATGCTTTCTCTAGATCCATAAAGACACAGTGCAACTCCTTCTGACCTCCTCTATACTTTTCCATCAGCACTCTTAAAGCAAACATTGTATCTATTGTACTCTTTCTTTGCATGAAACCATACTACTGCTCACTGATTATCACCTCTCCTCTTTCCTTCTCTTCTTTCTCCTTACCTTTCCCATATCTTCATAGTGTGGCTGATCAGCTTTATGCCTCTGTAGTTACTACAGTTCTGAGCATCACCTTTGTTCTTGAAAATTGGTACCAAAATACTTCTTCTCCACTCCTCAGGCATCTTCTTACTCTCCAAGATTGTGTTAAACAGTGTGGTTTAAAAAGTACACTGCCATCTCTCCTGAACATCTGCATACCTTCACAGGCATGTTATCCGGACCAACCACCTTTCCATTTTCCATCCTCTTCAAAGCTGCCCTCACTTCTGCCTTGCTAATCCTTGGGACTTCTTTGTTCACCATCTTTTTTTCATCCATCCTTCTCTCTCATTTTCTTCATTCATGCTCTTCAGAGTACTCCTTCTACCTTCTCAACACACTTCTCATATTCCCTTGTTAGTACATTACCATCTGTGTCTTTAATCAGTCAGTCCCTCCAGGATTTTGCGTGATGTTTTTATGATTGTTGCGGCCCGAAAAAGCCTGAATTCGTGGGAGGTTTTTTAAAAAGTTGCGATGTTTGGAGAGGTTTTTTTTGCACTAAAAGTTGTGGGAAGAATTACAAATTTTAAAGCAGATGGTTTTTTTTGTTGTTTTTTTTGCCAGTTTGCTGCAGGGATATTCTTTATAACAATACAAGAAAAGCACAGGATTGTCAAACATTTCCTCTTACAGTGATTTGTAAATTAAGCAGAAACTTCTGCTATACAGAAAAATACTTTTGTGCAGCAGCAAATACAGACTTTAACACAGTATCCATTACAACAGTGAAACTCCTCTGAATGCATGTTTGAGTATAGATTTGGAAATTATTGGCAGCACCTTCATTTGAAAACTCCCTATGGTCCCGAACCACTTGGTACTGAGTGGAGAGGAAAAAATGAATAATTTATTCTGTTGCTCTGTATTGTCTATTGGAGTCTGTTTTTTCTGAAAAAAAAAAAAATTACAGACAGTATTCTCCCTCTTTCTGTGCCTGACTCCTACCTGTCTCTCTACTGCGTGTCTTGACACACACACTTGTCTCTTCAGACACACATCTTTTATTTACAGGGGGGTATTGGTCCATGTCCAGACTGGAGATTCACAGTTTTAAAGCTTGTTGGCAAGATGTAGTAATGATTTTACCTCTAAAGATGTACAAAATGTTACAACACTGGCTCTAGTGTTGTATTTGCTCATTTTGTTTGTGGTTTCATGGCATCTGTCCTCATGCGTGTTCCTGCGATGGGGTGCTTTTTGGGCAGGCGGACATTTTTAGACACAAAGGCAGCACTTCGTACATGCGGTCAGGGTGGAGATGTGGCAAGACATCCACCGGCAGGCTGGGGGAGACGGAGGAAGGGACTGTGTTGGAAACCTCGCAGGTGAGTATTTTTTTTTTTAAATCACACACTGTTTTTGTTGATGTGTTCCGTTAATACTCACTGGAAACACGGAAGTGAACATGGTGCAGCAATGCATTTGATTGGTAAACTGAGTATTTGAGCACCACTCAGAGACAAATTTGAAGTTGATGAGGATTGCCCAAAATTGCGGGAAAGTTGCAGTGATTGGACAAAGTTGCAAGGTCGCACAATAGTCATGCCGATTGACCTAATTTGCGTGAATTGACGTGATCGCAGCATCGTGAAATCTTGGAGGGACTCATCATTCTAACCTGCTGCACATCCTTTCCAGCTTGATCTCTCTGTCTAGCCAATCGATACAACTCTTTTTCTCCTTTCTTCGTGTTTAGTCTCTCATGCAACTCACTATATGCCTTTTCGTTTGCCTTTGCCACCTCTGTCTTTACCATACAGCTAGATTCCAAATACTCCTGTCTACTTTGTAAATCTTCCTGACTATCCCACTTTTTCTTTGTTAACCTCTTCCTTTGAATACTTTCCTGTACCTCCTCATTCCACCACCAAGTTTTCCTGACTTCCTTCCTCTGTCCACTGGATACACCACATACCTTTCTACCCAGTTCGCTTAATACTTTTTCTGTACTTTCCCAGTCATCTGGTAATTCTTCCCTACCACCCAGAGCCTGTATCAACTCCTTCCTGAACTCTGTGCAACCTTCTTCCTTTTGTAACTTCCCCTATTTAATCTTTGGCTGTGCCTTCACTGTCTTCCTCTTCTTGCTCTCCACAGTCATCCTACAGACTGCCATTCAATGCTATCTAGCTACATTCTCCCCTGCCACCACCTTGCAGTTTGCTAGCTTTTTCAGATTTCTCCTTCTGCATAAGATGTAGTCCACCTGTGTGCACCTTCCTCCACTCTTGTGACTCACCCTGTGTTCCTCTCTCTTAAAGTGTGTGTTCACCACAGCCATTTCCATCCTTTTAGCAAAATCCACAACCATCTGGACTTCCACATTTCTCTACTTAAGACCATACCTACCCCAAACCTCATCACTTCATCCAACTTACTCCAGAATTCCTCTTTCTCTTCTACCTGACATCCAGCTTGTGGGGCATACGTACTGACAACATTCAGCATCACACCTTTGACTTCTAGCTTCAAACTCATGATTTTGTCTGACTCCCTCTTTACCTCCTGAACACTCTTCACATACTCTTCATTCAAGATTACTCCTACTCCATTTATCTTCCTATCTATACCATGGTAGAACAGTTTGGGCAGCACGGTGGTGCAGTGGTTAGCACTGTTGCCTTACAGCTAGAAGGTTCCAGGTTCGAATCCCTGGGTTGGCAGGGGTAGGAACCTTTCTGTGTGGAGTTTGCATGTTCTCCCTGTGCTGTGTGGGTGTGCTGTGTGGGTGTGCTCCGGGGGCTCCGGTTTCCTCCCACAATCCAAAGACATGCATGTTAGTTTAATTGGTTGCTCTAAAATGTCCCTAGATATTGGTCTCCTACAGGCCCTTAGAGTAGAGGGTTAGTGCTAGTGAAGCACTTTGAGTGGTCTTTGAGGTTAGAAAAGTGCTATCTAAGTACAGGTCCTTATCCCATTATCTCCCCTTTACACCCACCTTCAATGCTTCTAGCCTTGCTCCCCTTCCATCTGGTTTCTTGAACACACAGTATATCTACCTTTCTTCTCTCCATCATATCAACCAACTCTCTGCGTTTACCAGTCATAGTCCCTACATTTAATGTCCCTATCTCAACTCCACACTTTTACCTTTCCTTTTCTTTCTCTCCCTCTTAACACGCCTTCCACCTCTCCTTCTCCTCAGTCTTCGACCAATGGTATCCCAATTTCCACCAGCGCCCTGTCGGTTAACAGCACTGGTGGTGGTCGTTGTTAACCCGGGCCTCGACCGATCCGGTATGAAAGTCTCTTTCATCATGATCCACATGTTTGATTTGGCAAAGGTTTTATGTTGGATGCCCTTCCTGACACAACCCTCTCCATTTACCCAGGTTTGGGACTGGCACTAGGAGTACACTGGCTTGTACACCCCCTGTGTCTTCTTGGTTCATCAGTATTGGCAATACTGGCCCTATATTTGCTTGGTATCGGATCAATATCAAATCTTGCAGCATCACACACCACTACTGCACATCTGTGAAAATCACCTTGTTGGCAGTCCCTGCTTCAATATAACATTTTATAAGCAGTTTCCAGAGCTAAATAAAATGACCCATGAAGCACAAATTTGAAACTGAAGCTCAACAGCTTACTGAAATGTATTTTTAGCCAGCTGATACAAATTAAAAGAGCAGTCTTGAACACAAAAGGTAAAGTGCAAACGCAAAAAATAGCAGCCTCTGCTTAAGTCTACACACTCAGTCTCTGTTTTAACATAACAATAAAAAAGTTAGATGCACTAATATTCAGAATGAGGGCTAATATTAACGAAGATGAAAGAGATAGCTACTCCTGCAATTCAGTCATTTACTGCATTCAACATGTTAGTCATGACTTAAACAGCTTAGCCCCCAGCAACCATCGTCCAAGAGAACTTATTGTCAAACAGGCAAGCTAACATAAACACCATGTACTAACAGTATTTTCATTTTTCTAAAGCTTGAAACAGTTGGCATTCAAAATAAGTGGTGCTAACTATTGAACACCATGTCGGACTTAATGGAACTTCATTGCAGTGGTTTAGATCTTATTTATCTGATAGATTCCAGTTTGTTCATGTCAATAATGAATTTTCTTCCAACTCAAAGCTCAGTCACGGAGTTCCACAGGGATCTGTGCTAGGCCCTAATCTTTTCAGTTTATATATGCTTCCGTTAGGCAACATTAATAGAAAGCACTGTATACATTTTCACTGTTATGCAGATGATACACAATTATACCTGTCAATGACGCCAGATGATAGTAATCAGTTAGCCAAGTTGGAAGCCTGTCTTAAGGAAATCAAAGCTTGGATGACTTGTAATTTCCTGCTAGTAAATTCAGAGAAGACTGAAGTCATTCTAGTTGGTCCAACAAAACCTTAGAAATACTTTTCCAAAACAAACTCTTAGTTTGGATGCAGTTACTCTTTCTCTTAATAGTTCTGTGAGGAACCTTGGAGTTATTTTTGATCAAGATCTGCTTTTTAATTCACATATTAAACTTGTTTCTAAGACTGCCTTCTATCATTTGTGTAATATTGCCAAGATTAGGAGCATCTTGTCTCAGAGTGATGCTGAGAAATTAATCCACGCTTTTGTTAGCTCTAGATTAGATTATTGTAACTCTTTATTATCAGGTTGTCCTAAAACATCTTTAAAAAGTCTTCAGTTGATCCAAAATGCTACAGCAAGAGTTTTAACAGGTACTAGAAAGAGAGATCATATCTCTCCGGTTCTGGCCTCCCTTCATTGGCTTCCCTTAGAGTTTAGAATTAAGTTTAAAATCCTTCTTCTCACTTTCAGAGCTCTAAGTAATCAGGCCCCTTTTTATTTAAAAGATCTGATACTACCCTATCATCCTAACAGAGCACTATGCTCCCAAAATGCTGGATTACTTGTAATACCTAGAATCTCCAAAAGTACAATGGGAGGCAGAGCCTTCAGTTATCACGCTCCTCTCCTGTGGAACCAGCTGCCAATCTGGATTCAGGAGTCAGACGTGATCTCTGTTTTTAAGAATAGGGTTAAAACCTTCCTTTTTGATATAGCCTATAATTGGGGAGGGATCATGTGCCCCTGAACCCTCCCTTAGTTATGCTGCTAATGGGTTTAGACAGCCGGGGGACCTCCAACAATGCACTGGCTTCACTCCTTTCTTCACTCTCAATGAAATATTTTTGCTGGTCATTAACATCTGTTTGTTCTCTTCCATAGATTGAGTCCCCATCGTGCTGTTTGCTCTCTACATGTCTGTTCTTTTCATCTTCTCTATCCCCTCACCCCCCCCCCCCCCCCAGCCAGTCACAGCAGATGACTGCCCCTCCCTGAGCCAGGTTCTGCTGGAGGTATCTTTCTGTTAAAAGGGAGTTTTTCCTCTCCACCATCGCCAAGTGCTTGCTCACAGGGGATCGCCTGATTGCTGGGGTCTTTCTGCAATTGTGGGGGTTTCCCCTACAGTTGAAAGTGGTATGAGATGACTGTTGTTGTGAAATGGTGCTTTATACATAACGTTAACTTTCTTTACTTGCTAACACTTACCAAGCAGAAGCAGCAGTAAACATCGTGGCTCTGGGGTGTCTCCGTTTCAGATGCTTATGCATCACTGTAGTGCTGCCATGACAAGTGTGCTTTGTAGAGTCTTCATTTTGCTTGTTTCGTTACCTTTTCAGCGAAATGTTCCCATACTTTCGAAAGTTTGAGTCTTGCTTTTTTTTTTTTTTTTTTTTTTTAAGCTTCTCTTCCCTGTGTTTCTTTCCAAGCTGGAAATTGTTCAGGCATGTCAGACAACAGAAGTACTACTGCCCGCAGCAGTCCTGGTAGTGCATTGCAGTTACAACTGACAATTTCCATGGCATGTCCATAAACTTTAAAATTAAACGATGCATCAACAATAAAATTTTGCATTAATAAATTGATTGATGTTGTTGCAGCCCTAATGGATTAACGAGGGAATAGCCCATGCAGCCCATGAAATAGCATTTGAGTCAATTGTCCAATTACTTTTTAGCCCCTGACATTAGATTTTGTATAGAAATGGTTGCAATTCCAAAACCATAACTCCAGTTTGGATGTGAATACCCTCAAATTAAAGCTGAGAGTATGAACTCAGACCCATATTGTTCATATAACTATATCTTGAGTACGTTTTGGTAAACGGCTAAAATAACAAGACTTGTCAGTGTCCAAATAAATCTGGACCTAGCTGTTTAATTGATAAATGAATAGCAATGAAAGCACCAATGTGCTGTGCCTCGGTGCCTGTGCAGCTGTAAAATAGTGGCACTCCAACCTCTAGTGGCCTGGGATAGTTATGTCACGACCTGAACTATCTTTTCTCTGCGTTCAGGTTGTCCAGTTCGCTCCTGCTCCGGGGTAGTCCGTGCCGGGTCTTCCATGGCCCGCTCTTTGACAGCGCCCAGCTGATTGCCAGCTGTCTAGTTCAGCTGCGCTGGGACAGCTGTCTCCTATTCCCAAATCATCTCCCCCATTTAAGCGAGCAGCCGAGAGTTACTCATCGCTGCGACCTCGCTATGGGAAGACGTTCCTTGTGTTCCCACGACTGTTAGCTCCTACGTCTAGCTTCAGTCCGCCGTTACCTCGGTGCTTCACCCAAAGTAAGTGTTGTGACTCGGCGTGTATTCTTCCCTCGCCGCCTCTCTAGCCTTTCTCCCTGGGTGGTATGTTTCCCTTAGTTCTGTGTGTGTTTTAGCCCCACGTGGCTCTTTACTTTTCTGTTCGTTATTTTGTGTTGTGTGTGCTTTGTTAATAAACTACGCTAACTCACTGGTCGCCCTCGTATCTCCTTTCCTGGCTTGTGAGAGCCAGAGTTATGACAAGTTATTATAATACCTTTTATTTCACTGCGGCATTGACAGAAATGGTAAGTTAAATTTGTGTTTATTTCAAAAACAAAGTGTTATTTCAAAATTCTGGCAAATTAAAAGTCGAGAAAATATGGTCATACAATGACACAAGTCTTCAGTTCCACTTAATTTTGACTGGGCAAACTGAAACACACAGACAGACGGACAGATACACACAGCCACAAACAGACGCACTAACCAATTACTGTATGCCTCCGTTTCACCAAAGCGTAAATATAGACAAAACATTTTATCACAATGCAAGTATAATTTTAAATTTATTACATTTAATTTGCCCCATCATGATTGATTGATTGGTTGATTTTATTTGAACATTCTGACAAAAAGAAAAAAGAATTTAACCTGTTGAACTCTGTTCAACTTCCCTAAAAACGCCTAAAAATAACATGCCCAAAGTAAATCAAAAGCTGTTCTTCAACCCTTTGCAGCATCTTCATGGGGTTAGTCTCATTTAAAAGAAAACACTCTGAATTTTTTGGCAAAATAGTCATAATCTCTCTAAGTGCTCCTGCCACTGAGTAACAAAGTTCGCCTGGGTGGTTTTTTTTAGATACAAATGCTTGTAAATAACATACAGCTGTGAGATACTGGCTGGAAAACACAACAGAAATGTAGAACCAAGTGTTTTCAAGCTCAGGTCAAAATTTTTGTAAAAATACCACAAAAAATGAATATATTACACAGCTCTTTTCTCAGGTTGTAACAAGGCTGTGTCTGTACTGGAAGACCGGAAATGCAGCTTTTTTTTTTTCAGTGCGCACTGAGACGCACTAAGACGCAGAGACGTGACCGCCCGCGGAAGTCAGAGTTCAACAGGTTAAAACAAAAATCAAGCCAAAAATAAAATGTTCAAAAGGAGTGGGAAGAAGCCACTGCTTACATAGTCCCACCCCTTTTCCATACCCAACAAATTACATCACTCTTAGTCATCATTCATCCCACAACCACATTCACCATAATACACCCCATAGTCAAATTATGCAACAGAAATGACACAGCAACGACAGTCCATATTGACAACAATACCAACATCCAACAATAATTGTAACAATAATAAATAAATACTTCTGGTATGTTCAACACAAACACAGACAACACCATCACAATCACCATAACACAATAACACATACGATAACAACCTATTTTCATTGAAGACACATTGTAATATTACTGCCCTTTATTTTTATATTGCTCAAAAATCATTTCTTTATATGTTGATTTAAATATATGGATGTTTGGCCATTGCCTGTGTTTCTCCCCCAACCCATTCCACAATTTTACCCCACACACAGACACACAAAAACCCTTTCTAGTAGATCTTACTAAGTGCATTTTAAATTTTGTGTTCCCCTGTAAATTATATTTCCCTTCTCTCTCACTGAAAAGATTTTGTATATTGTGTGGCAAAAGGTTTTTACTGACTTTAAACATTAATTGTGCTGTATAATAATGAACCAGATCCCATAATTTCAATAACTTTGAATGTAAAAAACAATAAATTAGTATGTTCAAGATACCCGACTTTGTGTATAACATGGACTGCCCTTTGTTGTAATATTAACAATGAATAAGGGTGCTTTTGTGGAGCCCATAGTTATAACCTATGTAACTCACATGTGGCTGGTTGAATTCAACCAAGAGAGACTTTGAGCTAGCCATGTGTATTAACTTCACACCTCAAGAGGAAGACATGTTTGCACCCCCTGGGGACTCGGGAGAGATGACTCGGGACCCCCGAGATGACTCGGGGGTCTCGTTGGGGATGGTCTTCCCTGGACTACTGTGCTGTGCTTCCTTTTTTTCATCTTCTTCAGCTCTGGACTCCTTCTCAGAGGGATCCGTTGCCTCAACAGATTCAATCAAAGATTGCCTGGCCTGACCTTTGGGGGTCGGAAAGGAGAACAGAAGGACTCTGGGTGTTCTATTAGAGATGAAAGGATGTAGCTGAGTATTGTGACTTTTGTGTGTGATGTATTGTTAGAAGATGAATGTATAAATGTATGTGTGTGACTGCGTCCTTCCTCTTTTCACTCCGATCGAGAGAGGACGTAGGATGAATGGGGAATTAAAGCAGTTACTGGAAAAATCATCCGGTCTCCTCAATTCTTGACTCCTACACTTTTATAATTGTTACCCCAGACCTCTATACAATAGGTCAAGTATGGAAGTACTAATGAGCAATACAAGATATGAAGTGATTTGTAGTCTAGAACCTGCTTAATTTTATTTGTAATTGCAATATTTTTTGCAACTTTGTTTTGTATGTATCTGGTGTGTGGTTTCCAACTAATTTTATCATCTAGTATTACACCCAAAAACTTGATCTCCTTAACTTTTTCAATAATTACATTATCTATATGAATATGTATATCAGAATCGGAATAAGTTTATTGCCAAGGACATTTACAAGTAAATAACAGGTAAATATACGAGTTTGACTTGACACTGAAAACGTCATAAATGACATTCTCAATGACGCGGCAAGCCGGGGAGGTGCCTGTCAGCAGGAAGGGAATAGTAGGCAGTGGGGGGAGGGGGAGGGTGGACACAGTAGAAGAGAGAAAAAAGCATTGTTTATCAGAATAAAGTTCATATATGACCGATATTATGATTACAAGAAAAAAACTCTCAATGCACAATTAGCAGACAATAGAATCCACACAATGACACAAAGAGAGCAGTGAGTGAATGTCTTCATCAGTCAGTATAAATGGATCAGTATGTGTGAGTTGGATGCAATCAGTGGCAAATCAGTTAGATGGACAACAATAGTCCCTTCCTCAGCAGATGTTATGACTAGAGTCTGAAGCAAAGGCACGTGTCCTTGAGCACGGCAGATGGAATAGTTGAGCCAGACAGCTGTCCTTGAGAGTCAGATGCTGCCCGCCAATGTTATGAAAACAATTATACTGTTGATTATCAGGAGGACTGAGTGCTGAGGGTGCCGAAAAAAACAGGTCGAATAGCACTGACTTCAGAGAAAAAACTTTCTATTCTCTTACGGATTCAGTGCTCCAATTCCAGCATGGCCTGATTCTTGTTGAAAAATAGTGACAATAGCACATTTAAGCCGCTTCCAAATCCATAATTTCCGATTAGATTAAGATTCAGCAGAAGAAGAGCGACTAGACACAGACAAAAACGCAACATTGCAAAGCTGGGAATAGGTCAGGAAGGCAGGATAGGGAGCTGGGAAGAAAAGCGTCTGCTCTCTTTGGAGGGCGGAAGTGAAGAACAATGTACCCCAAAAAGAAAAAAAGGAAAAAGAACACAAAAATCTCCACTCATAATCTTACTGCACTGTTATTCTTGCATCAGGGCTAAGGTTTAAATTTGTCTAATTCCTCCATTTCTCTAATCATTATTACTTTAGCTTCTTCTGGAGTGCCAAGCAGTTTTATCCACACCTTACAGTTCTTTGTCCATGTCAATTGTATTTTTCCCTGTTTTCTGAGAGCCGTGGCTTGTCTAGCTATTTCAGAGTTCTTTTTTGTTAAATGTTGGTTTACATAGACAGCCGTTCCTCTCAGTTTTCTTGCTTGTCGCAGAAGATCAGTTTATGCGTTTGTCGATAAATCGGATGATGATCGCTGGTTTTCGTTTACTGTCTTTTTTTAGGTAACGTGTGGCAAGCCGAAATACTCTTATTGTCCACAACGATGTTTTTAGAGTTGAAAAAATATAATACCTGCTGCTCAAGAGTGTGTGATTCTGCCAATGTCTCATCCTCCCCATCCTGGTTATCAACTCCAGCTGTCGCACGTGCATAGGAGCGGTGTTAAGACCGCTTACAATGACATCATCCATTCTTGTATACTGTTCTAATTCATCCACACATCTTTCTAAGAAATTATTTTTCTTGTCTTTTTCCATGACTTCAGCCATTAATTCACGCACTTGGTCCATAAGACCAATAAGCAAAGTTTGTTGTTTTGCTATTTTGGATATTTCTTCAGCCATAAAATTTAGTGAGAGTTTGATCTCCTCCAACTCCTCTCCATTTATCTTATTCCTTTTTGGAGGCATACTAACTAGACTGATTGGGATCAAAGGCGGCTCACCTGTTGGCTAGTACAGGAGGCAAAGCACGTCCGATGGCTAGTGGAGGCCGCCAGCTGGCCCGCCATCTCAATTATAGCTGTCACCCGATTGCGAGGTAAAGCACTCCCGATGGCCAGTGATGGCTAGTGAAGGTCACCACCGGCATCACCACCTGACAGCTGAAATCCGCCGGTGAAACCAAGGCTCCCTCGGCAGCTAGCGATGAACCCAAAGCGATGAATCCGGTGATAAATCCAAAAAGGTGAAGCACGTCCGATGGCTAGTGGAGGCCGCTAGCTGATGATCCCAGAGAACTGTAGGATAATCATAAAAATGAAGCAGCTGCACAACTGTCACAAGTTAATCTAAGGGCAGCTACAGAGAAAAACAAATGAACCAAACTGCTATGAATATAATTTGCTGTTGTGGTGGTCTCATGAAAAAAAATGGACAGATGACACACTTTACAGTAGAAGAATGCAGAAGGTTCATTTCCTGGTTAGTGGAAGAAGAATATGTAATAATGAAGCATATGGACAACTGTTTGACTCTGATGCTTTTCATGTGGATCATAATGAAGAATGCATCTCTTCTCTGATTGTTGCAGGAACAAGTTGTGGAACGTTTAGCTGCTCAGTGTCGGTGGTTCAGCTCCTGTTCTGATCTTCATGGATGAATAGCTGATGTAGCTCTGTGGAGACCTGCCATTGATGGTCTGTGCTGAGTGTTGGAGACTATAACAGTAAAGTAGAAGTCGACATTGGGAATCTGAGGACTTTCAATCACTCTCACTATCAGCAGCCACATCACAACATCTGTAGGACGTAAACAAACTGTTAAGATGTTTTCAGGTCGATGTCTGAGAGAGTTGGTCAGAGAGCGACTAGCTGCTGCTGCTGAAGAAATAATAACAGAGTTTGAACAAATCACCAATATGATACTAATATGATCGATATTGTGGGCTACCAGTGTTTTAGAAAAGACAGGCAGGTAGGGAGGGGAGGAGGTGTTTTAATTTACATCAAAGAGAAATATAAATGTCAACTGGTTGATTTGAATACTTCACTTGAATGTTTAGCTGTTAATGTATGTCTCTCTCCGGTAATGAATTTCAACATTGCAGTAGTGTACAACCCACCGTCACACAACTCTTCCTTTTATAATGAATTAAGTGATCTGGTTAAACAACTTGAGAAGAACAGAGAAACAATAATTCATGGTGACTTTAATATCAACTGGTCTGATAAAAAAGACAAACAAAAACTGAAAAGCCTCATGACTAAATTTAATTACCAGCAAATCATCAAAGGACCCACCAGGATAACCAAACAATCCAGAACACTTATTGACATGGTATTTACTAATAAACCAGAACGAATAACCAGAACCTATAATCTTGTAACTGGTCTCTCAGATCATAACATGGTTCTTGCTGTCAGGAAACTTACTAAAAAGCGACTACAGTATTTTGGGGGAGTCGATATTGACAAATCAAATTTTATTATCCCCAAATCAAAAAATGAGGAGTTTGAACATTACTTAGAGAATCAAAATTGGGAGCAGCTCATGGCAACATGTGAAGTAGATGATTGTTGTAATTTTATAACTGCAACAATCACAAAGTCTATAGAAAAATTTTCAAAGCAAATTAAAAGTAGACAACAGAAGATTAGCCTACCATGGTTAAATAATGAAATAAGAAAACTTATGAAGAGGCGAGACTATGCACTGAAAACATCACTAACCTCCAAACTACAAAATGATCACCTTGTGTACAAAAGTTTAAGAAATAAAGTGGTACATGAGCTGCGAAAATCAAAAATATCTTATTACAATAAACTGATAGATCATGCAAAGGGTAACAACAGTTCCCTATGGAGGCATTTAAATAACTTAACTAATAAAAAAAATGATCAGAAGGGGGTAAAGGAACTTAGAATCAATGGCAAGACCGTCAGTGACAAGGCTACTTTGGCAAATGAATTTAATTCACACTTTGTGGGCTCTGTGGAAGACTTAACAAAAATTTTTGTGCTGCCAAATGTGCTCAACAACACAAATTCCATACTCCCAACAGATACTTTTCACATCGATGAGGTAAATGAGAAGTTAATTGCTGGTATTGTTAAAACACTGTCAAACTCAAAAACTAGTGATATCTACAATATGAGCACCTCCTTTCTCAAAATGCACAGCAAAATATTAATCAAACCACTGACTCATCTCATTAATCTCTCCATTAGGTCTAGTACATTTCCATCTGGCTGGAAAAAAGCTGTCGTCATACCAGTTCATAAATCAGGCAGTAAAGACGATATATGCAATTACCGCCCAATCTCTATCTTACCAGTCCTATCTAAGGTTCTTGAAAAAGTTGTAGCTACACAGCTGATAGACTACTTACAAGACAGTCAACTTCTTCATCCACATCAATTTGGTTTTAGACCAGGATACTCAACAGAAACAGCAAATTGTTGCCTTATTGAAAACGTCAAACAGTCCTTGGACAGGGGTAATGTGGTAGGAGCTGTTTTTCTAGATCTCAAAAAGGCTTTCGATACTGTAAACCACAGTTTGCTTTTATCCAAAATGGTATCTTTTAACTTCTCCCCAAATACATTAGAATGGTTTGCATCTTATCTCCAGAATAGAGAACAGTGTGTAAAAGTTCACCAGGATAAATCCTCATTTTTAAACAACCGCATGGGTATCCCACAAGGGTCCATTCTT
The DNA here is from genome assembly GCA_020510985.1 of Pholidichthys leucotaenia. NCBI lineage: Eukaryota > Metazoa > Chordata > Actinopteri > Cichliformes > Pholidichthyidae > Pholidichthys > Pholidichthys leucotaenia. Next base: position 123,741,202 of record CM035841.1, read on the forward strand.
GGTCCTTTACTTTTCAGCATTTTTATTAATGACTTGCCGTTACACTGCTCAGCTGCAACATGCCAACTTTATGCAGATGATGCAGTTATTTACACAGCTGCCAAGACTCCAGCACAGGCTGCAGATGTACTGTCTACAAGTATGGTTGATGTCCAAGAGTGGCTCCTCAAGAACCATCTATTGCTGAACCTTCAGAAAACAGTCTCAATGTGCTTTTCAATCAAAAAATGTAACCTGCAACATTTTAAAGTTAATATACATGATCATGACATCAGTTTAGCTACAGAATTCAAATACCTTGGCATTGTACTAGATCCTCAACTCAAATTTAATCTTCATATAAAGAAAATTTCAAAAACAGTAAAAAAAAATCTGAACTGCTTTAAATTAATTAGATATTACATACCTTACGAAGCAGCTGCACTGTATATGCATTCTATGGTTTTTTCTCATATATCATACTGTTTGACAGTCTGGGCTCAAGCAGCCCCTTCCACAATAAGACATATAGGTTCATTATATAATCAAACCCTAAAAATCTTGGACAAAAAGCCCATTAGGTGGCATCACTGTAATGTTTTAAAAAAATACAACCTATTGAGTTTTGAGAGCTTCATTGACCTCTGTCTTCTGAAATTAACGTTCAAATGTTTCCATAAATCAGCACCCGAGCCACTTGCTGGTTTCGTCCAAAGACAGGACAGCAGCAGAGCCACCAGGAGTTCTGTTAACAATAACTGTAAAATATTCCACCGCAGAACCACATTTGGACAAACAGCTTTCTCTATAAAGGGCAGTCACATCTGGAACACAATGCCAAATGAAATTAAAATAATAACGGACTTTAAAACATTCACTAAAAATGTTAAAAACTGGCTGAAAAATAAACAAGAATGTACTCATGTATGAATTATTTGTCTGCAAAGTGAGAGTGAATGAAGGGAAGGAATAAATGTGTTTGTTTATAGTGAGTGACAGAGGGAGGAAGGCCTGAAATAGGCAAATGTGAGTTATGTTATATGTGTTAAATGTGAGTCAGGCTGTTATATTTGTGTATTTATAATATTTATGTTAAAGGTGAGTCAGGCTGTTATATTTGTGTATTTATAATATTTATAATATTTATAATTGTGTATTTATAATTCTTCTGCATTGATGTATGTGGTTATTGTGTATATTTTTATCTTGATTCTTTTTTCTAAAGCCCATCCAGGGACAAGAGTTGCAAATTAGCTAATAGCTATACACTCTATGTGCAACACATCAGATTGATTGTCTTTGATTAATTGTCTATGTTTATTGCACTGTCCCTGTCAAATAAACTAATCTACTACTACCAACCAGTACGAGGAAGAGATCAATCGTCAGTGCAGACTGCTGAATATGTGCTGCTGCTCCCAGATAAAAATCCACAGAATAGGTATCTATGGAACTATAATGCTCTGAATGAGGATTTACAAAACTCTGAATCTGTTTTTGAATCATGTTTGTGTGTTAAATGTGCAAATTTGTGAAGTGTTTCTTTCAAATTTTTGTTTTTAAATCCTAAATTTGATCAAATTTTTTTTTCCCTGAATTAAACTTTATTTAAACGGGGACGGTACAGGGTAACATAGTTCCAATACAAAAATGCAGCTGATGTGCTGTACAAAGAGTTTATAGCTATTGCTAATTTTTAGTTGGGCTTATTAAGTTAATCCCTTCCACAGCATGTGGGACACCATGTAGTGTATGGGGCGGCACCTATTTCTGTTTCACTGACCCTAGGCCACACAGCTACTGTAAGTAGTGAAAGCTACAGTGGGGGGTCAGTCCTCTGGTAGCTCTGTGTGTTAACTTTCCTTTCCCCATTCTATTATGCTGAGCACCAAGCTAGAAGGCGGAAAGTACCATTTTTATATGGTCTTTGGTATGATCCAGCCTGGATTTGAACCCATAACCTCCCAGTTGTGGGGCGGATGCTGTACCAACTAGGCCACCACTCCGGTAGTTGGGCTTATACATGAATATAATTAAGTCAATAAAATTTAAATGATCAACATACTAAAACGACACCACATAGCACAATAAAATACATAAACACAATCATCATCACAAGCCTTTAAATGACAAATATACTAAAATTACATTGTACAGTAAATCAAAATACATACCACAAATTCAGCCCTACATATCATCAACTGTGACACCCTACAAGTCAAATACAGTATATCCCCCATCAAAAGTTAATGGGTACAACTTTGTTTTTCTTTTAGCCAACACTTAGCCTTTGTTGGAAACAATTTTATATCTTCACTTAATTTAATTTCAGTTGGCAATGTGTTCCAAAGTTTACAGCCCTTAATGGAGAAAGCGGACTGTCCAAATGTAGATTTACACTGTATTATTTTACAGTTACCATTCACTATGCCCCCAGTTACTCTGTTACCATCTTGTCTTTGGATGTGCCTGGAAAGACGCTCTGGGGTTAGACTATGTAAACATTTGAAAATTAATTTGAGAAAACAAAGATTAATGAAGCTCTCAAAGTTAAGTAAATTAGATCTTTTTAATATTTGACAGTGATGCCAACAAATGGGTTTTTTATCCATTATTTTGAAGGCCTGATTACAGGGATGAGATATGCGTGGTTATAGATGGCGATGCTTGAGCCGAAACCGTTATACAATAGGAAAAATGTGAAAAACATAGCATGCATAAATGTCAGAGCCATCTGAGTAGGTATATACAGTAATTTCTTATTAGTTTAAAACAATTGAGGTTAATTTTTACTTTTTTCTTTGTTTATCAAATTTAAGTTGTGGGTCCAGAATTATCCCGAGAAACTTAAATTCAGTGACCTCCTTTTGTAGAATAATTTTAAATGACCCAGGTATAGTCAGTTTTCTGATAGAAAAACTCATTGAAACAGTCTTTTTCAAATTGAGTACAAGGTTATGTTGCAGCCATTGATGGACATCCTCCAGGCACATGATTAGCATCTCAGCAGCCTTTCTGGGTGACTTGGCAGATGTGTGTATATATAACTGCATCATCTGCATAAAGCTGGCAATTTACTGCTAGGCAACTTAAAGGTGTGCTAACCACAGTCTGTCCATAACGAACACCATGTTCAAGCATAAGGGTGTCCATATGTGCACCTGGCACCAGGACACCCTAGGTCGCAGGTCGATGATCGATTTTGTTATCGTATCATCAGACCTGCGACCGTATGTCTTGGACACCCGAGTAAAGAGAGGTGCAGAGCTGTCAACTGATCACCACCTGGTGGTGAGTTGGATCCGATGGCAGGGGAGGAAGCCATTCAGACCTGGTAGACCCAAACGTATAGTGAGGGTGTGCTGGGAGCGTCTGGCTGAGGCCCCTGTCCAGCAGTTCTTCAACTCCCACCTCCGGAAGAACTTCAACCACATTCCGAGGGAGTCTGGAGACATGGAGTCTGAATGGGCCATGTTCTCCACCTCTGTTGTTGAAGCGGCGGCCCAGAGCTGCGGCCGCAAGGTGGTCGGTGCATCTCGTGGTGGCAACCCCCGAACCAAGTGGTGGACACCAGTGGTGAGGGGGGCCATTAAGCTGAAGAAGGAGTCCTATCAAGCTTGGTTGGCTTGTGGGACTCCCGAAGCAGCTGAGGTGTACCGGCAGGCCAAGCGGAGTGCAGCTCGGGTGGTTGCTGAAGCAAAAACCCGGGTATGGGAGGAGTTCGGTGAGGCCATGGAACAAGACTTTCGGTCGGCCTCAAAGAGATTCTGGCAAACTGTCCGGCGGCTCAGGAGGGGAAAGCAGCTCCCCGTCCACACTGTGTATGGTGCGGATGGGACACTGTTGACTTCAACTGGGGACATCATCGGGCGGTGGAAGGAATACTTCGAGGATCTCCTCAATCCCACTGATACGCCTTCCACAGTGGAAGCAGGGTTTGGGGACGAGGGGGATGACTCGCCTATCACAGGGGCTGAGGTCGCCAAGGTGGTTAAAAATCTCCTTGGTGGCCAGGCCCCGGGGGTGGACGAGATTCGCCCTGAGTACCTCAAGGCCCTAGATGTTGTTGGGTTGTCATGATTGACACGCCTCTGCAACATTGCGTGGAGGTCGGGGGCAGTGCCTTTGGCATGGCAAACTGGGGTGGTGGTTCCTCTCTTTAAAAAAGGGGACCGGAGGGTGTGCTCCAACTTTAGAGGGATCACACTCCTCAGCCTCCCTGGGAAGGTCTATGCCAAGGTACTGGAGAGGAGAGTCCGGCCGTTGGTCGAACCTCGGATTCAGGAGGAGCAATGTGGTTTTCGTCCTGGCCGTGGCACATCAGACCAGCTCTTTACCCTCTCGAGAATTCTCGAGGGTTCGTGGGAGTTTGCCCAACCAGTTTACATGTGTTTTGTGGACTTGGAGAAGGCATTTGACCGCGTCCCTCGTGGATTTTTGTGGGGGGTGCTTCGGGAGTATGGGGTATCGGGCTTGATGTTACGAGCTATTCGGTCTCTGTACGACCGTTGTGAGAGTTTGGTTCGTATTGCCAACACTCAGTCGGAGTCATTCCCAGTGAGAGTTGGACTCCGCCAGGGCTGCCCTTTGTCACCGATCCTGTTCATAATTTTTATGGACAGGATTTCTAGGCGCAGCCAGGGAATGGAGGGTGTCATGCTTGGTGACCACAGGATCTCATCTCTGTTGTTTGCAGATGATGTTGTCCTGTTGGCTTCATCCAGCAATGACCTACAGCTCTTGCTGGGACGGTTTGCCGCTGAGTGTGAAGCGGCTGGGATGAGAATCAGCACCTCCAAGTCCGAGTCCATGGTCCTCAGCCGGAAAAAGGTGGATTGTCCTCTCCGGGTTGGGGACAGGCTCCTGCCCCAAGTGGAGGAGTTTAAGTATCTTGGGGTCTTGTTCACGAGTGAGGGGAGAATAGAGCGAGAGATCGACAGACGGATTGGAGCAGCATCTGCAGTGATGCGGACGTTGTACCGGTCTGTTGTGGTGAAGAGGGAGCTTAGTTCTAAGGCAAAGCTGTCGATTTACCAGTCAATCTACGTTCCTACTCTCACCTATGGTCACGAGCTTTGGGTAATGACCGAAAGAACGAGATCGCGGATACAAGCGGCTGAAATGAGCTTTCTCCGTAGGATTGCTGGACTCACCCTCAGAGATAGGGTGAGGAGCTCAGTCATCCAGGAGAGGCTCAGAGTAGAACCGCTGCTCCTCCACATTGAAAGGAGTCAGTTGAGGTGGTACGGGCATCTGATTAGGATGCCTCCTGGACGCCTCCCACTTGAGGTGTTTCAGGCATGTCCCACTGGGAGGAGACCCCGGGGCAGACCCAGGACTCGGTGGAGAGACTATGTCTCCCAGCTGGTCTGGGAACGCCTTGGTATCCCCTCTGAAGAGCTGGAGCAGGTGGCTGGGGAGAGGGAAGTCTGGGCTTCTCTGCTTGAACTGCTGCCTCCGCGACCCGGACCTCCGGAAAAGCGGTAGAAGATGGATGGATGGATGGATGGCAACTTAAAGGCAAGTCATTTATAAAAAGACTAAACAACAGTGGACCAAGTCTTGAACCTTGGAGTATTCCAATTTTGTTGTTCAAGAATAATGACTTCTCTTCATTGACTTCAACACATTGTTCTCTAATTTGAAGTTACGACCCACACCAATCAACTGCTTGCTTTAAAAATCTGTAAGTGGACAACTTGGATAGGAGAATACTAGGGGTGTAACGGTACGCCTAAAATCACGGTTTGGTACGTACCTTGGTTTTAAGGTCATGGTTTAGTTCATTGTCGGCACAGTAAGGAAACAAAATGTAAAACATAAAACTGCTTATCTTTTGTATACGTGAGGACAGCTTTACTGACAAAAAAACCCTGCAAACTGCCAGCAATAAATTCTCCAATTAAAAAATATTCTCAAATAAACAAAATTAAAATGTATACAATAAATAAATTCTCTTTTTAGGAACTGAACAATGCAGACAAGTGCAACAACAGAAGTTTGAACAGCCTATTATTAAAGTTCCCATAGCTAAATAAAATAATTACCCATGAAACATGAGTTGGAAACTTTCAAGTGGTCTTCCCTTCCACTCACCACTCCAATCTATGAGAACCATTTCATTCTTCCAGGAAAAACTGACCCAAGATTTAGATGCCTGGCTGGAGGGGGTCTCCCAGAGAGTGGGATCCCAGAGAGTATCATTTTTATATAATCTTCTCTTGTTGCCTGAGGACTCAGGTCTGGAGAAAATTAAAGCATGTTGGGAGAGTGAGATTCAGGTTACTCTTTCAGATCATTTCTGGTCCTCTGCTCTGAAAGCGGTGAAGTCCTCCTCATGCGCTCATCTCAGCCTTATTCAATTTAAGGTCCTACACAGGATTCATTACAGCAAATCTAAGCTAGATAACCTCTATCCAGGCAGAGTTGAAGACAGGTGTGACAGAGTCTCACTCTCTCCCTGTGACCTGACACATAGTATGTTTTGGAGCTGTCCTGTTTTAATTCAATTCAATTCAATTCAATTCAATTCAACTTTATTTATATAGCACCATTTCACAACAACAGTCATCTCATAGCACTATCAACTGTAGGGAGGACCCCCACAGTTGCAGAAAGACCCCAGCAATCAGGCGATCCCCTGTGAGCAAGCACTTGGCGACGGTGGAGAGGAAAAACTCCCTTTTAACAGGAAGAAACCTCCAGCAGAACCAGGCTCAGGGAGGGGCAGTCATCTGCTGCGACTGGCTGGGGGGTGAGGGGACAGAGAAGAAGAAAAGAACAGACATGTAGAGAGCAAACAGCACGATGGGGACTCAATCTATGGGAGAGAACAAACAAATGTTAAGTTAACAAATGTTAATTTTAAGTCCTTACTGGGAATTTTATTTTAAAATGATTTCAGCAATTCTTGGAATGTCCATTCTCCCATCCCCACATGTAGCTATCTTTCTATCAAGCAGATCATGATACAACTACTCTTCAATTGCATGTCATTGCCTTCACCTCTCTGATCGCACGTACAGGTACATCTCAAAAAATTAGAATATCAGGAAGAAGTTCAGTATTTTTTGTCACTCATTTCAGAAAGTGAAACCCATATATTATATAGATTCATTACTCAGTGATATATTTCAAGTGTTTATTTACTTTAATTTTCATGATTATGGCTTACAGCCCATGAAAACCCCAAATTCAGTTTCTCAAAAAATTACAATATTACATAAAATTAGTTTAAAAAAATAGTTTTTAATACAAATGTGGACCGACTGAAAAGTATGCTCATGTACACACTCAATATTTGGTTGGGGCTCCTTTTGGATTAATTACTGTATCAATATGGCATGGCATGGAGGTGATCAGCCTGTGGCACTGCTGAGGTGTTATGAAGGTCCAGGTTGCTTTGATAGTGACCTTCAGCTCGTCTGCATTGTTGGGTCTGGTGTGTCTCATCTTTCTCTTGACAATACTCCATAGATTCTCTATGGGGTTTAGGTCAGGAGAGTTTGCTGGCCAATCAAACACAGTGATGCCGTGGTCATTAAACCAGGTTTTGATACTTTTGGCAGTGTGGGGTGGGTTCCATGTCCTGCTGGAAAATGAAATCAGCTTCTCCATAAAGCTTGTCAGCAGAGGGAAGCTTGAAGTGCTCTAAAATTTCCTGGTAGATGACTGCACTGACTTTGGTCTTGATAAAACACAGTGGACCAACACCAGCAGATGACATGGTTCCTCAAGTCATCACTGACTGGAAACTTCACACTAAAACTCAAGCAACTTAGATTCTGTGCCTCTCCACTTTTTCTCCAGACTCTTGGACTTTGTTTTACAAATGAAATGCAAAATTTACTTTTATCTGAACAGAGGTCATCTGCTGGTGTTGGTCCACTGTGTATTGTCAAGAGGAAGATTAGAGACACCAGACCCAACAATGCAGACGAGCTGAAGGTCACTATCAAAGCAACCTGGACCTTCATAACACCTCAGCAGTGCCACAGACTGATCACCTCCATGCCACGCCACATTGATACAGTAATTAATCCAAAAGGAGCCCTGACTAAGTATTGAATGTGTACATAGACATACAGACGTGGACAAAATTGTTGGTACCCCTCTGTTAATGAAAGAAAAACCCACAATGGTCACAGAAATAACTTGAATCTGACAAAAGTGGTAATAAATAAAAATTCTATGAAAATCAGACAATGCTTTTGAATTGTGGTTCAACAGAATTATTTTAAAAAACAAACTCATGAAACAGGCCTGGACAAAAATGATGGTACCCTTAACTTAATATTTTGTTGCACAACCTTTTGAGGCAATCACTGCAATCAAACGATTTCTGTAACTGTCAGTGAGACTTCTGCACCTCTCAGTAGGTATTTTGGCCCACTCCTCATGAGCAAACTGCTCCAGTTGTCTCAGGTTTGAAGGGTGCCTTCTCCAGACGGCATGTTTCAGCTCCTTCCACAGATGTTCAATAGGATTTAGATCAGGGCTCATAGAAGGCCACTTTAGAATAGTCCAATGTTTGGCTCTTAGCCATTCTTGGGTGTTTTTAGCTGTGTGTTTTGGGTCATTATCCTGTTGCAAGACCCATGACCTGCGACTGAGACCAAGCTGTCTGACACTGGGCAGCACATTTCTCTCTAGAATACCTTGATAGTCTTGAGATTTCATTGTACCCTGCACAGATTCAAGACACCCTGTGCCAGATGCAGCAAAGCAGCCCCAGAACATAAAAGAACCTCCTCCATGTTTCACAGTAGGGACAGTGTTCTTTTCTTGGTATGCTTCATTTTTGCGTCTGTGAATATCACGCTGATGTGCCTTGCCAAAAGGTTCCAGTTTTGTCTTGTCTGTCCATAGGACATTCTCTCAGAAGCTTTGTGGCTTGTCAACATGCAGTTTGGCAAATTCCACCTGGCTTTTTTATGATTTGTTTTCAACAGTGGTGTCCTCCTTGGTTGTCTCCCATGAAGTCCACTTTGGCTCAAACAATGACGGATGGTGCGATCTGACACTGATGTACCTTGACATTGGAGTTCACCATGAATGTGTTTAGACGTTGTTCTGGGCTCTTTTGTTACCATTTGTATTACCCATCTCCTCCTGCGGTCATATCCAGGGAGGTTGGCTACAGTCCTGTGGATCATAAATTTCTGAATAATATGTGCAACTGTAGTCACAGGAACATCAAGCTGCTGGGAGATGGTCTAATAGCCTTTACCTTTAACATGCTTGTCTATAATTTTCTTTCTAATCTCCTGAGACCACTCTCTCCTTTGCTTCCTCTGGTCCATGTTTAGTGTGGTACACACCATGTCAACAAACAGAACAGTGACACTTGTCACCCTTTAAATAGGCCGACTGACTGATTACAAGTTTGTAGACACCTGTGATGTTAATTGGAGGACACATCTTGGTTGAACATGTCCCTATGGTCACATTATTTTCTTTTCTAGAGGTACCATCATTTTTGTCCAGGCCTGTTTCATGAGTTTGTTTTTTAAAATAATTCTGTTGAACCACAATTCAAAAGCATTGTCTGATTTTCATTGGTTAATTTTCATAGAATTTTTATTTATTACCACTTTTGTCAGATTCAAGTTATTTCTGTGACCATTGTGGGTTTTTCTTTCATTAACAGAGGGGTACCAACAATTTTGTCCACGTCTGTACTTTGCAGTCGGCCAACATTTCAATTTAAAAACTATTTTTTAAGATTAATTTTATGTAATATTGTAATTTTTTGAGAAACTGAATTTGGGGTTTTCATGGGCTGTAAGCCATAATCATGAAAGTTAAAATAAATAAACACTTGAAATATTTCACTCTCTGTGTAATGAATCTATATAATACAGTGGGGCAAAAGTATTTAGTCAGCCACCAATTGTGCAAGTTCTCCCACTTAAAAGATGAGAGAGGTCTTCAATTTTCATCATAGGTATACCTCAACTATGAGAGACAAAATGAGGGGAAAAAAATCCAGAAAATCACATGGTCTGATTTTTAAAGAATTTATTTGCAAATTATGGTGGAAAATAAGTATTTGGTCACCTACAAACAAGCAAGATTTCTGGCACTCACACACCTGTAACTTCTTCTTTAAGAGGCTCCTCTGTCCTCCACTCATTACCTGTATTAATAGCACCTGTTTGAACTTGTTATCAGTATAAAAGACACCTGTCCACAACCTCAAACAGTCAGACTCCAAACTCCACTATGGCCAAGACCAAAGAGCTGTCAAAGGACACCAGAAACAAAATTGTAGACCTGCACCAGGCTGGGAAGACTGAATCTGCAATAGGTAAGCAGCTTGGTGTGAAGAAATCAACTGTGGGAGCAATTATTAGAAAATGGAAGACATACAAGACCACTGATAATCTCCCTCGATCTGGGGCTCCACGCAAGATCTCACCCCGTGGGGTCAAAATGATCACGAGAACAGTGAGCAAAAATCCCAGAACCACACGGGGGGACCTAGTGAATGACCTGCAGAGAGCTGGGACCAAAGTAACAAAGGCTACCATCAGCAACACACTATTCCGCCAGGGATTCAAATCCTGCAGTGCCAGACGTGTCCCCCTGCTTAAGCCAGTACATGTCCAGGCCCGTCTGAAGTTTGCTAGAGAGCATTTGGATGATCCAGAAGAGGATTGGTAGAATGTCATATGGTCAGATGAAACCAAAATAGAACTTTTTGGTAAAAACTCAACTTGTCGTGTTTGGAGGAGAAAGAATGCTGAGTTGCATCCAAAGAACACCATACCTACTGTGAAGCATGGGGGTGGAAACATCATGCTTTGGGGCTGTTTTTCTGCAAAGGGACCAGCACGACTGATCCGTGTAAAGGAAAGAATGAATGGGGCCATGTATCGTGAGATTTTGAGTGAAAACCTCCTTCCATCAGCAAGGGCATTGAAGATGAAAAGTGGCTGGGTCTTTCAGCATGACAATGATCCCAAACACACCACCTGGGCAACGAAGGAGTGGCTTCGTAAGAAGCATTTCAAGGTCCTGGAGTGGCCTAGCCAGTCTCCAGATCTCAACCCCATAGAAAATCTTTGGAGGGAGTTGAAAGTCCGTGTTGCCCAGCAACAACCCCAAAAACATCACTGCTGTAGAGGAGATCTGCATGGAGGAATGGGCCAAAATACCAGCAACAGTGTGTGAAAACCTTGTGAAGACTTACAGAAAACGTTTGACCTCTGCCATTGCCAACAAAGGGTATATAACAAAGTATTGAAATGAACTTTTGTTATTGACGAAATACTTATTTTCCACCATAATTTGCAAATAAATTCTTTAAAAATCAGACTGTGATTTTCTGGATTTTTTTTTCTCATTTTGTCTCTCGTAGTTGAGGTATACCTATGATGAAAATTGGAGACCTCTCTCATCTTTTAAGTGGGAGAACTTGCACAATTGGTGGCTGACTAAATACTTTTTTGCCCCACTGTATATGGGTTTCACTTTCTGAAATGAGTGACAAAAAATATTGGACTTTTTCATGATATTCTAATATTTTGAGCTGTACCTGTAGAAGAATTCTTTTGGTATGGAAATCTGACCGGCCCCCATCCCCTAAACTATGGCTGCGAGACTTGATGTCTTAAAAATTAGAGAAAATAAAATTTTCCCTGAAAGGCTCTCCTGCAAAGTTCTATTCACATTGGCAGCCTCTGATTAAATATTTTGATAGTTTGCCAGCAAAAGATATTGCCCCATAGAGTGGTGGTTGGGCTGCCCTGCTCCCCCACACTTCTCCACCCTTCGTTTTAATGCACCTTTATAAATGCCAGCTCCTGCTAGGCCATCAAAGTGCTTGTATGCTGCTACCATTATTTTTGATTGTATTGTTGTTTATTCATTCATTTTTTCTTCTTTTACATTTATTTTTAAATTTATCCCCCTCCCCCTTTTTTATATATACACTACCGTTCAAAAGTTTGGGGTCACCCAGACAATTATTTTGTGTTTTCCATGAAAAGTCACACTTATTTACCACCATGACTTGTAAAATTAATAGAAAATATAGTCAAGACATTGACAAGGTTAGAAATAATGATTTGTATTTGAAATAATATTTTTTTCCAGATACTCAACCTGCTCAAAGGAAGGTCAGTTTTATAGCTTCTCTCACCAGCTAAACTGTTTTCAGCTGTGCTAACATGATTGCACAAGGGTTTTCTAATCATCCATTAGCCTTCTGATGCAATGAGCAAACACATTGTACCATTAGAACACTGGAGTGATAGTTGCTGGAAATGGGCCTCTATACACCTATGTAGATATTGCACCAAAAACCAGACATTTGCAGCTAGAATAGTCATTTACCACATTAGCAATGCATATTAGATATTAGAGTGTATTTCTGATTAGTTTAAAGTTATCTTCATTGAAAAAAACAGTGCTTTTCTTTCAAAAATAAGGAAATTTCTAAGTGACCCCAAACTTTTGAACGGTAGTGTAGGTCTGTATGTTAATTTGCCCAGTACTTGCACACATTTATTCATTTATCCCCTGGCTGAAGGTTGACTTTTCTGGACTATTTACACTCTAGCCATCACTTGTTTCTCCTTTTTGGTGTGTGGGTGTACATATATGATTCTCCTTAATAAATTGTTGAAACAAAAAACGATATTAAAATTCATTTGAGGTGAGAGAATCACATCCTCATAAATTTGTAAAGTGAAACTCTTTTTTTTCTCTGACTTTTTTGTCTTTGTCCCTCTAGATTTCCCACAGCAACTGAAGTGTAAAGAGGATGAAGTTCTGGCTGAGCAGCAGCTCTGGAACCAGGAGAGGAACTCTATTCTGGACCAGGAGGAACCAGAACCTCCCCAGGTTAAAGAGGAACAGGAGGAACTCTGCATCAGTCAAGAACGAGAACAGCTGGTTGTGTGGCTGGAGGCTGATACCTTCATGGTGCCTCTTATTTCTGAGGAAAATCAGCAGAGTGAAGCAGAACCATAGAGTGAGCAGCTCCTCTCTCACAAATCTGCTGGAACTGAGATCCAAGATGAGGAAGGAAGCCACTGTGTGGGCTTGGGATCAACTAAAGAAGAAGAACCCAAACCAAAGAAGAGACGGCTGAAAGCAAGAAGTCACAGTAACAGTGATGACTCTCTGACCTCAAGGACTCCCTGTGAGAATGAAACGGGTAAAAAGTTAGAAAATGTTCAGGTTTAGTCTTTGAAAAAATGTCCTAAAATAAAATAATATTAAAGTAATATTTACAGTAACTATATAAATCTGATGTACTGGTCTCAGTTTGTGTTTGAGTTTGACTGATCTAACCCAGTGGAAAAATAATTTCACCTCTTTGACTATACATTAATAGTTTGCACTTCAATTTTTTTCTTTTGGTTCAGTGTACCAGGTGGAGGATTTGTCTGCTCTAGCAAGTTAGCCATTAGCCCCTGCTAGCAACTCCAACAGGAAACAATGCAGCATGTGGTTATTTGTGTGTAAAAACACCATAGTGACATGTTCAGGAATAGAAGTCGGACAGTCCTGTGTGTACGACCGACTAGAAGAGATGTATGAAAGAGAATTACTAATAAATATTACATTTTGGAATGCTCGGTGGTGCAATGGTTAGCACTGTGGCAGCACAGCAAGAAGGTCATGGGTTCTATCCCACCCCTGACCATTGGTGACCCTTCTGTGTGGAGTTTGCATGTTCTCCCCATGTCTTCGTGGGTTTTCTCCGGGTACTGCCGTCTCCTCCCACTGGCCAAAGACATGCATGTCAGGTTAATTGGCATCAACTGGGGATTGTAAATTGTCCTTGGGTATGAATGCGAGAGTGAATGGTTGTCTGTCTCTCTGTGCTGGCCCTGCGATGGACTGGGGATCTGTCCTGGGTGCCCTATTGAGATCATGGTGGACCCTAACAAAGCAACAGGGTTGTGTTTTTTAATAGCCACTCCAGATAGACAAACGCATGTAAAAACACTGAAAAAGTAAAATTTTCATCCTGTGTCCCCTTTTAGACCTCAGGGAACCATGTTAGCATGTGGAAAAATAATTTTGTCCCCTTTTAAATAACTTGTTGAATCTGAAATAGATTCATCACTGCTGTAATTATCACATGCAGCTGTGGCGCAGGGGTAGTATAGTCGACTACTGATCGGAGGGTCAGGGGTTCGATTCCCACTCTGTCTGCAGTCTGCATGTCAAAGTGTCCTTGAGCAAGACACTGAGTCCCCAGTTGCTCCTGGTGGGTCAAGCCAGCACCTGTGTATGGAAGCTCCTCCGTCATCAGTGTGTGAATGGGTGGATAGCAGGATCTGTAAAGTGCTTTGGTCATCTAGAGATGAGAAGAAGCACTATATAAATGAACGTCATTTTCCATTTTACATGCAAGGATAAGAACTATTTGTTACCAGGTGGTGACTTTTTTGGCCAGTCAGTGTATTTATACTTTCAGGTTTTTCTATATTACTAGCATTTTCTGTGTCTTTTTGTCCGTCCAGATGCTCCACAGCTGCATGACTCTAAGGAGGAGGAGGTTCTCACTTTCCAGCAGCTCTGTAACCAGGAGAGGAACTCCAGTCTGGACCAGGAGGAACAAGATGCTGCACAGGTTAAAGAGGAGGAAGAAAAACTCTGTACCAGTCAGGAAGAACACTTTGGATTGAAACAAGAGACTGATACCTTCATGGTGAGTGCTACTGATGAGGACAATGACAAGGGTGAAACTGTACAAAATACTAAGCAGCTACTCTCTCACAACTCTCCTGACACTGAAAGCCAAGACCAGAGAGGAGGTAAGAATGTAAACATGGGATCAAGTAAACAAGAAGAGCCAAAGAAGAGACCTCCCAGAAACAGAAGTGACAGTAACAGTGTAGACATCTCTTCCGTGTCAGAGAATCAGTGTGATACTGACACAGGTGAAAAGTCTGTAAAATGTTCTGTTGGTGACAAAGACTGTAAAAATGAGTCCCAAAAGAAACATCATACAGTTAAGTCACATGTTTGCTACACGTGTGGGAAAAGATTCAGGATCAAGGGTCATTTATCCGTTCATGAGAGAATTCACACAGGTGAGAAGCCATTTTCTTGTGAAATGTGTGGACAAAGTTTTAATGAGCGTGGTAACTTGAAAAGACACATGAGAATTCACACAGGTGAGAAACCATTTTCTTGTGAAATGTGTGGGCAGAGTTTTAGGCAGCGTGTTCATTTGGAAAGACATGAGAATTCCCATTGGCGAGAAGCAGTAGTGCTCTAAAATATGTGGGAAATGCTTCACTCCCTGTTTTAGCTTAACTGTGGTGGTCGGAGAGACTGTTAGCATGGATTAGCAGCCACATTTCCATTCATCTGTCCCAGGGCAGCTGTGGCTACAGAGGTAGCTTACCTCGATCAGTGTGTGACTGTGGAGTGAATGAATAATGGATTGAGTGTAAAGTGCTCTAAATATCATGAAAGGTGCTATATAAATCCAATCTATTTTGAGTATTATTATTAATTTACCACATGAAAACTCAGATAAGCTCCTGTAGTCCAGAAGAATCTGTAAATTTTTATTTTCAGGTTGAAGTCTCCATTTTGTGAAAGAAATGTTCTTTAAAATGTGGAAGCTGTGATGTAAATATAAATCAGTAAAGTTGTATAATCCCACCCCTTTTACCGTTAATTATCCAGTCAATATTTGTGTTAAAAAAAAATTTGGAAACATTATTTCAGTCATTGGTATCGTCCCTTTATGATACCAAATGGTATTGTTTTCTATTATTGGAAAGCCTGATTAGCCATCTTTACAATGAGGTACAACATGTAAGGACCGTGCATTTGTGGAATGTGTAACACAGCTAAACATGTGAGTGGCTCCCCTAAAAATGAGCCAAAACCCCCTGCACTATTCTCCTGTTGGTATTCAGTCTTGTTTTGGGCTTCAAACCAGTTGCTCCTGGTGGCCAGGCTAGCGCCTGTGTGTGTATGGCAGCTCTGCCACCATCAGTGTGTGAATGTGTGTGTGAATGGGTGGACAGCAGGATCTGTAAAGCGCTTTGATCATCCAGAGATGAGAAAAAGTGCTATATAAGTGAACGCCATTTACCATTTTCAAGTGCTGCCAGGTGTGTGCCAGAAACGGGTGTAATTGAACACTTGTGGGATCAGCTTGAGTGTGCTGTATGTGCTAGAGTGACCAACACAACCACGCTGATTGACCTTTTGATCCCAGCCCCATAGTCAGAGGTCAGGATTCCAAGGTGAACCTGTATGCCAGGTTTGGCGGCCCCAGCTTTACTTGTTTTATAGTAATCGTAAATATACCATTTACCATAGTGCTGGGGTCAGCAACCCGCGGTCCTTCAGCCCTCATGCTGCAGCTCCCTGCAGTTACGTATATCTCAAAACACGTGGAAATTAATGAAGTTCATTTTAATTATTTTATTTTTTTAATTGTTTATTGCAGTTGGACACATTTGTCAACGGAAATGCGTACTTTTATGCATTTTATACTTTTATATATTTTATGTAAAAGATATATTTTAAAAATGATTATGCTGTCAACCATGCGTGACTGCATCATATCTGACAATGGCTGCACAGAGAGCCACTGAGCAGCAGCTTCCACCCTCCCTAAAACATGAACAAATCCAGAAAAGATAAAATCACAGGCAAATAGTCTAATTCTGTGTGGACAGATTCATTTGTGTTCATGCATGGCTGTTGTGGAGAGAATTTCTCCACGAGAACACAAACAAGGAGAAAAACAGCTGCTTCATTAGTGTCTACAGGTCCATAAACATTCTTAAATGCGATTATCCTCAAATCAATGCCTTAATTATCCTTAAAAATGAGAAACAATCCTTGAATTCCTGCTCAATAACTTTAAAATAGCCTGCGCTATAAATGCTGAATTCATCAGACATGATCGATGTCTGAATTAGCATGAATTTATTATCACCGTCACAGCTCAATACTTCGAGTTATTAATGATAAAAGCCCTCTACAGTGATTCAGTTTTCAGCATGGTTGTTTCTGTTATGTATTTTATTGTGAAACACCGTCAGCTGGATAATACAGTACTTGTCTGAAATTGGCAACATACAACCAACAGATAGTAACAGGAGTTCAAATGAGTGAAAAGAGAGGAGAGAAGATTCTTTGATAGCTAGTTTGTGACCTGATGTTTTAATGGGGTTTTGGACATTGAATTATAAGTGGAGACTGGCTATCAATGGCAAGCATTTTTTAAAAAAAAACTTATAACCAACATTTATCTCAGTGGAAGAAGGTATTTTTTAAACTTTTTTTCTCACTCTGCTGTAATTATTTCTAATTGGCTTAATTTGCATCAAATGATTTTTAAAGTTACATTATTTAGAAAGTTACTTAGAATTCTTTTTATTCCAAAATAAATGAAGAATATCAGACAACCAATCCACTAGTTGTAAAATTGAGAGTCTGGAGAACAGGTGAAGGATATAGATTTATATTATATTAATAGATCTGAATAAGGAAAATTATGAGGAAACGAAGGATGAAAAGTAGCCTCTTCTAAATCGCCTCAAATTGAGTAAAATATCAGGAACTAAAGGTGGATTCACACCACAACGTTTGGACCGACTTTTACAGACGTTTTGAAAAATCAGAGAAATACTCGGCGCAGATCAGCTGACATCAGCATCAGGTGACGCTCATAAAGATCAGTGTTTGTGGAGGCTTCCTGCCATCCTGCTTCTGGAGTGAACACATCTCCCTTGGGCAAACGTTTCAGGATTTATTTTTGTTTAATATGTAGTTACTTCTGCATACCCTTTTCCCCTGTTCATTCATTCATTCATCTAAAAAAATAATAAAATAATCCATAGACTCCAACACTAAGTCCGCAATTAAAATGTGAATGTGGACGGAATAAAAACTATTTAGTGAATCATGATATAAATAAAATGACAGGTGATTATATTTTGACTGTTACACCTCTCTCCATTAAAATAACATAAAAAGTAAATGGCATTTAACAGGATTTTAACACCACATCAGCACCGTTTGAGTCCCACACCGGAAGTGAACCAATCCTGGAGAATGATTATGCACGGAGCAGAAAATAAAGAACAGTAAATTTCTCAAGGGTTTTTTTTTTTTTTTTTTCTTTTGGACTGTCGCATTTTTTGGGGAGATTACACACAGCCTAATGCATTTTTTGTCACCTGACCGCCCTGAACATCTTTTTTTTTTTCTTTTTCAGCACTTCTGCACTGAACTCTAGGAAGAAGTAAGTCTGTGCTCTGTATCCCAGCAGCAGCTTGTCACTCACAGCTCAGCACTTCCGGTTTTCCTGTGGTCAGACTTTCTACTTATTTTTAATAGCAGTCTCTAAATAACAATGGACAAGAAACATATTCCAGCACTGGTAGCAGCTCTGGATGCAAAATATGACTGGGAAAGGAGGAGTCTGAGTACAGAACCAGCATCCTATGTCCCGCCTTTCCTTAATTCTGATTGGCTGCTTAGAACGGTCTGGCAGACAGCTCAGCTACAGTGAGCAGGGTGCTTCAACTCTGAGCACCCTGAGCGCTGCAACAAAAAGCGGCCACCGCCGAGAGCGTGCAAACAACCCCCACAAACAATTCAAAACTAATCAAATGTCCATTATATACACTATCGTTCAAAAGTTTGGGGTCACCCAGACAATTATTTTGTTTTCCATGAAAAGTCACACTTATTTACCACCATGAGTTGTAAAATGAATAGAAAATATAGTCAAGACATTGACAAGGTTAGAAATAATGATTTGTATTTGAAATAATAATTTTTTCCTTCAAACTTTGCTTTCGTCAAAGAATCCTCCATTTGCAGCAATTACAGCATTGCAGACCTAACATGATTGCACAAGGGTTTTCTAATCATCCATTAGCCTTCTGACGCAATGAGCAAACACATTGTACCATTAGAACACTGGAGTGATAGTTGCTGGAAATGGGCCTCTATACACCTATCTAGATATTGCACCAAAAACCAGACATTTGCAGCTAGAATAGTCATTTACCACATTAGCAATGTATAGAGTGTATTTCTGATTAGTTTAAAGTTATCTTCATTGAAAAAAAGTGCTTTTCTTTCAAAAATAAGGAAATTTCTAAGTGACCCCAAACTTTTGAACGGTAGTGTGTATGTCCATCCATCCATCTTCTACCGCTTTTCCGGAGGTCCGGGTCGCGGAGGCAGCAGTTCAAGCAGAGAAGCCCAGACTTCCCTCTCCCCAGCCACCTGCTCCAGCTCTTCAGAGGGGATACCAAGGCGTTCCCAGACCAGCTGGAGACATAGTCTCTCCACCGAGTCCTGGGTCTGCCCCGGGGTCTCCTCCCAGTGGGACATGCCTGAAACACCTCAAGTGGGAGGCGTCCAGGAGGCATCCTAATCAGATGCCCATACCACCTCAACTGACTCCTTTCAATGTGGAGGAGCAGCGGTTCTACTCTGAGCCTCTCCCGGATGACTGAGCTCCTCACCCTATCTCTGAGGGTGAGTCCAGCAATCCTACGGAGAAAGCTCATTTCAGCCGCTTGTATCCGTGATCTCGTTCTTTCGGTCATTACCCAAAGCTCGTGACCATAGGTGAGAGTAGGAACGTAGATTGACTGGTAAATCGACAGCTTTGCCTTAGAACTAAGCTCCCTCTTCACCACAACAGACCGGTACAACGTCCGCATCACTGCAGATGCTGCTCCAATCCGTCTGTCGATCTCTCGCTCCATTTTCCCCTCACTCGTGAACAAGACCCCAAGATACTTAAACTCCTCCACTTGGGGCAGGAGCCTGTCCCCAACCCGGAGAGGACAATCCACCTTTTTCCGGCTGAGGACCATGGACTCGGACTTGGAGGTGCTGATTCTCATCCCAGCCGCTTCACACTCAGCGGCAAACCGTCCCAGCAAGAGCTGTAGGTCATTGCTGGATGAAGCCAACAGGACAACATCATCTGCAAACAACAGAGATGAGATCCTGTGGTCACCAAGCATGACACCCTCCATTCCCTGGCTGCGCCTAGAAATCCTGTCCATAAAAATTATGAACAGGATCGGTGACAAAGGGCAGCCCTGGTGGAGTCCAACTCTCACTGGGAATGACTCCGATCGAGTGTTGGCAATACGAACCAAACTCTCACAACGGTCGTACAGAGACCGAATAGCTCGTAACAACAAGCCCGATACCCCATACTCCCGAAGCACCCCCCACAAAAATCCACGAGGGACGCGGTCAAATGCCTTCTCCAAGTCCACGAAACACATGTAAACTGGTTGGGCAAACTCCCACGAACCCTCAAGAATTCTCGAGAGGGTAAAGAGCTGGTCCGATGTGCCACGGCCAGGACGAAAACCACATTGCTCCTCCTGAATCCGAGGTTTGACCAACGGCCGGACTCTCCTCTCCAGTACCTTGGCATAGACCTTCCCAGGGAGGCTGAGGAGTGTGATCCCTCTAAAGTTGGAGCACACCCTCCGGTCCCCTTTTTTAAAGAGAGGAACCACCACCCCGGTTTGCCATGCCAAAGGCACTGCCCCCGACCTCCACGCAATGTTGCAGAGGCGTGTCAACCATGTCAACCCAACAACATCCAGGGCCTTGAGGTACTCAGGGCGAATCTCGTCCACCCCCGGGGCCCGGCCACCAAGGAGATTTTTAACCACCTTGGCGACCTCAGCCCCTGTGATAGGCGAGTCATCCCCCTCGTCCACAAACCCTGCTTCCTCTGTGGAAGGCGTATCAGTGGGATTGAGGAGATCCTCAAAGTATTCCTTCCACCGCCCGACGATATCCCCAGTTGAAGTCAACAGTGTCCCATCCGCACCATACACAGTGTGGACGGGGAGCTGCTTTCCCCTCCTGAGCCGCCGAACAGTTTGCCAGAATCTCTTTGAAGCCGACCGAAAGTCTTGTTCCATGGCCTCACCAAACTCCTCCCATACCCGGGTTTTTGCTTCAGCAACCACCCGAGCTGCACTCCGCTTGGCCTGCCGGTACACGTCAGCTGCTTCGGGAGTCCCACAAGCCAACCAAGCTTGATAGGACTCCTTCTTCAGCTTAATGGCCCCCCTCACCACTGGTGTCCACCACTTGGTTCGGGGGTTGCCACCACGAGATGCACCGACCACCTTGCGGCCGCAGCTCTGGGCCGCCGCTTCAACAACAGAGGTGGAGAACATGGCCCATTCAGACTCCATGTCTCCAGACTCCCTCGGAATGTGGTTGAAATTCTTCCGGAGGTGGGAGTTGAAGACCTCCCGGACAGGGGCCTCAGCCAGACGCTCCCAGCACACCCTCACTATACGTTTGGGTCTACCAGGTCTGAATGGCTTCCTCCCCTGCCATAGGATCCAACTCACCACCAGGTGGTGATCAGTTGACAGCTCTGCACCTCTCTTTACTCGGGTGTCCAAGACATACGGTCGCAGGTCTGATGATACGATAACAAAATCGATCATCGACCTGCGACCTAGGGTGTCCTGGTGCCAGGTGCATATATGGACACCCTTATGCTTGAACATGGTGTTCGTTATGGACAGACTGTGGTTAGCACAGAAGTCCAATAACTGAACACCACTCGGGTTCAGATCGGGCAGGCCGTTCCTCCCAATCACCCCCCTCCAGGTTTCACTGTTGTTGCCCACGTGCGCATTGAAGTCCCCCAGTAGGACAATGGAGTCTCCAGGAGGAGTACCCTCCAGCACCCCAGTCACAGACTCCAAAAAGGGTGGGTACTCTGAAACATCATTTGGTGCATAGGCACAAATGATGGTCAGGACCCGTTTCCCAACCCGAAGGCGCAGGAAAGCAACCCTTTCGTCCACCGGGGAAAACTTCAATATAGAGGCAGCAAGGTGGGGCGATACAAGAATACCCACCCCTGCTCGTCGCCTCTCACCCGGGGCAACTCCAGAAAAGGCCAAGCTCCAGCTCCTCTCCAGGAGACTGGTTCCGGAACCGGAGCTGTGTGTTGAGGTGAGGCCGACTATATCTAGCCGGTATCGCTCAACCTCGTACACCAGCTCAGGCTCCTTCCCCGCCAGAGAGGTGACATTCCACGTACCAAAAGCCAGTTTAGAAAGCTTGGGATCGGTCTGCCAAGGCCTCCGCCTTTGACCGCCACCTAATCCACATAGCACCGGACCCCCATGATCCCTCCTGCAGGTGGTGAACCCACTGGAGGGCGGACCCATGTAACTCCTTCGGGCTGAGCCCGGCTGGGTCCCATGGGTGGAAACCCGGCCACCAGACGCTAGCCTTCGAGCCCCTCCCCCAGGCCTGGCTCCAGGGTGGGGCCCCGGTAACCCCATACCGGGCGGGGTACACTGAATCCTTGATATACAATTTATCATGAGAGTCTGTTGGATCGTTCTTAGTCTGGCCTTTCACCCAGGACCAGTTTGTCTTGGGAGACCCTATCAGAGGCAAATTGCCCCCGGACAACATAGCTCCTGGGATCACTGGGGCACGCAAACCCCCCCACCATGATAAGGTGACGATCCATGAGGAGGAGTGTGTATGTATATATATATATATATATATATATATATATATATACTGTGTATATTCCATAGATTTAAAAAAAAAGCATGTCATCATCATCATAGCAGTCTGTCGTGGACGACAATGACTGTTTCATTTAGGTTGGATCAGATTCCTCCACACAGCTCTGTCCTTAGCCTTCTGCTGCCAGTAACTCCTGTCTATATCCAACTTCTTCAAGTTTCTTTTTACAGTGTCTTTAAATCTGAGCCTTGGTCTACCCTGATTGCGTTTGCCCTCGCATAACTGTGAGTAGAGTATCTGTCGAGGGAGACGCTGGTGGTCCATCCTCTCAACATGTCCAAGCCATCTCAGGTTCATCTGTATTAGCATGTCCTCCATTGATGGTAGACCAGCTCGGTTCAACACTTCTTTGTTGGTTATCTCGTCTTTCCGTGAGACGTTCATTACAGCTGCCTTCTCTGGATGGAGAATCCCCCACCCGTGCCGCCACGATGCAAAAAATTATGGCCAGATATTCAGAAATTTATTTTTCAGTGCAATACAATTTGTAATACAGTGGTGTTTGTCCCCTTCCTGATTTCTCATTTTTTTGTCTCACACTTAAATGTTTCAGATCATCAAACAAATTTAAATATTGGACAAAGATAACACAAGTCAACACAAAATGCTGTTTTTAAATGAAAGTGTTCATTATTAAGGGGGAAAAAATTCAAACCTACATGGCTCTGTGTGAAAAAGTGACACCCCCCCCCCCCCGTTAAAACATAAATTAACTGTGGTTTATCACATCTTTGGAAAGCTGAGTTCAATTTCTCTAGCCACACCCAGCTCTGATTACTGCCACATCTGTTCTCAATCAAGAAATCAGTTAAATAGAACCTGCCTGGCAAAGTGAAGTAGACCAAATGATCCTCAAAAGCTAGACATCATGCAATCCAAAGAAATTCAGGAGCAAATGAGAAACAAAGTAATTGAGAGCTATCAGTCTGGAAAAGGTTATAAAGCCATTTCTAAAGCTTTGGGGCTCCAGCGAACCACAGTGAGAGCCATTACCCACAAATGGCAAAAAAGATGGAACAGTGATGAACCTTCCCAGGAGTGGCTGGTCGAACAAAATTACTCCTCCACATTGAAAGGAGCCAGTTGAGGTGGTTTGGGGATCTGATCAGGATGCCTCCTAGATGGCTCCCACTTGAGGTGTTTCGGGCTCGTCCCACTGGGCGGAGACCCCGGGGCAGACCCAATACTCCCTAGAGAGACTGCATCTCCCAGTTAGTCTGGGAACGCCTTGGTATCCCCTCTGAAGAGCTGGAGCAGGTGGCTGGGGAGAGGGAAGTCTGGGCTTCTCTGCACAAACTGCTGCCTCCACAGCCCGGACCTCTGGGAAAGTGGTAAAAGATGGATGGATGAATTTGGTGAAGATTCTCAGTCATCCAGGGGCGGTAAGTATGCTGTATGAAAGCTCAGTCAAGTCAACTGGATCCAAGTGTTTTTTACTTCTGAAATGTTTCACCATTCATCCAAATTCTATGGTAATACCAAGCAGCATATACAGTATGTGTAATTTTTTCACAATGCAATGTTGTTTTTTTTTCAGTTTTGATTTTATTTATTTATTTTAACTGCTGTTGCCTCCCAATCCATGAATCCTAGGTGTGCGAGAGACCATCTGTGTTCAACCAAGATTACTGTCCCCTCCAAAGACCACGCGGCGGGCGTGACCGACCTGGCAGAGCTGTCAAATCTGTCAGGTCGGTCAACAGCTGATGTGACACGTCAGATGTTGTTGTTGTTTATTTATTCATTGTTTAAAATAACAGTGTATAAAAAATACAACATATATTAAAAACAATGGGATAAGACAAAAAAGTGTGCACACTTACAGTATTTCCGTTGTGGTCCCTAACAACAACAACAACAGACACATCCCCGACAGGCGTTACTCATACTGTGGAGGATGGAATCAGACGAGACACGAGCTGATGACACAGAACTTTATTTCTCCTCCAACAAACAGAACAGACTTCCTTGGGTACCAAAGTGACCTCTTTTATCCTCTTTATTCCCGCCTTTGGGACCCAGGGTGAGAAACATCAACATACGAGACACAAAGCGTGTACACACATCAGCATATACAACACGGAGCATGACTTAATACAATACTTTCGCACCCCAGCGAATTCGGATGTGAACCCTGTCACAGCAGGGGCGAAGGCACCTCTTTGTTTAGTTTAATACCCCCTAGCGCTACAGCGCCCTTCGCTGGCTCCGCTCACTTCTTCCCCATTACCATCGCTCACATCTTTCCCCCAGTACCCCAAAGTTCTGGGTGGAGTGCCATCTCCTATTGTGTCACCACAATATACTACTTCTGCCGCCCGCGACGCTGCTGAGCTCACTCTGCGCTGCACCAATAATGAGTGTGTGTTTTGTGAGGACAGTGAAACTACTGCACATTTATTCTTTCATTCTATGTTTTCTGAAGCTCTCTGGGTTGATAGACATGTCAGGATTCATACTATGATTAGACTTCATCCTTTTATTTTCATAAGCAAAAGGATGAAGACATAATTTCTGGACAATACAGACACTGACTTTCTGATTAATAATGTTCTTATCCTGGTCAAATTTTACATTCACAAATGTAAATACTTCAAAGTGAAACCCCGATTTGTTGCTTTTTCATAATGAGTTTATTTCCCTTTTTAGAGCCCTTGACATTATGAAAAATAAAAAGGCAGTGAAACTTGCCTTTTTAATTGATAAATATAAATTATATCAAAAGCCCTTATTTTTTAAAATTTTCTTCTATTGCTATTATATTCTTAATGAATACTGTTATTTTATGCACCTGTTGCTGCTGATGCAATGTTTCAAGAATTGTAAGGAATATAAGCGACTTTGGCATTACGAGTGCGCATGTGCAGATTATGTGAAGTTCAAAGTTCACAACTACCAAACATTCCGGTAGCCGCCTTGCTTTTGTATAGAGACAGTACGCCTTAAAGCCTGCTTTAAGCTTTAAATTGCCGTTATGCCAGGTGCACATTGTGCCATAGTGAAGTGTGGGAACGGCATGTACAGTATCATCTAGAGCGATGGAAAAGCAAACTTGCAGCATACATGTATGTAACTTCGGGACCAGTGTGTGCACATGTCCGCCGCCATTCACATTATATACGTTCCCCACGGAGCTGAAGGAATCGGACTGACGTAATTGTTGGATTAAAGCAGTAAGTCTATATTATAATATTGTGGAGAGTGTAAATAACGAGACTGATTTATGCAGCAGACGATTTTATTCACTCTTACATCAGTCATACACAGAAAAAGCATGTCTCAATACACCATGGGTTCTCCTTTTATACCAACCGCCCATCTCACATCTGCATGACATCTCACATCACAATACATTCATCCCTTCTCCCCCCAGCTCCTTCTTCCTGCTACCCCACCATAATCTCCATAGCTATTGTCCTTCTCTGTTTACCCTCTGCATCCAGTCTGAGATGATTAACCCAGTCTCTACAACATAATTACATAGTGTTGTGTATTGTTCAAGTTCTTGCCTAATTGACAGGAGTCTAAACCCTGAAGTAGTAGGTACAGACAGGCAGGCCTGGATCAAGGATATAGTTTTTTGTATATTGGTAATGCAGCTTGATCTACACACACATGTAATTAAGGCCATTGATAAGTAGGCTGGTATAAAATAAAATTGCAAATCATTGAAAACGTGCGGTATTTAAACTATAGTAGTATCGACCTATAGATCTAAGTAAGCAGGCTATGCCTTGTAGTGAAATTTACTCAAAATGACAAAACCAAAGTTGAGCTGTCAAACCACTCGCTTACCTTCTTTGTAGTTGTTTCGGAGTCTCGCAAGTAAGGGTGCTTGGTCCTTTGACAACAACAAATCTGCTATGTCAGCGTACATACAGGGGGGCCATTTTGGCCAATTTCTGCAATGTGGCCGCGAATGCAAGCGCAACTAGTTCATCCTTGCGTTTGCGGGTACAACCAGGAAGAACCCTACGCATACAATATGCTCATAGATCAGGAACTTTCCATAAATAAATGTATTGTTAGAGCATGTTTGGTAGCCACTTTCCCATGATGCTTTGCGTGAGCCAAGATGCGAAAGTCGCTTATTGTTTGTACATTTCTCAAAATAAAGTTAAAAGAAAAACTCTGCTCTGCCCCGGAGTCAGTAGCCATGTTTACATGGACACAAATAACCGATCGGAATAAAAACGCTTCATGTAAACACGCCAGTCTGAATATTCTGACCCAATCACAGTCCTTCAGGTCAAAATTTCCTTCCGATTGAGAAGGGTGGGCTATGTAAATTGTTAATCTGATTGGTGTGCAAAAAACACTTATTCCAAAGTTTGGGTAGAAAATATGTTTAACTGTGCATGTCTGTATATCAGCCACACGTTGACATGACGTATTTCCACCTTTACAGCAACTAGCGGAAGACTTTTTTTTTTTTAACCAAACTTTATTCAGCTTAAGCAAAGCAGGGACCTAAAAACATCAGCTCAAATTGTAAACATATTGCAATGGTAGGAATGATACAAAGAAGTAATACTCATGAAATGAAATACCAATAGTCTGAAGAGAAAAATTTTAGGATAAATAAAAAAGTAGATAAAATAAGGTAAAATTATATGAACAGAACAAAGCACCAGTGAATCAAGTAAGAGACGTTAAAAGAGCAAGGACTGGGAGAATGATGACAATTATTTTAGCTTTTCTATTCTTTTTTTTTTCCATAATTTTTATGGATTTGAAGTAGTTGATAAAACTGTGCAAAAAAGCTGTAAAGGATGGAGAGGCTTTACTCCACTTACAAGTATGAATGTGATATTTACCCAGAATAATCACCAGATTAACAGTGTCAGAAATATTTGTATCCAAATTTTCCATAAAGTAAATAATACCACAAGAAGCAAAATGAGGTATGCCATCAATTTTTGGTGATAGCCAACTGTGTACATCAGACCAGAACATTTTAGCATGTGGGCATTTGAAAAATGGATGGTCAATAGTTTCAGCTTCCAAAGAACAAAATACACAGGGATCAACTGCAAATTTAAATCTCTTATGTTGTGGAGGAAGGAAGCAGACGAGGCACGAGCTGGACGACACACAAACTTTATTCCTTCTCCAACATTAAGTACAGTAAAAATCTCTCTGGGTCTCTAAGCACCTTCTTTTTACAACCTTTAATTCCGTGCCATGAGACCCAGGAAGCCCACACAATACAATCAATGGAACAAAGACATGCCTGGCATATTAACATCACATAACGAGACCCGCTTCTCACACCCTCTCTTCTTCCTCTGGTGCCTCCTGAACTCCCCGGGGGGGGGGGGGGGGGGTAGTCCTTTATGTTCAATCTGAGACCCCCCGGTACCACTTCCTCCTTCAGTCCATTGTTCTCTCCCCCCCCCCCCCGACTCCCGACTCTGGGTGGAAAATTCCCCACACAGTGCCACCACACAGTCCCCCCAACACCCAGAAAGGGCACTAACCCCCCCGTCCTTTGGGCTTGAGCCAGTGCCCGCAGCGGCTATGGGGGGGGGGGGGGTGCTGATCCGATTGAAACACCCTGCTGGCGAGGTGTACAGCAGGGTGTTTCGATCAGATTGGAAAACATGTTAGCTTCGCGAGCACAGGTCTCTTCACCAACTTGTGGAGTCACCGATGGTGGGCGTCCTCGCCGGGGAGCTTGGGCCAACACCGCCTGCTCGTCTGCCAACACAAAAGTGGGCTTCAGCCTGTCAGTGCAGACCGTCTCCCTACACCCCCCCCCCCAAGTCTAACACAAAATGTTTCACCCCAGGTTCTAACACCCTGAACGGTCCGTCATATGGGGTCCAGTGCGCATCGTGCCTGATGAAAACAAAGCTGGCGTTCTGCAAACTCTTGGGGACGAAAGTGCAGGGAAAACAATGGGTGGCTGGGCCTGGCACGTTAAAAGCCTCTGTACTGTGCAAAAATTGCACGGGCAGATCGGCCCCGGGCGTGGGGTTTTCCGGTAAAAACTCCTTGGGGATCCACAGCGGCTGAGAAAAAACGAGTTCTGACGGGGAGGCTGCCAGGTCCTCCTTAGGCGCGGAGCGCAACCCTAAAAGAACCCAGGGCAGGCAGTCGACCCAATTTGTATCCGTGAGCGATGCTCTGAGCACCGCCTTAAGCGACCTATGAAAACGCTCGCATAACCAGTTGGCCTGGGGGTTGTATGCGGTAATGCGGTGAATTTTGACCCCCAGGCTCTGGGCTATCTCAGACCAGAATTCCGAAACGAATTGCGGACCCCTGTCGGAAGTGATGGCCAATGGGGATCTGAACCGTGCAACCCAAGCCGACAAAAAAGCGCGAGCCACCTCCACGGATCCGGTGGAAGCCAGCAGGACCACTTCAGGCCAGCGTGTGGTGTGGTCCACGATTGTCAAAAGGTGCGTGAAACCTTGCAACGGCGGGAGAGGTCCTACCAAATCCACGTGGACGTGGTTTGAGCCTTCTGGCCGAGATTTGGAACGGCTTAAGGGGGGCTTTGGTGTGCTTGTGCACTTTGGCCCGCTGGCACGCGACGCACGCTGCAGCCCACTCTTTCATGTCTTTGTGCAAGCGCGGCCAGACAAATTTTGCTGCCACTAGTTTAACTGAAGCGCGCATGCCTGGATGCAAAAGGGAGTGGACTGACTCAAAAATGCGGCAGCGCCAAGAGCTCAGAACCACTGAGCGCAGGTGACCGGTGTAGACGTCACAGAGCAAGGGAGGGCACCCTTCTCGCACTACCCTGCTCTCCAGCTTTAACCCAGTAGGCGCAGACTGGAGCGTGCAAATGTCTGTGTCCCTGGGTTGTTCCGCGGCCATGGCAGGGAAATCTATTCCCATGTAGACCAGGGAGACTAACGAGCATGACAGGCAATCGGCCACGATGTTGAGCTTACTGGCAATGTGTTGAATGTCGGTCGTAAACTCCGAGATCGTGGCCAAATGCCGTTGCTGCTGGGCCAACCACGGTTCTGAGACCTTGGACATCGCGTATGTCAGCGACTTATGGTCAACAAATGCGGTGAACTTGCACCCCTCTAGCCAAAACTGGAAATGGCGCGTCGCCAGGTGGAGAGCCAACAATTCTCTGTCGAACATGCTGTATTTGTTTGTTGTTGCGCAAAGTTCGACTGGAAAATTCGAGGAGCTGCCATGAACTGGAGACGTACTGCTCCACCACTGCCCCTATGGCAACGTCAGACGCCTCCGTGGTGAGCGCCATCCGTGCCGACGGGTCAGGGTGGGCTAGCAAAGCAGCGTCTGCAAGCGCTATTTTGGCATCTGTGAAAGCCTGGACTCGCTCGGGAGTCCAGTCGATGTTTTCTGTGGGCTTCTTTTTCTTAAGCACAGCATACAACGGCTACATCAGCTGGGCTGCCCAGGGGAGGAAACGGTTATAAAAATAGACCATTCCCAAAAACTCCTGTAGGGCCCTCACGGTCTGCAGATGCGGAAAGTCTGACACAGCGTGCATCTTACCCAGTAGTGGAATCGCGCCCTCCGGCGAAATGTAGTGGCCCAAAAAATCGACCACTGGCACCCCGAACTGGCACTTCACCGGGTTTACTATAAGCCCGTGGGCTTCAAACCTCGGGA
Source organism: Pholidichthys leucotaenia (assembly GCA_020510985.1). NCBI lineage: Eukaryota > Metazoa > Chordata > Actinopteri > Cichliformes > Pholidichthyidae > Pholidichthys > Pholidichthys leucotaenia. The sequence goes on from CM035841.1 coordinate 123,771,346, forward strand.
AAACCATCTGGAGATGGGCAATGTGCTCTTCCTCGGACACGCTAGCCACCAGAATGTCGTCTAAGTAGACAAAAATGAAGGACAAGTCACAGAGCACTGCGTCCATCATTCTCTGGAAGGTCTGCACCGCATCCTTTAATCCAAACGGCATGCGTAAAAATTCAAAAAGGCCGAAAGGAGTTATTACTGCTGTTTTAGGAACATCTTCCGCGTACACCAGGACCTGGTGGTTACCGCGGGCCAGATCTACTTTTGAAAAAACATGCGTCCCAACCAGGTGTACCGAAAAATCCTGGATGTGCGGGATGGGATACCAATCATGTTCCACGCATTGTTCAAGCACCGGAAATCACCGCACAGTCACCACGACCCATCGGCCTTAGGCACCATATGTAGCAGGGGTGCCCACGGGCTGTTGGTGCACCTGATGATGCCCAACTGCTCTAAGTTGGCAAACTCCTCGCATGCGCTGGCCAGTTTAGCCACATCCAGGTGCCGAGGTCGCGCGAACACCGGTGGGCCCTTTGTAGTTATGAAATGTTCGACCTCGTGTTTCGTTACCATAGCCGAAAAAGTCAGGACCGTGAGTGCTAGGAACTGTGCAAGTAAATGCTGGTACTGACCCCCTGGAGCTATAACGTTAGCCAGTGTTGTTGACCCAGCTCCCTGAGCTGTGCAAGGCAGGGAGGTGAAAGAGACAGCATCTACTAAACGTCTGTTGGCAACATCGACTAATAACCCATAAGCACATAAAAAATCTGCGCCTAAAATGAGAGCAGAACATGCAGCTACCACAAAGTCCCACTGGAAATTGCATCTGTGCAAGCATATCGTCAGTGTCTGTTCGACAAACGTCCTGATGGTGGATCCGTTGGCGGCCTTGAGCTCGGGACCACTGCCTCCTGCCGATCTGTCTGCGCTCACTGGCAGGATGAGGCTTTTCTTTTTCAGATGAGGCTCATCTGGGCGATGACAGAAACAGATCGCCCCGTTCCTCCGTCTCTTGGTGCCCGTACCAGCTATCACCAACGGCTCCTCGACCTCACTGGAGTCCCTCATGAATGCCGGTGCCACTGCCTGCACACTGAGAATTCTGGTTGCCAAAATGACGTGGTCTGCTTCCTGCGCCAGGGCGAGGTAGTCTTTGGTAACCAGCTGAGGCGAGTTGGACAGGATCGCCCTCGCTGTAGCAGGGAGATTCCTAAGGAACAAGTGGGCAAACAGGAAAGATTTGTCATCCTTCCCCCTCAGCGCCAACATGCTCTCCATGAGCTCCACGGCTGATCTGTCACCTAACTCTGATCGTGTTAAGAGTCTCTCTGCCCTCTCACTGTCAGACAGGGTATAATGCTGGAGTAGCATCCGCTTGAGGTTCAGGTTCGGGTTACTTTATTTGTACCCGTAGGTAGATTTGTTTTGCAGTCTGGTGACATCCATATTTACAAGCCACAAATTACATTCAACATAGACACAAACACAGGCACATATGAAGCTGACTATAAACATGATAAGAATACTCAAGGCTCCATCAATCAGGGTATAAAAAGACAAAGAGATGGGAGAAAAACCAGAGGTAAGAGAGAAGGGTCATATCAAAAGTTAAAAACTAGTCAAAGAGGTTAAAAACTCAAAGGTCTAAAACCCAATAAAATATTTAGAACCCAAGTGACATCCTACAAAAATAAGTAAGTATAAAATGGAGTTAATAAATAGGTACCTAAATTATGTGCAATATATTGTTACAGCTTGTTCAACTCTTTGACAGCAGCAGGGACAAAGCTGTTATAGTAGCGCTGGGTTCTACTTTTTGGGACAGCAAACCTCCGTCTTGAGGGAAGAAGCTGAAAGTGGCAGTGCAAAGGGTGGGAGTCATCATTTAAAATGGAGGTAGCCATCCTCTGTACTTGTCTGGTGTACAGGGATGTCAGGCTCAGCTGTGGCTCACCAAGCAAACGACTGGACCATCTAACTACCTGATCCAAGGATTTCCTCTGTTTCAGTTTTATCTGACCAAACCATGACACTAAAGAAAAGGATAAAACAGATTCAATAAAAGCCCGATAAAACATTGTCATTATGGTTCGGTCAACTTGGAAGCGTGCAAGTTTTCTCAAGCAATGCAAATGTTGCTGACCCTTTTTGCACACCCTTTCACAGTTCTCTTCAAAGTTTAAATTACTATCAATAATCGTCCCAAGATATCTGTAGGATTGTACACATTCGGTGGTCTAGCCTTTTAGTACGGTGACTTTGTGCCTGGGATTTTTCCTCCTAAAGTCAATAATCATGTCTTTAGTTTTTGTCGTATTCAGCTGCAGGTAGGAATCCTCACACCAGTGAACAAAATCATCAATTACTGGGCCGTGGCCACTCTCACCATCCTGGAGGAGACTGACAATAACTGAGTCATCAGCATACTTTATAGTGTGTCTGTTGTCATGTCTGCTCCGACACATGTTTGTGTACAGGATGAAGAGTAGTGGTGACAACACACACCCCTGAGGAGAGCCAGTAGAAGAGCACTTTAGGTCAGACAATGTACCATTGACCCTTACTCTCTGCGTCCTGTTGGTTAAGAAATCCAGAATCCAACCCACCAGATTATTGCTCAAATCAAATTGCTGCAGGAGCCTTTCAACTAAGATATGAGGTTGGATTGTATTAAAGGCGGAGGAAAAGTCCACAAATAAAAGTCTGGCGTGTGTCCCATTAAAATCCAGATGTTTAAAAAGCATGTTAAACAGAGTGACAGTGGCATCCTCCACTCCTCTGTGAGGCCTATAGGCAAACTGCAGAGGATTCAATGCATGCTCAGTCTGCTTTAGGACCTCACATCTGACCAGTTTTTCAAAAATTTTCATTAAAATTGAAGTCAAAGCAACTGGTCTAAAGTCGTTTACCGTTTTAGGACAGCTGGATTTTGGAACGGGAACAACCACGGCTTCTTTCCAGATCTTAGGCACAAGTTGTGTCTGTAAGGACTTATTGAAAATGTAATGAAATATAGGACTCAGTTCATGTGCACAGGACTTTACGCCCACATATATTATCAGGGCCCTGACTTTTGTTCACTTTTACAGTGCAGAACTCCCTTTTAACATCCTGCACCTCAATATTAAAGTGCTGATTGTCTTTGAGTTTCTGTTTCAAATCTTGGGTTTCTGTGCTAAAATCAAAGGAGTCAAAACGACCGTAAAAACAATTAAGAGCATTAGCCAGCTCTGTATCTGAATTAAAACCATCTAAAAACACATCTAAAAACACATGAAAACACATGATTACTGCGCTCTGTGCTCTGAAGGCCTGCAATAGTTTTCATACTGGCCCAGGCTGAACCAAGTTTCTTTGTTGCCATCTTGCTTTCCAATTCTGATTTATAATTCTGTTTTGCTCTTAAAATTTCAGACTTCAGCTCTTTTGTGGCAACCTGTAGCTCAGAAACAGACCCCTGTTTAAAGGCAAGTGCTTTCCTCTGTAAGCAGGATTTAACTGATTTTGTAACCCATGGTTTGTTGTTGGGATATATTTTGATACGTTTACGTGGAACAATCTTATTTTTACAGAAAGCCATGTATAAGCATGTGACGTCCACCAAAGAGTCCAAATCATCCCCACAGGCCAGTGTGAACATCTCCCAGTCTGTACAGTCAAAGCATTCCTGGAGGCTGTGCACTGAATCTTCTGTCCACACATCAATGTCTCTTGTCTCCACCTTGCCTCTTCTGAGAGCAGTTTTATATGTGGGCAGCAAATGTACACAGTTGTGATCTGAGGATCCTAAAGGAGGAAGGGGGAGTGATTTATAGGCCCTCTCTATGGATCCATAGCACAGGTCCAATGTCTTTTTTTTGCCTGGTTGGGCAGGAAACATACTGATAAAAGTTTTTAAGTGTCTTCTTTAAAGAAACATGGTTAAAATCCCCAAGAATGAAGTTTGGCGCCTCTGGAGAAATTGATTGCAGCTGCTGGACCACATCAAAGATTGTGCTGCAGGCGGAGTCAGCGTCTTCCCTTGGGTGGATGTACACAGTTGTGATAAAAAGCTGGGGGAACTCGCGAGGCAAATAAAAGGGGCGTAGTGACACAGACAGCAGCTCCACATCGGGTGTACAGATGCGCTCTCTGACCGTGACAGATGTGCAGTACTGCTTATTAATGTATAAACATACGCCACCCCCCTGACGTTTCCCCATTACCTCTTCCTGCCGATCCGAGCGCAGCGGGGCTCCAAAGCCGTCAATCCACAGGTCTGCGTCTCGGTCATGCGCAGTAAGCCAAGATTCCGTGAAAGCCATGACACAGCACTTCTTAAAGTCCTTCTGGTAGCATACATTCCCTTGAATTTCATCCACCTTGTTTCTCAGAGACTGTACGTTCCCAAAAATCATCGAAGGAAGAGGAATGTTACCAAACTGACGTCTTCTCAAGCGCAATTTCACACCTCCACGCCTTCCGCGCTTCCTTCTGCCGTCTCTCCCGTCTCTCTTTTCACTGCTATGTTCATCTCTCAAAATAAAGTCCGGCAGTTGCGGCTTAGGCTCAATCACAGCCGCTGCATCAACCGTGTTTAAATGCAGCAACATGTCCCTGAAATAATGTATCCTGCCCGCCATGATGCCGAACGCGTTTACCTCATAGACAAAGAGCCGGAGGAAAAGTAGGAGCAGTGCAAGAAAGGGAAGGAAGTCCATGTTGTTGGAACCAGGGAGCGCTTCGCCATACAGTCCACAAACACTCCAGGGCAGAAACGACACAGAGGATTTCATAAAAATATATAAAAGTACATAAAAACACACACAGACGACGGACTTTTTTCACCAGCTGCCGGTCGCTGCGTGCGCATGCGCCCAATTGAGTGCTTAATATTTCCTCTGGGCCAGCAGCTCCTGGAGCAGGCTTGTCACCTGGTGCATGGCGCACAACAGGTGACAGGATGATGGTTCCCTTGGAAGAGACCTGCAGTCGCGAAGCTAACATGTTTTCCACCCTACCCTTTTTCCTCTCCACAGACTGACATGCCCTCCTGTACACCTCGCCAGCAGGGTGTTTCAACCGGATCGGCACCCCCCGCTACAGCTGCTATGGGTGCCAGCTAAAGCCCAAAGGACGGGGGTGTGTGGGGGTGCTGTTAGTGCGCTTTCTTGGTGTTGGGGGGGGGCGGCTGTGTGGTGGCACTGTGTGGGGAATTCTCCACCCAGAGTCGGGAGCCGGGGGAAGAGGGAATAATGGACTGAAGGAGGAAGTGGTACCGGGGGATCTCAGATGGGACAGAAAGGACTATTCACCCCCCGAGAAATTCAAGATGCGCCAGAGCTGCTGAAGGAAGCGAGGGTGTGAGAAGCAGGTCTGGCGTTATGTGATGTTAATGTGCCACGCATATCTTTGTTCCACTGATTGTATTATGTTGGGCTTCCTGGGTCTTATGGCACGGAATTAAAGGTTATAAAAAGAAGGTGCTCAGAGACCCTGGCGTAAATTTACTGTACTTGATGCTGGAGAAGGAATAAAGTTCGTGTGTCGTTCAGCTTGTTGCCTCGTCTGCTTCCTTTCTTCACAGTACCTCTTCTTGGAGATAACGATATTATATTTTGAGCTGAAGTCATCAACAGTTAGAGTCCATCTGGCTTCATAAGATCATGGACAAACATTAAACCTTTTTCATACCAGTTAGATTTAAATATGGATTTTCTTTTTATGGTTATGACCCTGTTGTTCCACAGTGAAGAACTGTGGGGCGAAAAATTGTGGGTAAACATCATCTTCCCAAGTTGCAATGCTTGTCTGTGGAAATCAGAGAGCTTGACAGGAATTTTTGACACTTCAAAGTCACATTTAAGCAGGAATTTAATCCCTCCAACTTTACTGAGAATTTTGTTCAGAATATGGTACCACAAGGAGTGAGGTTGAGACACACAGTCTTTTTAGCATTTCACTCTAAAGGCTGTGACTGCAGACTGGAAATCCATGGCTTTTAGGCCCCCATTAGCATAGTGTGATTTACGCAGATAGTGTGTTTTATTTTCCATATAAACTTGAATATGACAGAATCTATGGATTTTATCAGCTTTGAAGAAATGTACAGAGAATGGCAAGGGTAGATGAGTCTTGAAAGACCCTCTGCTTTGGACAGAAGAATCCCACCCAGTATTGATAAGTCTTGTGTAAGCCAATGATTAAGCAATTTTTGTACCGCTTTTAATTTAGAAGAAATATTAAAAACTTATGTCTCATGCAAATTTTTAGTAATTATTAAGCCAAGGTATTTGACTTCCTTTTTGACTGGAATGTTAGCTAAGCTACCTAATTCACTGTCATGAATGGCTAAGCATTCACACTTCTCAAGATTGAGGGTTAACCCAGATGCTCTAGAGCAGGGGTGTCCAATCATGTGCCATGGAGGGCCAAGACCCTGCAGGTTTTCTCTTCTACCCAGTCTCTTCAGCAGGTGTTTTTACTTATCAGCAATCAGTGGGAAGAAATTCAGTGGAATCTGTGGTTGAAGATACTGGTTGGAAGTAAAGCCTGCAGGGTCTTGGCCCTCCATGGCACATGATTGGACACCCCTGCTCTAGAGAAAAGACCTATTTTATCAATCACTTTTGAAACCATATTTTTATTCTTTAAAAAAAAAGTGCTGTATCATCCGCAATTTGACTTATGAATTCCTTCCCCAGTATTTTGATACCCTGAATATCGGACAAGTTTTTAAGATAGAGAGCAGCTCTGCAGCTAAAATAAATGAGGGGACTGATGGGGCAACCCTGATGAATACCCCTTTTAACTGGAAGTATTGTTGAAAAGCCCCGGCTGAGAGAGACACTACTGTTTATATCATTATAAAACATTTGAATGATATTATTTGGAATTTCCCCATTGTGGGACTAATAAAGGTTTATCTCATCTTTTCTTATATTGCAGAAGCTGGGCCCAAAGCCAAACATATTCAAGGTTTTAAACAAAAAGGGCTGTTCTAACATATCAGAAGCTTTGAAAAAAATCTAAAAATAAAATAAGGCTATCATATGGAATTAATGAACTATAATCAAGCATATCTAATATTAATTGAGAGTGGTTATGGCAATGTCTTCCTTTAATAAATGCCGATTGTGTTTCATCAATAAATTTTGTAAGTCCTGTTTTCAGTCTGTTAGCATAAACGTGGTCTAAAAATTTGTAATCCACACAGAGGAGTGTAATAGGCCTCCAGTTGTCTAGATAGGATTTATCTTTATTTGGTTTTGGTATAAGTGTAATAATACCTTGTCTCATAGTTGATAGGTTAGCGGTATCTATAGATTCTAAAAAGGCTTGCATATATCAGGTTGTGAATTTCCGTCCAGAAGTGTTTGAAAAATTCTACTGTGAGACCGTCTGGACCAGGTGACTTTCTGTTTGGCATCTGGGAAATGGCAGCATCCAGCTCTGCTATGGAAATTTTAGCTTCAGTTGGTTTTTAAATCTTCATCAATTTTAGGGGTCCAATCCTTTAACGGATTAAGGAAAAGATCAGCCTCCTGACTGGAATAATTAGAACTATAAAGAGAGCTGTAAAATGAAAAAATATGATTGTCATGCATGTCCTGGTTTACATTCAAACGGTTTAATATATAGCTTGTTTATCGCCTTTTTGGCTGTCTCTGTTTTTCTAGGTTGAAGAAATATGACGAGTTCTTTTCACCCTCTTTAAGCCATCTCACCCGTGAGCACATAAATACACCTTTAGCCTTTTCTGTGTAAAACTCATCTTATTTTGACTGTAGTTGGCTAAGTTCAAGATTACTTGGATCATTCATATTGGATTGATTGCATAAATAACTAATCTTAGATATAATATATAATTGTTTTTTTTAAAGCAGCCAAATTCTTGCCTTGTTGAATTCCAATTTTTCTAACATTATATTTGAACCACTCCCATTTTTTTCAGAGGGGATAGGCCACTTTGATTTTATCTCTTCAATTAAGGATAAAATCCTGTTACATAATGATGTGGATTTTAAGAGGTTGCTGTTGAATTTCCACTTAAGTATCCAAGGTTGTGAGGGGCTATTATGGGATGATATAGACAGAGCGGAAGACATGGCAGGAGTTAAACAGAACTGGTCTGTGTCGTCCTGCTGTCTCCCTCTGTTCATCATATGCAGAAGTATGTACTGCTGAGCTTGTAGCTTTATTACGGAGACCAGCAGAAGCAAAAGTACAGTCTGAATAACACGACAGGTTCATTTCAAAAAGAGACACGAAGCAGGGTTTGTTTACATCGGAAGTTGCTTCTTCTATTTCCGGAATGTCAGACAATTCTGCGCATGTCAAAATGATTTAGTTTGTTTAAACGTGTGACACATGTAAAAGCACATCATAATCAGATCAACTTTTTCAGGGTCCATGTAAACAGTAAAGTTCTGATCTGAACTGTAATCGTATATAAAGAAATTTTGCACATGTAAACATGGCTAGTAGACCAGAGTAGTGGCCTAGTTGGTAGGGCATCCACCCCACACCCAGGAGGCCGGGGTTCAAATCCTGGCTGGGTCATACCAAAGACCATATAAAAATGGTACTTTCCGCCTTCTAGCTTGGTGCTCAGCATAACAGAACGGGGAAAGTTACACACAGAGCTACCAAAGGACTGACCCCCCACTGTAGCTTTCACTTCTTACAGTAGCTGTGTGGCCTAGGGTCAGCAAAACGGGGATAAATGCTGCCCCATACACCACATGGTGTCCCACATGCTGTGGAAGGGAATTAACTTAAACTTAACTTGACTGAGGCTGCCAGTGCCCATTGAGTCTTGGCTCTGACATCTGATAGGCTGCTATAATCATGTGACATGGCAGACCATCTCTAAAACATGGCTGGACTGTTTTTTCACCGGTTTTCACGCATAAATTTAATGCCTAATATTCTCACAAGTGAAAACAAATTGCAGGTTTTGTATTAACACGGTGATATCGCGATATTTTTAAAAGTATCGACTCCAAAGAATCGACCAGCTGGTATCGAAGTATCGATACGCCCATCCCAAACAGCCGACATGGTGAATATGTTTTCATCATGGTAAATCCCTTCCAGTGTATGAAAGTGATGCAGGGTTATTCAGACTGTCTCTATGACTTATTCAGATGATGACTCCGTCTGGCTGTTATTGAGATCCAAAGCGGTAACCGAAGAAAACCGTAAACCGTCTTGACTCTTCAGTGGAGTTTAATACAGTAGCATGTTAGCCTGTTAGCTCTGGCTGGTCCCTCCATGGAAGAAGGCTGCGGTTTTACTCCCGAATGAGTCCTTCGGTGTGGTGCTGCTCATCGTTCTTCCAGGAGAAAATAAGCACAGACGGCCTATATACCCTTCATGTGATCGGTGTCGGTGGTTCAGCTCCTGTTCTGCTCCTCGTGGAGACCTGCTATTGATGGTCTGTGCTGAGTGCTGGAGAATAACAGCGACGTGGAAGTCCACATTTGTCAGTCTGAGGACGAAAAGAAAGGATGACTTCAGTTTCCAAAATAAAATCGCGCAGACTAGGTATGTAGAACTTTGAAAAGCTTTGTTTGTTTACTCCTCAGACAAAATGTGATTTTGACCAAAGATAAAACTCACAGTTTATGAGTAAAAACTGTTCTATTTAAGGTACACAGTTTTAGATTTACAAAAAGTTTCAAATTGATGACAAAAACCTCAGGAATTTGCAAAAAAAAAAAAAAAAGCTACTAATGTTAAGCATCTTGGAAACAAGACATTTTAACAAAAAAAAAAAAATTGAAATTCAGCAGCAAATGTCTGAAAATTTACAAAAGTTGATCAACAGGGAAAGATTTCTTGTTCCGAGTCACAAGGCAGTCAGAGACAGCAAATTTTGGCCTGGCTGTCATGGACCCCCATTATCAATTCCAGCTGATTGCAGTGTCTCACAGCACACTGATATAGTGTTTACACTAGTGGTGCAGTAGGTCCCTGCTGCTGAAGACACTTATCTAGGGGTGCTTTCACACCTACAGGCTTTAGCTTGTTTCAGTCGAACTCAAGTTTGTTTTCTCCATTAGTGCGGTTCATTTTGTCAGGTGAGAACACAGTAATCACACTCAGGTGCGCATCAGAACAACCGTGAATCCTTGATTCAAATCAACTGGCAAACTCTGGTGCAGTCCTGCAGGTGAGAAAGTGACTGCACTAAAACAGAACCATTGGCAAACGGTAAAACATTTTATGCCACTGTACATACCTGATGGAGCTTTAAAAATATCCATGATAAGAATGTCACCGTTCTGGAGGATTAATGAACATTAACATGTTGTTTTCCATTCGTAGCCACGCTTCATTTTCTAACTGCACGATTTGGTGAAAGTTTTATATGCACGTATGTAATAAACGATAACTAGGGCAATGAAAACCCTCCATAGATTACGCTATGATTTGTATTATTTTCTCCCCAGAAATGCATACACAGTGGTCATCCTACTTCCTGTATTTGCGTTTCCTGTTCTTGCGGAAAAAAAAATCTCACAAATAAGAACAGAGAACATTCTGACGCAAGTCTCGCAGGATTTAATGTAACGCAATTTGGTCCGGTTAAATTTTTGTTTTTGTGAAAGGGGACCGAACCAAGGAGAAAATGATACACAGTGACAAACTTCTGAACTGATTCGGACCAAAGTAAACAAATTTAGGTGCGAAAGCACCCTAACAGTCTTCATAGAATGAACTTTATCTGTTCATGTCAGAACCATATTCCAACACCTTTATTGTGTCTCTTTGTCCTTCCAGATGTCCCACAACAAAATGACTTTAACCAGGAGGAGGTTCTGGATGAGCAGCAGCTTCTAGACCAAGAGAAAAACTTTATTGTTGTTCAGGTGGAAGCAGATTGTTCCCACATTAAAGAGGAACAGGAGGACATCTGCATCAGTCAGGAGGGAGAGCAGTTTGGACTGGAGCAGGAGACCCAAACCTCTGATGAAGGTTGGTACAGGTCAAGGTTCCACGCAGTGAATGATCAGACAGAAAAAGTGACCTGAAAAAAATGACATCAGAGCAGTCAAGATGAGGAAAGACAAAGTAGTTTTAGATCAAAAAGTTCTAATAAAAATGTTGTGGTAAAACAGAATTGAAACTCAGTAGACTTGATGTAAATGACATAGATAGTTAAATTATAAAAATGAATGTGTAATATCAGAAAAATGACCTAAATATTCAATGATATGCCATAAATCCACCCTGGATTGAAGGGAGTCCAACCCATGAGCACAACTTAAACAAGGTTTATTAGATAAAAGATAAAGGTGGTGAACAGCAGTTCTGCAGTCATGGCTTCCATGCTGAGAAGAGACCGAGATGGAACCTAACCAGGCCCTCATCAGCAGCCAGAGATCACATGATCCCACAGGTGTCCCCAGGTTTTCTGAAAAAATGGAAATAAATAAGATGAGGAGTGAGAATCTCAGCTGGAATCGGAGGAAAAAAATTAATTTATCCGTCATAGCAGTGCTACAAATATTGGACTATTGGCTTTAAATTGTGACTGCTGGTCAACCAGGAAAAGCTTTAGTTGGGGGCAGCCCTAGTCTTTCTTGTGTTTCGTCATCCCTCCTCCCTCTGTTCTCTGTAGAGAAGCAGTTAGAAATTTAGTGAGGGCTCCATCAAGTCATTCCTTCTGACAGTATTATTGCTGTTCAAGTTGACTGTTCACAGCAGCTCAAAAAGACCAGCAGAGGTGGACATTTATTTCCTTAGAACTGAGTTCTGTTTAATTGCATTAGTGAAAGACTTCTTTGATCTGTCTTCCCTCTAGACTTCCCAGAGCAACATGTCTGTGAGAACGAGTTTTCTCCTGACCAGCAGCTCTGGAACCAAGAGGAGAACTCAGGTTTGGAACAGAAGGAACCAGAACCTCCACAGGTTAAAAAAGAACAGCTGGTAGTGAAGCTGGAGGCCGATACCTTCATGGTGACTCTTATTTCTGAGGAAAACCAGCAGAATGAAGCAGAACCAAACAGTGAGCAGCTCCTCTCTCACAACTCTGCTGGAACTGAGATTCAAGGCGAAGAAGGAAGCCGGCATGTAGACTCAGGATCAACTAAAGAAGAAGAAGAACCCAAACCAAAAAAGAGACGACTGAGAACACGAAGTCACCATGAAGGTAAACACTACTACTGCTACTACTACTACATCCTGTTAACGTCCTTAACATCCTAAGTAGACGTGATGGTCGGCGCACAATGTGCCCATAGCTTTTTTCTCCAGAGGTCTCTGTTAAGGGCATCCCCGGCTGTAAGACCCCATTCTTTTAGGTCTCTGACGTGGTTTCTGGATGCCGATCTGGTGGTACCCACATCTGACGTCCACCCTACCGTTCACATCACTCCCTTCACTGGGAGTCCCGTCTGCACCATCATTCCTACAAGTTATCGTGACTTTATAAATTTGGCAAAATTTTATGGCTGGATGCCCTTTCTAGCGCCAGCCTTAGACTCACAGCCTCCAAGGGGGAGCTGGGTTCCGAAGGTTGCTAACAACCGAGGTGGGCCAACACAGAGCGAATGATGTAAAAACACACACAAGGTGACATCAGATGTTAAAAGATAATTCCAGAAGTAGCAACAACTGGTTTTAAAGCACCTGTAATCCGCCTCTCACCCCTTCTCCTGTTGGTGTAAAACTGTTCTGCCACGTGAAGGCCAGGAGCTGAACTTGGTTGTCAGAGGCTATATTTCGTGCTAAGCCATTGGGGCATCTCTGAGAACATAAACTCATTGTGAGAATGACACAGATAAAACGTTATAGAACTGTAAGGGATAAGGACCTGTACTTATATTGCATGTTTTCTAGTCTCAAAGACCACTCAAAGCATTTCACTAGTTCTAACCCTTTATTCTAAGGGCCTATCAGAGATTGATACTGTATGTAGGAGCAATTTAGAGTCACCAATTAACCTAACATGCATGTCGTTGGATTGTGAGAGGAAAGCGGAGCTCCTGGAGTAAACCCACGCAGCACAGGGAGAACATGCAACCTTTGCACAGAAAGGTTCCTACCCCTTCCAGCCTGGGGATTCAAACCTGGAACCTTGTAGCTGTTAAGCAACAGTGCTAACCACTGAACCACTGTGCTGCCCAAAAATGTTTGTCTTCAAGAAAAAAACCCTCAAATGAAGAAACCAAAATCTACTTATACCACAGTCTAGATGGTCAGAATGAATAAATCTGATTTGGGATTTGTTTAATGATTTATACAGTGATGCATGCTGGGAATTTTTATTGTTGGTAAACAGCAGTAAATTCCAGAGTCCCAACTTTACTGACTTCTACTGTAACTTAAAATCCAACCTGTTGTGTAGTGTGTATTGTGATGCCGTACCTGCCCACAGGTTGATGTCAGGTGGGCACGGCCACTGCGTATATAGTTCTGTTCTCTATAATAAAGATTGGTAGTTGGCTGCATGAATAGAGACTCCGACTCCCTCTTACTCATACATAACATTTGGCGACGAGGATGGGATATTATGGCAGTGTATGGGCTACCTCAACCCCTGATGCCATTTCTGGAGTACATGGGAGAGCCGGTGATCCTGTGGCCAAAGTGGCGGGCCATGTTTGAGGGTTACATCGGGGCGCTGGGCCTAAATAGACTCAATGGGAGAAGACGACGAGTGCTTCTGGCCCATCATCTCGGCGCACAGGGACGAAGAATTCTCGGTACGTTGGGTGAGATGGAGCGCTATGAGGATGCTGTCGAGCGGCTGGCCGAATTCTTTGGCGGGCAGACGAGGACCACGAAGCTGTGGGTGGCGGGAGTGTTGGCGCCAAACAAGGCTAGGCTAGTTAGCTTGGAGAAGATAGCGGCACATTCAGTGTCTATGGACAAGCTAGCCACAAAGCTAACTGCATGCCAAAAGCGGGCTCCAGGCTACCAGCTAGGCACCGAGGTGGGGGAGTCCCCGGTCACTGAAGACGGCGGGCCAGCCAAGAAGCGCAGAAAGGTACAGGACCGCAGTGCTGGTGAGTTTGACAGCGCGGTGTGCGATGACAGTGGAGAGGGAGAGCAGCAGGAGTCATCCCCGCAGCTGGAGGCTGGGCTGCGAGAGAGCGGGACCATGGAGGCTGGATTGGAGAGTGACACAGACGGGAGTGACGCTGAGATCCCCAGGGGAGAGCAGCTGTAGCTGGACTTGGAGTTGATGCAGCAGAGCGCCTGGGACGAGGGTGCCGAGAGCAGCGATAAAGCACCTGGGTCGGAGAGTGACGCTGGCGAAAGCGATGCTGTCAGCCCCGGGAGTGAGCAACAGCAGCCATGTGCCATGGAGGTTGGGCAGTGTCTCAGTACCGGAGCTCCACGTGCCTTGGACGAGGGTGCTGGGCGGTATGGCGAGGCGCCTGACGCAGCAAGCAGTGCCGACGAGCAGGCTTCGGGTCTCCCTGGAGTTTGGCCACAGGAGGTCGGAGTAGTTGGAGCCGCCGCGGCGGTTGGGGGCGGACCGATGAGCACGGAGGGACGGTGTGCCGGACAGCAGCACTGCGGGTCCCGGGAAAAGAAGCAGGCGATGGTGAAGAGGGACACTCTCGTGGGAGAGATTGTTTTTGTTCCCGGGGGCAAACGGCGGCCAGGGGTGCACACAATGTGGTGCTGCCCGGGGCCTCCAAGCCTGGCTTATCTTCGGTAGCCAAGGGCGTGGATGGTTTGGGGCTGTCCAGGGCCCCCGGGCTGGTTTTACCTCTGGCTGCCAAAGTACATTGGTGTCACATAAATGTTAAAGTGTAAATATGTATATATATTTTGCTGGTGTGCATGAGAGTATGTATGGTATGGGATTATTTTATATGTTTTTCGAGACATGGTCCAATTTTAGTTGTTTTTTGGATGAGTGTGATAGGCTATTTTATTACTGTTCATGATTCCCTGTTCCTTAGTGCGTGATTTGGGTCCTAAATTGGGGAGGGTCTCAATTGTGTGTGTGGTCTTACACTTTTGTAAGGGGGAGGGGAATGTTGTGTAGTGTGTGTGTGTGATGCCGTACCCGTCCACAGGGTGACATCAGGCGGGCACGGCCACTGTGTATATAGTTCTGTTCTCTGTAATAAAGATTGGTAGTTGGCTGCATGAATAGACTCCGACTCCCTCTTACTCAAACGTAACACAACCTGCACACAATAAAATTAAATCTACAATCATCTGCTACCAATTACATCTGAACATCCTTCTTTTTTTCCTATCAATGACTAATTATTCACATTCTAACCAAGATGGTAAACATGAGTTCCGCTTGGTTAAGAAGGGTTTTTAAAAGCCCCATGGACCCGCCACTGGGTCCGGCAAGGAACACCTCAAAATACCCTTGGGGCTTAAGGGGTATCTGTTTTGTTTTGTTTTTCTGCAGAGTTTCAAAGTATGATGGACTGTCAGCACAGACTGATTGATGTAACCAGGAAACCTGTGATAAAGTTACACAGAATAGGTATGTAAAACTATAATGTCTGACTCAACAAACACATTAGTGTGACTCATGTAGGATCCTGATCAGAGATCTGTTACATTTAATATAATGTACTTACATGTGCGGTCAACACTAAATGTTGAGGATTTCCCTGTGGTACCAGTAGAAACTGGTAACTGTTTCATCCCTGGTCCAAACTAAAAAATCCATCACACTGTTGCATCCAAATTCTGCATCAAATCATGTTCTGCTGTACATGATTGGTTGTACGGCTGAATGACAATAAGGGTGATTTAATTTAATTTAATTTAATTAAAATGCTTTTTATGTTTGTACAGTTAGAGTTGCACTTAAATACTGTATGCGATTGATGTGTTCACACAGCAGAGCTCTGGTCAAATGTTAAAGCTACAAAATATTTACTCTGAGTGCTATTTTGTTATCCCCCGCCGGTGAAAGCCCAAAGGGGTTGAAGAGCCCATTGGGCAAAAACCAAAGGGGGATTATGTTATGGGTCAGTCCGTCTATCCTTCTGTCCATCTTCTGTCTGACTTTTGTGAAATCAACTCCTCCTACAATTTTGTTCCACTTGTTTTGAAACTTGGTACCATGGTTTGATATAGTCTCATGATGCGCATAATGCAATTTCATTCTCATTGGATGACCTTGATGTCAGAGGTCAGATTTTCCCTAAATCTTCTAAACACAGTAACTACTGAGAGAAATGATGTAAGCGTTTCAAATTGATACAGTAGTTATATCTAATACACATGTTGGACAATTTACACCCTGACCTAACTATGGGCTTGGGGTCAAAGTTCAGAGTTAACATTGCAGTTCAGTGTTTCGTCTGGCTTAAACACATTGGCGTGGTGGCAACATATTTTTCCGGGGGGGAGGGGGGGATTTATACTATTTATTTCTTTTTTTTTTAATTTGCACAGTAACTTTACATATGGAAGTTACTTTAGATGGTAACTTATTGTACAAAAAATGCTTGAATGTTGGAATATTGGGCCAGTTGGGGTCCCACCCAGACGTCCTGTGTTTGGACTTTTTACTGGTGTCATCCTTCTCTCCTTCCTCTGCTCTCACCTCTCCTGGACCCTCTGCTTGTACACTTTCCTCCCCTTGGCTCCTCTCTTCTGTTTCATCTTTCCCTCTCTGAACCCCGTCTAAATCAGGTTCTCTCTATGTCTATGGTGGTATATAAACAGGTTAGAAAATACCAAGTGTCACATTTTTTTTTTGTCATGAACTGGACTTGATGTTCAAGCCCAGTTCTTTGACATGGTGGCTGTTCACTCTTGTGTATTTTTATGTCTTATTTTCCATCAGGCGCTCTCAGGGAGCCTCTGGGGTCTGCTCAGCTCCCTGACAGCTCGGCCACGCCTCCCTCTCCTGCCAGTTTTACCAGCTGTGTTTCATTATTGCTGTCACTCCTCTGTTCACGCACGCATGCACACACACATATATGGGTGTGTTTTTTTTGGGGGGGGGGGGGTCCAGTGCACTATATCAGGGGTATCCGACTTTCAAGCGCTCTCTCTTTTTCTGTAATTTGCAGATGTCGGTTTCGTTTTTATAATATGCAAGGGAACATAAAAGAGTTTCAGACTTGCATTGCAATTTTAAAAAAAAATCATTGATTTTGCCGTTAGAATCCAAACTATTGGTCGTGTCCCCTCATTTTTCCCAGTTTTTGTGTGACATGAAAATCGCATCAATTTCAAAGTACTGTAACGTGATCTCTGAGTAACTCTTTCTACTCAAAATGCAAGAGATAACAGAGTTGTAATGCAAATTCAAAATAAAACATTCCCCAATGTGATCGGATCTATGGTTTTTGTACGGTGACCCCTGCAAATTTACTCGTACGACGTAAATTTCCGTGTCCCCAAATTTACGCAGCAACATGCAGGTTATTTGGTAAAGTAACCAGAAAACAGGAAGTGCTGATGCTTTTCACTTTGCACCTTTCAAATCCCAAACCATACACGTAAAAAGGAGATCAGTCTTTGTGAAGCTCAAATGTAGAATATTTCAATAAAATCTCAAACATTTATGACACATCGAATATGGTGTCCTTTAAAAAATTTACGTCTTCGGTCTTGGTCGGCCGCGCGCAGCCCCGTCTGGCGAGGTGAGCGCCCTGGGAAAGCACTTTTATTTTCTCTACCCCGGATGTGCTCAACCCATGTGGAGAGGATTAACCGTGGTCACTTTATATTGAAGTTATCGAAGGTCCAAACTTCCGTGTCCCGCATTTATGCCTTTTGAGATTTTATGTCTTATCCAACAAACAGGGAGAATTTGAAGGTATGTATACACGTTATCACATCTTAATATGTCATGAAAATGTAGCTGTTGATGAGTTTTGATGCGTGAAAAATACTGGAAGTGTTGAAGTTGTTTCGTGTAAAACAAAAGCCCAAACAAACACAAATAAACACAGCAGTCAAACCACACAAAAAATTAAGACAGTTATTAGTACACCCCAAGGACAGAATAGAACAAGACAATAAATGCAATGTATTATATGAAATATCATGCAGATCATGTAACAAAACCTACATTGGAGAAACCGGAAGATTATTCACCACAAGAAAAAAAGAACACCAAAAGGAATGTGAGAAGGAAACGCAAGGACGACTCACAAGATCACAAAAAGAAAAAGCAGAACAAGAAACATTAAAATCAGCTATATCGGACCACTGCAAAAGAAATAATCACATCATGGACTGGGACAACACAAAAATTATTGGATCGGAGAGCAACAGACACAAACGTTGGATCGAGGAGGCAATAGAGATCAGAAAGCGGGGAAAAGACACCATGAACCGAGATGAGGGGGCCTTTATGCTTCCTCACACCTGGGACCACATTCTCCAGAGACCATCTGACGGCGGGAGGCGGGGCCGGCTCGGTGGATCTGACAGATCTGCTGAGCTGGCCCCGCCTACGAAAATCAGCTGATAAATGTCACCTGGCAGCAATCAGCTGACTCTTCTGATGAAGGCTGCAGTGCAGTTGAAACATGTAAAGAAGGTAAAGACATCTTTCTATTTTACTTTTGTCTTTCAAAGGAAAAAAAAAAAGGATAAATAACTGAGTCAGTATGTTGTAAATAACATCTGGTGTGCATGAAGAGTTAAGCGAGGGATTGCTCCTCAAGCCAATCCTGACTACGTCCCTGGCTTTCCCCATCAGCCTCCCCATTACAACTTCTGTCTGCGATGAAACATCACACTTCTGTTTCCTTAAGTATGATTTCATTAACTCAACCCATTCAATGACTGTGTATTTGTCGGTACTATCACCCCTGAAAATAACAGGTTCTTTGTCAGCTTTTACTATGACATTAATAGGTGCGTTCTCACCAAGCGCATTCACAATGCCGCTAGTCTGAGTGTGTGAGTTATGTGCACTGTGCTGTGTGTCACCTACATGATGTGCTGGAACATCAGTCTGGCTAGCTCCACCAACAGCACCACTGGACTTGAGTGTGGCTGCAATAGACTCCCCTATCTGTGAGCCAAGGCGCGTGATCATATCAGTAAACTGATGCAATGTGTCATTCTCACCACTAGGCGTTGAATGGTGCGGCCCACCCTGTGACCTCTGCCCCATAGGCGATCCCAACAGGTCCTGACCTAACCCTGAATCCCTATCTCTCGCAGGCAACACAGGTGAAGCACCCAGATCCATCCCAACCAACCCCCCTGGCCGAGAATGACCTCCCATTACACCCATACCCCTCCCAAAAGAGAAGAATTTACCATCAGTATCATCACTAAGCTTAAACTTGCTCGCCATTGTACCATGAAAACAGAGAAAATAACAAATAAAATAAAATTAAAAAAAAAAACTAATTAAAACAAAATGTCAAATCTGAAAATAAATCCAGAATATTTAGTTAGCGGACCTACAGTCCTGAGTACCTCACTACAACCAAAGCAGTAGCACAAACAGCATTTATGGACGTCCACGCGATCCACACAGCTCCCTCGGCACGGCGATCTGCATCAAGCTGATCTGGATCTCAGAATCACGGCACCAGTGTAACGTGGGTGGTTTTCTGCATGCTCGTGTTGGTGCAAGAAGTACACAGGCAGGGACTTGTTGCTCACGCTGTCTTTATTCTGGTCAAGTATCAGAAAAAGCACACAATAAACAGTCTGCAGCTGCATATGTCACGATCTCCAGCAATGAAAATCTTTTTCTCCTTTTTTCTTTAGAAAAAAAAATATAAAAAACCATATAAAACAAAGCCTACCTGGTCAAGTATCAGAAAAAGCACACAATAAACAGTCTGCAGCTGCATATGTCACGATCTGCACACGGACAGTAAAAGAAAATGAATATTTTAATAAAATGAAATGACAGCAAACCATACAGAAGAATGCTGCGCTAGCAATAACTGACTAGCTGTTCATTCAACGTGGTCACACATTCACTCGACGATAAAGTTACTATTTTTACTTAGAATAATCTGAAACTTCGTAAATACATGGTAGTAATGCTCATGACCACTCTCCAAGATATAAACCTTTGTATGCATGGCTTAACAACATTTAAAGTATAAATATAGCAACAGCTCTATTACATTGCACTTACCTCCAGCAATGAAAATCTTTTTCTCTGCTGGGGTAAGTGCCGTGTGCAAAGAAAACTATCTATGCAGCTGCGAAATAAAACCACCAGGAGGCTCCAAAAACTATGTAAAAATGAAAAGCACATCTATTTTAAAGAAATTCAAAAAGGCTAAATTCTGACTCTGTTACACCAGCCCTTTGGTACCGCATCACACTGGGTGACGTTGATCATTTGTAACTGGTTGTTTTTTGTCTCATCTGGATTATCACTTGGACCTACTCGGACTGTTCCAGCCTGCGAGAGTACAGACTGTTTCACCCCTGCCATCCAGTTCCACCTGGTGGTTCCTTTCCCGGGCACCTTTCCATTCCTTCTCTGCAGTCCCGTCATTCATGGAACATTTTTCCCTTTGTCATACTCACCAGTGTCTGTAGAGCGTCCAGGAGAACTCCCTTGTTTTTCCTGTACAAACTCATCTGCTATTTTGAACTGTTTATCCATAACCTGTCAATAAATATGCACAACTTACTCCTGCATTTGGGTTTTAATTCTTTCCTCCGTGCACTGCATAAAAGCGCACGGGGGATCATAACAGAATGATCCGGCCAGTCTAAAACCCAGCGGAGCAGTTGTGCATAAATTTTTCCTTTTTCATTTTTTGTCTATCTGCTTTTTCCTACCACCTGTTCTGAGGATCCATTATGCCTCGAGGTGGTGAAGCAGTGAGGAGGAGGCTGTGGAGCCGGGAGGATCTCCAATCCATCATAGCGATTGAGCATTTAGCAGCCAACGCACGCAGCTGTACCTCCTGGAGGGATGAGATGGACTGTTGGTGGAGTAACCAATTTGGTGGAGCGGAGGCCATATCTGCACCTTCATTCTTAATTAATTAATTTAATTAATTAATTAATTAAATCACCCTTATTGTCATTCAACCGTACAACCAATCATGTACAGTAGAACGAGATTGTGCTTTACCTATCTACAGTGTCACTCACACACACCGCAAGTGCAGAATCAGAGGGCCACTGCCATGCAAGGCGCCGCCACAGATTTCCCTCCTCCATTCCATTATTGCTGAGCACCAAGCTGGACGGCAGGAAGTTCCACTTTTATATGGTCTTCGGCATGACCCGGCCAGGATTTGAACCCCTGCCTCCCGGGTGTGGGGCGGATGCTCTACCAACTGAGCCACCACTCCGGTAAATTCCCGGGTAATTGCTCTTTCACTCCCTCCACTACCGCCTCTGCCTCCACCTGTCTCCTCGCTGTGTGTTTTGAGGCCGGCTCCTGCACGTAGAAGAATTCGGCGAGAGAAGCCCCGTCTCGTCTCCTGCCTGCTGATTCCTATTCCGCCAGCTTCGCCCCCTCCACAGCACCGTGACCCAGCTTTGGACCGTAGGAGGAACTCCTCCGCTCCTCTGCCTGCTTTCCAGTTTGCGGAGGTGGCCCTCTCCGGATTTTCCAAGGGTGCCAGGAGCGCCGCAGACGACAAGAAGCGGGAGGCTGGGTTTACTGCAGCAAAGACCATCACACCTGGGATAAACAGGCAAGTGTGTTTTCCTTCAATTCACTCATTTGATAAATCACCTTGCCTGACGCCTAGGAGTGAGACCCAGTTCGTGCAGTCTGCTCGGTCCTCACCACCCACTGCAGTAATAATAAACCCATCTACTCTCTCCACATCTTCTTTTCCCTTTGCGCGTCCATCGGCCCTGGAGCTCAACCTTTGGAGGAGGGAGGGGGCCACGGAGCTGAAAGACTCTACTTCAGATCTGCAGGGTCGCCATGGTCAGAGAGAGAGCGTTGTGACCTACCTGAAGCCTGCGCCGACGGAGGAGCATCCCCTGGTTTCAGTCACCCGGGGTCCAATGCAACATGGGGCTTCTCCTCCAGAATTCTCGCTGGAGGAATTGCCAGCATTGGAGAGTTCCCTGGGGGAGACTAGGACTGCAGCGACCATCACACCTGTTGCGGGGGCCACCGCAGCAGAGTCAGCACCTGAACCACCGTTCCCAGCTGGATCGACGGAGTCCTGGATGGCGGTGAAGCTCAAGTACAGGCGAGTGATCTCTTTTATTTTCCTTTGCTCAGCTTTGGAGAGATCTTGCCTGGCTTGTGGTAGGGGGAGTTGGGTGCAGCCGCCCGCTGCACCTGATCTCGTCCAACCGGGCTCCGCCACTACCGGCGACCCTGACCTTGCCTCTGTTTGTCCTCTTTCCGAGCCTCGTTTCAGGGTTGCTGGAGATGACCTTACTCCACCAGAGGCTTCCACGATTCCTTCATTGCCTGGTGTTCTGTTGGTGGGCTGCCTCCTGAGGTTGGTGCTCTCCTTGGTTGATCGGCTTCCCGAGGACGCAGCATTGGCCCAGCCGGGGTCCACCGCGGGTGCATCGTTGGCTCAGCCGGGCTCCACCGCAGGTGCTGCAGAGCTCTAGCCGGAGCCCTTCGCGGGTGCTGCAGAGCTCCAGCCGGAGCCCATCGCGGGTGCTGCAGAGCTCCAGCCGGAGCCCACCGCGGGTGCAGCAGAGCTCCAGCCGGAGCCCACCGCGGGTGCAACTATGGCCCAGTCAGGGTCCACCGTGGGTGCAACTATGGTCCAGTCAGGGTCCACCGTGGGTGCTACTATGGCCCAGTTGGGGTCCACCGCTGGTGCTGCCTTGTCCCATACCAGGACCCTTGTGGGTGCTGTGGTGCTGCAAGTTGGAGCCACTGCGGGTGCTGCTAAGCTCCAGCCTGGAGCCACCGTGGGTGCAGCTCTGGCCCAGTCGGGATCCATCGAGGGTGCATCGTTGGCCCAGCCGGAGTCCACCACGGATGCAGCCTTGTCCCGGACCGGGACCACTTCGGGTGCATCTGTCCCCCAGCTCAGGGCCACGGGGGGCGGGGGGACTCCCTTCTCGCTGCTGTTCAATGACGCCGGGGCTCCCCTTTCTGAGTTGGTTCTTCCCATGGGGAGACCACCTCCCGAGACGCTGCTCCTGAGCTGGTGGCTCAAAGACTCAGGTCGTCTGCCCGATGAACTGTGTTGTAGGGTTAGGTGGCCTAGTTTCCCTGGCTGGCCACCTGACCTGCTCTTCCGGGCGGTCCGACTGGTCTTGGACCTGGACAGACCACCCAACCGGCCTCCTTTCGTCGCCCCGTGGGCCTGGGACTCTGGTCAGCCCCCTGAACTTTTGGACTCCTGGGTTGGGGGGGTATTGTCCTAGGTTTGGGTTGGGAGGAAGTTCACCTTATTTTTCTTGTGTATTGCTCTTGTGTTATTTTTTGTTTGTTGGTTCCATCCTAACTTGCTTCCCCCCACCACCTGCCCTGGTTTGTTTGTTTGTTCCTTTAAGGGGGGGTTCCTTTTTTTTCCCTTCTGATGTTACTAGGGGTGTCTGGGCTCAACCCCTTGAGGGGGAGACTCTGTCATGAACTGGGCTTGATGTTCAAGCCCAGCTCTGTGACGCTGTGGCTGTTCACTCTTTTGTGTATTTTTATGTCTTATTTTCCGTCAGGCGCTCTCAGGGAGCCTCTGGGGTCCGCTGGGCTCCCTGACAGCTCTGTCACACCTCTCTTTCCTGCCAATTTTACCAGCTGTGTTTCATTATCGCTGTCACTCCTCTGTTCACGCGCACACACACATATATACATGTTTTCTCTCATTCTTACACTCATGCACTCTCTTCTACGCATACACACACACACCCATTCATCCTCACTCTCATGTTCGCAGACGTCATTCACACACATGTTCCTACTTTGTGCTGCCCACTCATTTCTACACACTCACTCTCACTACACACACTGGCAACCTCTTTCCTCATTAGGGTTGGCATTATTTAGCCCTGCCTCTGCTGGAAGAGATTGCCGGATCATTGTCCAACACTGTGTTAGTTTCTCTCAGTGTTAGTACTCCGTCACTCACGTCTAGAGGCCCTGCCAGCCCTTTGGTACCGCATCACACTGGGTGACATTGATCGTTTGTAACTGGTTGGTTTTTGTCTCATCTGGATTATCACTTGGACCTACTCAGACTGTTCCAGCCTGCGTGAGTACAGACTGTTTCACCCCTGCTGTCCAGCTCCGCCTGGCGGTTCCTTTCCCAGGCACCTTTCCGTTCCTCTTCTGCAGTCCCGTCTTCCACAGAACATTTTTCCCTTTATCATACTCACCAGTGTCTGTAGAGCGTCTGGGAGAACTTCCTTATTTTTCCTGTACAAACTCATCTGCTATTTTGAACTGTTTATCCATAACCTGTAAATAAATATGCACAACTTACTCCAGCATGTGGGTTTTAATTCTTTCCTCCATGCGCTGCGTAAAAGTACACAGGGGATCATAACAGGTTTACAAAAATGACAAATGTGTATTTTTTGTACTTTTATTCTAGTGTTTCTTTTTTCCATTTACAAAGCGTAGGAAAGAGAAGGGAAAAAAAACATTCATGATAGTAATTTACTCATGCATACTTAAATTATATGATCAGAGGTGGGTATAGTAGCCAGAAATTGTACTGTAAAAGCAGTGCTTTGAAATTAGTTATTAAAAGTAGACAACCAAAAATTTCTAGTTGAGTTAAGGATACAAAGAGCACCCACTTAAAAATCTGAGTAATGACTTCAGTCTTGAAGGTTTGAGGTTTTTCTCCAAAATTTATAACAATTTTCTTATAGTTTTCTACTTTTTTCTGTAAATTTATCTAAATTTGCAACCATTTTCCTCATTTGTCATTTTCTCTTGTAAAATTATGACTTTTCTTATATATTTGCGACTTTATTATAAACTTGTGGATTATTTTATAGCTTATTTTTGTCTATTTTTTAAAAAATAAAATTACCGGGTTTTTTTTTTATAAATTTGAAATGGATTGTGGTAAAACTTTGAGCTTTTTTCCTTATACAATTTACACTTTTGACCATAATTTTGCAGAGCCAGAACAGAATAATAATTTAACTCTGATTTCAAAGAAAAAATATTGATAAATTTGTATTTAATGAAATAAGTTAACTTAAATGACCAAAAATTCTGTTATTTCTGTTATAATATTTTTATATATTTATAGTTTTTTAGAAACCTCACCACCACCCAGACAACAGGAAAAAAAACCTCTCTTATTTTGAAATCCAAATGTTGGCATGTTTAGTTTGTCTCTAGGCTGCTACGGATTAAAGTCATTGACTTGGTGAAATTTGGTCATCTTAATTTGCCAGGTACATAATGATAAGCATAAATTAGTTAATATTATAGTGGCTGGTGAAGTAAATCCTCAGCAATTCAATCACTCTTGCCTTTCCCTGCATATGAAGCTGGCATATGAATCCTAACACCTGTTTGCTAAGCAACTCTTCATTATTGTTCCCATTACCAGTGGGTTAAAACCATGATAAATGTCTCCACTGCTTACATACCTCTTCTGCTTTGTTTCCATGTTTAAAGTACTTTCATAAGTTCATGCTTCTCTTGGACAGCAACACTAGAGAGACACTCTGCTTTCTGACTGGAACACGTGGGCTTCAGTGCTTCTGAATGCCGACGCGTGTATGACGGTCACGTGTGTTGTTCGTGTGCGTGCTTGCGGAGTGTCATTCATTTATTCTTCTTAAATTTATATTTCCTTACCATAGCCACATAGTGAAATGTTACAAGCAGAAACCCTGCAGTTGCACTATGGTAAATGCTACATTTACTATTACTATAGAATGAGTAAAGCTAGGGCCACCAAACCTGGTATAGGTCAAAGGTTAACATTAACACTCCCTATGCCTCACCGACTTCCGGTTATGGCTTCAGCATGAGCGGTTGTGCTCCTCCTCGTCCGGCCTGCTAAGTATTTTGCTTTTGTTTTGCTTACTGGCGCTCTGTAATTGTGATTTTCTAGTAACTTCTGTGTTGCTTCACTATGCCAAAGGGCCACAAACAAGCTTAGACCAGTTCCGCGACACAGTGGAGAACTCTGCAGGCACACTGGGTGCTAATGTTAACTTACAGTAGCTCCAGCCGCTAGCCCGGCTATGCTGAGTCCTGAACTTTTTCTAGAGGAATGCCTCACTTAAATATCTCAGGTGATCACTAAAGAGGGACAGCGTACACAGAGAATGCTGGATGAACTTGTATCTGCACTAGGGGCAAAAGTGGATGGTCTGATCAGTTGCTTTCATGAGTTAGAAGAGGTGACTGACTCGCTTGTTGCTCACCAAGCCGAGGCTGAAGCTTGCATCTCTGCTTTAGAAGACTGCTTTGTCCCGCTAAAGGAGAAGATCGTTAAGATGGAGAAAATCTGTGCAACTTTATCTGATAAGATTACTGACCTGGAATCACACTTGAGGTGGGATAATATCTGACTTCTAGGCCTCAGGGAGACTGTGGAGGGTAACAATCCCTTGAGCTTTTTTAAGGAATTCATCTCTAAACTTCTGAATCTGTCTGTTCCCTCCATCCCCTTGGATCGTGCACTTCATGTTCCTGCTCCTCGGGATGGTGACCATCCACATCCAGTCATCTTCAAACTACATCGTTCCAGAGATGTCACCCTGATCCTATCTGCAGCCATATGCATACAAGGTCTCAGCTGTGAGGATCGGCCCCTACGCTTCGGATCAGCCTCTATGCTTCGATCAATCGATCAATTGATAGATAGATCAATAAATAGATAACCTCAAACATCTCACGATCAATCGATCATGAGATGTTTGAGGGGTTTCTTGCATGTACAGCCTGTTTCATGTCACCCCACAACAGTCCTGCTGCAGCAAAGCATCCCCAAACCAAAACATTTCCACCTCCATGCTTCACAGTTGGTATGAGGTTCTTTTCCTGGAATGCTGTATTTGGTCTATGCCAAACACGTCCTCTGTTCTGGTGTCCAGATAATTTAATTTTAGACTCTTCTGTCCAAATAACATTATTCCAGAAGTCCTGGTCTTTGCCTACATTCTCTTCTGGCAAACTTCAGTCTGGCCGTCATGTTTCTCTTAGAGAGCAAAGGTTTCCTCCTTGCATGCCTCCCATGCAAGTTAAACTTGTGCAGTCTCTTTCTGATTGTAGAGGCATACACTTTCACATCAACAGTAGCAAGAGCCTGCTGTAGGTTCTGTGATGACATTTTAGGGGTTTTGGAGACTTCTTTCAGCATCTTGCGGTCTGCTCTCGGGGTGAACTTGCTTGTATGGCCAGAAGTGGGTATGTTGGCAGTTGTTTTGAATGTCCTCCACATGTAGACTATTTTCCGGACAGTGGAATGGCTGATTTCAAATTCTTTTGAGATCTTTTTAAATCCCTTACCAGACTCATAAGCTGCTACAATCTTCCTTCTGAAGACCTCAGACAGCTCTTTGGCTCTCACCATGGTGTTCACTCTCACTTCAACAGTCAGGAGCACACCAAGCTAAATGTCTGAGGTTTAAATAAGACAAGCTTCCTTCAAAATGCTGAGTAACATTGTTCTAATCATGTGCACCTGATGTGATGCACCTATGTGTGATTTTAGCCATTTTAAGTGGGAATAAATGTGTGTGTGTGTGTGTGGGGGGGGGGGTCCTAATTTATTCCTCACCAGAATTTGCATGTTTTTAGAATTACATTTTACAGAAAATGTTAGTCTTTTCTTCAGTTTTAATTGTTTAGTTATATTACGTAAATCTCCCAGTATTGTTAAAATTGATATTAAATATCCATATGCCCAAATATGTTAAAAAAAAACCAAAAACCAAACAAACAAAAAAAACCCAAAACAAAACAAAACACACACATGGGCTTTCATAGGGTGTCCTAATTTTTTTCCCATGAATGTAGTTCATTACTACAGTAGTTCGCTACTGTGTGTGTGTGTGTGGGGGGGAACCGTGAACGGACCGTGAACGCCCCCCCCCCCTCGCTACAGAAGAGGGCCATCGCTACATGATGGAATAGACTGATATGCTTCCTCCCGCAGACCGGGGGGCGTTTGGACCGTGGCCCCCCCCCCGCTCCTCTTCTGCAGCGGGGGGGAGGGGGGGGCGTTCACGGTCCGAACACGGCAAATGAACCGTTTATCGCGGCGCACGTACTTCGTGCGCAGTACAGTTGTAATTTACCGATCGGTCAAAAGTCATTTTTGGATTACAGTTTTCAGGGATAAATAATAATTTAGCTTATAACACCTTACCTCTTCAAAGCAGCAGAGTCGCGGCGAACAGCTCTTCCCCCATTGTCAGACGAACGCGACGCTATGCCGCTCGTGGATCCCGATCAACATAATTCCATTATTGCCGTTTTGGCGAATGATTTACGACTTTTGTCGTCGGCCTCCGTCTATTCTGCTGGAATGAGTGCAGGTCCCACTTGTGGGTGTTCTCCATGCTGCTGGGTGAGCCTGGGTCTGTAGTAGATTCGTACAGAGTCCTTCTGCAGCAGTAAATATCGCTTCACCCAGCCTGAATTTCTGTGCTTCAATTGGCTCCTGCGTTCACAGTAGGCGGGTCCTCCTTCCTAGATTTTCATTCATTGGCTCCTCAAGGTTTCAGAAACCCAATTCAAGGCTCTTATTAGTCGAATGAGAGGTCAATCAGATGAACTAATCTGTTCGCGGCTGTGTTTGCAGATTTTTTTTTCAGTGGCGCTTGGAGGGCACACCACCTACACCATCACCATCAATATCCTTATCATGCGTCATGCGCACGAGGGCGCACGAGCGCGCTCTCGTGCGTCATAGGACGCAGAGACTTGCCCGCCCGCGGAACAACGGAGCGCAAGTGGTTAAATCACCCTTTATTGTCATTCAACCATACAACCAATCATGTACAGTAGAACAAAATTGTGTTTTTCCTATCTACAGTGTTAATCACACACACCCCATATGTAGAATCAGAGGGCTGCTGCCATGCAAGGCGCCGCCACAGATTTCCCTCCTCCATTCCATTATTGCTGAGCACCAAGCTGGACGGCAGGAAGTTCTGCTTTTATATGGTCTTCGGCATCACCCGGCCGGGATTTGAACCCCTGCCTCCCGGGTGTGGGGCGGATGCTCTACCAACTGAGCCACCACTCCACACATTGGAGGGTTTTTGAGCATGAACTGCCTTTTTAAGGTCATGCCACAGCATCTCAATCAGATTCAGTTCAGGACTTTGACTAGGCTACTCCAAAGTCTTCATTTTGTTTTTCTTAAGCCATTCAGAGGTGGACTTGCTGGTGTGTTTTGGATCATTGTCCTGCTGCAGAAACCAAGTGCGCTTCAGCTTGAGGTCACGAACAGATGGCTGGACATTCTCCTTCAGGATTTTTTGGAAGACAGCAGAATTCATGGTTCCATTTACCACAGCAAGTCTTTCAGGTCCTGAAGCAGCAAAACAGCCCCAGACCATCACACTACCACCGTACCATATTTTACTGTTGGTATGATGTTCCTTTTCTGAGATGCTGTGTTACTTTTATGCCAGATGTAATGGGACACACACCTTCCAAAAAGTTCAACTTTTGTCTCATCAGTCCACAGAGTATTTTCCCAAAAGTCTTGGGGATCATCTAGATCACATGTGTCAAACTCAGGCCCACGGGCCAAATTTGGCCCGCAGTGTAATTATAATTGGCCCGCGAGATCATATCAAATGTGCATTAGAGCTGGCCCGCGGTATATACTGTACCGCTAATACTACAAATCCCACAATGCTTTGCTAGTATGTTGGCGCGCAGTCGAAACCGGCAAGCGCTCCTTTTTTCTGTTGACAGTCATTGACAACCATGCTCCAGTCACATCGGACAAATTAATTTCACCCTCCACAAAAATGGCCAAACGAAAGATGGACAACAGGAGCTTTCAAGACAGGTGGGAGGCAGATTATCTGTTCACGAATATAAAGGACAGACCTGTTTGTCTTGTGTGCGGAGCTAACGTGGCTGTAACAAAAGAATATAACATAAGAAGACACTATGAAACAAAACATTATGAAAAGTACAAGGACCTGGACGTAAAGCAGAAGCTGCAGAAGGTGGAGGAGATGAAAAGAAGTCTGGTTTGCCGGCAGACTATGTTCATGAAAGCAAAATCAAAAAGTGAAGCTGCTGTAAAGGCCAGCTTTATTGTGGCAGCAGAGATAGCAAAATCAGCCCGGCCCTTTAATGAGGGAGAGTTTGTCAAAAAGTGCATGGTCAAAGTTTGCGACATCGTGTGCCCAGATAAAAAGCAAGAATTTTTAAATGTGAGCCTGAGCAGAAACACCGTGGCTGAGCGCGTGTGTGAGCTTTCCACTAATCTACATGAGCAACTAATAAAAAAGGGAAAAGATTTTATTGCATACTCCCTTGCTGTGGATGAGAGCAGTGACACGTCTGATACTGCCCAGCTGTCAATCTTCATCCGTGGAGTAGACTCGAGCCTGTGCGTCACAGAGGAACTTTTAGGATTAAAATCAATACATGGCACCACCACAGGAAAAGATATCTTTGAAGAGGTATCCAAATGTATAACTGAAATGAGCCTGCCTTGGGATAAACTTGTGGGACTGACGACAGATGGTGTGCCCGCGATGTGCGGTCAAAAGAGTGGATTGGTCGGCAGGATTCAGGAGAAGATGCGGGAGGAAGATGCAGGTGAACTTACAGTTTATCACTGTATCATACATCAGGAAGCGCTCTGTGGCAAAGCTCTGCAAATGGAACATGTTATGAGCTCTATAAAACGAGTAGTCAACTTCATAAGAGCCAAAGGTTTGAATCACCGGCAGTTCAAGTCTTTTCTGGAGGAGTTGGATTCGGAATACAGAGATGTGCCCTATCACACAGAGGTGAGATGGCTAAGCAGAGGAAAAGTACTGAACAGATGTTTTGAGCTACGTGAGGAAATCTGTCAGTTTATGGAAAACAAAGGGAAGGACACAACAGAGCTGAGAGATAAAAAGTTTCTGTGTGAGCTTGCATTTCTGTCTGACATTGTGAGCCATCTCGATGTGCTTAACCTGCAGCTTCAGGAACGGGGCCACATCATCACAGACATGTACGCAGCAGTGAGGGCCTTTAAAACTAAGTTGTGTCTGTGGAAGACTCAGATGCTACAAGGAAACTTGGGTCATTTTCCGTGCTGCCAAACCATGGTAGAGCAAATTTCTCCTGCCGTGCTGCCTAGCGCACAGTTTGCTGAAAAAATCAACGCGCTCAGTGCCGAGTTTTCCCGGCGATTTGCCGACTTTGAGGCTCAGAAAGGGAGATTTGAACTGCTCAGTAACCCGTTTGCGATCGACGTGGAAAGCGCACCAACCAGCCTCCAATTGGAGCTAATTGAACTCCAATGTAATGACATGCTCAAATCAAAATATGACTCTGTTGGTGCTGTGCGGTTTCCATGTTTCCTCCCCGACACAATGCCTCAATTACGCACCCAAGCTGCTCAGATGCTCTCAATGTTCGGCAGCACATATCTATGTGAACAACTGTTCTCTATGATGAAGGTGAACAAAACACCTCACAGAAGTCGACTCACTGATGAACACCTTCACTCCATCCTGAGGTTTTCCTCAGCTCAGAGCCTGACCCCAGACATTGATGAACTTGCATCTAAGAAAAGATGCCAGGTATCTGGCTTAGACCAATGTGCAGAGTAAATCAGAGTGTAGCAAACTGAGCTTGAATATATCTGTTATTTATGCACTTTTTCTACTGCAAGGCATGGTCTGTTAATAGTTGAAATGTTGGATTTTTATTGAATGACATTATTATTTTTGGTTCTTTTGTTGTTGGCTTTGAAGAAGATTTACTTTAAAAAGGAACTTGAAAGGATACGGGGAGAGACATACTTTATTTATTTATTTAAATAAGAAATGAATACCACTGATGTGTCTTTTATTTCAAATTTAATTTCTCATGTGTTTGTAATATCAAGCTTTGGTTGTTCCAGATTCTGTGTTTAAGCAAAACTAAAGTTTGTTTCCATATGAAAAGGTTAAACATTACATATCAGTTGCAGTTAATTTTTCAATAAATATTGAGTTTGGCCCGTGACTTTACTTCACTGCTTAATTTTGGCCCACTGTGAATTTGAGTTTGACACCCCTGATCTAGATGTTTTCTGGCAAAACTGAGATGAGCCTTTATGTTGTTTTTGCTCAGCAGTGGTTTTCGTCTTGGAACTCTGCCATGGAGGCCATTTTTGCCCAGTCACCTTCTTATGGTGGAGTCATGAACACTGACCTTAACTGAGGTAAGTGAGGTCTGCAGTTCTTTGGATGTTGTTGTGGGGTCTTTTGTGACCTCCTGGATGAGTCGTTGCTGCGCTCTTGGGGCAATTTTGGTCAGCTGGCCACTCCTGGGAAGGTTCACCACTGTTCATGTTTTCACCATTTGTGGATAATGGCTCTTACTGTGGTTCATTGGAGTCCCAAAGCTTTAGAAATGGCTTTGTAACCCTTTCCAGACTTATAGATCTCAGTTACTTTGTTTCTCATTTGTTCCTGAATTTCTTTGGATCGCATCATGATGCCTAGCTTTTAAGGATCTTTTGGTCAACTTCACTTTGTCAGGCAGGTCCTGTTTAAGTGATTTCTTGATTGAGAACAGGTGTGGCAGTAATCAGGCCTTGGTGTGGCTAGAGAAATTGAACACAGCTTTCCAAAGATGTGATAAACCATTGTTAAACTATGTTTTAACGGGGGGGGGGGGGGGGGTCACTTTTTCACACAGGGCCATGTAGGTTTGGATTTTTTTTACCCTTAATAATAAACACCATTTAAACACTGCATTTTGTGTTTACCTGTGTTATCTTTGTCTAATATTTAAATTTGTTTGATGATCTGAAACATTTAAGTGTGACAAACATACAAAGAAATCAGGAAGGGGGCAAACACTTTTTCACACCACTGTATAATAGGTTTATTTTCATTTTTGATACCCTAAATATTTTGTTCATGTACATTTCAAATGTTTATAAAGTGATGAAAATTCAAATCCGTTTTTTTTTGTTGTTGTTATACTCTGTTTTAAGCATTTATAACACATAATAATGACAAATACTTGGCAGATTTTGAAATTTACACTTCTCCTGAAAAAAGGAGCAAAATATTTCACAAAGAAACATTTTATAACATATTTATTGACAAAAAAGGTAAAATTTACCAGGCAAACTATTATAATTACAGGAGTAAGAGGGTTTCAATATGGTCTTTGGTATGACCCACCCGGGATTTGAACCCCGGCCTCCTGGTTGAGGGGTGGATGCTCTACCAAGTAGGCCATCACTCCGGTGGCACCCCCTATGATCTCTTACTATAGAACGTGTATAGCTCTCTAGGGTCACCATACTTGCTACACAGGTTCATCTCGGGATCCTGACCTACAACTATGGGTTGTATACTTTGTTGTATATTCGTGGATGGTGGGCTTATAAGTTGGTTCTGCCACAGTAATTATATTGAAAAGTTGAAAACTACTCTCCGTCAGTAAGTATTGGGATCTTCAAAGAAAACTGAGGCAGGGGGGATATTGCACTCGCCTCAGAGTGCTCTTATTTACATTCATTCTGTGCACCCACGTCGAGGTTCTGACTTCTGTATTTGCTGACTGAATTTGGTGACATTGTGGCGGTTCGTTTTAACCCCACAACAGACTAAGGACACTCAGCCCTCTTTTCTCTGTTTTTCTGCTGCATTACTGAGAAGCAATGTGCCATTCATGTATTTGTGATGCAAACATGCATGTGTTGTGATGTAATGCGCCATTCGGTATAGTGTGCATATGGCTTGTCCTTACTGTGCTTTTTCTGAGCATCTTAGATGTGCTTTGGTGTATTAATGTCTACAGGTAGACGAGTTTCTTCTGTCTCACCTATGTGATGTTAATCGATGCCTTTCATCCTTTGTACTCATGCGTCCTGTCCTTACTGTGACCTAGAGACTCAGATCAATATGTAGATGTGCTTGTTAGCCTCTTTGTCTTGCACTTAGAACGAGGTCTAGCTAATCTGCCCATTGTGATGTATGGCTTACAAATGCAAATACCTCCTGCCTGTTCTGTTGTCCCTTTGATCATTCTAGACAGTGGGGTATGTCTTTTTGATGTATTGTTATGATCAAGTATTTAAGGTGCAACTCTGTAACGCAATCTCTCTCTTCTTCTCTCACTCTGATCCTGCAACTGGTAGACACACACGTGTCCGCCTCTCCTTCTCTGAGAGCCTAGGGATCCCGCTCCGGGCTGCTCCACTATGCACCGGAGAGGGGATCCCGTGAAGGTGGTATGATTTAATAAAACCTGCTTAAAACCACAGCACTGCTGCTTATTTTTTCATGCCGCCTCACTGGTGACCCCTCGAACACGCACACGTTTTGTGCGAAAGCAACCTTCCGAGCTGGACAACCACACAGCTGCGTTGGTGGCCCCTTGAAGACGCACACGTTTTGTGCAACGCAGCCTTCTGTTTTGGATGGCCACGCTGGCGAACCAACGCTGAAAAAAACGAGCGGCCAGCGAACGCAACACCCGGGCATGAATGCTCCGTCGCCTGAGATCTGCACAACCACGCTGGACCGGCCGCTCTCACTGAGAGCGCACGCACCTCGTCCTCTCTCCACGACGGCAACCTCCAGGGCCGACGGGGAGCGCAGCGCGTGGAACTGAACGCACCATGGCCGCACGAGCGACAACGATCGTCTCCTCCCTCTCACCGCTCCAACGCAGCTGCACGAGCCCGGGGCACAAAGATCGTCTATTCCCTCCCGCCGCTCCAACGCCTCTGCACGGGCCTGAGGGACTAAAGATCGTCTATTTCCTCTCAACGCTCCAACGCACCATGGCCAAATCTACAGCAACAGCTCAACCTGGACTTTATTGGCGCCGTCTGCGCTGATCTCCGCCAAGTTTCTGCACCCTGACTCACCACTCCAGCGGCCCACCCACGCACTGAACCCCCGCGCACGCATCGGGGAGTTACAAGGACGGCGCATCACGCATGGGACAAGTAATGGCTCCACAGACTGCCTTCCTCCTTCGCCGCTGCCTTTCAGGGCTGCTCGCTCACCTGAGGCACGCATGCAGCATACTGGAAGGATTTGTTAACAGTCTCAGCCACGCCACAGACCGCCATCGTCCTCCGCCGCTGCCCACAGAACCTTCAGGGTTGCTCGTTCACCTGAAGCAAGCACGCAGCTCGCCACTGGATTTTTTAATGGTCTTAGCCACGGCACAACGGGATTTCAGCCGTCAGCTGTTCCCGGGAGCTTTGGGGTTGCTTCAGCACCCAAAGCCAACAGTCCCCCTGCTTTGTTTACTTTTTCTCTTACAGCAGCTCCTGCTTTTCTTCATGGCCACAAGAGGAGTCAGAGACTAATTTTTCTTCTTGTGATCTCCGCACGTGCAACGGGACAAACCCTCGACGTCACGGAGCAGCAAGCAATTTTTGCACGGCTCAGGACGATTTCACAGCTCCTGCCGGCACTTACTACCCCTCCCCTCCCTCCCCCTCCGCCTGCAGCGAGCTTCTCCCACAGCTCGCTCACACAGATGGATTATCGAGGTCGCGACCCCCTGCCGCGTCCTCTGGGGGGGAGCGTGTGTGGCGGTTCGTTTTAACCCCACAACAGACTAAGGACACTCAGCCCTCTTTTCTGTTTTTCTGCTGCATTACTGAGAAGCAATGTGCCATTCATGTATTTGTGATGCAAACATGCATGTGTTGTGATGTAATGCGCCATTCGGTATAGTGTGCATATGGCTTGTCCTTACTGTGCTTTTTCTGAGCATCTTAGATGTGCTTTGGTGTATTAATGTCTACAGGTAGACGAGTTTCTTCTGTCTCACCTATGTGATGTTAATCGATGCCTTTCATCCTTTGTATTCATGCGTCCTGTCCTTACTGTGACCTAGAGACTCAGATCAATATGTAGATGTGCTTGTTAGCCTCTTTGTCTTGCACTTAGAGCGAGGTCTAACTAATCTGCCCATTGTGATGTATGGCTTACAAATGCAAATACCTCCTGCCTGTTCTGTTGTCCCTTTGATCATTCTAGACTGTGGGGTATGTCTTTTTGATGTATTGTTATGATCAAGTATTTAAGGTGCAACTCTGTAACGCAATCTCTCTCTTCTTCTCTCACTCTGATCCTGCAACTGGTAGACACACACGTGTCCGCCTCTCCTTCTCTGAGAGCCTAGGGATCCCGCTCCGGGCTGCTCCACTATGCACCGGAGAGGGGATCCCGTGAAGGTGGTATGATTTAATAAAACCTGCTTAAAACCACAGCACTGCTGCTTATTTTTTCATGCCGCCTCAACATCACCAATTGAACAAACTAAAAGCTCAATGGCTCCAGCGGATCCAACCTGCTCTCTTGATTATGCATCTAAATTGTAGAAATAAACGAATATTGCAGACAATAGACCTTGTGAAGATTTTTATCGCTTGGTCACTCGGTGGCAAGATCACTATTCTCACTGCAAACATGCAACTTGCAAGGAGAGGGTGACGGTATGAAGCAAAAATGATACTCAAGACTTGTCTAAAAATCATCCTGATCAATAAAGCACATATATTTGAAGAATAAAGTCTACCCTTGCTAAAAACATAATTTGGTTTTAAAATAAACCATCTAGTTCACATGTGTCAAACTCAGGCCCACGGGCCAAATTTGGCCCGCAGTGTAATTATAATTGGCCCGCGAGATCATATCAAATGTGCATTAGAGCTGGCCCGCGGTATATACTGTACTGCTAATACTACAAATCCCACAATGCTTTGCTAGTATGTTGGCGCGCAGTCGAAACCGGCAAGCGCTCCTTTTTTCTGTTGACAGTCATTGACAACCATGCTCCAGTCACATCGGACAAATTAATTTCACCCTCCACAAAAATGGCCAAACGAAAGATGGACAACAGGAGCTTTCAAGACAGGTGGGAGGCAGATTATCTGTTCACGAATATAAAGGACAGACCTGTTTGTCTTGTGTGCGGAGCTAACGTGGCTGTAACAAAAGAATATAACATAAGAAGACACTATGAAACAAAACATTATGAAAAGTACAAGGACCTGGACGTAAAGCAGAAGCTGCAGAAGGTGGAGGAGATGAAAAGAAGTCTGGTTTGCCGGCAGACTATGTTCATGAAAGCAAAATCAAAAAGTGAAGCTGCTGTAAAGGCCAGCTTTATTGTGGCAGCAGAGATAGCAAAATCAGCCCGGCCCTTTAATGAGGGAGAGTTTGTCAAAAAGTGCATGGTCAAAGTTTGCGACATCGTGTGCCCAGATAAAAAGCAAGAATTTTTAAATGTGAGCCTGAGCAGAAACACCATGGCTGAGCGCGTGTGTGAGCTTTCCACTAATCTACATGAGCAACTAATAAAAAAGGGAAAATTTTTTATTGCATACTCCCTTGCTGTGGATGAGAGCAGTGACACGTCTGATACTGCTCAGCTGTCAATCTTCATCCGTGGAGTAGACTCGAGCCTGTGCGTCACAGAGGAACTTTTAGGATTAAAATCAATACATGGCACCACCACAGGAAAAGATATCTTTGAAGAGGTATCCAAATGTATAACTGAAATGAGCCTGCCCTGGGATAAACTTGTGGGACTGACGACAGATGGTGCGCCCGCGATGTGCGGTCAAAAGAGTGGATTGGTCGGCAGGATTCAGGAGAAGATGCGGGAGGAAGATGCAGGTGAACTTACAGTTTATCACTGTATCATACATCAGGAAGCGCTCTGTGGCAAAGCTCTGCAAATGGAACATGTTATGAGCTCTATAAAACGAGTAGTCAACTTCATAAGAGCCAAAGGTTTGAATCACCGGCAGTTCAAGTCTTTTCTGGAGGAGTTGGATTCGGAATACAGAGATGTGCCCTATCACACAGAGGTGAGATGGCTAAGCAGAGGAAAAGTACTGAACAGATGTTTTGAGCTACGTGAGGAAATCTGTCAGTTTATGGAAAACAAAGGGAAGGACACAACAGAGCTGAGAGATAAAAAGTTTCTGTGTGAGCTTGCATTTCTGTCTGACATTGTGAGCCATCTCGATGTGCTTAACCTGCAGCTTCAGGAACGGGGCCACATCATCACAGACATGTACGCAGCAGTGAGGGCCTTTAAAACTAAGTTGTGTCTGTGGAAGACTCAGATGCTACAAGGAAACTTGGGTCATTTTCCGTGCTGCCAAACCATGGTAGAGCAAATTTCTCCTGCCGTGCTGCCTAGCGCACAGTTTGCTGAAAAAATCAACGCGCTCAGCGCCGAGTTTTCCCGGCGATTTGCCGACTTTGAGGCTCAGAAAGGGAGATTTGAACTGCTCAGTAACCCGTTTGCGATCGACGTGGAAAGCGCACCAACCAGCCTCCAATTGGAGCTAATTGAACTCCAATGTAATGACATGCTCAAATCAAAATATGACTCTGTTGGTGCTGTGCGGTTTCCATGTTTCCTCCCCGACACAATGCCTCAATTACGCACCCAAGCTGCTCAGATGCTCTCAATGTTCGGCAGCACATATCTATGTGAACAACTGTTCTCTATGATGAAGGTGAACAAAACACCTCACAGAAGTCGACTCACTGATGAACACCTTCACTCCGTCCTGAGGTTTTCCTCAGCTCAGAGCCTGACCCCAGACATTGATGAACTTGCATCTAAGAAAAGATGCCAGGTATCTGGCTTAGACCAATGTGCAGAGTAAATCAGAGTGTAGCAAACTGAGCTTGAATATATCTGTTATTTATGCACTTTTTCTACTGCAAGGCATGGTCTGTTAATAGTTGAAATGTTGGATTTTTATTGAATGACATTATTATTTTTGGTTCTTTTGTTGTTGGCTTTGAAGAAGATTTACTTTAAAAAGGAACTTGAAAGGATACGGGGAGAGACATACTTTATTTATTTATTTAAATAAGAAATGAATACCACTGATGTGTCTTTTATTTCAAATTTAATTTCTCATGTGTTTATAATATCAAGCTTTGATTGTTCCAGATTCTGTGTTTAAGCAAAACTAAAGTTTGTTTCCATATGAAAAGGTTAAACATTACATATCAGTTGCAGTTAATTTTTCAATAAATATTGAGTTTGGCCCGTGACTTTACTTCACTGCTTAATTTTGGCCCACTGTGAATTTGAGTTTGACACCCCTGATCTAGTTTCTCTAAAATCTGATGAATAATTTTGGCTGAGTTGCTGATCTCTCAGGGACAACTTTTATACATTTTTTTTTTAATTTAGGAAAAAGACAATCACAAAGTGGATTTCTAAATTTTCTATAATATAAAAGTATACAAGAAACATCAATAAATACATTTACACGTACCGGTTCACAGTGTTGTTAGGGTCAAGCCACGACTCATCTTCATTTCTCCTCGGTTCATCATCACCATCACAGAGGTTCAGCCTGGAGGAGGCGCACCGACCCCCCGTGTATCTCCGCTCTGATCCAGTGGCTCACATGGGACCGAACGGCCACCCAGGGGCTCATATTGCTGAGGCTTACATTGCCAGGGCTCGGAGGTGAAGGAGGGACCACTGGTGGACTTGGACATCGGTTTGGTGGAGGTTTAAAAGCCACTTCAGCCACTGGCGGTGGCGGGACGATGAGGGAGGAGCAGCTGGGCAGGAGGACCAGAGCTAACTGCTAACAGGGAGCAGCTGGACAGTAAAAAAAAAAAAAAGCATACCTCCGGGACAGATTAAAGAGAAACTCACCATCCGGCTGTCTTGGACCCAGTTCATGCAGGTAAGCTGCAGGGACTGCAGCTGCAGCATTAGCACTAGCTTGAATTTCGTTGGCTTCATGGTCAAAATCTCCCAAATTGCTGTCATCATTATCACTGTCTGCTAAATCGCTCTTTTCACCTTCATCTTCCTCTTCATTTGTGTCCACTTTGAAACTGAGATCGAGAATGTTTTCTCCCATTTTCCTCAAAATATGAATGGGATCTTGTCATTTTCACAGTGTAGCAAGACTAGTAAGTAATTCATTGTTCAACTGCTGACATCACGCATTTCAGGCCAACATTACTAGTGAATTTTGGTCATCTGAAACTATCACTTCTCTGACTTTTTTCTCTCTCCGATCAAAATTTATTTTAAAAAAATGGTGGCATTTGAGGAAATTATATAATTTCCTGTGTAAACATACCAAATTCAGCTGAATTAAAAATCAACAAATTTCCCCTTTAAAATTTGATAGGAAGAAAAAAACATTCCCTATGCCTTATTACTGTACAGCAAGTAAAGTTAGGGTCACCAAACTTGGTACACAGGTTCACCCTGTGACCCTGAAGTGTGACTATAGTTTTGGGATTGCAAGGTCAAAGGTCATCATCAAAATGGCTTATAAACTATATCAATAACAAAGAAGGCTAGGGTCACCAAACCTGCTACACAGGTTCTCCTTGGGATCCTGACCTTTGACTATGGGTTTGGGGTCAAAGATCAAGGTTAGCAGTCCTTATGCCTTATTACTGTACAACGAGTAAAGCTAGGGCCACCAAACCTGTTGTACAAGTTCACCTTGGGATCCTGACCTCTGGCTATGGGTTTGGGGTAAAAGGTCGAGGTTAACATTTCTTATGCCTTGTTATTGTACAACGCATAAAGCTAGGGCCACCAATCCTGGGACACAGGTTCACCTTGGGACCCTGACCTCAGACTATGGGTTTGGAGTCCAAAGGTCAAGGTTAACCTTCCCTATGCCTTATTACTGTACAACGAGTAGTTAGGGTCACCAAACTTGGTACACAGGTTCACCCTGTGACTCTGAAGTGTGACTATGGTTTTGGGATTGCGAGATCAAAGGTCAACATCAAAATGACTTATTAGTTATATCTCATCAACAAAGCTAGGGTCACCTAACCTGGTACACAGGTTCACTCTAAGACCATGACCTTTGATTACAGGTTTGGGGTCAAAAGGTCAAGGTTGACACTCCCTATGCTTACTATAGAATGTATAAAGCTCTCTAGGTCACCAAACATTGTGCCCATTAGTCTGCTAAATCACTCTTTTCACTTTCGTCTTCCTCTTCATTTGTACCCACTTCGAAACTCAGATCGAAAATGTTTTCTTCCGTTTGTGTACATTAGTCCCATTGTGGGACTAACAAAGGCATATCTTATCTTAAACTTGCTACACAGGTTCACCTCGCGATCCTGCTCTCCAACTATGGATTCTACACTTTGTTGTATATTCGTGGATGATGAGTTTATCATAATTTGGTTCTGCCATAGTAATTATATTGAAAAGTTGAAAACTGCACTCCGTCAGGAAGTATTGGGCTCTTCAAAGAAAACAGAGGTGGAGCATATTGCACTTGCCTTAGAGTGCTCTTGTTTTCATTGATATTGTGTGTCTTTGTCACTCCAGATGCACCTCAGCTGCATGACTGTAAAGAGGAGGAAGTTCTCACTGTCCAGCAGCTCTCTAACCAGGAGAAGAACTGCAGTCTGGACCAGGAGGAACAAGATGCTGTGCAGGTTAAAGAGGAAGAAGAACTCTCTACCATTCAGAAGGAAGAACACTTTGGACTGAAACAAGAGACTGATACCTTCATGGTGACTCCTACTGATGAGGACAATGACAACAGTGAAACTAAACCAAACAGTGAGCAGCTCCTCTGTCACAACTCTCCTGACGCTGAGAGCCAAGACCAGGGAGCAGGTAAGAATGTCAACCCAGGATCAAGTAAACTTGAAGAGCCAAAGGCAAAGAAGAGACTTCACAGAAACAGAAGTGACAGTAACAATGTAGACAACTCCTTCATGTCAGAGAATCAGTGTGATACTGACACAGGTGAAAAGTCTGTACAATGTTCTGTTAATGACAAATACTGTAAAAATGAGTCCCAAAAGAAGAAACATCACACAGTTAAGTCACATGGTTGCAACATGTGTGGGAAAAGATTCAGGATGAAGAGTAATTTATCAGTTCATGAGAAAATTCACACAAGTGAGAAGCCATTTTCTTGTAGAACATGTGGGCAAAGATTTATTCGACGTGGTCATTTGAAAACTCATATGCGAATTCACACTGGTGAGAAGCCATTTTCTTGTAAAACATGTGGACAAAGTTTTATTCAACATGTTCATTTGAAAACTCACATGAGAGTTCACACTGGTGAGAAGCCATTTTCTTGTG
Source organism: Pholidichthys leucotaenia (assembly GCA_020510985.1). Taxonomy (NCBI): domain Eukaryota; kingdom Metazoa; phylum Chordata; class Actinopteri; order Cichliformes; family Pholidichthyidae; genus Pholidichthys; species Pholidichthys leucotaenia. The sequence goes on from CM035841.1 coordinate 123,813,416, forward strand.
AAACATGTGGGAAAAGTTTTAATCAGTGTGGTAATTGGAAAGCTCACATGAGAATTCACACTGGTGAGAAGCCATTTTCTTGTAAAACATGTGGCCAAAGTTTTAATCAACATGTTCATTTGAAAACTCATATGAGAGTTCACACAGGTGAGAAGCCATTTTCTTGTGAAACATGTGGGCAGAGTTTTAAACGGAGTGGTATTTTGAAAATTCACATGAGAATTCACACAGGTGAGAAGCCATTTTCTTGTGAAACATGTAGGCAGAGTTTTAACCAGAGTGGTGCTTTTAAAACACACATGAGAATTCACACAGGTGACAAGCCATTTTCTTGTGGAACGTGTGGGCAAAGATTTAATCAACGCGGTCATTTGAAAACTCATATGAGAATTCACACAGGTGAGAAGCCGTTTTCTTGTGAAACATGTGGGCAAACATTTAATAATCATAGTAATTTGAAAAGACATGAGAAGACACACAATTAAGAAGCCATAGTCTTGTAAAATATGCAGGAAACGCTTCACTCAGTGTTTTAGTTAATCACATAGAACTCACAGTTGAGGTCCTGTAGTCCAGTAACATCTGTAGATCTTTATTTTAAGGACTAAGTCTCTTTTGCGTGAATTAAATGTTCTTTAATTGAATACTTCATTTTGAACATGTAAATGAAAAAATATTCAATAGATAATAATAATAATTAATCTTTATTTCAGACACAGAAGCAGGTCCAGATAAAATAAGGAGGGGGAGGGGTATCAGGGAAGCAAATAACACAGCAGCAATAAGAACAGCATAACAGTCCTTAAAAAGAGTTCTTGTAGAGGCTGTTGTGCCAGTGACTTCTGAGAGCAGAGGCGTATCTGAGACTGCTCTTCCTAGTTCTTATCAGGGTCTGCATGATGCTGTTTTCCGAGTCACCCAGATGACACATAAAATTGTACACAAGCTTCCTCAGTAGTGCCTTACACGTAGGAATACCACATGTCACAAATAGCTGGCTGGCGCTGTGTCATCTGGGCACCTGAAGCAGCAACCTCAGTGCATCGTTGTAGGCCACAGTCAGCCTTCTCAAACTATCAGTCCTGTAGCTGCTCCACAGGTGTGCAGTGTACAGAGGAGTACAGTAAGCTCTGAACAGAGAAGACTTAATGTTTACAGAGCACATACTAAACTTTCTCAGTAACATATTGGCTTGAGCATACACTTTATGGCACTGCCTGTAGATATCTCTGTCATCTCTCAAATCATCAGTGATAATGTGACCCAGATATTTTATTTCCTTGCATGTCGCAAGTGAAGTATCACACAATTTAAAGGTAGGAAAAACTAGTTCCCTGTCTTCTCTGCATCTCACAATCATGACATTACTCTTCCTAGCATTACAATTGATGTTGTGATCATTACCATATTGTGAGCAACCCGGCACTATAAGGACTCATTATTACTAGGTCATCTGCATACATGAGATGATCGATGACAGAGCCACCCACAACGCAGCCTGTGTTACATCCGTTCAATTGATTGTTACATCCGTTCAATTGTCTCAACAGATCATCTATATATACATTAAACAGAATAGGGGACAGAATTCCACCTTGGCATGCACCGTTGCTCACATGAAAGGGAGTTGATAGAATGTTCCCCCATTTTACGCACATGGTCTGATTGGCATGCCAGAAAACCAGAATTCTAATTAAATACTTGGAAACACCTCTCAGGAGTAATTTCATAAATAGTTTTTCATGATTGATTCTATCAGATGCTTTGGATACATCAATAAAACTCAAGAAGACAGAAGCATTAAGGCTTCTATACTTTGTCACTAATTCCTTTAGAGTAGGTGTGTCCAATCATGTGCCATGGAGGGCCAAGACCCTGCAGGCTTTACCTCCAACCAGTGCCTTCAACAGCAGATTCCACTGAATTTCTTCCAACTGATTGGTGATAAGTGAAAACACCTGCTGAAGAGACTGGGTAAAAGAGAAAACCTGCAGGGTCTTGGCCCTCCATGGCACATGATTGGACACCCCTGCTTTAGAGCAAATATATACATATCAGTGCCATGCTTTCTTTTAAAACCAAATTGATTGTCAGAAGAAAAAACAAAAATTTATTTTCATTTAGATTGATTTCTAGCCCCAAAGCCCAGTCTACATTCAATCTCACCGCTTTTACTATTGAGTCATATTTTGTGTTCTATAGAAAAGCCACTCCACCGGGAATCCTGCCACAGACTATTTTAGAACTGAGATCAGTGGTGGATTCACCAGCACCATGGAAATCCTTATGTAAAGTGTTTAATTTGTCCAAGTCCTGGTTGGCAAGCCAGATTTCTTGAAGACACAGGATGTCACATTTTTCCAAGAGTTTGTCAACAACCAGGCGTCTTGTTGCATCAACAGCACTACAACCCACACTCAGGCCACGTGCGTTAAACAATACAAGTGGGATTGTTGCTTTTAGATTTTTATTCCACAAAGAGGGTCAGCTGCAGTGCGCTGCCTTCTGCTGCTACATCACCAGCAGCAGGCTCCTCCCATCCACTAGAGCCTCCCACTGCAGCGACACTGACAGCAGGCTCCTCCCGTGGGCAATGGCTTTCCTCTCAGCCATTGGATCTCCCGAAGCCACTGCAGCTCCTCCCTCTGCATCTCCTCTTGGCCGGCGTGGTTCATAATATCTCCGGACAAAGACTCCATCTGGCCACAGCTGAGGATCATACAATTCTGCAACCTCAAAAATGGTAAATAAACAACAAAAGTGCATAGCGAAGTGATGAACAAAATAAGACACCTAAATGCCTTTCATATATACAGTTAGGCCCAAAAATATTTGGACAGTGACACAAGTTTTGTTATTTTCGCTGTTTACGAAAACATATTCAGGATACAATTATATAATCAATATGGGCTTAAAGTGCAGACTCTCAGCTGTAACTTGAGAGTATTCACATCGAAATTGGAGCAAGGGTTTAGGAATTACAGCTCTTTAATACGTAGCCGCCTCTTTTTCAAGGGACCAAAAGTAATTGGACAATTGACTCAGAAGGCTGCAAAAAAAAAAATAACAAGGCTGCATGGGCTCTTCCCTCGTTAACCTCTCATCAATTAAGCAGTTAAAAGGTCTGGAGTTGATTCCAGGTGTGGCGTTTGCATTTGGAAGCTGTTGCTGTGAACACACAACATGCGGTCAAAGGAGCTCTCAGTGGAGGTGAAACAGACCATCCTGAGGCTGAAAAAAAAGAAGAAATCCATCAGAGAGATAGCAGAAATGTTAGGAGTGGCCAAATCAACAGTTTGGTACATTCTGAGAAAAAAGAGTGCACTGGTGAGCTTGGGAACTCAAAAAGGCCTGGACGTCCACGGAAGACAACAGTGGTTGATGATTGCAGAATCCTTTCACAGCCCCTTCACAACATCCACTCAAGTGAAGAACACTCTCCAGGAAGTAGGTGTATCAGTATCTAAGTCTACCATAAAGAGAAGACTTCATGAGAGTAAATACAAAGGATTCACCACAACGTGTAAACCATTAATCAGCCTCAAAAATAGAAAGGCCAGAATTGACTTTGCCAAAAAACACCTGAAGAAGCCAGCCCAGTTCTGGAACAGCATTCTTTGGACAGATGAGACTAAAGGCCCTTTTCCACTAGCATGCTTTAGCGCGACACGGGACGGCTCAGCACGCTTTGTACGCTTTTCAACTAGCCCCAACACGGTTTAACAGCCACAATTCTCAGCCCCGCTCAAGGGCAGGGTACAGCAGTGCTGAGCTGGGCCGTGTTGTGACGTTAACAGACTGGTCGCTGCTGATTGGTCAGGTCGTAACCGGCGCTGATTGGTCAGGTTGTAACCGCCCCTTTCCTCCTCCTCTTCTGCCGAATCTTCACGACCTTCTCAATAAAGTTTTGAAAAAAAAAAAAAAGAATCTTCACGACCGCCATTACTCAGCACGCAACCACTGTTGGCGGTTTATTTTCAGTGTATTGCTGTGCTATTTTCATTTATTCTCTATCAAAAATGGCTTCGCGTAATAAGGGTGTTCCATGGATCAATAAGGAGATGCAGTGTCTGCTCACTGCATTGTCAGACGAACGTATCCAGCGCGAGTTAGACGGAGCCACCCGGAATGAAAAAATATACCGGGAGGTCTCGACATCGGAGTCCTTTAACGGTGAGTTTTAATTTTTTTTTATTGTGCGTTTTTTCGCAAATATATTCGGTAAGACGCTCAGTTTATTTATGCAATAAAAAAGCTGTTCATTTGTGGATGATGATTGCTCTGCTTTATTGCAGCACACTGCGGAATCACGCTTTTCTTTTAATTATTCATGTGAACAATACGCTGAAATAAGCTTATGTAATCTTGTTAAAAACTATTGTCTTTTCTGTATATCTTGCACTTTCGTGCTGTATTTTATTGTGTGCATTTTCCTTGTAGAATCATCCCACGCGTCCGCCGCGCCAGCACGCCCGGATTAATGTGAATCTGTCCCGCCACCAGGCGCAAAATCTATTCAATGATAAATATTTGCAACATTTAAATGAGGTTGCAGAAAACGCGAGGGTATCCCTGGAGCAGGATGTTGCCTTGAGAAGGCAGGAGCTGGCAGAGACGGCTTCATTCAACCGAGCCTTCCTGACCCAGGAGCTGGCAGAGACGGCTTCATTCAACCGAGCCTTCCTGACCCAGTTTGGGAAGCTGGTAGAGACACTCAGTGGTCGGCGTGTATAAAATGTCGATTAACCTTCATGTTGTGTTGCAAAGTTTTTTTTTTATTTTAATAGTTTGTATATAATAAAATGGAATTGTTTTGGAAAGTGTGGTTTGTCTGTTATAACACTGAATTATAAAACAGTATAATTACATAGAAATTCCATTGCCTAGTCTGATCAAAATGATGCTGATCATCCTGTCAGGGGTCAACCATTGTAAAGGTAATGTAATTTTTAACTAGACCAAAAAACAAATGTTTTTGTAAGCTTTCTGTTCTTTTTATTGAAATATCATAAAAAATTAGCCCAGTTCTAAACTTTGGATACATTTTTTATGTTAACTTATAAGAAGTTGCACAGTTGGACTTTAAAATGCAACAGGAGAGACTGATCAAGCTTACAAGTCAAAGTAGGTAAAAAAGTAAGTATATGTAAATTGAATGTTCTATCGGCATTCCAAATTCAGAGAATTACAATACTTTAGAAGGAGTGTAGCATCATCAAAACGGAAAATACTAATACTGTTGTTCCAAACGTTGACCTGAAGGTGAAAAACATGAATTTTTTTTATTCAGTACATCCAAAATGCCCTAGGATGTAAAAAAATAATACAATTTGGTGTTGGCCAGTGTGCCACTATCTCATTATTTAATACGAATAAAAACAAGTTTCAGCTCATTATTTCTAGGTCATTTGGCAGTTAATTCAAACCAAAAGTGACTTGTGTTGTTGCAGTTTTTTTATCAGAGAGTTTCTCAGGTTTTGGAGCATATAATCATCCGTCCCTTAACTGTTAAACATTAAATAACAGCAGACAGATTGGCAAAGGATACACAATTGTGTTGCTGTTGCCCAAAACCGTTATGAACCACTGCTTGTGGTGCTACCTTTTTCATGTGTGTGCTTTTTATGAATATTCACACTTTTTTGTAAGTACAAGTGGGATAGCATTAAATTGAAATATAACATATTTCTAATAATGTGTGCTTTTTGAAAGTAAAAGTTGGATAGGATTAAATTGACATATAACACGTTTCTCAATAGTGACAGTAACAGTATATGGAGGAATTCTGGGTCATATTAGCATCTGCTCTTCATCATAATGGGTTTGGGCGGGGGGGGGGGTGTCTAATCATGTGCCATGGAGGGCCAAGACCCTGCAGGCTTTACCTCCAACCTGTGTCTTCAACAGCAGATTCCACTGAACTTCTTCCACTGACTGATCAGTGACAACACCTGCTGAAGAGACTGGGTAGAAGAGAGAACCTGCAGGGTCTTGGCCCCCCATGACACATGATTGGAAGCCCCCGGATTAGGTTTAATTGGATTTAACATTTTAACACAAACTGCTTTATGGTTCATAATTCTGTTGACAGACTTACACCAAACCAAAAGTGATTTCTCAAACTGCTGGATTATTCTTAGCTTTTCCAATCTTTCAGTATTTAATTTATGCCACATGGTGGTAACCTTCACATGTAAAAAAAGAGACATCTGCAAAAACTTCATAGGTTTATTGTCAGTGCAAATCCCAGTGCAATACAACATGAATGCATATCTAGTACATTGTTGATGCAGAGAATATATATTTCTACAGTACATGTTTCCATGTAAACTTGTGACTGCATTATTTTAATTGCTTTTAATCCTAGATCAAGTTTGTTTTGGCCTAAAATGCATGATAACTGTCAAATTGTTAACTTATTGATAACTGTCATCTCTGCTGGAGTCCGAGTTCCACCCTATGCAGGACATACTGGATGCACTGAGGAGCTCATTTAGCAGCAGACTACATCATCCCAGGTGCACAACCGAGAGGTTTCGTAGGTCCTTCCTACCAACGGCTGTCAGACTGTACAACCTAAGCAGGGCTGCTCGCAGAGATAGCAAAAAGACGTAACAAACTAATAGTTTTTTTGAATGCAAAAGATGCAATAGACTTACACAATGGTCCTCTCCGGCATACAACTAGGAACATACCGGTCGCTATGGAGGGTGAGAATATGTATGGGCACATAATCATACCATGTAGGATAACTAAATAGACGGTTATGCTGTTTCATCCCACCTAGCAACAATGCTCTGCACTGTGTGTGTTTATATATTTACATATTTATTCCATCTAGCTACAATGCTCAGCACTGGGTGTGTTTATATTTATATATCTATATATTTATTCCATCTAGCTACAATGCTCCGCACTGTGTTTTTATATATCTACATATTATTCCATCTAGCTACATTGCTCCGCACTGTGTGTGTTTATATACTTGCATATTTATTCCACCTAGCTGCAATGCTCCGTACTGTGGGTGTTTATATATTTACATATTTATTCCATCTAGCTACAATGCTCTGCACTGTGTGTTCATATATTCATATATTTATTCCATCCAGCTACAATGCTCTGCACTGTGTGTCTGTGTGTGTGTGTGTATATACTGTATATATTTTATAGTAATATGTACATATGTATATTAGCTGCTCTTGCTTGCTTGTTTTTTTTTTTTGTTTTTTTTTTTTTCTTGCCTTCTGATTGTTGCTCTGAGTGTTGCTATCCCTGTGCTGTTGCAATCCTGGAATTTCCCCGTTGTGGGACTAATAAAGGCTTATCTTATCTTATCTTATCTTATCTTAAATATATCTTATTATACATAACTCAGTAAAGTTTACTTTTTGAATATATATTTTGTGGCTAATATTAACCTGGCGATCAAGTTGTGTCAGCTGATCATTTTTTTCTATGATACCATCTCAGAATCTGCTGCAGAAGCAGGTAAGTCCATGATGTCTCAACAGTCTCTCCATGATTTTCAAGCAAATCAGAGCAATTTGTTGTACAGGAAATAAAACGGTTCTACAGACATTCTTAAGCTCTATAACCACTGATCGTTTGTGAAGCTGTGTTGACATCAGTGACAGGCTGATCACATCCGTGACAGGCACGCCCAGAGCGAATGAAGCAGTAATTTCCCCACAACAGAGCCATCTGAAACACACACATCGTACATATTTTAGTACCTAACAGCGATAACTTGCAGACATTAAAGTGTAGCACGACGTACTTATAGCAAACTAGCATTAGCAACCATTAGCTTACCGTCATATATGACCTAGTTTGTATCCTCACGCCTTTGGCTCTCCCAGAAGCTGCAGAAATATTCCGGAGTGTTTTCATCTCGTTGCCTGTACCCTTGTCTGGCGGTCCTTTTTGGCGTTTACGGTGAAAAAAGCCACAGACCGAGGAGTGGCCTTGTACAGCTATGTGTTATGTTTTGCTTGGGTCTTCTCAATAAGGTTTTGGAAAAAAAAATGTTTTGCTTGGGTTGCGTGCGTTACGTCACGGGAGTGTGGAGCCGCCTCGCTGTTATAAACCCACCCACCCTAGCACAACACCCATGCCCAACACCGTGCTAATGGAGACAGAAGCATTCCGAGCCGTACTGAAGTGAATCGAGCCGTACCGAGGTGTGCTGAGCTAGTGGAAAAGAGGTTTAAGATCAACCTGTACCAGACTGATGGGACTGTGGGTGACCCCCACAACAGACTGGGACAAGCAGAGCGCTCAGCTGGGGCAATTAGCAAAACAATGAGATGTGTGTATTGATATCAATAGGCAGTCGCTCTTTGTCTAGCTTCTTCCTGCCAGTTTCGCTGTTGATATGTATGACTCAAATGCAAACGTTCATGCTTCCTGCTCTGACTGTGATGCAAATGTCCCATGCCTTTCATGTATTGTCTGTAACTGGGTATTTAAACTGCATCGCTCTGTAACTCTCTCTCTCTGACCACCACTTCTGACTACACGCATTGCCTGTATCTGCTGAGGAGAGCCTCCGGGCTCGCTCCGGCGTGCATGCACTGTGCTGGAGTGAGTTCTCGTGATGGCGGTATGATTAATAAACTCCCTCAAAAACCCTCAGTTCGCTGCCTTATTATTTCATGCCGCTACACTGGTGACCCCGTGAAAGAACACGCTGACTACGAACGACGCAGCCCCGGCGGTGACTCTCCGACGACAAGCGAACGCAGCAGCCTGACGCAAATGATCTACCCTCCCTTCTGCCACACGGGAGACCTCGACACAGAGCTAACACCAGGCGAGCTCCCTCGGAGATCACCCACGACCAGGAAAGCTGCAGAAAGCTTCATGGTGAGATCTGCACACCTGAGATCTGCACATCCACGCTGGGACCGGCTGCTCTCACAGCTCCTCCACACGAGAGCGCATGCACCTCGTCCTCTCTCCACGACGGCGACCTCCAGGGCCAACGGAGAATGCAGCGCGTGGACCTGAACGCACCATGACCGAACTACAGCAACAGCTCAACAGGGATGGCCATCGGCGCCGACGACGCTGATCTCCAACAAGCTCCATGACCCTGACTCGCCTCTACAGCGGTCCTGCCATGCACCGAACCCCGCACGCACACCGGGGGGTTATGAGGACAGCGCACCACGCACGGGACAATACCGGCTCCACACAGACCGCCATCGTCCTTCGCCGCTGCACACAGAACCTTCAGGGCTGCTCACACACCTGAAGCACGCACACAGCTCGCTCACAGGATTTTCTAATGGTCTCAGCCACGGCGCACAAGGGAATTCAGCCGTCAGCTGTCCCCGAGGACTTTAGGACTGTGCGCGCACCTAAAGTCAACACGCCAAGTCCCTCACTGCTGCAGCTCCTTTTTTTCTTCATGGCCGCGAGAGGAGTCAGAGACTAATTTTTCTTCTTACAGCTGCTGCGGACCTCCGCACGTTCAATGGGACAGCCCCTCAACATCGCGGATCCACAGGCAAGTTTTGCGCGGCCCAGACAAATTCGCCGTCCCGGGCCGGCACTGGCTACCCCCACCCCCCCTCCCTCCACCGCCACCTGCAGCGAGCTTTCCACGCAGCTCGCTCCCCAAGCCGGACTATCGAGGCCTCAGCTTCCCGCTGAGCCCTCTGGGGGGAGTACTGTGGGTGACCCCCCACAACAGACTGGGACAAGCAGAGCGCTCAGCTGGGGCAATTAGCAGAACAATGAGATGTGTGTATTGATATTAATAGGCAACCGCTCTTTGTCTAGCTTCTTCCTGCCAGTTCCTCTGTTGATATGTATGACTCAAATGCAAACGTTCATGCTTCCTGCTCTGACTGTGATGCAAATGTCCCATGCCTTTCATGTATTGTCTGTAACTGGGTATTTAAACTGCATCACTCTGTAACTCTCTCTCTCTGACCACCACTTCTGACTACACGCATTGCCTGTATCTGCTGAGGAGAGCCTCCGGGCTCGCTCCGGCGTGCATGCACGGCGCTGGAGTGAGTTCTCATGATAGCGGTATGATTAATAAACTCCATCAAAAACCCTCAGTTCGCTGCCTTATTATTTCATGCCGCTACAGGAAGAAGAAAGTTTGGAGAAGAATTGGAACAGCTCATGATCCAAAGTACTACATCTTCTGTAAAACGTGGTGGAGGCAGCGTGATGGCATGGGCATGCATGGCTTCCAATGGCACTGGGTCACTTGTGTTTATTGATGATGTGACAAAAGACAGAAGCAGCCGGATGAATTCTGAAGTGTATAGGGATATACAGTACTTTCTGCTCAGATTCAGCCAAATGCAGCAAAGTTAATTGGACGGCGCTTCACCAATGATCCAAAACATACTGCAAAAGCAACTCAGGAGTTTTTTAAAGCAAAGAAGTAGAATATTCTGCAATGGCCGAGTCAATCACCAGATCTCAACCCAATCGAGCATGCATTTCACTTGCTCAAGACAAAACTTAAGGCAGAAAGACCCACAAACAAGCAACAACTGAAGACAGATGCAGTAAAGGCCTGGCAAAGCATCACAAAGGAGGAAACCCAGCGTTTGGTGATGTCCATGGGTTCCAGACTTCAGGCAGTCATTGCCTGCAAAGGATTCTCAACAAAATATTGAAAAGTAACATTTTACTTAGGGTTATGTTTATTTGTCCAATTACTTTTGAGCCCCTGAAATGAGGAGCGTTTGTATAAAAATAGCTACAATTCCTACATGTTTAATCATATATTTTTGTTCAACCCCTTAAATTAAACCTTAAAGTCTGCACTTCAATTCTGTTGTAGTTGTTTCATTTCAAATCCAATGTGGTGGCATGCAGAGCCCAAATCATGAAGATTGTGTCACTGTCCAAAAATTTCTGGGTTTAACTGTACATACAGTACATACACAGTGGTGTGAAAAGTGTTTGCCCCCTTCCTGTTTTCTCATTTTTTGTATGTTTGTCACACAAATGTTTCAGATCATCAAACAAATTTAAATATTAGACAACAATAACACAAGTAAACACAAAATGCAGTTTTTAACTGAAGGTGTTTATTATTAAGAGGAAAAATCCAAACCTACATGGCCCTGTGTGAAAAAGTGATTGCCCCCTAAACCTAATAACTGGTTGGGCCACCCTTAGCAGCAACAACTGCAATCAAGCGTTTGCAATAACTGGCAATGAGTCTTTTACAGCGCTGTGGAAGAATTTTGGCCCACTCATCAAATCAAATCAAACTTTGTCATATTGCTGTACATACAACTGTAGTGCAGGCAAGATGAATTTGCGTTTCTCTCGGCATCCATATAAATAGAAGCAGCATGATTTAAGACACACTCCCACATAGCTCCACCCCCCACCCCCACCCCCCCATCCATTCACACATCCCTGAGACATACTTGGGAAAAAAACCCAAACAAAACTAACTATAATATACAAATAATATACAAAATGTCCATAGGTGCAGTAGTGTGTATGAGAGATTCCGGGTCAACTGTTCAGCATCCTGACAGCTTGTGGAAGGAAGCTGTTGATCAGTCTGGTGGTTCTGCCTCTGATGCTCAGGAATCGTTTACCAGATGGAAGAAGTTCAAAGTGTTTATGCAGAGGGTGAGAACGGTCCTTGACAATGTTCAGTGCCCTGCTCCTACAACGGTTCTGAAAAAGTTCTTGGACAGAGGGGAGGGAGACTCCAATTACCCTCTCAGCCCCCTTGACTATCCTCTGCAGGATCTCAAATCTCATCTTTGCAGAATTGTTGTAATTCAGCCACATTGGAGGGTTTTTGAGAATGAACCACCTTTTAAAGGTCATGCCACAGCATCTCAGTTGGATTCAGGTCAGGACTTTGACTAGGCCACTCCAAAGTCTTCATTTTGTTTTTCTTAAGCCATTCAGAGGTGGACTTGCTGGTGTGTTTTGGATCATTGTCCTGCTGCAGAACCCAACTGTGCTTGAGCTTGAGGTCACGAACAGATGGCCGGACATTCTCCTGCAGGATTTTTTGATAGACGGCAGAATTCATGGTTCCATTTACCACAGCAAGTCTTCCAGGTCCTGAAGCAGCAAAACAGCCCCAGACCATCACACTATCACCACCATTTTTTACCGTTGTTATGATGTTCCTTTTCTGAAATGCTGTGTTACTTTTACGCAAGATGTAATGGGACACACACCTTCCAAAAAGTTCAACTTTTGTCTCGTCAGTCCGCAGAGTATTTTCCCCAAAGTCTTGGGGATCATCAAGATGGTCTCTGGCAAAACTGAGACAAGCCTTTATGTTGTTTTTGCTCAGCAGTGGTTTTCGTCTTGGAACTCTGCCATGCAGGCCATTTTTGCCCAGTCTCTTTCTTATGGTAGAGTCATGAACACTGACCTTAACTGAGGTAAGTGAGGTCTGCAGTTCTTTGGATGTTGTTGTGGGGTTTTTGTGACCTCTTGGATGAGTCGTCGCTGCAGTCTTGGGGTAATTTTGCTTGGCCGGCCACTCCTGGGAAGGTTCACCACTGTTCCATGTTTTTGCCATTTGTGGATAATGGCTCTTTCTGTGGTTCACTGGAGTCCCAAAGCTTTAGAAATGGCTTTATAACCTTTTCCAGATGGATAGATCTCAATTACTTTGTTTCTCATTTGTTCCTGAATTTCTTTGGTTTGCAGCATGACGTCTAGCTTTTGAGGATCCTTTGGTCTACTTCACTTTGTCGGGAGGTGCTATGTAAGTGATTTCTTGATTGAGAACAGGTGTGGCAGTAATCAGGCCTTGGTGTGGCTAGAGAAATTGAACTCAGCTTTCCAAAGATGTGATAAACCACAGTTAATTTGTGTTTTAGCGGGGGGGGGGGGGGGGTCATTTTTCACGCAAGGGCAATGCAAGTTTGAATTTTTTTTTTACCCTTAATAATAAACACCTTCATTTAAAAACTGCATTTTGTGTTTACTTGTGTTATCTTTGTCTAATATTTAAATTTGTTTGATGATCTGAAACATTTAACCCCTTGAACTCTGTGAATTCCGCGGGCAGTCACGTCTCTGCATCTTAGTGCGTCTCAGTGTGCACTGAAAAAAAAGCTGTATTTCCGGTCTTCCAGTACAGACACAGCCTTGTTACAACCTGAGAAAAAAAGCTGTGTAATATATTCATTTTTTGTGATATTTTTACAAAATTTTGACCTGAGCTTGAAAACACTTGGTTCTACATTTCTGTTGTGTTTTCCAGCCAGTATTTGACAGCTGTATGTTATTTGCAAGCATTTGTATCTAAAAAAACACCCAAGCGAACTTTCTTGTTACTCAGTGGCAGGAGCACTTAGAGAGATTATGACTGTTTTGCCAAAAAATTCAGAGTGTTTTCTTTTAAATGAGACTAACCCCATGAAGATGCTGCAAAGGGTTGAAGAACAGCTTTTGATTTACTTTGGGCATGTTATTTTTAGGCGTTTTTAGGGAAGTTGAACAGAGTTCAACAGGTTAAGTGTGACAAACATAGAAAAAATGAGAAATCAGGAAGGGGGCAAACACTTTTTCTCACCACTGTATGTATGGCTTGCATTATATAATTTTTTTTGAGAATAAGATGTAAATGTCTGTTTTATCTAAGGAATAAGTGATTTCTTCTATGAGTTCTGTTAATGCTAATGATGTAGACCAGTTTTCCCTGAATCCATATGATTGTCAAAGAGTAGTTTATGTTTGTCTGCAAACTGTTCTAGTCCATCACCGATGGCAGTTTTTCTTTCAAGGTGTCAGTTTGCACTCCAAAAAGGTAAAAAAAATCCAAGTAAAGATAGAAACAAAGCCAAGTTTGATTTGAAACCTATAATGTTTTTGCAATTTGTTGTGAAAATCTGTGATGTGTCCTCAAATAGTATCCAAGTTACAGCAGTAAATGTTGGTACCCCAACGCATAAAAATGCAGTTCTATGGAGAATACATCACAACATTCAATTCAATTCAATTCAACTTTATTTATATAGCGCCATTTCACAACAACAGTCATCTCATAGAACTATCAACTGTAGGGGGGGACCCCCACAGTTGCAGAAAGACCCCAGCAATCAGGCGATCCCCTGTGAGCAAGCACTTGGTGATGGTGGAGAGGAAAAACTCCCTTTTAACAGGAAGAAACCTCCAGCAGAACCAGGCTCAGGGAGGGGCAGTCATCTGCTGCGACTGGCTGGGGGGTGAGGGGATAGAGAAGAAGAAAAGAACAGACATGTAGAGAGCAAACAGCACGATGGGGACTCAATCTATGGGAGAGAACAAACAAATGTTAATGACCAGCAAAAAAAATATTTCATTGAGAGTGAGGAAAGGAGTGAGGCCCAGTGCATTACTGGAGGTCCCCCGGCTGACTAAACCTATTAGCAGCATAACTAAGGGAGGGTTCAGAAACACATGATCCCTCCCTAATTGTAGGCTATATCAAAAAGGTAGGTTTTAGCCCTATTCTTAAAAACAGAGATCGAGTCTGACTCCCGAATCCAGATTGGCAGCTGATTCCACAGGAGAGGAGCTTGATAACTGAAGGCTCTGCCTCCCATTGTACTTTTGGAGATTCTAGGTATTACAAGTAATCCTGCATTTTGGGAGCGTAGTGCTCTGTTAGGATAATACGGTAGTATCAGATCTTTTAAATAAAAAGGAGCCTGATTGTTTAGAGCTTTGTAAGTAAGAAGAAGGATTTTAAACTTAATTCTAAACTCTATGGGAAGCCAATGAAGGGAGGCCAGAACCGGAGAGATATGATCTCTCTTTCTAGTACCTGTTAAAACTCTTGCTGCAGCATTTTGGATCAGCTGAAGACTTTTTAAAGATGTTTTAGGACAGCCTGATAATAAAGAATTACAATAATCTAATCTCGAGCTAACAAAAGCGTGGATCGGATTCTCAGCATCACTCTGAGACAAGATGCTCCTAATCTTGGCAATATTACGCAAATGATAGAAGGCAGTCTTAGAAACAAATTTAATATGTGAATTGAAGGACAAATCCTGATCAAAAATAACTCCAAGGTTCCTCACAGAGCTATTAAGAGAAAGATTAACCGCATCCAAACTGAAAGTTTGATTTGGAAAGGAATTTCTAAGGTTTTTTGGACCAACAAGAATGACTTCAGTCTTATCTGAATTTAATAGCAGGAAATTACAAGTCATCCAAGCTTTGATTTCCTTAAGACAGGCTTCTAACTTGGCTAATTGATCACTATCATCTGGCTTCATTGACAGGTATAATTGTGTGTCATGTGCATAACAATGAAAATGTATACAGTGCTTTCTAATAATGTTGCCTAACGGAAGCATATATAAACTAAAAAGAGTAGGGCCTAGCACAGATCCCTGTGGAACTCCATGACTAAGCTTTGAGTTGAAAGAAAACTCATTATTGACATGAACAAACTGGAACCTATCAGATAAATAAGATCTAAACCACTGCAACGAAGTTCCATTAAGTCCAACATAGTGTTCTAATCTATCAAGTAGAATATTATGATCGATAGTATCAAAAGCTGCACTAAGGTCTAAAAGGACAAGTACAGAAACTAGTCCATTATCAGATGCAATGAGGAGGTCGTTAGTGACCTTCGCTAAGGCTGTTTCAGTACTATGATGGATTCTAAACCCAGATTGAAACTCTTCAAGTAAACCATTTCCCTGCAGGTGGTCAAATAATTGCATAGCAACAACTCTTTCTAAGATTTTTGAAATGAAAGGGAGATTAGAGATTGGTCTATAGTTAGCTAAAGCTCCTGGATCTAGCGTTGGCTTTTTGAGTAAGGGTTTAATTACAGCCATTTTAAAAGCCTGCGGTACATGGCCTAAAGTTAATGAAGAATTGATTATATGAAGAATAAAGCTACCAATAAGTGGGAAGACTTCTTTAAATAACCTGGTAGGAATAGGGTCTAAAAGACAAGTTGGTTTGGATGAGGAAACTATTTTGTCTAACTCACAAAGGTCGATTGGAGTAAACTAATCAAGACAGATATCAATAGAAGGAGTTGTAGTAGTTACAGTATTTAAGTTAACTGTGGGAAGATTCTGATTGATTTTATCTCTGATGGATGAAATTTTATTATTGAAAAAGTTCATAAAGTCCTGACTAGTAAGCTCTAGGGAATGCTAGGATTGACAGAGTCCTGACTCTTTGTCAACCTGGCTACAGTACTGAAAAGAAACCTGGGATTATTCTTGTTCTCTTCTATTAATGCAGAGTAATAACTCGTTCTAGCTTTTCTAAGAGATTTTTTATAAATTAAAAGATGATTTCTCCAAGCTAAATAGATTTCATCTAAATTAGTGGAGCGCCATTTTCTTTCTAATTGACGAGTCTTCTGTTTTAAGCTACGAGTTTCTGTGTTGAACCAAGGAGTTAGAAATCTCTGATTAGACTTTTTCTAAAATGCTTTGAATGTGAACAGGTGTAACAAAAACAACCCTTTAAAGCATCATATTGAGTTTATTCCTCAATTAAATGATAAATTTGGGTAATAGGTGGTGAACAGGTCAATCAAGGTACATTCATTCATCTTCTTCCGCTTAATCCTTTTCGGGTCACGGGGGGGCTGGAGCCTATCCCAGCATCTTTGGGCGAGAGGCAGGGTACACCCTGGACAGATTGTCAGTCCATCGCAGGGCCAACACAGAGAGACAGACAACCATTCACTCTCACAGTCATACTTAAGGACAATTTAGAATCCCTAGTTTAATGCCAATTAACCTAACTTGCATGTTTTTGGGATGTGGGAGGAAACCGGAGAAATCCCGGAGTAAACCCACGCAGACACGGGGAGAACATGCAAACTCCACACAGATCACTGTTGGTCGGAGGCTGGGATCGAACCCGGGATCCCCCGGCCAAGGGTGAGTTACTGTGCTGCCGCAGTGCTCACCACTCCTCCACCGCGCCGCCTCAATCAAGGTACAGTGGTGTGAAAAAGTTTTTTCCCCCTTCCTAATTTCTCTCTCTTTTTTTTTTTGTATGTTTGTCACACTTAAATGCTTCAGATCATCAAATTTAAATATTAGACAAAGATAAGTAAACACAAAATGCAGTTTTTAAATGAAGATGTTTATTATTAAGGGTAAAAAAAAATCCAAACCTACATGGCCCTGTGTGGAAAAGTGATTGCCCCACCCCCACCCCTGTTAAAACATAAATTAACTGTGGTTTGTCACATCTTTGGAAAGCTGAGTTCAATTTCTCCAGCCACACCCAGGCCTGATTACTGCCACACCTGTTCTCAATCAAGAAATCACTTAAATAGGAACAGCCTGACAAAGTGAAGTAGACCAAAAGATCCTCAAAAGCTAGACATCATGCTGCAATTCAAAGAAATTCAGGAAAAAGCGAGAAACAAAGTAATTGAGATCTATCAGTCTGGAAAAGGTTATAATGTGGGGAACCCACGCTGGGATATTCATCTCAGACTGGAAGCAAAGGAGTGGCAATAAATTCCTCTGCCGGAAGAGCATGGGGGGATTAAACAGTTGGGGACAATAGGAATTGTGATGGGGGAAGGTATTGTGATGTAAGACACCAGGCAGCAGGAACAATAGGAGTTGTGATGTGTATATGGATTGTGATGCAAGACCTCAGGTAGCAGGGGGAATGGGTGTGGTGATATAAAGGAGAGACCCTGTGGCATGAGTTCATTGTTTTTTCTGAGTCTGAGCAAAGTGAGAGAGTGAATAAAGTTCGTCTGCTGTTAAAGCCTACTCCGTTTATTGTACTCTTCACACTGGTGATCCTTGACAAATAATGGAACACGAGGCAAACACCCCGGAGACGGCCCGGACAGGAAGCCCCAGCAATGCGGCAAGCACCCTGGAGACAGCCCAGACGGGAAGCCCCAGCAACGTGTGCGCCGTTTTGGTCAAACTACCAGACTTTTGGCTGCACGACCCGAAGTCTTGGTTCCTCCACACCGAGGCCCAGTTCGCGCTCCAGGGAATAACGGCAGATGACACCAGATATTACTATGTGGTCGCAGCGCTGGACGCTTGCATGACTCAGCAAGTAGCAAGCCTGCTCCAACAGCCACCAGCCCACAATAAATACAGGGCTCTCAAAGCTGCGTTGACCCAGTGCTACACACTCTCGGACTGCGAGAGAGCAGAGAGGCTCCTGAGGCGCTCCGAGTTAGGAGATGGGTTGGCGGTCGAACTGATGGAGAAAATGTTGGCGGTTGATGGGCACGGACGACGGGCATTTTCTGTTTGCCCATCTTTTCCTCCGGAACCTCCCAACAGAGGCAAGAGCGGTCCTTGCCAACTCGCCGTTGCTGGCTGTGCGTGACTACCGTACGCTAGCCCAGGAGGCAGATCGGATCATCCTCACCACCACAGTGAATGCGGTGGTGTTGAAACCCAGCGAGACGGCCAGCGGAAGCGAGGAGCTGGCGATGGTAGCAGCAGCGGAGGCCAGGAAGCACCAGAGAGACACGCTCTGCTACTACCACCGCCGTTTTGGAGAGAACGCACGACGATGCGTGCCACCGTGTCAATTCAAGCGTCCGGGAAACACCAAGGCTGGCAGTCAGTAGCAGTTGTGACCGCCGGTGAAGAAAACAAGCTGCTCTAGGTGACGGACTTGCGCTTGGGGAGATGGTTCCTCGTAGACTCCAGCTCCCAAAAGAACCTCATCCTGTCATCCTACGCCGACCGGCTAGTGGGAGCTAGCGGTCTCGAGCTGACAGCTGCAAACGGCTCGGACATTAGGACTTTTGGTGAGAAGACACTGACTGTATCCCTACACGGCCGTATGTACAAGTGGACATTTGTCATAGCGACATGCAATTTCCCAATCTTGGGCACTGATTTTTTGTGTGCACACGGGCTGCTAGTCAATTTTGCTAACAGACGCCTGATCAATGCAATGTCTTTTGATTCCCTCCCCTGTACAGCTCGAGGAGCCGGGCCAACAACGCTAGCCAACGTCACAGCTCCAGGTGGTAAGTTCCACACACTGCTCACTCAGTTCCCAGCTCTCACGGTCCCGACGTTTTCGGCGGCCATCACTAAACACGGAGTGGAGCACTTTTATTACCACCACCGGGCCGCCTGTTTTCGTACAACCTTGGCACCTGGACACAGCTAAACTGGCCATAGCGCGCGAGGAGTTTGCCAACTTGGAAAGGTTGGGCATCATCAGGCTCTCAAACAGCCCATGGGCATCCCCACTACATATGGTCCCTAAGGCCGAGGGATTGTGGCGACCGTGCGGAGATTTCCGCAGATTAAACAATGCCACAGCTCACGACCGCTACCTGATTCCCCATATTCAGGATTTTTCCATTCACCTCGCCGGGGCACGTATTTTTCTAAGATAGACCTGGTCCATGGTTACCACCAGGTCCCAGTGCGTGCAGAGGACATACCCAAAATGGCGGTAATAACTCTGTTTGGTCTGGTTTGAGTTTTTACGCATGCCCTTCGGATTAAAAGGCGCGGCACAGACATTCCAATGCATGATGGATGTGGTGTTGCACGATCTGCCGTTTGTGTTTGTCTACCTGGATGACATCCTGGTGGCCAGCGTGTCCGAGGACGAACACGTAACCCACCTCCGGATGGTTTTCCGGAGGTTAGGGGAGCAGGGATTAATAATCAACCCAGCGAAATGCCAGTTTGGCGTGACGGGGATTGATTTTTTGGGGCACCGCATCTCACCGGAGGGAGCGATACACTTCCCGGACAAGGTGCATGCGGTGGCAAATTTTCCCCGGCCTCAGACGGTCAGGGCGCTGCAAGAGTTTTTGGGGATGGTTAACTTTTATAACCGTTTCCTCCCCCGCGCAGCTCAGCTCATGCAGTCATTGTACG
Source organism: Pholidichthys leucotaenia (assembly GCA_020510985.1). Taxonomy (NCBI): domain Eukaryota; kingdom Metazoa; phylum Chordata; class Actinopteri; order Cichliformes; family Pholidichthyidae; genus Pholidichthys; species Pholidichthys leucotaenia. The sequence goes on from CM035841.1 coordinate 123,833,251, forward strand.
CCGCACTCAAGAAACGGAAACCAGCGGACAGAGTAGACTGGACTCCTGAGAGGGAGCAGGCATTCTCTGAGGTTAAAACAGCCCTGGCAAACACTGCACTGTTGGCGCACCCGGACCCGGCGACTCAGATAGCCATAGGGGCCGTCATGGAGCAACGCGTCGCTGGTTCTTGGCAGCCGCTCGCTTTTTTCAGCAGGTCATTGCGCGACAGTGAGTGTAAATACAACGCGTTTGACAGAGAGTTACTGGCTCTCCACCTGACCATACGCCACTTCCAGTTCTGGCTGGAAGAGCGCAGCTTCACTGTGTTCGTGGACCACAAGCCGCTAACGTATGTGATGGCCAAGGTTTCGGAACCATTGTCAGGCCGGCAGCAGAGACAGCTGGCCGCGATCTCGGAGTTTACGACCGATATTCGGCATGTGGCCAGTAAACTGAATGTAGTGGAGGACTGCCTCTCGTGCGCAGTAGTGGCCCCAGTCTGCGTAGGGATAGATTACACGGCCATGGCTGCAGAGTAGATTGGCGATGCGGACGTGTGCGCACTCCAGTCTGGACCAACAGGGTTAAGGCTGGAGAGCAGAGCACTGCAAGACGCTCCCCCCCCCCCCCCCAATCTGTGACATCTCCACAGGACGCCCGCACCTGGTGGTCCCAGGCGCTTGGCGCTGTCGTGTGTTTGAGTCAGTTCACGCCCTGGCACACCCAGGAGTGCACGCGTCAGTCAAAATGGTGGGAGCGAAGTTCATATGGCCAGGCCTGCGCAAACAGGTGAAAGAGTGAGCTGCAGCCTGTGTAGCGTGCCAACGAGCCAAAGTGCACAGGCACACAAAGGCCCCTTTGGAGCCGTTTCGTATCCCGGCTAAGAGGTTCGACCACGTTCACGTGGACCTCGTGGGCCCCCTCCCGCCATCGCAGCGGTTCACGCACCTTCTGACAGTGGTGGACCGCACCACACGATGGCCAGAAGCAGTCCCGCTAGCTGCAACCGCGGACGTGGCGCGCGCCTTTTTGACAACATGGGCGGCACGTTTTGGCATTCCTTCGGACATCACGTCCGATAGGGGCCCTCAGTTTGTTTCCGACCTCTGATCCGCGATGGCCCATAGCCTGGGTGTCGCAATTCATCGCACAACTGCGTACAACCCACAGGTCAATGGGTGACGGTTTCCATAGGTCACTGAAAGCAGCGCTCAGGGCTTCACTTATGGATGCAAATTGGGTGAACCGGTTGCCGTGGGTTCTGTTAGGGTTGCGTTCCGCTCCAAAAGAGGATTTGGAGGCTTCCCTGGCAGAGCTGGTCTTTTCCCAGCCGCTGCGGCTCCCCGGGGAATTTTTACCAGATAACCCCGCGCCGAACAACCATCCGTCCTCGCGTTCACAGCATAGCGCAGACACAGGCACGCTACCCGGCTCGGCCCACCACTGTTTTCCACGCGCTTTTGTGCCAAAAACTTTGAAGAATGCCGCGTTCGTGTTTTTCAGGCACGATGCCCATTGCGCCCACTCTGGAACCAGGGAACAAACATTTTGTGTAAGACTTGGGGGGTCGTCGGGAGAAAATATGTATAGACAGGCTTAAGCCCGCCTTTGTGGTGGTGGATGAGCAAGTGATGTTGGCTCGAGCTCCTTGGCGTGGAAGAGCCCCACTGGGGACTCCCCATGTAAACGATTCATCAGAGTAGCCACACGAGCAAGCTGAATGTCCCCCCCCACCCTCGCCATTGTCCACCCACAGATGGACACACCCCCAGGAACCCCCCAGTGGCACAGTAGCGCTGCGGAGCCAAAGACCCCTCGTTACAGCAGATATGGGAGGAGGCTGAAGCCAAAAGGACATGAGAGTTAACGCTCAGTCTGAGACTCTGGGGGGGGGGGGGGACCTACGCTGGGATATTCATTTCAGACTGGAAGCAAAGGAGTGGCAGTAAATTCCTCTGCCAGAAGAACGTGGGGGATTAAACAGTTGGGGACAATAGGAATTGTGATGGGAGAAGGTATTGTGATGTAAGACCCCAGGCAGCAGGAACAAGCAGCTGCGGGGACAATAGGAGTTGTGATGTGTAAATGTATTGTGATGCAAGACCTCAGGTAGCAGGGGGAATGAGTGTGGGGATATAAAGGAGAGACCCTGTGGCATGAGTTCATTGCTTTTTCTGAGTCTGAGTAAAGTGAGAGAGTGAATAAAGTTCGTCTGCTGTTAAAGCCTGGTCCGTTTATTGTATTCTCCACAATAAAGCCATTTCTCAAGCTTTCGGACTCCAGCAAACCACAGTGACAGCCATTATCCACAAATGGCGAAAACATGGAATGGTGGTGAACTTTCCCAGGAGTGGCTGGCCAACCAAAATTACCCCAAGAGCACAGCAATGACTCATCCAAGAGGTCACAAAAGACCCCACAACAACATCCAAAGAACTGCAGGCCTCACTTGCCTCAGTTAAGGTCAATGTTCATGACTCCACCATAAGAAAGAGAGTGGGCCAAAATGGCCTGCATGGTGAAAACCACTGCTGAGCAAAAACAACATAAAGGCTCGTCTCAGTTTTGCTAGAAAACATCTTGATGATCCCCAAGACTTTTGGGAAAATACTCTGTGGACTGACGAGACAAAAGTTGAACTTTTTGGAAGGTGTGTGTCTCATTATATCTGGCGTAAAAGAAACACAGCATTTCAGAAAAGGAACATCATACCAACAGTAAAATATGGTGGTGATAGTGTGATGGTCTGGGGCTGTTTTGCTGCTTGAGGAATCTGACCTGTGATAAACCACAGTTCATCATCATCATTCCAAGGTGACGAAGGAGATAACGGCCGGAGCAGGTGGCGTGGAGACAACCTGACCCCTCCCTCTCTGCATCCAGACCTTGAGAAGGTGACCGCCCCCATGGCACCGACTGCAGACCTGGCTCACCAATCCTCCACGGCTGGGCACCCACCTCCTCCTTCCTTTCAACGCATGCCGGACATCAAGTCTAGAGTCCAACTTTCTCATCTGACAAAAAAAGTTACCTTCACATTATGCCATTTCAACAGCACACATATCCTCACCCTTAGATATGTTCATACTATGTGGGGTGACTGGATGGATGGTTGTGCTGTTTCTTCCATCTGGCTGCAGTGCTCCGCACTGTGTATATATATTTGTATATTTATGTGTACATATGTATATTCACTGCTCTTATTATTTTCTTCTGGATTGTTGCTCTGGGTGTTGCTGTCCCTGTGCTGTTGCAATACTGGAATTTCCCCATTGTGGGACTAATAAAGGCTAATCTTATCTTATGAAACAAAAGATCAATGAACAGGAACAACAGGAACCAAAAGTTTTTGAATATACGGATCACAACCCACAGGACATCGAATATAACATAGACCCTGACGATAATTTATTTACCTCCATCAATAATAACTGTAGTTACTACATGGATGAACAGTTTAACACAATGGTCACATCTGATTTTAATATATCAACGATCCACTTCAACAGCAGAAGTCTCTATGCCAACTTTAATAACATTAAAGATTATTTACGTCAGTTTAAAGAGCCATTCAATATAGTGGCAATATCAGAGACGTAAGACAGCTGTGTAAGGTAAGACAGCTGTGTCTTATATTAAACTATTTTCCTTCTTGCAATACTCTTAACTTTAGTGTGTGTTTTAAACTTGCATGTTTGCAATAACTCGAGCCATCCGTTTCAAAGTGAAATGCCGGTTTCACGTTGTCGAAGACATGCAGGGTTTAAATGACATTAACAGCCGGTTTAACCTCTGGATTATCTTAACGACTTTGAGCCTTTTGTGGTATACTGACTTGGCCGTTTTATACAAAGGTGGACTCTCCAACGCTTGAGACTTTTAACTGGAACAGCAACCCCTTAAGACGAAGCCAAAGTAAAATTTTTAACTTTTTGTATGGAATCTGGTCCGTCTCATGAGTGGTAATTGGAATGTTTGAGTGCAGGTGATTTGCAGGCAGAACTTCATTAAGGAATCCAAAGATTTTTATTCTTAAACGCTCCCAGTTGTATTCAGATTGATTGTTTTTGTTCAAGTCTTAATTAAGTTGGTTGCAAATAATCTGCTTGTTTGAATTAAGATCTAAATGCGATCAAATGAAATTGTATGTTAAATGGCATATTGTATGATATAGTGTAGTAAGAAATGTACTTTGTCAGTTAACATTATTCTTAAAATGATGTTTTAAAAACTCAAAGCAATCAGAAAGTGGCCCTAAGAACTGGAAGAGAAGTGGGAAAAAAAAGAAAAATCAGCAAAATTTGAAACAATGTGTCATGGGTTTAAGTTTCCCCTGAAGTTTGTTTCCTGAAATTGTGACTTAGATTAACCATTATAATTCAATAAGTGACTCCGTGAAACACTCATGGCTCCTCTATTCATTCACAGACCAGAAAATTCACGCTGTTATCCTGTTAAATCAAAGGGAATCTTTGTTCTTTTGCATGTCCTTTTGTTGTTAAAATTGTGTTAACAGGTCTGAGGAGTTGTTAGTTCCTGGCCAGCAGGTCAGTTGTTGGGGGGGGGGGGGGGTATCAGTGCTGCTGATAAAGCCACGTCACCCTTTAACCCTTTGGTTTCCATCTCTAACTAACTACTAACTAACTAACCTGCACTTATGTAGCACTTTTCTAGTCACAAAGACCACTCAAAGCGCTTTTCACTAATACTAACCCTCTATTCTAAGGGCCTATAGGAAACAGATATCTAGGGACAATTTAGAACAACCAATTAACCTAACATGCATGTCTTTGGATTGTGGGAGGAAACCGGAGCCCCTGGAGTAAACCCACGCAGCACAGGGAGAACATGCAAACTCCACACAGAAAGGTTCCAACCCCTGCCAGCCTGGGGATTTGAACCAGGAACCTTCTAGCTGTAAGGCAACAGTGCTAACCACTGCACCACCGTGCTGCCCAGCACAGTGGTGCTGGGCATCTCAGCAACAGCTCTGTTTGAATTGTCCTCAGAAGGGAACATGTAAATCGACAGAGGTGTGAAGTTTGGTCCAGCTGTTCCCATTGATGTCATGGGGGGGTGATCTGTTGGGTGTCATGGGATGTCATGTGTTTACTCTTCCAGGGTTAACTGGATTATTTCTGCTGTTGGGGATCACCGATTCCTCTTTTTTTTTTTTTTGTACTTATTTTGTACCCATAGGTAGATTTGTTTTGCAGTCTGGTGACAAGCCACCAGCTGCCAATGGCAGTGAGCAGGTGGAAGCTCGCTCACGCTGAGTGGCGGCAGTACCATGAGGTGGGGCTTTGTCTGTATTGTGGTGGAACCGGTCACATCTACATCGTCGCCTGCTGCCCGGTGAAGCCAAAAGATTAAGCCCGTCAGTCGCCGTGGGGGGACTGATGGGCGCAAATTCTAACCCCTCCTTAAACCGTGTTTCTCTGCCTATTCAACTGTTTCTCAAGTCCGCTGAGTATGTGGGCTCCACTCTTATTGACTCCGGAGCTGAGCAAAACTTCATTTCAGAACATCTGGCAACCCAGTTTAAAATACCATGCACCAGTTTACCCCAGCCCATACAAGTAATTACTCTCTCTGACGAGCCTCTATGTCAAGTTACCAGACAGACTGTTCCTCTTGCCTCGGGTAACCATCACAAGCATTTAGTATTCCTGGTTCTCCCAGTTTCCACTTCCCCTGTTGTGCTCAGGTTCCCATGGTTGAGACTCCACAACCCAGTCACTGATTGGCAAAAAGGGGTGGTGGTTTCATGGAGCTCCTTCTGTTTGTCTGCCTGCCTTCGCTCCGCTGCCTGTTCCCCATCAACTTCGATTCAGCCTCCCGAGCCTGAGACACCTGACTTGTCCACCGTCCCTCCAGATTATCATGACCTAGCCTTAGTTTTTAGTAAAGTGAAGGCTTTGTCTCTACTCCCTCATTGGTCATATGATTGCACCACTGAGCTTCAGCCAGGGGCCAGACCGCCCTCCAGCTGCCTATACAGTTTGTCTGCCCCTGAAAGGAAAGCGATGAACAAATATATTAAAGAGTCACTCAAGGCCAGGATCATTCGCCCCTCCTCGTCTGCTATGGTGCGGGTTTCTTTTTTGTGGGCAAGAAGGATGGCTCGCTGTGCCCTTGTATTGATTACCAGGAATTAAACAACATCACCATTAAAGACAAAAATGCTCTCCCTTTAATCAATTCAGCGTTCGACCAACTTCAGGTCCAACTTGGACCTGTGGAACATCTATCACCTTATCCATATTCAGGAGGGCGATGAGTGGAAAACTGGTTTTCGCACCCCCAGCGTCCATTTCAAGTATTGTGTCATGCCCTTTGGCCTCACCAACACCCTCGCTGTCTTCCAGCGCATGATCAATGATGTCTTGTGGGATTTTCTGGGTTCTTTTGTTTTTGTTTACTTGGATGACATCTTAATATTCTCCCGATCACTAGCAGAGCACAAAGTACACATCTGGTTTGTTTTGCAGCACCTATTAGAAAACTAGCTTTATGTTAAAGTGGAGAAGTGTGAAATCCACACCACCACAACAACCTTTCTGGGGTTCATTATCTCCAGGGGCCAGATCAAACCCAACCCCAAGAAGATCGAAGCTGTGACTGATTGGCCTGTTCCCTCCACTCGAAAGCAGCTCCAGCAGTTTCTGGGTTTTTCCCATTTTTACTGCTGCTTCATAAGAAACTATAGTTCCATTGCCCATCTGCTCACCACCCTCACCTCTGCCAAGCTCCTTTTTCAATGGACATCTGAAGCCAATGCGGCATTCTCTCTGTAAAAGCAACGTTTCACCGAGTCCCCCATCCTACTCCAGCCTGATCCTGCCCGACAGTTTGTTGTGGAGGTAGATGCATCTGACATTGGGGTGGGAACTGTGCTCTCGCAGCGCTCGGCTGCCGACAATAAGTTACACACCCTTGCACATATCTCTCTTGGTGTTTGGCCCCGGCCGAGAGAAACTATGATATTGGTGATTGAGAGCTGCTTGCAGTAAAGCTGGCCTTGGAAGAGTGGTGTCACTGGCTAGAGGGTTCTACTCTACCCTTCGTGGTTTGGACTGACCATATAAATTTAGAGTACATTCGCTCTGCTAAATGGCTCAACCCCTGCCAAGCTTGATGGGCTTTGTTTTTTGGGAGGTTTAATTTTACCATCACCTACAGGCCAGGGTCTAAAACATTAAGCCTACGATGATGATGATGATGATGATGTTCAGTATTACAGGTGAGTCCTGGATTTTTATGGCTATTTTTGTGCCACACAGAAGTTTGATAAGGGAGTCGACTGTCTTGCGCATCTCGGAGGGAGAAAAACACCTTGTGGTTAAAACCAGGTCTGTGGTGGACCACTCCCAGTTACACGGGGTGAGACTGGACATCCTGGGAGATAAGCACATCTGTCGCAAGGTCTGTGGTGGACTTTTTCCAGTCAGTGCATCGTGACATGCACTACACAAAGAGCAGAAATAAACAAACCAATTATCTGGTCAGTCACTGCAACAGATACTGGAGTCAGTTTGTCTTGGCCTGTCCTTGCCACTGATAATACCTCTATCTGCCAAGAATGTGTCGCTAGTCCAGCAAAAGCTAGCGGTACTCAAATACTTTGCAAGCAGTTTCATGAAATGGTCAGTCAGAGAGCAACTCATACCCGCTCGGACGTCGCCCGGGTTAACAAGGTCAGGAGTTCCTGGCAGCGGAAGGTGAATTAACAGAGCTGCGTGGAGGAATCTGATCAGACCTAAATGAAACAGTCATTGTCGCCCCCGACAGATTGCTATGATGGTGATGATGCACTTTCCCGTCAGTTCACGGTTGATCCAGTGGGCTTGGGTGAAGAGACCATTCTGCCCGAGAGAATGGTGGTGGGAGTGGTTTCTTAGGAGATTGAGCAACGCGTCAGAGAGGCTCAGGCAATCGACCCAGACCCAGTGGGGGTCCGTGGGGTTGCCTTTTTGTCCCTGTGGCAGTGAAGCGTGAGGTCATCCACTGGATGCACACAGCCAAGTTTGCCTGCCACCCGGGGGTAGCCAGGATCCTCTCTTCGCTTTGTTGCGCCTTCTGGTGGCCCTCTATGGCCAGGGATGTCCACAACGATATTAAAGCCTGCCCCCAGTGTTTCACGGGCAAAACCCCCTCCTCCCCTCCTGCCGGCCTGCTCCAGCCCCTCCCATTCCTAGCCGGCCTTGGTCCAACATCACTTTGGATTTTGTTACGGTGCTGCCCCAGTCCAATGTGCACTCCGTCATCCTCACGATCATAGACAGGTTATCCAAGGCCGCGCACTTTGTGCCCTTCAGGAAACTCCCATCGGCCTTGGAGACAGCCCAACTTCTGTCATTTCTTGTTGTGAGGCTGCATAGCATCTCCACAGATATCGTGCCTGACCATGGTCCGCAATATGTCTCCAGGGTTTGGCAAGCTTTCTGTAAGTCCACTGGGGTCACGGTCAGCCTCTCCTCCGGATACCACCCTCAGAGCAACGGCCAGTATGAACGGGCGAACCAGGAGATGGAGGCCATGTTACACTGCATCACAGCCTCAGATGCCCCTGCCTGGAGCACTTTTCTACCATGGGTGGAGTATGCCCACAATTTGTCCACCTCTGCTGCTACTGGGGTCTCTCCTTTTGAGGTCTCCTTGGGTTACAGCCCCCCACTCCTCTCCATCAGTGAGGAGTGGTTCCATCAGTCGCAGCCCATATTGCACGTTGTAAGCGCTTCTGGAAAAACACCAAGGCGGCACTGCTGCGATCGGCGGAGAACTCCAGGTGGCCAAATAATTGCAGGCACCCTGCTCCTTTGTACCAAGTGGGTCAAAAGGTGTGGCTCTCCACGAAAAACCTTCCACTGAAGGTAGACTCGAGGAAGCTGGAGTCCTCGGTCCTTGGTTCATGAGTCGATTCACCATCTCAGCTATTATCAACCCCTCACCTGCCAGGCTGAACTTACCTGCTGTGCTCCATATCTATTCCTCTTTCCATGTCTCTTACATCAAGCCAGTGTTCGCCATTTCACTCTGCCCCCCATCCAAACCACCTCCACCACCCAAGATAATTGACAGGGGTTTGGTCTATGCAGTGACATGCATCCTGGATGCCCACTGCAGGAGGCGGGGGAACCAGTTCTTGGTCAACTGGAAGGGTTATGGTCCAGAGGAACAATCATGGATCCCTAAGTCCTTCATAATGGATAACTCCCTCATCACGGATCTTTACCACCGCCATCCTGACGAACCTTGGGTTATGCCAGAAGGTGTTTGGGGGGGGGGGGCACCGTAAAGGTTCTGTCTGCTCTGAGTGCCTCTCCCTCTCTCCTTAATTGGCACTCCCCTGCAGCCTTGATCACACCTGCTGCCAATTTGGGTTACCCTTTGTAAGGGAGGTTCTCCCATAGCTCTGTCTGGTCACGTAGACTTACAGCCTGATCTCATCCTTGTCTGCTTGATCATACTTTGCCTGCTGTGTTTTGACCTCTGCTCCCTTTAGACCCTGCTGCCTGCTCGACATTTTGGACTTTGTTTGCCCTGCCTGTCTGCCGTGCTCTGACCCTTGGATTCGGACTTGGATTGTGACTTGGATATGGACACTTGGATTTGGACTGTTGGATTGTGCACTTTTTTTTTTTTTTTTGTTACTTATTTGTACCCGTAGGTAGACTTGGTTTGCAGTCTGGTGACAAGCCACCGGCTGCTGGTCGCTGCGTGCGCGAGCGCCCTAAACCTACATGTTTTTGGTGTGCGGGAGGAAACCGGAGAAATCCCGGAGTAAACCCACGCAACACGGGGAGAACATGCAAACTCCACACAGCTCACTGTTGGTCGGGGGCTGGGATCGAACCCACGATCTCATGATCCCCGCGATCCCCCGGCCGAGGGTAAAACTGTGCTGCCACAGTGCTAAACCACTGCGCCACCGTGCAACCACAAGACATGCAACTTTGTCATGTCTTGTGGTTAATAATAGAAAGGACAGTGAATGTATCTTAACACTTTTATTCAACAATTAACCAGCTCAGTGGCAGAGTGGTGAGCACTGCGGCAGCACAGTAACTCACCCTTGGCTGGGGATCCTGGGTTCGATCCCAGCCCCCGACCAACAGTGACCTGTGTGGAGTTTGCATGTTCTCCCCGTGTCTGCGTGAGCTTACTCTGGGATTTCTCCGGTTTCCTCCCACATGCCAAAAACATGCAAGTTAGGTTAATTGGCATCAAATCTGGGGATTCTAAATTGTCCTTAGGTATGACAGTGAGAGCGAATGGTTGTCTGTCTCTCTGTGTTGGCCCTGCGATGGACTGGCGATCTGTCCAGGGTGTACCCTGCCTCTCGCCCAAAGATGCTGGGATAGGCTCCAGCCCCCCCCTTCCCCCCCGCGACCCCAAAAGGATTAAGTGGAAGAAGATGGATGGATGGATGGATAACCAGCTCAGTGTACAGCAAAGGTTCATGAATCCTCTCAAGCCATGTGGAGAGTTCCCCAGAGATGGTACAAGTGCGCCCCCTTCAGGACTGGCTGATACTGAGTCAATCATGTAACTCTGATTACATGCAGTATACCACATCCCCCTTCTCAAGATGTAGATTCCATAAACTCACTTATATTACATCATACAGTATGTTCAGCACCTTTCCACACTTGTACACAAGCTTGTTTTTTTTCTTTCATCCTTGCTGTATAATAACTAGCAACAATTCAAATACATTTTACAATAAATAACTTCACTATTATTCAGAACTATGTGAAGTCTAATAAACATCATTTCTGACAAACTCAAGTGGTTCTTTACATTAACACCCTTGATTTTTTACATTTCCTCTATTAACCTTTGTGGCGGTTTGATAGCTCTGTTAGACCTTCTAATGACTGTTCCTTGTGGATTATCTTGAGCACTTACAAGCTGCTCATCATTCTGACAAGGAGTAGAATCTGAGTTGTCTTTGTCCTGACTGTTTGTTTTCTCATGTTCAGGTACATGGAGTAAGTGTCTTCTGTTTCTGCGATAAGTCACTCCCTCAGATGTCTGTACCTCATAAGATCTTGGTGCTACAGTTTTCAGGACTCTTGCCTCTATGTTCCAGTATTTCCCATCATGCATCTTTAAGCTATCATGGCATTTAAGTGTAGGTAGCTGTCTTGAGCCTCTGTCATAGTACCTTTTCTGCACCTGTTTCTCCCTTCGTTTTGTCTGATTGAGTCTGCTGTTCTTTTCCGTTTCTATCAGTGATGGTAGTCTCGTTCTGAGTTTTCTATTAAACCGCAACTCTGAAGGTGATAGCCCATTTTTCAAAGGTGTGGCTCTGTAGTTCAGCAATGCCAAATAGGGATCAGTTTGTGAGTCAGTTGCTTTTTTTAACAAGATGCCTGACAATTTTTACACCATTTTCCACCAGTCCATTAGATTGTGGATACACAGGGCTTGAGGTGATGCGTCTGAACCCATAGTGTTTTGAGAATCCACTGAATTCAGCACTACTGAATTGTGGACCATTATCAGATCTCACCACGTCAGGTATCCCATGTCATGCAAAAATTGACTTGATGTGAGTGATCACAGTTTCAGCTGTAGTGTCCTTCAGTAAAGCCATTTCAGGATAGTGTGAATAATAATCCACTATGAGAACATAGTTCTTGCCCCCCAATGTGAATAGATCAATGCCAACTTTCTGCCATGGATTTGCTGCATCTGTCTCATCCACCCACATTGGCTCTTTAATCTGTCTCGTCTGGTATTTTTGATACGTTTCACAGGCCCTGACCTTTCTTTCAATGTTGGCATTCATGTTAGGCCAATAAAGGACTGCTTTTGCCCTCCTTTTACATTTCTCCATGCCTAAATGACCTTCATGTATCTTAATCAGCATGTTTTCCCATAATATTTGAGGTACTATGATTCTTGAGCCCTTAAACAGTACTTCATCAACAACTGATAGCTCATCTCTAAAGTGTCCATAAGGAGAAGGAATAGACCGTGAGTTGTATCCTTTGGAGATGGCTCTAATTACTTCAGTCAGTGTTTCGTCTTTAGCTGTCGCTCTTCCTATGACGGTTGACATTTCATTTGACACTGGACATAATTTTCTGATCAGGTTCACATGAATCATATCATCGTGCTCACGCTCTTGTGAGTTCTCAGTGCTGTCTACAGCTCTGGAAAGTGTATCTGCAACAAGAAGTTCTTTACCAGGTCTATATTCAAGATGCAAATCATATTTCTGTAGTCTGAGAAAAATTCTCTGCACTCTTGGTGGTGTGTTGGCTAAGCCCTTTTTTGCAATAGTCACCAAAGGTTTGTGGTCAGTCTCTGCCCACAATGTTCTGCCATAAATCAGATAGTGAAACTTTTCACATGCAAAGGATAGTGCTAATGCTTCCTTTTCGATCTGAGCATTATTACACTCTGATGTTGTTAGTGCCCGTGATGCATAAGCAACTGGTCTCCATCTGCTGCCATATTGCTGCAACAATACTGCTCCTATGCCTGCTTTAGAAGCATCTGCTGAAATTTTTGTTTTTCTCTTGTCATCATAGAATCTCAAGACTGGAGCTTTTTTTTGAGTCATTTTTGAGTCAGTCCACTCCCTTTCATATCCAGGCGTGCGCGCTTTGGTTAAACTGCTGGGGGCGAAATCTGTCTAGCTGCGCTTGCGCAAGGATGTGACAGATTGGGCTGCAGCGAGCATTGCATGCCAGTGGGCCAAAGTGCACAAGCACTCCAGAGCCCCCTCGAGCAGTTCCCAATCCCGGCCAGGAGGTTCAACCACATCCACGTGGATTTGGTGGGACCCCTTCCACCGCTGCAAGGTTTCACTTACCTTTTGACAATCGTGGACCACACCACGCACTGGCCTGAAGTGGCCCTGCTGGCTTCCACCACATCTGTGGAAGTGGCTCGCACTTTTTTGTTGGCTTGGGTTGCACAGATCGGATCCCCATCAGATATCACCTCAGACAGGGGTCTTCAATTCGTTTCGGAACTCTGGTCCATGGTGGCCCAGAGCCTGGGGGTCAAAATTCACCGCACCACCGCATACAACCCCCAGGCTAATAGGTTATGGGAGCATTTTCATAGGTTGCTTAAGGCAGCGATCAGAGCCTCGCTCACGGATGCAAATTGGGTCGACCGCCTGTCCTGGGTTCTTCTAGGGTTGCGCTCCACACCTAAGGAGGATCTGGCAGCCTCCCCAGCAGAACTCGTTTCTCAGCCGCTGCGGATCCCTGGGGAGTTTTTACCGGAAATCCCTGCGCCCGGGGCTGATCCAGCCGTGCAATTTTCGCACAGTATGGAGGCTTTTAACGTGCCGGACCCGGCCCACCATTGTTTTCCCTGCACCTTTGTCCCAAAAAGCTTACAGAATGGCAGTTATGTTTTTGTCAGGCACGATGCTCACCGGATCCCACTGCACCCACTGCACGACGGACCGTTCAGGGTGCTGGAACCTGATGCAAAGCATTTTGTGTTAGACTTGGGGGGGGGGGGGTGTCTGCATTGACAGGCTTAAGCCCGCTTATGTGTTGGCAGAAAAACAGGTGGTGTTGGCTCAAGTTCCCCGGCACGGACGCCCACCTACAGTTGCTCCGCAAGTTGGTGTTCCCCTTGCAGAGAACTGTTGGCAGCAGACTAGGTTTTTCCCCTCCCCACCCTTTCCCCCTCCGCAGGACTGTGCACCAGAGACCGAGTTTGTCTCCTGCCCTCCTCAACAGCAAAACACTTCGGCTGGTCCATGTTACAGCAGTTTCGGGTGCCGACTCAAGCACAAGGTGCCAAAGGGTTAGAGCCCCTTCTGGGTTTTCGGGGGGCGGGGCTGTGTAGTGGACACAATACACATGGCACTCCACTCAGGACAAGGGGGTTGGTGGGGGAGAAGATATAGAGATGCTAATGGGGAAAGCTGAGTGGAGCCAACCAAACAAAGACGTGCCTTTCCCCTCTGCCATGCCAGGCTGGCACCTGAGGATGCAGGGTTGTGAATTATTGTAGCTAGACATGCTCTGTGACGTGTGTTTCAATGTTATGTTAATGTGTGTGCGTGTCTTGCAGTCTGAATGTTAATGTGTTAATGTGGGCAGCACGGTGGTGCAGTGGTTAGCACTGTTGCCTTACAGCTAGAAGGCTCCTGGTTCGAATCCCCAGGTTGGCAGGGGTTGGAACCTTTCTGTGTGGAGTTTGCATGTTCTCCCTGTGCTGCGTGGGTTTACTCCGGGGGCTCCGGTTTCCTCCCACAATCCAAAGACATGCATGTTAGGTTAATTGGCTGTTCTAAATTGTCCCTAGATATCTGTTTCCTACAGGCCCTTAGAATAGAGGGTTAATATTAGTGAAAGCGCTTTGAGTGGTCTTTGTGACTAGAAAAGCGCTATATAAGTGCAGGTTAGTTAGTTAGTTAGTTAGTAGTGTTCACCCTGAATGCCGGAGACGGGAATTAAAGAGCATAAATGAGTTCGCTCAGGCACTCAGGCTTCAGAGTTTTTACTGTATTTGATGTTGGAGGAGAAAATAAAGTTCGTGTGTCATTCAGCTCGTTGCCTCGTCTGCTTTCTTCCTCCACAGTATAACTATTAGTGTCATGAAGCGCCTCTATGAGGTGAAGAGAGACAGACTCAGGCGCTGAATTACACCCATGACATTTTATTAAAGAAAAGAACTAAAGTCACAAAATTGTGCAAACATACAAAAATAGGAATAATCAAAACACTTACAACTGGCGTCCTTGGGCTAACGTTGCCCAGTGGACGCAGGAGGAGATCAGGATACACAAAAGGAACGTGATAGTTGACATTCAGGATAACACGAACTAAACATGGTAGGAGACATACAATGATGCAGCGAGGAATGACTGACCATGAGCAGACTAAATATAAACTGATAATGAACTAAGTGTCCACAGGTGTGACTGCATCTCAGCAGGAGGAAGAAGAGAATCCTAATGAGGGTTGGAATCAGCTGATGATGATGAAAGGGGAGTAGACGGGCTGGCAGTCAGACAGGCAACGCCCACACAAGGTGCAGGCCCAAACGTGCTGCCTGACAGCCGTCAGTCAGAAAACCAATACAAGAAATAAACAAACTCAGAAACAGACTGGAAAATAAATTGTAAACAAAACAGGGCAAGGCACAAACAAGCTAAACAATAACAAGGAAAAATGGGAGACAATATGAAAACTCAAAAGGCATAACAATACACAGATAAATATGAAAACAGAAAAAAGCCATGAAGCTGAGCTTGGGAGGAACCAAGCTCAGTTCATGACAGAGCCCCCCCTCAAGGGGTGGATTCCAGACACCCAACGTTACATCAAAAGAAAAAGAAAAAACCTGCCCCCCCCCCCTCCCAGCCAGAACAACAACAATCTACCCAGGGCGGGTGGTGGGGGGAACAGGCCAGGAGGGAACAAAAAATAACCCCGCTCAGGGCCCACACCAGAAAAACATAAAATTAAACCCCCCAAGTCCTGGAGCTACAGGGCTCGGGAGGCCGCCCAGAGTCCCAGACCCAGCGGACAATAAGATGAAACCAGTCAGGCGGCCCGCCCAAGTCCCAGGCCAATCGGACGGCCAGGTGGAATGAATCAGGTGGCCTGCTGGAAAATATGGACCACCCAACACGGCGGCTCAGTCGTTCTAATCGGCGGCCTGAGTCCCTTGGCCACCAGTCCCGGAGAGGTAACCCAGGAGACTGCTTTCCCCCCGGAAGACTTAATAAAGGGAAGCAGGACCGGGGGAGATGGACCACGACAATGACTGGAAATAGAGAAAGGGGGACCACAACGGCATCTGGCAGTGAAGGAAGGGGGACCATGATGGCGTCTGGCAGTGAAGGAAGCGGGACTACAACGGCCTTTGGCAGTGAAGGAGAAGGACCCATGACGGTGTCCTCGCAGGTTTCAGGAAGGAGAATGGTAGCACCCACTGGGGTCCCGGCCTGGGACAAAGTTGCATCTGTGGTGGCTCCAGGCTGGAGCTCAGCTGCACTTGCAGTGGCTCCAGGCTGAAGCACTGCAGCACCCTTGGTGGACCTGGGCTGGGCCAACGCTGCACCCTCGGTGGATCCGGGCTGGGCCAACACTGCACCCTCGGTGGACCCCTGGCGGAGGGGTATCGCCCATAGCAGGCCCAACCCAGAGTGCAGCAACCACGTCGGGCTCATACTGGGGCGGAGCACCCACGAGGGTCCCCAGCCGGGACGCAGGACCCATGGAAAGTCAGGCTGAGGAGGTATCCAGACTATGGCCTCAGGCAGAGGAGGGGCTGCACTGACGGTGGACCCAGCCTGGGCCATAGTTGCACCCACAGAGGTCCTGGGCTGGGACGGGACACCCAAGACGACCTCTAGCGGCGAACCTGGACCCTCGGAGACTTCTGGTGGTATAGAATCCTCTCCAGCAACCCTGGGAGAGAGCTCAGACACAGCACAAACAGAAAGAGGGTCAGGGTTGCCAGCAGCGGCGGAGCCCGGCGAGGTGAGCTCAGGTGCAGTCAGCGGCTGCACCTGGCTCTCCTCATGAAGAGCCAGGCAAGATCACTTTAGAACAGAGAGGAGAAAAACAAAAGAGAGCACTTGCCTGAGTTTGAGCTCCACTGCCGTCCAGGACTCCGACGATCCAGGCGACGATGGTTCTCTGGGCTTGGCCCTCAGGAGGTCCATCTTGGGCTTCCACTCTGCTGCGGCAGCCTCCGCAGCAGGCATGATGGCAATTGCAGTCCTAAAACCCCCAGGTGAAGTCTCCCACGCTGGTGACTCATCCGGCAAGGAAGCTGGGGAAAGGCTCCGTGTGGGCTCTGGAGTAGGGTCCTCCAGGGCCACCGGCTCCTCTACCATCCGACGGCTCTGTTCGGGGATCGACAGGCACTCAGGAAGAGATGGATAGGGAAAGAATTAACAGTTTCAGCAGGAGGAGAGAGCCCAGCGGACTGCTTAAACTAAGCTTCTCTCCCAGGAGACAGACAAGGCCTATCATTACAAAATTGAATAGGATGAAAAAGCACTTGCCTGTCATCCCAGATTTTAATGGTGACAGCTGCAGGTGACGGGCACTCATCCCTCTCCGTGTCTGCGGTAATTCTGGCCACCTTAATGGATTGAGGTGGAGCCGGCTCTGACAGCACAGTAGTGGGTGTAACCGGAGAAACCCTGGAGGACCTCTCAGCAGCAGGAGGGCATGTCACGGCGACGGGAGTTGCGGCAACAAAAAGGAAAAATAATACATGGGTGTAACAGCTGAGTCTTAGTTTTCTGGCTGCACCATTCTGTCATGAAGCACCTCTATGAGGCCAAGACAGACAGACTCAGGCGCTGAATTACACCCATGACATTTTATTAAAGAAAAGAACTAAAGTCCCAAAATTGTGCAAACATACAAAAATGGGAATAACCAAAAAACTTACAACTGACGTCCCTGGGTCGACGTTGCCCAGTGGATGCAGGAGGAGATCAGGATACACAAATGGAATGTGATAGCTGACATTCAGGATAACACGAATGAAACGTGGTAGGAGGCATACAGGAATACACGAACAAAACATGGTAAGTGACATACAATGGTGCAGCGAGGAATGCCTGACCATGAGCAGAGTAAATACAAACTGATAATAAACTAAGTGTCCACAGGTGTGACTGCACCTCAGCAGGGGAAAGGAGAGAATCCTAATGAGGGTTGGAATGAGCTGATGATGATGAGAGGGGAGTAGATGGGCTGGCAGTCAGACAGGCAACACCAACACAATGTGCAGACCCAAACTTACTGCCTGACAGCCATCAGTCAGAAAACCAATACAAGAAACTAGAAAAGCACTCGGAGAGCACAGACCTCCGCCAAGCGCCACAGTTCCCCCCATAGTGTTTGTGTGTACGTTTTCAGATTCCTTGACCATGAAAACACATGACTAGCAATTGGATTCACAATGATAGGATTAGTGGTTTAGTAGTAAAAGCATTACCTCCTTGGCGGAGGTAATAAACTCAAGTGTTGCTGTTGTGTCCATCTCCTCCACTGAAAGCAGCACTCAGGGCTTCACTGACGGATGCAAATTGGGTAGACAGGTTGCCGTGGGTTTTATATTGGGGTTGCGCTCCGCGGCAAAAGAGGATTTAGAAGCTTCCCCGGCAGAGAGGTTGTTTTTGCGCAGCCCCTATGGCTGCCCGGGGAATTTCTGCCAAATAATCCGGAGCCGGACATCTGCCCGTCTCAGCTTTTGCAGCGTAGCGCAAACACAGGCACGCTGCCGGGCCCTGCCCACCACTGTTTTCCGCGTGCTTTTGTGCCTAAAACTTTGAAGAAGGCGGAGTTTGTGTTGGTCAGACACGACGACCAGCGCCCTCCATTGCGCCTGCGCACATGTTGAAAATGGCCGTATCTCACAATGTTAAAGAATCGTTTAAAAAATTCCTGTATCCAGACGGTGATCCGGATCATCCCCAAAATTTAATCAGTTCTTCCTTGTACCATTACCAACAACGCCTGAAAGTTTCATCGAAATCCGTCAAAAACTTTTTGAGTTATCTTGCTAACCAACAGACAAACAAACAGACAAACAGACAAACGCTGGCAAAAACATAACCTCCTCCTGGCCTCCGGCCTGGCGGAGGTAATAAACAAACTCAGAAACAGACTGGAAAATAAATCGCAAACAAAACAGGACAAGGCACAAACAAGCTAAACAATAACAAGGGAAAATGGGAGACAATATGAAAACTCAACAGGCATAACAATACACAGATACTTACCTGATAGTGCTGTGGCTCACTTTAAAGAATTAATCCCTTCAGCACTTACTCTATTAACATGTCTCAATATAGCAGAGGACAGCACTGACTGTTTTAATCCATCAGAATTAGACCTTTTAGTTGATAGTACTGCAGCCTCAACACTTGACTCCATAGCCCCGCTTAAAAAGAGAACCATTAAAAATTGGAGATTAGTTCCATGGTACAACTCCCACACTCGTGAGTTAAAACAGAAAGTCAGATTCTGTGAAAGGCTTTGGCGTGCAAATAAGACAGAAGAATTATGTTCAGCCTGGAATGCCAGCCTTACCACCTATAAGAAATCTCTCCGTAGTGCTAGGCGACAGTACTATTAATCCTTGATAGAAGAAAATAAAAACAACCATAGATTTCTTTTTAACACTGTAGCTCAGTTAACCAAGAGCCACAATGCCATAGATCCCTACATTCCTCCAACTCTTAGTGCTGATGACTTTTTGAATTTTTTTTAATGATAAAATTGTCAGTATCAGGAATGATATTCCAGAAAATAGCCCCTTTAAAAATACCAAGCCTCTGCCTAACACTGCTGTGCCCACAAGCTCAGAACTCCTCTTTTCAGAATTTTCTCTTATTAGTCATTCTGATCTAGCCTTAATAGTCTCAGCCTCTAAACCAACTACCTGTCTCTTAGACCCAATCCCGGCTAGACTCCTGAAGGAGTCGCTATCTCTGATTAGTCCACCATTTTTGAACATAATTAATATGTCCCTATTGACAGGACATGTACTGCAGTCTTTTAAAGTGGCAGTAATTAAACCTCTGCTTAAAAAACCTTCACTTGATTCTGGGATTTTGGCCAATTATAGACCAATATCTAACCTCCTCTACCTTTCCAAGATCCTCGAAAAAGTAGTCGCCAATCAACTGTGCACTTTTTTAGAAAATAATTCTATATTTGAGAAATTTCAGTAAGGTTTTAAAATTAAAAAAAATTAAATCACCCTTATTGTCATTCAACCGTACAACCAATCATGTACAGCAGAACGAGATTGTGCTTTACCTATCTACAGTGTAAATCACACACACCCCAAGTGCAGAATCAGAGGGCTGCTGCCATGCAAGGCGCCGCCACAGAGTTCCCTCCTCCATTCCATTTATTGCTGAGCGTCAAGCTGGATGGCAGGAAGTTCCACTTTTATATGGTCTTCGGCATGACCCGGCCGGGATTTGAACCCCTGCCTCCCGGGTGTGGGGCGGATGCTCTACCAACTGAGCCACCACTCCGGTCCGCTCTGGTTTTAGGAGACACCACAGCACAGAGACAACCTTAGTGAAAATTACTGATGACCTCCTTATGGCATTTGACAAAGGACTTGTCTCTGTCCTTGTCTTACTGGACCTTAGTGCTGCCTTTGACACCATCGACCACCATATCCTGCTAGAGAGACTTGAACAGCAAATTGGTTTGAAAGGAACAACGCTGTAATGGTTCCAGTCTTATTTATCAGACCGTTCCCATATTGTCTATGTCCATAACAAGTCCTCTATCTAGACCATGGTTAGCTATGGAGTTCCGCAGGGATCGGTACTCAGACCAATACTGTTTACATTATACATGCTGCCTTTGGGAGACATTATGAGGAAACATTCTCTTAATTTTCATTGTTACACTGACGACACTCAAATCCATCAATCCAGATGATCCCAGCCATTTGGGTTCACTCCAGGAGTGTCTTAAGGATATTAAAACCTGGATGAACTACAACTTTCTATTGCTGAATACAGGTAAAACTGAAATCATTGTTCTTGGCCCCAAACATGCTAGAAGTACTCTTTCTAGTAAGATAACACTAGATGGCATTGCACTGGCTTCTAAGTTTTCTGTTAGGACTCATGGAGTTGTCTCTGACCAAGATATGCCTTTTAACTCTCATATACAGCAAACCATTAAGACTGCCTTCTTCCATCTACATAATATTTCTAAAATCAGGTCCATCCTATCTCATAAAGATGCAGAGAAACTTGTCCATACCTTTATCACTTCTAGGCTAGACTACTGTAATTCACTTTTATCAGGTTGTCCTAATAAGTCCATAAAGTTTCTCCAACTCATTCAGAATGCAGCTGCACGCATCCTGATGAAAACAGGGAGAAGAGATCACATTACCCCAGTTTTAGCTTCTTTACACTGGCTCCCAATAAAATATAGAATTGAATTCAAGATATTACTCCTAACTTATAAAGCCCTTAATGGTATGGCTCCTTCCTACCTGCAAGAACTCATAGTTCCCTATTATCAAACCAGAGCTCTGCACTTCCAAAAATCCAAACTACTGGTGGTCCCCAAGGTCTCCAGAAGTAGATTGGGAGGTAGAGCTTTTAGTTATCAAGCTCCCCTCCTGTGGAACCATCTTCCCACTTCAGTTCAGGAGGCAGACACTCTCTCTTTATTCAAGAGTAAGTTGAAATCTTTTCTCTTTGATAAGGCCTATAGTTAAAAATGTTGCTGCTGCCAGGCCTTCACACGCATGTGGAGCCTAACCAGGCTTGATACTGGAAGGTCTGGCTGTGAATGTTAATGTTAAATTGTATTTGTTACATTTGTTTTGAATGTAGCTACTGCCAGGCCTCTTACTTTTTACCTCTTTTTTCAGCCCAGCCGGTCAAGGTGGATGGCCGTCCTCTATGAGCTATGGTTCCACTCGAGGTTTCTGCCCGTTAAAGGGAAGTTTTTCCTCACTTGTGTCGCCGCAGTGCTTGCTCATAGGGGTCTCTACTGGGTTCTATAAATTTGAGAGTGTGGCCTAAACCCACTGTTTTCTGTAAAGTGCCTTGAGATGACCTATGTTGTGATTTGGCGCTATATAAATAAAATTGAATTGAACTGAATTGAACTGAATAAATATGAAAACAGAGAAAAGCCATGAAGCTGAGCTTGGGAGGAACCAAGCTCAGTCCATGGCATATTAGTAAAAACAAAAACAGTAGAGAACAGTCTAATCTGAAACCTGTGTTGCAAAAAAATAAAAATATTCTAAATAGTTGGATACAAAGAAACATTCCAGTCTTTGGAAGAATCTTGTTAACTAAGATGGAAAGAATTTCATGATTAATTTATCGAACATATTCTTTAGCTGTGCCAAATAAAGTTATTAAAGAGGGAAACCAAATCCATTACAACTTTATCTGGAATAACAAACACCACCTTATAAGGAACAATGATATTGCAAAATCAATAGAAACCAGGGGTATGAATGTAATTGATTTTGAAGTAATGAACAGCATTATTATATCGAAATGGTTGCAGTCCTTTATAAAAAATGAGCATTAGATATGGTTCAGTATCCCAGCGTATCTCTTTCAAAATGTGGGTGGAACTGAGTTTCTGTTGAGATGTGATTTTAATCCTTTGAAGTTTAACTTGCCACTTAAGTTATCTGATTACCATATGCAGGTACTCTTGTATTGGAAAGTGCTTTACAAGCATAATTTTACTCCACATAACACTATTACTAATAGATATATTCTACACAAGAGGAAATCCTTATTTTTTAAATACTGGCTGGAAAAGGGAAGTTGAGCCATAACTCATCTAATGGATAATAAGGGTAATATCTTAAGCTACACTGATTTCAAAATAAAATTTGGTCTAAATTGCACAACCCCAGCACAAGATCGTCTCTTCCCGACCTGCGCCTTTCATCTCCCAGCAAGTAAGCTGTATTTTTTCCTCACCTGCTCTACAGTCTCTCCCCTGTGCACAGGTGGATCCTCTAGGCGGCGGATTTCTCCCATCCTCGCCTCATCCTCGTCTTCTCCTCCCTCTCGTCGCCAAGTGCGCAGCTGGGCGCTGTCCTCCAGGCAGGAGCTCCACTTGCCAACGCCAGCAACCGTGTCACCTGCAAGTAAGCAACGCCTTATACATTAACCCTGTATGGTGAAGGCCTGCTCTCATCCCTGTCTTTGTTCTGCCCTTAGGGTTGCTTGGCTGCACGGCAAACCATTCTGCCCTCGGCGCTTCCTGTTCACCAGCACTCCACTTACATTCCACACACACGCACCCATACACGCACAGTTGTTGTTGAATAAAGCCTTTAAATCTCACTTGAGCCTGCGTGCGTGTTTCCTGGGCCCGATATTATGTCAGTACGGCTCCAGCAAGGCGGCCCAGTGGACAGCGGGCTCGCACACCGACTTTCCACCCTCGAGGCTCGAGTGGATTTGATTGCCCATCAACAACAAGTCATTCTTAATCAATTAACTAACATCACTCACCGTTTGGATCGCCTGGACCCCCAGCAGGCATTTCCTCCTGCTCAGCCTAGCGGGCCAGCTCTCGCCGCTCCCCTAGCTAGCCAGGCTAGCTCGGGGCCGCCAACCCGGCTCACACCCATCCCCACACCCTCGCACTTCAGCGGAAAGCTCGGCGAAGCGTGCGGGTTCGTCCTGCAGTGTGAGTCGGTATTCCAGCGCGTCCCCGGGGACTTTCCCTCTGACCACAGCCGGATTGGGTACATAGCCAATCTCCTGGAGGGGCGAGCGTTAGCCTGGGCTTACACTGTTATGGCGAAGCCCAGCTACATGAACCTGTCCTATACCCAATTCGTGCATGATTTCTATGAGGTTTTTGACCACTCGGATCACGACAGCGTGCTAACTGATCGGCTGCTGAATCTTCGCCAGGGTAGCCGATCGGCGGCTGATTACGCTGTTGACTTACGGGTGGCAGCGGAGGAAGTTGGCTGGGGCGATGCTGCCCTCTGCAGCATCTTCCTCCGCAGCCTAAATTCTAGTCTGCGGGACGAGTTGGCCTGCCGGGATCAGCCGGAACGTTTGTCTGAATTAATCTCTCTGACAATCAGTTTGGATAATAGGTTCAGAGAGCGGGCCGCCGAGCGGAAGTCCTAGAGCCGCTCACGCAGAGCCCCTGCCCGCGTCTCTCGACCTCGCCCCCTGGCGTTGCCCGCTCCGGAGTCCGCCAACGAACCGGAGACGATGCTGATCGGGCGGACCAAGCTCCCCCTAGCGGAGAAACAGCGCCGCAGGGAGCTGGGCCTCTGCATGTATTGCGGGGACGACCAGCACTCCGTGGAGCTCTGCCCAGTCAAGCCAAAAGGGGAAGTCCGCGAGTCACTGTAGGGGGCCTCGCGGACGTAACCCAGCCTAATCCCCTCTCAAAATGCCAACTGCCCATTAGGTTCTGTCACAACTCCATCGGGCATGTCACTCACGCACTGGTGGACTCGGGGGAAGAACAGAACTTTATTTCCAAGAGCTTGGCAACCCGCTTGGGCATCCCATGTCAGGCACTGCCAGCCCCCCTCAATCTCGTCACCCTCTCCCGCACGCCTTTGGAAAGGGTTACCCATCGCACCAAGCTGGTGCCTGTCATCATCTCTGGCAACCATAGGGAGGATCTAAGCCTGTTCGTATTGCCCACCTCGGCTTCCCCCGTCATCCTGGGGTACCCATGGCTGCGCCTTCACAACCCCGAGCTTGATTGGCAGTCCGGCAGCATCCTCTCTTGGAGTTCTTTCTGCATGGGCACCTGCCTCCAGTCAGCTGCCTGCGGCCCATCTGCTCCTCCTCCTGCCCCCGACTCGCCTCCGCCAGACCTCTCCCTGGTGCCCCTGGAGTTTCACGATCTGGGGCTCGTCTTCAGCAAGTCCAAGGCGCTGTCTCTTCCCCCCCCACCACAAGTATGACTGCGCCATAAACCTCTGCCCGGGGGCGCCCTTACCATCTGGCCGCCTCTACAGCCTGTCTGCCCCGGAGTGGGATGCCATGGATGCATACATCAGAGAGTCACTCAGCGCTGGCATCATCCACCCCTCCTTGTCCCACTCAGAGCTGGGGGGTTTTTTCGTGTCCAAGAAGGATGGGTCCCTGCGGCCGTGTATCGACTTCCGGGCTCTTAATGACATCAAGGTGAAGGACAGATACACCCTACCCCTCATGGACTCTGCCTTCAACTCCCTCCAGGGGGCCACCTGGTTTACCAAGCTGGACCTCTGCAGCGCGTATCACCTCATTCAGATCCGGGAGGGCAACGAGTGGAAGACGGCTTTCCGGACGTCCAGTGGCCATTTCTAATACTTGGTCATGCCGTTTGGGCTCCCCAACGCTCCGGCCGTCTTCCAACGGCTCATCAACGACGTCCTGCGTGACTTCCTGGGGGTCTTCGTGTTCGTGTACCTGGACGACATCCTGATCTTCTCCAGGTCTCGGGAGGAGCATCAGGCCCACGTGAGGCGGGTCCTTCAGCGGCTTCTTGAGAACAGACTGTACGTTAAGGCGGAGAAGTGTGAATTTTTCACCAATAAGGCCTCCTTCCTGGGTTTCGTCATTTCCCACAATCAACTTCTCCCCGACCCCCCCAAGGTCAAAGCGGTGGTTGAGTGGCCCACCGCCTCTTCCAGGAAGCAGGTGCAGCAATTCCTTGGTTTCGCTAATTTCTACCGCCGCTTTGTGCCTAAGTACAGCGCTATTGCCTCTCCTCTGACCCGCCTCACCTCCCCCAAGGTGCCGTTCCAGTGGACCGAGGAGGCAGCATCTGCCTTTGAGACATTGAAGACGGCGTTCTCTTCCTCCCGGGTCCTGACCCAGGTTGACCCGTCGCTGCAGTGCCTGGCCGAGGTGGACACTTCCGACACGGGGGTGGGGGCAGTCTCGTCTCAGCGTTCTCCGGTGGATGGGGTGGTGCGCCCCTGCGCCCTCTTCTCCCGGCGCCTGTCGGCAGCAGAGCAGAATTACGACGTCGGTGACAGGGAGCTCCTGGCAGTGAAGCTCGCGCTGCAGGAGTGGCGTCATTGGCTGGAGGGGGCAGCACAGCCTTTTGTAGTCTGGACGGACCACAAGAACTTGGAGTACCTGAGGTCAGCCAAGGGTCTGAATGCCCGCCAGGTGCGCTAGTCTCTGTTTTTCGGCCGCTTCAGGTTCACGCTCACCTACCGCCCAGGCTCCAAGAATGGCAAACCTGACGCACTGTCCAGGCAGTTCGCTCCTGAGACCCTGGAGGAGCGAGACCACACCATCTTGCCCACCTCGTGCGTCATGGGGGCTGTTTCCTGGTCCATCAGAGACAAGATCCAGAAGGTGCAGGAGACCGAACCTGATCCTGGCGGCAGTCCAGCGAGAAAGCTCTTCGTGCCATCCTCGGTCTGGGGTGACATCATCCACTGGGTCCACACGTCTAAACTCGCTTGTCACCCTGGTGTCTCCCGGCTGGTGGATCTCCTCCAACGCTCCTTCTGGTGGCCCGAGCTTCGGAAGGACGCTACCAACTATGTCCGTGCTTGCTCCCAGTGCGCAACGAATAAGACCCCGAACTCACCTCCAGCGGGGCTGCTCCATCCCCTACCGGTCCCTGGCAGACCCTGGTCCCATGTAGCCCTGGACTTCGTCACCGGTCTCCCTGCTTCCAACTTGTATGACACCATTCTGACCATCGTGGACCGATTCTCCAAGGCCGCCCATTTTGTGCCCCTCCACGGTCTTCCCACGGCACGGGAGACGGCCGATCTTCTAGTCCAGCATGTGGTCAGGCTACACGGGATCCCGACCGACGTTGTCTCTGGCCGGGGGCCGCAGTTCGTGTCCAAGGTCTGGAGGTGCTTTTGCAACGCCCTGGGGGCCACGGTGAGTCTCTCCTCCGGTCACCATCCTCAGTCTAACGGGCAGTGTGAGCGCGCCAATCAGGAGCTGGAGGCTGCTCTGCGCTGCATCGCCTCCTCTAACCCCTCTTCCTGGAGCACCCACCTGGCTTGGGTGGAATACGCCCATAATTCCACGTTATCATCGGCCATTGGGATGTCCCCCTTCCAGGCGTCGTTGGGATATTACCCCCCATTGTTCCCCGAGCAGGAGGGCGAGGTGGCTGTTCCTTCCATCCAGGCACATCTTAGGCGCTGCCGGAGCCTATGGACTAGGACGCGCCAAGCACTTTTACGCACCGTGGTGCGTAACTCCAGCGCAGCCAATCGTCACAGGAGAGCCGCTCCTTGTTACCAGGTGGGCCAACGGGTCTGGCTATCGGCCCGGGATATCAACCTGAAGGCAGAGAAGAGGAAGCTGGTGGAACGTTTCATCGGTCCCTTCACAATAACCAAGGTAATTAATCTGGTGGCTGTGTGTTTGCCCCCCCCCCTCCATGTCTGTCCTACATTCCACGTGTCCCAGGTTAAACCCATGATCACTGACCCACTCTGTCCTCCTCCTAGGGTGCCTCCCCCTCCCGTGATGATCGATGGCGACCCGGCGTGGAGGGTCACCTCCATCCTGCACTCCAGACGCCAAGGTCGCGGGCTACAGTATCTGGTGGATTGGGAGGGGTATGGCTCGGAGTGGAGATCCTGGGTGCACCCTTCCTTTGTGCTGGATAAGCATCTTACCACGGAGTTCCACCGGGCACACCCGGATAAGCCAGCGCCAGGAGGCGCTGCTCGGGGGGGGGGGGGAGTACTGTCACAACTTGCCTTCGCCAGTCATCTGCCTCAGCTGCGCGCACACCTGCACCTCATCAGCCGCCAGCTATTTAGTCCGCTCGGCCCAGAGCTTCGGTCTGGAGCCGTCTGTTCGCCAACGCTCTCTAACCCCAGTGCAAGATCGTCTCTTCCCGACCTGTGCCTTTCATCTCCCAGCAAGTAAGCTGTGTTTTTTCCTCACCTGCTCTACAGTCTCTCCCCTGTGCACAGGTGGATCCTCCAGGTGGTGGATTTCTCCCATCTTCGCCTCATCCTTGTCTTCTCCTCCCTCTCGTCGCCGAGTGCGCAGCTGGGCGCTGTCCTCCAGGCAGGAGCTCCACTTGCCAATGCCAGCCACCGTGTCACCTGCAAGTAAGCAACACCTTATACATTAACCCTGTATGGTGAAGGCCTGCTCTCATCCCTGTCTTTGCTCTGCCCTTAGGGTTGCCTGGCCGCACGGCAAACCATTTTGCCCTTGGCACTTCCTGTTCACCAGCACTCCACTTACATTCCACACACACGCACCCATACACGCACAGTTGTTGTTGAATAAAGCCTTTAAATCTCACTTGAGCCTGCGTGCGTGTTCCCTGGGTCCGATATTATGTCAAGATTTCCATGCCATGGCTGGGGAGCAAACCAGGGACGTAGACATTTGCGTGCTCTGGTCTGCGCCTACTGGGTTAAAACTGGAGAGCAGGGTGGTGCAAGAAGGTTGCCCCTCCTTGTTCTGCGACGTCTCCTCTGGCCGCCCACACCTGGTGGTTCCAAGGTCTTGGTGCCGCTGCATTTTTGAGTCCGTCCACTCCCTTTCACATCCCAGCATGCGTGCCTCAGTTAAACTGGTGGAGGAGAAATTTGTCTGGCCTCACCTATGCAGGGATGTGAAAGAATGGGCTGCAGCATGCGTTGTGTGCCAGCGGGCCAAAGTGCACAAACACACCAAAGCCCTCCTCGAGCCTTTTCAAATTCCGGCCAGGAGATTCGACAACGTGGATTTGGTGGGCCTCCTTCTGTCGTTGCAAGGCTTCACACACCTTTTGACAATTGTGGACCGCACCACACGTTGGCCGGAAGAGGTCCTGCTGGCTTCCACCATGTCCGCTGAGGTTGCTCACATTTTTTTGTTGGCTTGGGTTGCGCGGTTCGGATCCCCATCGGACATCACTTCCGACAGGGGTCTGCAATTCGTTTTGGAGCTCTGGTCCGCAATGGTCGATAGCCTGGGGGTCAAAATCCACGTACAACCCACAGGTTAATGGGTTATGCAAACGTTTTCATAGGTTGCTTAAAGCAGTGCTCAGAGCCTCACTCACAGATGCAAATCGGGTCGACCGCCTGCCTTGGATTCTACTAGGGTTGCGCTCCGCACCTAAGGAGGATCGAGCAGCCTCCCCGGCAGAACTTGTTTTCTCTCAGCCGTTGCGGATCACCGGAGAATTTTTGCTGGAAAACCCCACACCCAGCACTGATCCGCCTGTGCAATTTTTTTACAGTACAGGGGCTGCTAACATGCTAGGCCTGGCCCACCATTGTTTTCCCCACACCTTCGTTCCAAAGAGCTTACAGAGCACCAAGTTTGTTTTTGTCTGGCACAATGCACACAGAACCCCGCTGTGTCCACCGTATGATGGCCCATTCAGAGTGCTGGAAACTGGGGCAAAGCATTTTGTGTTAGACTTGGGAGGGCGTAAGGAAACCATCTGCATTGACAGGCTTAAACCCGCTTATATGTTGGCAGATGAACAGGTGGTGTTGGCTCAAGCTCCCCAGCGGGGACGCCCACCTATGGTGGTTCCACAAGTTGGTGTTCCCCCTGCTGAGAACTGTGCTCGTGAAACTAACCCTGTTCCCTCCCGAACCCCTCTTTCCCTCCACAGACTAACGTCCCCTCCCACACATCTTGCCAGGAGGGCACTTCAGCCGGACTGGCAGTTCCCCGCTACAGCCGTTACGGGCACCA
Organism: Pholidichthys leucotaenia; assembly: GCA_020510985.1. Taxonomy (NCBI): domain Eukaryota; kingdom Metazoa; phylum Chordata; class Actinopteri; order Cichliformes; family Pholidichthyidae; genus Pholidichthys; species Pholidichthys leucotaenia. The sequence goes on from CM035841.1 coordinate 123,862,382, forward strand.
CCTCAAGCCCAAAGGACCACAGGGTTAAGGCTCTTTCTGGGTGTTCCGGGGGGAAGGGGGGGGGCTGTGCGGTGGCACATAGTAGGGACTTCTCCACCCAGAACCGGAAGTCGGGGGGGGGGGGGGGTTGATAAGAGGACTGAATGATAAAGAAGGAAGAGGAAGCAGGTAGACACGCTAGGGGGTTCCAGATGTAAAAAAAAGGAGCCGTTGCCCCCTGCTGTGACAGGAATCACACCGGAGTTCGCCGGGGAGCGAAAGATGATAATAAGTAGCGCTCTGTGTCCTGTATGTTAATGTCTCAGACATGCTTTGTGTCCTGTATGTTAATGTCTCATACTCTGGGTCTCAGGGTGGGAATAAAGATGTATATGAGGTGATCGCCTCGAGACCCCGGGATTCTGTTTTCTGTGTTGAGGATGAATAAAAGTCTGTGTCATTCAGCTCGCTGTCTCATCTGATTCCATCCTCCACAGCCTGTGTAAATGACCTCCCCTCTGCTCTGTGTTGTGAGTGTGTGCGTATAGAAATAAAGCCTGTTTCGTCACAGCCATCTCCCCTTATTGTGTGAACCCTTGCAATATCACAATATGCACATTTCGTCAAGATGACATTGAAATTCAGGAACATCTTTTCTACACCTGTGGTACTGTAAAAACTTTTTGGGACAGAGTTCATGAGTGGCTATGTTTAAAGAATGTGGTACCTGCATTTGAATATAAGTCTATCAAATTTGGTGTGTTCTTATCAAAAAAGATGTTCAATTCCTGTGCATGGTAGCAACTTCCGGTACTAGCTTAGAACATGTGGTTGTCACTGAAATGGGACACTTTTCCTTGTTAAAAAACAATGACTTAAGCATCAGAAATACGGGAACTCGGCCTCTTGCCTCAAAACAGTAATATACTCCCCACGACTATTGAGGGATGGAAAGATGACCTGATAAAGTGGCCTCGTACACAGTAGCTCCGTTAGTTAGCGCCACTGCTAAGATGCTAACAGTGTAAACAAATGATCTGTGCTAGCAAAATGAGTCACTTTGAGGACATTTTCAAAACTGATGTAATGTTATTTTCATATTCGGTATTGAAAGACCTTCAAAATGATTTTTAATTTATAGTAGTATGCAAAAACTGACCCAGAAAAAGACGATTTGTTTATATTTTAGCTAGGTTGAAAACTCGCATTTCATCGGTCGGGAGTTACGTCTTCCGCAAAAACATAGGTATTTTTAGAAAGTACGATTTCTAAGCTTTCCAATGATACCAGGCACTCATGGGGGTTTTCCCGGGACTTGCAGCTAGCAAACAAAGAATGAGTCATGATTTCTCTGCCTGGAGTTCGTTGCCAGCATGGGCCACATATATCAATGTCTCCATCACAATAAAGTCAGCTGCATTTTGTTAAGAATATGTTGGACACAATCAAATTTACCTTAGAGCAGACGTATGCCACAACACCGTGCCTGGATGTTGTCTGTCACCGTGTGGTAAGAAGCCTCCATTTATCCAGTCTGGCACAACCACGAACACCAGCAAGTACCAGAACTACGCAAAAACATTAAAAAAATACAAAAACTACAAGCGCCGAAGTTAGCTGCCACTTGAGTGGACAACACGTATGTGAACTATACATTAAAATGAATTTGAAAAACTTTTGAAAACGTTATTTTAAATGCCCCTGCTACTCCACTCTTACTGATTTAACTCTTCTTCAACCGAAACCGGAAGCTCCGCCCATAATCGCTCTTACAGCGGCACCCCCAGGAATAAGGTGGATTCATTTATTTTCCTTTGTATGCTACTTAGAATTCTTTGAGGATATTTCTATGTGATACTCAATGCCTCTGTAATGTGCTCATAATTGTTCAATCCTGTTTGTAATTTGTCCAAATGTTCAATAAATACTTAAAAAAAAAAACCTCTATCTCAGCGGTCACAATGACGTCACTTCCGCGTTTCTAATCTGGACGCTACCATCACAAAAACACTAGTTGGAGCGTACATGTTTTTCTGGAAGCATTAAACACCGCGTTAATAGGTCGACATAATGTTATGACAGAAAAATAGAACGTGCTGTAAATAATAAAAGTTCTTTTGGAAACATCCGATCACGTGACCGCACGTAGCAGCGTTAGCTTAGCTTGTGTCGGTGGTTCAGTTGAAAGAATGAACGGAGTCAGATCATTGTTTTATTCAGTAAAGCAACAACGTGTCCATATTATCAGAGAGAGACCAACTGCTGCTGAAGAAGAAACGCAGAGAGGCTGAACAAAACATCCAACATCCAAAGAAAAGATGGAAAGTCAGAAGAAACTGTTGGATTTCATGAAGCTACAAACAACAACAGGTATTTGAAACTACAGTGGGATAACACGCTAGAAAAGAGACTTTTGGAGGATTTTGGTTCATAAAATCTGCAGGGAGCCACGAGGCTGGATTGGAGGCAGTCTTTACTGTAGTAACATGCAGGAGGCATGTTACACCGGTGGCGTTAAATAGATATAACAAAAACATACCAGATACGTGCACAAAATGTATGGAAAGTAAAGGAACCCTATTTCATTGTTTATGGGAATGTAGAAAAATTAGAATGTTTTGGGAAGAGGTGAGAGTAACAATTGAAAAAATAATTTCAAAACAAATCATATTGAACCCTAAATTTTTTTGTTGGGTCTGTATCCAGAAAAGCATAACTTTAATAAGAGTGAAAGAGCATTTATAGACCTCAGTTTGCTTAATGCCAAAAAATGTATTGCACTACTGTGGAAAAAGACCCATAGACCAGATGTGACTCAGTGGTTAAGACAGATGTTAACAAACCTTCCACTAGAAAGAATAACATACATACTGAAATCAAAGGAAAATGTGTTTGAGAATATATGGAGACCTTTCATTGATTATGTAAAGAAATTAAACATAACTTCTGAAGAGGAAGGTGAATGATGTGTGTGGACCTTGTAAATTCCAAATTGGTGAATGTATAATATGTATACTTATGTAATGGACTACCTAGACTAAACAGAGGAGCATTGTTAAACCACATGTAGGTTTAACCTACAACCACCGCCCTAAACCACATGTAGGTTTAGGGCGCTCGCGCATGCAGCGACCAGCAGCCGGTGGCTTGTCACCAGACTGCAAACCAAATCTACCTACGGGTACAAATAAGTAACAAAAAAAAAAAAAAATTGTTGAAGACCTGCCTTTGTTAGTGGTTGTTGGTGTTTTTAGTACTTTTTTTAAAATTACTTTAGTGTTAGTGTTTGATTGTTTGTGTCATGTTTGTAAAAAAAAAAGGTTCAATAAAAAATATTGTGGAAAAAAAAACATGCAGGAGGCGCTTTACTTTTTGGGAGAGTCTTAAGAGCCGTTCACACCAACCACTATAAACACAAATGAATCGGTGAATTCAAAAGGGGCCCAAGTCCCCTTTGAAAAAGTGTGGACTTGGGCCCTTTTTGAATTCACCGATTCAAATGTAACTATAACCAATATCCATCCATCCATCCATCTTCTTCTGCTTAATCCTTTTCGGATCGCGGGGGGGCTGGAGCCTATCCCAGCATCTTTGGGCGAGAGGCAGGGTACACCATGGACAGATCACCAGTCCATCACAGGCCCAACACAGAGAGACAACCATTCACTCTCACAGTCATACCTAAGGACAATTTAGAATCCCCAGTTTGATACCAATTAACCTAACTTGCATGTTTTTGGCATGTGGGAGGAAACCGGAGAAATCCCGGAGTAAACCCACGCAGACACGGGGAGAACATGCAAACTCCACACAGATCACTGTTGGTCGGCGGCTGGGATCGAACCAATATAAGTGTAACTATAAAATCATCACTTTAAAGCTATAATTTTATAGTTATTTGTCTTTATATTGCTTGGTGTGGGCGGTCCTTAGAGGTCTAAATGAACACGGTACCTGGTCAAGGCCCCTTGTCCCTTCCGGATTTGGAAGACAACCTAATTTGGAGTATGCATGTGCAAAATACTCCCCCATCTTGGAACGCGAGTGACAGCAATACAAGAGGGACAATATTCTAAAGCCTTATTCATGCTGCATTTCCCCTCTAGTCCGCTTTGGTCCGCGTGCGCTTTGGACGTGCCCGGCACGCCCGCGGCACTGTTCATGCTCTTTTTTCATCTACCCAGGCCAAGCGGTTGACACATGTGCACAACCATCATTTGTACTTTCACTCCCGCCCTATAGGTAGCACCAATGCGCTGACATGCCAGGATTTTCACCAATACAGAAACGCGAGAGCAACGCACATCAACAACAAGAGGAGCTGCTGTTACTATATTCTGCAGCAAAACTACAAAAATTATGTTTATTCTCGTCTTCCGTTTCCTCGTTGTCTTCTTTGTCTTGGTATGCTGTGTTGATATCACCTCCTCGTGAATGGGATGTTCAGCCTTGCGCATGCGCTTTTCAACACGTTCAGGTCGTGGGCAAGCTGCGCGGTCACAAAATTTGGGCTGCACGCAGTCGTCCGCGGTCAAGCACTGCGGACACTGTGGAGTGGAGACGATGACGTAAATTTTGTTACACAAGGTTTCCGATTACATGTACGTGGACAGCAGAGGTGCAGCATGAATCCAGCTTTAAAAGCCAACTGGTGGACAGTGAGGCCGTTTTTTGGGGGTTTTTTTTTGGTAAAGCTTCTTCACCCTCTGACCAGTGGCTTTCATGGCCAAAGCTCGTTGGTAAACCAGGGAACAGAACAAGTGGATATAACAGTCCAGGTTTTTAGTGGGGCAAGAGAGTCTAGAAGGAGAGGTAGGTCAGTATTGTAGTAGGCTACCATGTCATCAGGTGTAGCGATGGAAGACTCAGTAAACAAGTGGCCAGAGATCAGAGTGGGCAAAGCTGGTACGTTCACAGTCTTAATGTTTCTGAATGTGATGGTCCGCAAAGGTCACTGCCTGGGCAAAGGAGTTGGGGCACTGAAGGTGATTGCATGGTGGTCAGAAACAGCTAGGTCCATACATTGTAGATGGGAGAGAGGAATGCCAGTGGAACACACCGGGTCTAAGGTATGGTCTTTACTGTGGGTGGAGCCCTGTACATGTTGCCTAAAGTGAAAACATTCCAACAGTGACAGGAACTCTGAAACAAATTTGCAGCTACTGGTGTCAGTGTGGATGTTAGGAGGGCGGTAAATGAGGACAGACTGAAGCTGAGAACTCCCAGCCAGTGTAAACACAACTCCCTCAAATGTGGTGGTAGTAGGTATGGGGACCTCTTTAATCCTGATGTTGGCACGGTGGATGAAAGCCAGTCCCCTGCCGCCGCCCTCAACGCGAGGCTTCTGTAAATAAATGTAGCCTGGTGGAGTGGCCTGATTTAATGCAAAAAAGTTCTGCTTTTTCTGCCAAGTCTCTGTTAAACAGAGGATGTCAATCTTGTGTTCCAAAATGATGTCATGAATAAGTAGAGGTTTATTGTTGAGGGAGCACACATTGAGCAACATAAATGTTAGTAAATTGACGAGCTGCTGCCCCAAGGGGAGGCGTTTAAGTATCTCGGGGTCTTATTCACGAATGAGGGGAGAATGTAGCTGGAGACTGACAGCTGGATTGGAGCAGCAGCTGCACTGATGCGGCTGTTGTACCAATCTGTTGTGGTGAAGAGGGAGCTGAGCTGTAAAGCAAAGCTGTTGATCTACCTCTCAATCTACATTCCAGCCTTCACCTATGGTCATGAGCATTGGGTAATGACTGAAAGAATGAGATCGTGAATACACAAGCGGCTGAAATTAGCTTTCTCTGTAGGATTGCTGGACTCACCCTTAGAGATAGGGTGAGGAGCACAGTCATCTAGGCGAGGCTCAGAGTACAACCGCTGCTCCTCCACGTCGAAAGTAGCCAATTGAGGTGGTTTGGGCATGTGATCAGGATGCCTCCTGGATGCCTCCCACTTAAGGTGTTCTGGGCACGTCCCACCGGGAAGAGACCCCGGGACAAACCCAGGACACACAGGAAAAATCATCTCTCAGCTGTCCTAGGAACATCTTGGTGTCCTCTTTGAAGAGCTGGAGCAGGTGCCTAGGGAGAGGGAAGTCTGGGCTTCTTTGCTTGAACTGCTGCTTCCGCAACCCGGACCTCTGGAAAAGTGGTGGAAGATGGATGGATGGATGGAAGTTGCTCATAGATGAGGTAGAGTGGATAGGAGAGATCCAGTCAATACAGTGCTGTAGGCGGAGCTGTCTGGTGGGCACGTGCTGTTTGTTGTGACGACGGCACACAGTTCCCAGATGCCTCACTGACAGCATGTAGGGAGTCAGTGAACCAGAATAGTAAACTTGCGCTGGAAGCCATGGTAAATATAACGGAGGTGGGGCAGGAGTTGAAGCGATTTAATAACAATGATGGTGTCCGGTATGAAGTCAGTGGTGAGACTGTGGAGCTTCGCAGAAGTGGATTGGATCCTCCCCATTGTCTTGAAAAAGAGGCAGACCGCCAAAGTAGTCCAAACTTCCCCAAAACACAGCAGTCCCAGTAGCCAGGCTCACTCAGATACTGTACCATGAACAGAGTAGCCCCACTGGAAATCCAGTAGACAGAACAATGGCAAAGATGACAACCGCCGCAGCTAGCTGGATGACAGTTGCCGGTGGATGAGTGTGCAACACAGCAGCCAGGATTGATACAACACAGCAGCCACCGTGGATCAGCTAGCAGGTCACTGCGTGAGCTGTGCAGTTTTCACACAGTAGCAACTGTCCAAATGCAGAGTGATGGCAGACAAGACACAAAATATGAATGAATTTGGATTGAGAAGTAGCGACAGACAGCGTCTTCCCAAACCGGAAGTTTGGGGAAAAGTTGATCTACAGGGAAAGATCTTTTGTTCAGAGTAACAAGGCAGTCAGAGGCAGCAGATTTTGGCCTCGCTGTCATGGACCCCCATTATCAACTCCAGCTGATTGCAGTGTTTCACAGCACACTGATATAGTGTTTACACTAGAGGTTCAGTGGGTCTCTGTTGCTGAAGACACTCTTATCTAAGAATCTTCATAGGACAAACTTTGCCTGTTTGTGTCAGAACCATATTCCAACACCTTTCTTGTGTCTCTTTGTCCCTCCAGATGTCCCACAGCAAAATGATTTTAACCAGGAGGAGGTTCTGGATGAGCAGCAGCTTTTAAACCAGGAGAGAAACTTTGTTGTTGTTCAGGTGGAAGCAGATTGTTCCCAGATTAAAGAGGAACAGGAGGACGTCTGCCTCAGTCAGGAGGGAGAGCAGTTTGGACTGAAGCAGGAGACCCAAACCTCTGATGAAGGTCGGTGCAGGTCAAGGTTCCACTTAGTGATTGATGAGACAGAAGTAGTGAACTGTAAAATGACATGAGAGCAGTCAACATGAGGAAAGACAAAGTAGTTTTAGATCAGAAAGTTCTTACAAAATGACAAAAATGATGTGGTAAAATACTAGAATTAAAACTCTGTAGGCTTAAAGTAAATGACATGCATAGTTAAATGATAAAAATGAATATGTAATATAACAAAAAATGACCACCTAAATATTCAATGATGTGCCATAAATCCACCCTGGATAAAAGGGATCAGTATAAAGGAGTCCAACCCACTAGCACAACTTTAACAAGGTTTATTAGGAAAAAGATAAAGGTGGTGAAGAGCAGTTCTGCAGTCATGGCTTCCATGCTGAAAAGAGACAGCGAGGTGGAACCTAACCAGGCCCTTATCAGTAGCCAGAGATCACATGATCCCACAGGTGTCCCCAGGTTTCCTGAAAAAGTGAAAATAAATAAGATGAGGAGTGAGAATCTCAGTTGGAATCAGAGAAGAAATTAATATATTTGTCATAAAAGTGCTACGAATATTGGACTATTTGCTTTAAATTGTGACTACTGGTCGACCAGAAAAATCTGTAGTCGGGGGCAGTCCTCGTCTTTCTTGTGTTTCTTGATCCCTCCTCCCTCTGCTCTTTGTAGAGAAGTAGTTAGAAATTTAATGGGGGGAAGGGGGGGTCACGTCATGCATTCAACATGAGAGGATCTACTTCACCAGCCTCCTTCCCTGTATGCCGATTTTACTTGTTTTTTGCAGTTATACACCCCAGAAACCAGAAACATATCGAAGAAGGCTCGTTCTGAGCCTAAACATCACAGCGAGTAGTGAGACTAGCATGGAAGACAGTGCTGCAGCCTCTATTGCGCTGATAGTCACAGAGAGGATTAGTGCCCTCATGGAGAGAGAAATTTGGTGATTTACGAGCCACCCTGGACAGGTTGAATAACCATATTGAAGATGACACCAAAAGAATAACGGAGACAGAGAACCACATCTCTGAGGATGAGGATCGCATCACATTGTTGTAGAACCAAGTTTCTGAACTCAAACAAAAAGTTAAAACTGATCGATACAAAAACAGTGAAAACAGGAGCCACAGGGACAACATAATAATCATCGGTCTCAGAAAAGGTTCTGAAAGACAACATGCTCTCCAGTTTTTTGAGACGTGGCTCCCAGATACCCTTGGAATTGGGACCAAGCGAGGGACTGTAAAGAGTGACAGGACGCACCGAGCACTCAGTCTGCCAAAGGAGAGCCATGTTAGACCTGTCGTTATTAAACTCCACAACTCCAGCGACAAACAGCGGGTGATTGCAGCAGCCAGGGAGAAAGGAGACATCACCTACCAGGGCAGCAGAATCTACATTCGCCACGACTTCTCAACTCAAGTGCGCAAGGCCTGGTGTTATGCCAAGAGTAAGATAAGATAAGATAAGCCTTTATTAGTCCCACAATGGGGAAATTCCAGGATTGCAACAGCACAGGGATAGCAACACTCAGAGCAACAATCAGAAGGCAAGAGAAAAAAAAGAAACAAGAGCAGCAAGTATACATATGTACATATAAATATAAATATATATATATATATATAGACACACAGTGCAGAGCATTGTAGCTGGATGGAATAAATATGTAAATATATAAACACACACAGTACGGAGCATTGCAGCTAGATGGAATAAATATGTAAATATATAAACACACACAGTGCGGAGCATTGTAGCTAGATGGAATAATATATAGATATATAAACACACAGTGTGGAGCATTGTAGCTAGATGGAATAAATATGTAGATGTATAAACACACCCAGTGCGGAGCATTGTAGCTAGATGGAATAAATATGTAAATATATAAACACACAAACAGCACAACCGTCTACTTAGTTATCCTACATGGTATGATTATGTACCCATACATATTCTCACCTTCCATAGCGACCGGTATTTTCCTAGTTGTATGCCGGAGGGGACCATTGTATAAGCCTATTGCGTCTTTTGCATTCAAAAACTATTAGGTTGTCACGTCTTTTTGCTATCTCTGCGAGCAGCCCTGCTTAGGTTGTACAGTCTGACAGCTGTTGGTAGGAAGGACCTGCGAAACCTCTTGGTTGTGCACCTAGGATGATGTAGTCTGCTGCTAAATGAGCTCCTCAGTGCATTCAGTATGTCCTGCATAGGGTGGAACTCGGACTCCAGCAGAGATGACAGTTTAGCCACCGTCCTTCTCTCTCCTATCTCCTCCACTGGGTCAAGGCGCTGCCCCAGGACAGAGCTAGCTTTCTTGATCAGTTTGTTCAGTCTCTTCCTATCGGCTGCGGTAATGCCACTGCCTCAGCAGACCACTCCAAAAGTGATGGCTGATGCCACCACCATGTCATAGAATGTCTTCAGCAGCGCCCCTTGTACACCAAAAAACCTGAGTCTCCTCAGTAGGAACAGCCTGCGCTGTCCCTTCTTGTAGAGTGCGTCAGTATTGTGTGACCAGTCTAGTTTATTGTTCAGATGAACACCCAGGTACTTGTAGGATGTCACCATCTCGATGTCTGTTCCCTGTATATTTACTGGTTCTGTGAGGGGTTGTCTTTGCCTGGGGCAGTCCACCACCAGCTCCTTAGTTTTCCTCGCGTTGATCTGGAGGCAGTTCCGATGGCACCAGTCCACGAAGTCCTGGATAAGCCCTCTGTACTCAGCTTCATCTCCATTGGAGATGAGGCCAACGATCGCAGAGTCATCAGAGAACTTCTGTAGATGGCAGTGTGTTGTGTTGTGTGAGAAGTCCGCAGTATAAAGGGTGAACAGGAAGGGAGCCAAAACCGTTCCCTGGGGGGCCCCCGTGCTACCGATGATCGTGTCGGACACGCAGTCCCGGGTTCTCACAAACTGAGGCCGGTTAGTGAGGTAGTCCAGGATCCATGATGACAGGTGCTGGTCCACCCCTCTGCACAGCAGCTTGTCCTTCAGGAAAGAACATGATCCTCACCACATTCCCGGGCTTCTCCAGGTGGGACAGAGAACGGTGAAGGAGGAAGATCACCGCATCCTCCACCCCAATGCCATGCTGGTAGGCGAACTGGAGTGGATCCATCGCTGGTCCCACCAGGGGGCGGAGGTGAGCAAGGAGCAGTCTCTCCAGGGTCTTCATCATGTGGGACGTCAAGGCCACTGGTCTGTAGCTGTTCAGGTCTTTGGGGTGGGAAGTTTTTGGTACAGGTACCACACAAGATGTTTTCCACAACTGTGGTACCCTCCCCAGCTTCAGGCTCAGGTTGAAGATGTACGCCACAATCCCACACAGCTGGTCTGCACAGGACTTGAGGAGCTTTGCGCTGATGCCGTCCGGTCCCGACGCCTTCCTCGCCTTGATCTTCCTCAGCTCCGTCCTCACCTGGGTCTTAGTCAGGGTCAGGTTGGGGGGCTGTGTGTTAGGAGTGGGGGGGTGTTGGTGGAGTGGGGAGTGGGCAGCAGGACTTGATGTCTTTAGAGGCAGCAGTGGTTGTTGTGCAGTCAGGGGGGAGGGCGGTTGGTCAAACCTATTGAAAAACAGATTCAGATTGTTCGCCCACTCCCTGCCCCCCGTGGCCTGGGGGGAGGTATTCTGGAGCCCAGAGATGGTTTTAAGGTTTCTCCAGACCCCGCTGATGTCGCTCTGTTGCAGCTTGTCCTCCATCTTCTTCCTGAAGCTGTCCTTGCCTTCTCTGATCTTTCTCCTCAGCTCCCTCTGTACGGACTTCAGCATCTCCCTGTTCCCCGACCTGAAGATCCTCTTCTTCTCTCTCAGAAGTGTTTTTATCTCAGGGTTGATCCAGGGTTTGTTGTTTGAGCAACACCGTATGGTCTTGGTGGGAACGGTGTTGTCCACACAGAAGCTGAGGTAGTCTATGATGGTGTGAGTGAGGCCATTGATGTCCTCACCATGTGGATCGCAGAGCTGCTCCCAAGCGGTGGCTTCAAAACAGCCCTTTAGAGTGTCCATTGCCTCCTCAGACCATAACTTCACTGTGCGCATGGCCAGAGGTTGTCTGTGCACTAGGGGTTTGTACACCGGCCGGAGATGAACCAAGTTGTGATCCGATCTCCCGAGTGGGGGGAGTTGTAATGAGGTGTACGCCTCCTTAGTGTTTGCGTAGAATAAGTCCAGTGTTTTATTGTCTCTAGTGTGGCATGTGACATACTGGGTAAATGTGGATAGAATGGAAGACAGTGAAACATGGTTGAAATCGCTTGAGATGAGGAAGAAGAGCATCTGGGTGTTCTGTCTGCAGCCTGCCGGTTACTGAATGGATGAAGTCACGCGCTGTCCCCGCGTTCGCCGTCGGATTTGCATAAACAACAATGCAGATCACGTGTGAGTATTCCCTCGGGAGATATGTAGGCCGCATGCTAACAGCTAGCAACTCAATGTCTTTGCTGCAGTGTCGTTGTTTAACAGTGATATGTCCCGGTCTGCACCAGTTGTTGTTAACATACATTATCACTCCACCGCCCCTTGCTTTGGCACTGTCTGGTGTTCGGTCTGCCCGTATCACGTGGTTACCCTCCAGCTCAATGTTAGCATCTGCTGCTAGTTCAGGTAGCCACGTCTCGGTAAACAAAAGGAGAGAGCATTCCAGGTATATGCTATCGTAGCGGGAGATATCCGCTAGCTCATCTACCTTTCCCAGTAACGACCGTACATTCCCCATGACAATGGATGGAAGGGAGGGTCTGTACCTTATATTTTTTGTCTTCCGCCTTACTCCAGCCCGGCAACCATGGCGTTTTCGCCTCAGTTCACCCGGTATGTCGAGTTTTCCCGTTAGCACCGGGTGGCAGTTGAGTGCTAGCAGCTCTTCCCTGCTGTATCGTCTCCTGTTATAAACAGTGGCTCCGTCCACCGGCTCAGGAGACATTTGAGACGATCTGTGTGTCCGTGATATAAATGGAGTGAAAAACCGGATCAAAAAGAGAGAGGAAGGGGAAAAAAAGACTCAGAATTGAGCCACTGTTGCAAAAGGCAGCCAACTCATGTGGTGCCAGAAGTCGAAAAATTGCATCCCCATACTGTCAAAGTCAATACAACTATGCCGAGAATTGCATCCCATCATCGCAAGCAGGTGTTGAGTGTAAGTCAAGTCAATACAACTATATACTTAGAAAATATTTTGAAAAAGTGATTACCCTTTTTACCGACAATGCATAAATGCAAAATCTCAACTTTAAAGACCTTAAAACGTGGAGTTGGATCACATTGATTTCTAACCTTCTTTGAAACACTAAAACGTCTGGTGAATAAACATAATTTAAAGATAGTTTACAAGAGGTAATAACAATTTTTACTTCTAAAAATGTATAATGGGTACTTCTAAAAATGCACAAATGGTTACAAGCCTGGCTGTAGTGTTATATTTTATAGTTTTGGCAGATGGGATGCAATTCTTGGCAAGTGAGCAATTCTCGGCATAACGCCAGCACCAATTCAACGGCACCTGCGAGTGGCTCATCCAGGGAGGAGTCCGCTTCCAGATGCGCTACCTGGCGATGCTCTGCTTCATGTTTAACAGAACGGAGTGCAGCTTAAGAACTGTGGAGGTGTTTCTGAGCAAGACCAGATTCAAATGACTGCTGGACTAAACAGATTCTACAGGTACATACAGATGGAAAGGACAACTTCAACTGACATAGACCCTATGGACATACATAGACACCTGTGGACAATTTACAGAGGCGAGTAAGTTCATATATTATTGCTGGTGAAAGCAGCAGCATTCTGCACGGGACGGTATTCAGGAGATCTTTCAAACTCTTTCCAAGTTTATTTTATTCTTCATGTAATATTTAGAAAAGCTTGGGATCAGTCCGCCAAGGTCTCCGCCTTTGACTGCCACCTAATCCACATAGCACCGGACCCCCATGATCCCTCCTGCAGGTGGTGAGCCCACTGGAGGGCGGACCCATATAACTCCTTCGGGCTGAGCCCGGCCGGGTCCGATGGGTGGAAACCCGGCCACCAGATGCTAGCCTTCGAGCCCCTCCCCCAGGCCTGGCTCCAGGGTGGGGCCCCAGTATCCCCATACCGGGCGGGGTACACTGAATCCTTGATATAGAATTTATCATGAGTCTGTTGGATCGTTTTTAGTCTGGCCCTTCACCCAGGACCAGTTTGTCTTGGGTGACCCTATCAGAGGCAAATTGCCCTGGACAACATACAGTGGGGTAAAAAAGTATTTAGTCAGCCACCAATTGTGCACGTTCTCCCACTTAAAAGATGAGAGAGGTCTCCAATTTTCATCATAGGTATACCTCAACTATGAGAGACAAAATGAGGAAAAAAAAATCCAGAAAATCATATTGTCTGATTTTTAAAGAATTTATTTGCAAATTATGGTGAAAAATAAGTATTTGGTCAATAACAAAAGTTCATCTCAATACTTTGTTATATACCCTTTGTTGGCAATGACAGAGGTCAAACGTTTTCTGTAAGTCTTCACAAGGTTTTCACACACTGTTGCTGGTATTTTGGCCCATTCCTCCATGCGGATCTCCTCTAGAGCAGTGATGTTTTGGGGCTGTCGCTGGGCAACACGGACTTTCAACTCCCTCCAAAGATTTTCTATGGGGTTGAGATCTGGAGACTGACTAGGCCACTCCAGGACCTTGAAATGCTTCTTACGAAGCCACTCCTTCGTTGCCCGGGCGGTATGTTTGGGATCATTGTCATGCTGAAACACCCAGCCACGTTTCCTCTTCAATGCCCTTGCTGATGGAAGGAGGTTTTCACTCAAAATCTCACGATACATGGCCCCATTCATTCTTTCCTTTACACGGATCAGTCGTCCTGGTCCCTTTGCAGAAAAACAGCCCCAAAGCATGATGTTTCCACCCCCATGCTTCACAGTAGGTATGGTGTTCTTTCTCCTCCAAACACAACAAGTTGAGTTTTTACCAAAAAGTTCTATTTTGGTTTCATCTGACCATATGACATTCTCCAAGTCCTCTTCTGGATCATCCTAATGCTCTCTAGCAAACTTTAGACGGGCCTGGACATGTACTGGCTTAAGCAGGGGGACACGTCTGGCACTGCAGGATTTGAGTCCCTGGCGGCGTAGTGTGTTACTGATGGTAGCCTTTGTTACTTTGGTCCCAGCTCTCTGCAGGTCATTCACTAGGTCCCCCCGTGTGGTTCTGGGATTTTTGCTCACCATTCTCGTGATCATTTTGACCCCACGGGGTGAGATCTTGCGTGGAGCCCCAGATGGAGGGAGATTATCAGTGGTCTTGTATGTCTTCCATTTTCTAAAAATTGCTCCCACAGTTGATTTTTTCACACCAAGCTGCTTACCTATTGCAGATTCAGTCTTCCCAGCCTGGTGCAGGTCTACAATTTTGTTTCTGGTGTCCTTTGACAGCTCTTTGGTCTTGGCCATAGTGGAGTTTGGAGTCTGACTGTTTGAGGTTGTGGACAGGTGTCTTTTATACTGATAATGAGTTCAAACAGGTGCCATTAATACAGGTAACGAGTGGAGGACAGAGGAGCCTCTTAAAGAAGAAGTTACAGGTCTGTGAGAGCCGGAAATCTTGCTTGTTTGTAGGTGACCAAATACTTATTTTCCACCATAATTTGCAAATAAATTCTTTAAAAATCAGACAATGTGATTTTCTGGATTTTTTTTTTCTCATTTTGTCTCTCATAGTTGAGGTATAACTATGATGAAAATTGGAGACCTCTCTCATCTTTTAAGTGAGAGAACTTGCACAATTGGTGGCTGACTAAATACTTTTTTGCCCCACTGTAGCTCCTGGGATCACTGGGGCACGCAACCCCCTCCACCACGATAAGGTGACGATCCATGAGGGGGTGAAGAGGGAGCTTAGTTCTAAGGCAAAGCTGTTGATTTACCAGTCAATCTAAGTTCCTACTCTCACCTATGGTCACGAGCTTTGGGTAATGACCGAAAGAACAAGATCGCGGATACAAGCGGCTGAAATGAGCTTTCTCCATAGGATTGCTGGACTCACCCTCAGAGATAGGGTGAGGAGCTCAGTCATCCGGGAGAGGCTCAGAGTAGAACCGCTGCTCCTCCACATTGAAAGGAGTCAGTTGAGGTGGTACGGGCATCTGATTAGGATGCCTCCTGGACGCCTCCCACTTGAGGTGTTTCAGGCACGTCCCACTGGGAGGAGACCCCGGGGCAGACCCAGGACTCTGTGGAGAGACTATGTCTCCCAGCTGGTCTGGGAACGCCTTGGTATCCTCTCTG
Organism: Pholidichthys leucotaenia; assembly: GCA_020510985.1. NCBI lineage: Eukaryota > Metazoa > Chordata > Actinopteri > Cichliformes > Pholidichthyidae > Pholidichthys > Pholidichthys leucotaenia. The sequence goes on from CM035841.1 coordinate 123,877,952, forward strand.
AAGAGCTGGAGCAGGTGGCGGGGGAGAGGGAAGTCTGGGCTTCTCTGCTTGAACTGCTGCCTCCGCGACCCGGACCTCCGGAAAAGCGGTAGAAGATGGATTGATGGATGGATGGTAATATTTAAAAAATAAATAAATATACAGTGGATATAAAAAGCCTACACACCCCTGTTCAGATGCCAGGTTTTTGTGATGTAAAAAAATTAGACCAAGATAAATAATTTCAGAAATTTCCACCATTAATATGACCTATAACCTGTACAACCCAATTGAAAAACAAATTGAAATCTTTTAAGGGGAAAAATAAAAAACTCACAATAGCCTGGTTGTATACACCCTTAAACTAATACTTTGTTGCAGCACCTCTGGCTTTTATTACAGCACTCAGTCTTTTTGGGTAGGAGTCTATCAGTGTGCCACATCTTGATGTGGCAATATTTTCCCACTGTTCTTTGCAAAAACGCTCCAAATCTGTCAGATTGCAAGGGCATCTCCTGTGCACAGCCCTCTTCAGATCATCCCACAGATGTTCGATCGGATTCAGGTCTGGACTCTGGCTGGGCCATTCCAAAAACCTTAGTCTTCTTCTGGTGAAGCCATTCTTTTGTTGATTTGGATGTGTGCTTTTGGTCATTGTCTTGCTGAAAGATAAAGTTCCTCTTCATCTTCAGCTCTCTAGCAGAAGCCCAAAGGTTTTGTGCCAACACTGGTATTTGGAACTGTTAATAATTCCCTCCACCTTGACTAAGACCCCAGTTCCAGTTGAAGGAAAAACAGCCCTAAAGCATGATGCTGCCACCACCACGCTTCACTATAGGTATGGTGTTCGTTTAGTGATGAGCAGTGTTGTGTTTGCACCAAATATACTTTTTGGAATTATGGCTGAAAAGTTCAACCTTGGTTTCATTGGACCATAACACATTTTCCCACATGCATTTGGGAGATTTTGAATGTGTTTTTGCAAAATGTAGCCGGGCTTGGATTTTTTTCCTCGTAAGATAAGGCTTTTGTCTTGCCATCCTAGACGGGAGGTTATTATCACATGTACTAAACAGCCAGTACTTGCCAGAAATTCCTACAGCTCCTTCAATGTTGCTGTCAGTCTCTTGGCAGCCTCCCTGACCAGTTTTCTTCTCGTCTTTTCATCAGTTCTGGAGGGACGTCCAGTTCTCGGTAATGTCAGTGTTGTGCCATATTTTCTCCCCTTGATGATGACTGTCTTCACTGTGTTCCATGGTATATTTAATGCCTTGGAATTTCTCTTTTACCCTTCTCCTGACTGACACCTTTGAACTAACTAACTAACTAACTAACCTGCACTTATATAGCGCTTTTCTAGTCACAAAGACCACTCAAAGCGCTTTCATTAATACTAACCCTCTATTCTAAGGGCCTATAGGAAACAAATATCTAGGGACAATTTAGAACAGCCAATTAACCTAACATGCATGTTTTTGGCATGTGGGAGGAAACCGGAGAAATCCCGGAGTAAACCCACGCAACACGGGGAGAACATGCAAACTCCACACAGATCACTGTTGGTCGGGGGCTGGGATCGAACCCACGATCCCACAATCCCCACAATCCCCCGGCCAAGGGTAAACTGTGCTGCCGCAGTGCTAACCACTGCGCCACCGTGCAGCAAGGAGATCCCTCTGATGCTTTGGAAGCTCTCTGTGGACCATGGCTTGTGCTGTAAGATGTGACTACAAAAATGTCAGGAAAAGCCTACTAGAACAGCTGAACTTTATTTGGGGTTAATCAGAGGCATTTTAAATGGTGGCAGGTGTGTGCTGACTCCCATTTAACATGAGTGTGAATGTGATTGATTAATTCTGAATACAGCCACATCCTGTTATAAGAGGGTGTGCATATTTATGCAACCAGGTTGTAGAATAGAATAGGCATTGTCATTGTACAGTTGTACAGTACAACAAAATTGTGGGTACTCCGTGAGGCTACTGCGCAATAAAGTAAAAGAGAAGGATTAGATAAAAACACAGTTACAGAACACATTATTGTAAGTTGGGTTTTTTTTGTTTTTTTTAAATTTTTCTCCCTAAAAGATTTCAGTTTGTTTTTCACTTGGGTTGTACAGGTTATAGGTCACATTAACGGTGGAAAAACTTTTGAAATGGTTTGTCTTGGTCTCACTTTTTTACATCGCAAAAACCTGGCATTTGAACAGGGGTGTGTAGACTTTTTATATCCACTATCGTGGTTTTAACCTGCTGGTAATGGGAACAATAATGAACAGTCGCTGAGCAAACAGGTGTGGTTAGCTTTCATATGCAGGCTTCATATGCAGGGAAAGGCCAGAGTGACTGATGAATCGCTGAGGATTTACGTCACCATCCACTACAACAGGGGTGTCCAACCATGTGCCATGGAGAGCCAAGACCCTGCAGGTTTTACCTCCAACCAGTGTCTTCAACAGCAGATTTCAGTGAACTTCTTCCCACTGATTGCTGATAAGTGAAAACACCTGCTGAAGAGACTGGGTAGAAGAGAAAACCTGCAGGGTCTTGGCTCTCCATGGCACATGGTTGGACACCCCTGCACTACAATATTAACTAATTTATGTTCATTATTACAGTGGGGTAAAAAAGTATTTAGTCAGCCACAAATTGTGCAAGTTCTCCCACTTAAAAGATGAGAGAGGTCTCCAATTTTCATCATAGGTATACCTCAACTATGAGAGACAAAACGAGAAAAAAAAAATCCAGAAAATCACATTGTCTGATTTTTAAAGAATTTATTTGCAAATTATGGTGGACAATAAGTATTTGGTCAATAACAAAAGTTCATCTCAATACTTTGTTATATACCCTTTGTTGGCAATGACAGAGGTCAAACGTTTTCTGTAAGTCTTCACAAGGTTTTCACACACTGTTGCTGGTATTTTGGCCCATTCCTCTGTGCAGATCTCCTGTAGAGCAGTGATGTTTTGGGGCTGTCGCTGGGCAACACGGACTTTCAACTCCCTCCAAAGATTTTCTGTGGGGTTGAGATCTGGAGACTGGCTAGGCCACTCCAGGACCTTGAAATGCTTCTTACGAAGCCACTCCTTCGTTGCCCGGGCGGTGTGTTTGGGATCATTGTCATGCTGAAAGACCCAGCCACGTTTCATCTTCAATGCCCTTGCTGATGGAAGGAGGGTTTCACTCAAAATCTCACGATACATGGCCCCATTCATTCTTTCCTTTACACGGATCAGTCGTCCTGGTCCCTTTGCAGAAAAACAGCCCCAAAGCATGATGTTTCCACCCCCATGCTTCACAGTAGGTGTGGTGTTCTTTCTCCTCCAAACAAGACAAGTTGAGTTTTTACCAAAAAGTTCTATTTTGGTTTCATCTGACCATATGACATTCTCCCAATCCTCTTCTGGATCATCCAAATGCTCTCTAGCAAACTTCAGACGGGCCTGGACATGTACTGGCTTAAGCAGGGGGACACGTCTGGCACTGCAGGATTTGAGTCCCTAATGGCGTAGTGTGTTACTGATGGTAACCTTTGTTACTTTGGTCCCAGCTTTCTGCAGGTCATTCACTAGGTCCCCCCGTGTGGTTCTGGGATTTTTGCTCACCATTCTCGTTATCATTTTGATCCCATGGGGTGAGATCTTGCGTGGAGCCCCAGATGGAGGGAGATTATCAGTGGTCTTGTATGTCTTCCATTTTCTAATAATTGCTCCCACAGTTGATTTCTTCACATCAAGCTGCTTACCTATTGCAGATTCAGTCTTCCCAGCCTGGTGCAGGTCTACAATTTTGTTTCTGGTGTCCTTTGACAGCTCTTTGGTCTTGGCCATAGTGGAGTTTGGAGTCTGACTGTTTGAGGTTGTGGACAAGTGTCTTTTATACTGATAACGAGTTCAAACAGGTGCCATTAATACAGGTAACGAGTGGAGGACAGAGGAGCCTCTTAAAGAAGAAGTTACAGGTCTGTGAGAGCTGGAAATCTTGCTTGTTTGTAGGTGACCTAATACTTATTTTCCACCATAATTTGCAAATAAATTCTTTAAAAATCAGACAATGTGATTTTCTGGATTTTTTTTCCCCTCATTTTGTCTCTCATAGTTGAGGTATACCTATGATGAAAATTGGAGACCTCTCTCATCTTTTAAGTGGGAGAACTTGCACAATTGGTGGCTGACTAAATACTTTTTTGCCCCACTGTATGTACCTGGCAAGATGACCGAAATTCATGAAGTCGATTACTTTTTTCCACTAACAGCCTTCAGACAAACTAAACGTGCCAACATTTGGTTTTCAAAATAAGGGAGGTTTTTCTTACTGTCTGGTTGGTGAGGAGAGTTCTAAAAAACTATAAATATGTAGAAATATTATGACAAATAACAGAATCTTTGGTAATTTAAGTTAATTTATTTCATTAAATATAATTTTTTTTCTTTGAAATCAGAGTTAAATTATTCTGTTCTGGCTCTGCAAAATTATGGTCAAAAGTATGTATGTATGAATGATGTATGAATAGGTAGATAACTGAATCTGTTAAGCACTTTGGCCATCCAGAGGTTAAAAAAAAAGCTATACAAACAAATACTGTTTTACTTTTATATGAGATGGAATCCATCCATCCATCTTCTACTACTTTTCCGAAGGTCCGGGTCACGGAGGCAGCAGTTCAAGCAGAGAAGCCCAGACTTTCCTCTCCTCAGCCACCTGCTCCAGCTCTTCAGAGAGGATACCAAGGTGTTCCCAGACCAGCTGGGAGACATAGTTTCTCCAGCGAGTCCTGGGTCTGCCCCGGGGTCTCCTCCCAGTGGGACGTGCCTGAAACACCTCAAGTGGGAAGCGTCTAGGAGGCATCCAGATCAGATGCCCATACTACCTCAACTGGCTCGTTTCAATGTGGGGAAATAGCGGTTCTACTCTGAGCCTCTCCCAGATGACTGAGGTCCTCACCCTATCGCTAAGGGTGAGTCCAGCAGTCCTACGGAGAAAGCTCATTTCAGCCACTTGTATCCGCGATCTCATTCTTTCGGTCATTACCCAAAGCTCATGACCATAGGTGAGGGTAGGAACATAGATTGACCGGTAAATCGATAGCTTTGCTTTAGAGCTCAGCTCCCTCTAGCGTTTCCTCTGGCTTAAAGACCTTGGCGTGGTGGCAACATATTTTTTTTTTGGGGGGGGGGGGAGAAAACACATGACACAATTATAACTTGAATATGTTAATTGTGCACTATTTATTTCTTTTTTAAAAAATTTTGCACAGTAACTTTGCATATGGAACTTACCATTTCAATTATTGTACAACCAAGGCTTGAATGTTGGAATATTGGGCCAGTTGGAGTCTCACCCAAGATGTCCTGTGTTTGGGCTTTTTGCTGGTGTTATCCTTTTCTTCTCCCTCTGCTCTCCTCGACCCTCTGCCTAAACACTTTTCTCTCCTTGGCTTATCTTGTCTGTCTCATCTTTGCCTCTCTGATTCATATCTAATTCAGGTTCTCTCTCTGTCTATGGTGGTATACAAACAGGTTAGAAAATACCAAGTGTCATGTTTTGTCCTGCAGGATTTTTTTCATGTTTACAGAAATAACAAAATGCATATTTTTTGTATTTTTATTCGAGGGTTTCTTTTTTCCACTGAGAAAGAGCAGGGAAGGGAAAAAAAAAACATTCATAATAGTAATTTACTCATGCATACTTAAATTATATGATCAGAGGTAGGTATAGTAGCCAGAAATTTTACTCATGTAAAAGCAGTGCTTTGAAATTAATACAGTGGATATAGAAAGTCTACACACCCCCTATTCAAATGCCAGGTTTTTGTGATGTAAAAAAAAAAAATGAGACCAAGATAAATCATCTCAAAACTTTTTCTACCATTAATGTGACCTATAACCTGTACAGCCTAGTTGAAAAACAAACTGAAATCTTTTAAGGGGAAAATAAAAAAACTTACAATAACCTGTTTGCTTAAATATGCACACCCCGTTATAATTGGGGATGTGGCTGTGCTCAGAATTAATCCATCACATGTTAAATGAGAGTCATCACACACCTGCCACCATTTAAAGTGCCTCCAATTAACCCCAAATAAAGTTCAGCTGTTCTAGTAGGCTTTTCCTGACATTTTTGTAGTCACATCTTACAGCGCAAGCCATGGTCCACAGAGACCTTCCAAGTCATCAGAGAGGTCTCATTGTTCAAAGGTGTCAATCAGGAGAAGGGTACAAAAGAATTCCCAAGGCATTAACTATACCATGGAACACAGTGAAGACAGTCATCGTCAAGTGGAGAGAATATGGCACAACACTGACATTACCAAGAACTGGACGTCCCTCCAAAATTGATGAAAAGACGAGAAGAAAACTGGTCAGGGAGGCTGCCAAGAGGCCGACAGCAACATTGAAGGAGATATAGGAATTTCTGGCAAGTACTGGCTATTTAGTATATGTGACAGCAATCTCCCATCTAGGATGGCAAGATGGAAGCTTTATCTTACAAAGAAAAACAGCCAAGCCTGGCTACATTTTGCAAAAACACATTTGAAATTTCCCAAACCCATGTGGTTAAATGTGTTCAAGTTTCAAGTTTATTTCACAAATTATTTAAAATAAATATATAATTCACATTCTCATGCAAAAATAAAATCTTTGTGAAATGGGACTCCCTCGAAGCTATCCATAGCTTATAAAGTCATCAAATAAAATAGCAAATTAAAAAGCAAATCCTATCATCCCCTAATTCTATCATAAAAACCGTAAGAGCAACCTAAGATTTCCTCATAAAAAGATACAATATCATTACAAAACATCAGACAGTGGTATATAAAATAAAACCCAAGAATTCAAAGCAAACATACAAGTATTTTGATCATATTTTGATAGTTTCTTTGTCAGTTCATCAGTGTGCTTTTTAAAATTCGCAAATTCATCAACATAAATCCCCCAAAATTTAATGAATTCTACCCTCTCAATAGCTCTGCCCTTTATCTTGATATGTACATGTTCAATGTTATTTTGGTTTCTGTTTGATGTAAATACCATGAATTTAGTCTTATTTAAGATAAGATAAGATAAGATAAGCCTTTATTAGTCCCACAACAGGGAAATTCCAGGATTGCAACAGCACAGGGATAGCAACACTCAGAGCAACAATCAGAAGGCAAGAAAAAAACAAGCAAGCAAGAGCAGCTAATATACATATGTACGTATTACTATAAAATATATATATATATACACACACAGACACACAGTGCAGAGCATTGTAGCTGGATGGAATAAATATATGAATATATGAACACAGTGCAGAGCATTGTAGCTAGATGGAATAAATATGTAAATATATAAACACCCACAGTACGGAGCATTGCAGCTAGGTGGAATAAATATGTAAATATATAAACACACACAGTGCAGAGCATTGTTGCTAGATGGAATGAAACAGCATAACCGTCTACTTAGTTATCCTATATGGTATGATTATGTGCCCATACATATTCTCACCCTCCATAGCGACCGGTATGTTCCTAGTTGTATGCCGGAGGGGACCATTGTGTAAGTCTATTGCATCTTTTGCATTCAAAAAACTATTAGTTTGTTACGTCTTTTTGCTATCTCTGCGAGCAGCCCTGCTTAGGTTGTACAGTCTGACAGCCGTTGGTAGGAAGGACCTACGAAACCTCTCGGTTGTGCACCTGGGATGATGTAGTCTGCTGCTAAATGAGCTCCTCAGTGCATTCAGTATGTCCTGCATAGGGTGGAACTCGGACTCCAGCAGAGATGACAGTTTAGCCACCGTCCTTCTCTCTCCTATCTCCTCCATCGGATCAAGGCGCTGCCCCAGGACAGAGCTAGCTTTCTTAATCAGTTTGTTCAGTCTCTTCCTATCGGCTGCAGTAATGCCACTGCCCCAGCAGACCACTCCAAAAGTGATGGCTGATGCCACCACCGTGTCATAGAATGACTTCAGCAGCGCCCCTTGTACACCAAAAGACCTGAGTCTCCTCAGCAGGAACAGCCTGCGCTGTCCCTTCTTGTAGAGTGCATCAGTATTGTGTGACCAGTCTAGTTTAACTAACTACTAACTAACCTGCACTTATATAGCGCTTTTCTAGTCACAAAGACCACTCAAAGCGCTTTCATTAATGCCAACCCTCTATTCTAAGGGCCTATAGGAAACAGATATCCAGGGACAATTTAGAACAGCCAATTAACCTAACATGCACGTTTTTGGCATGTGGGAGGAAACCGGAGAAATCCCGGAGTAAACCCACGCAACACGGGGAGAACATGCAAACTCCACACAGATCACTGTTGGTCGGGGGCTGGGATCGAACCCACGATCCCACGATCCCCACAATCCCCCGGCCAAGGGTAAACTGTGCTGCCGCAGTGCTAACCACTGCGCCACCGTTTATTGTTCAGATGAATACCCAGGTACTTAAGGATAATTTGTTACATTTAAACCAAGTATCCACCTTATTTAATTCTGCATTTATAATATTTTGAAGATATAAAAGGCTTATCTTATCTCTTTTATCTTATCTTATATTACAAACTTTTTTGAGACCAGAATAAATTTGTGTCATCAGCAAAAATTACTTGATGTAGAATAGTAGATGCATTGACAAAATCATTTATGTATAAAATGAAAAGTAATTGGCCCAGTATTGAGCCCTGTGGACCCCATATTTAATAATCTGACATTGTGATTTACTTCCATTTATATGTACAGTGCATCCAGAAAGTATTCACAGTGCTTCACTTTTTCCACATTTTGTTGTGTTTACAACCTTATTCTAAAATGGATTAAATTCATTTTTTTCCCACAAAATTCTACACACAATACCCCTTAATGACAATGTGAAAAAGTTTTTTTTATCAGTCTTTTTATTATTTTTGATAATGACAAAATACAACAAAAAATTAAACCTGCAAGCAGGTGTAAACGGGCCTTCGCCCCCCGCGCACCCGCGGAACCTGGCGCCCATAGTCCCTTGCTGGCTCGGAAAATGTGCCGTCATCACTGCAACGGCTACATGAATAATAAAGTAAACCATTTGGCTCAGATCTTCCTGTGAGCAGTAAGTGGCAGTATCCCTTTTGTCAAATATTTTTATGTAGGAGTGCGCGGAGTGGGACTAATCTCCATCATAACAATTCCGGAAAAAATTTGATCTAGTGGAAAAGATATGTGCACCTCCACCACTCATTTTTGTGGGTGGGGCAAATGTGTGGAGTGGGATTAATCTCCATCATAGCAATTCCGGTGACAGTCCGACACATTTTGTCCAAATTACAACTATCCAACATATTGCGATCAGGTAAACTCGGACATGTGGCCATTGTAACACTTACATTTCAGGTACATGTTACAGAAACCACAGAACTACAGAAGAGAGTCATCTTGACTTACGTTCCACATTTGGTGACTCTTGGACATTCCCAACCCTCCAAAGTATAAAACATATTGATTGGCAAGGAATGGGTTTTCATGGCAAATGTGCTTAGCGCAGGACAAAAGTGACTTCCACCAAGGGTAGTCCAATGCACTCTGAGGAACCCCTGAAAAGGTCGTGTCATCATGACTACTGGTCTTTGTGCAAAATTAGAAACAATTTTGTGCAGTACCTCATGTCAGCAGTAGGTGTGGGTGTGACAGTTTTGTGAATATTGATATTCAGACACGTTCAGAGTATAGGGCTTTCGCCGACTGATGTTGTCAGTGGCTCAGTTTTCAGCAATTCTTTTGTTAACCACTATGTGGCGCTATATCGATTGTCAGGTATTTTGAGGTCATTGCATTCAGGGTGGCACTATTTTCCTTCATGGAAAGTTTTGCGGACATCAGACAATTTTTGCCCGAGTTACAGGTGGTTGAAGTTGTAAGGGGAGGAGTCAAACTTTGCCATGGCGCCATGGCAACACTTCCTTGTCAGTTATGTGTTGTCCACCCATATTGGACTATAAGTGACAGTAACCTAAACCTATGTTCCAAATTTCATGACTCCAGGACGTTCCCACCCTTCCCCATAAGCTCACGGATTGAATGGCGAGGAGGGCATGTTCATGGTAACACGTTTGATGTCATACTAATGTTGATGTTCAGTTATGATCATGGCCCTGTTGTGATGAAGCTCAGAAAATTTCACATCATTCTGCATAGCCGCGTGTGAGTAATAAAACAGTTTTCAGCAATTCTTTCATTAACCACTATGTGGCGCTATATCGGTTGGCAGGTATTTTGATGTCATTGCGTTCGTGATGGGACTCTTTTCCTTCATGGAAAATTTTGTGGACATCGGACAATTTTTGCCCGAGTTACAGGTGGTTGAAGTTGTAAGGGGAGGAGTCAAACTTCGCCATGGCGCCATGGCAACACTTCCTTGTCAGTTATGTGTTGTCCACCCATATTGGACTATAAGTGACAGTAACCTAAACCTATGTTCCAAATTTCATGACTCCAGGACGTTCCCACCCCTCCCCATAAGCTCACGGATTGAATGGCGAGGAGGGCGTGTCCATGGTAACACGTTTGATGTTATACTAATATTGGTGTTCAGTTATTATCATGGCTGTGTTCTGATGAATCTCAGAAAATTTCACATCATTCTGCACAGCCACTTGTGAGTAATAAATAAAACAGTTTTCAGCAATTCTTTCATTAACCACTATGTGGCGCTATATCAGTTGTCAGGTCTTTTGATGTCATTGCGTTCGGGGTGGGACTATTGTCCTTCATGGAAAGTTTTGTGGACATCGGACAAGTTTTGCCCGGGTTACAGGTGGTTGAAGTTGTAAGGGGAGGAGTCAAACTTCGCCATGGCGCCATGGCAACACTTCCTTGTCAGTTATGTGTTGTCCACCCATATTGTACTATATGTGACAGTAACCTAAACCTATGTTCCAAATTTCATGACTCCAGGACATTCCCACCCCTCCCCATAAGCTCACGGATTGAATGGCGAGGAGGGCGTGTCCGTGGTAACACGTTTGATGTTATACTAATGTTGATGTTCAGTTATTATCATGGCTGTGGTCTGATGAATCTCAGAAAATTTCACATCATTCTGCAAAGCCACTTATGAGTAATAAATAAAACAGTTTTCAGCAATTCTTTCATTAACCACTATGTGGCGCTATATCGGTTGTCAGGTCTTTTGATGTCATTGCGTTCGGGGTGAGACTATTTTCCTTCATGGAAAGGTTTGTGGACATCGGACAAGTTTTGCATGGGTTACCGGTGGTTGAAGTTGTAAGGGGAGGAGTCAAACTTCGCCATGGCGCCATGGCAACACTTTCTTGTCAGGTATGTGTTGTCCACCCATATTGTACTATATGTGACAGTAACCTAAACCTATGTTCCAAATTTCATGACTCCAGGACGTTCCCACCCCTCCCCATAAGCTCATGGTTTGAATGGCGAGGAGGGCGTGTCCATGGTAACACGTTTGATGTCATACTAATGTTGATGTTCAGTTATGATCATGGCCCTGTTGTGATGAAGCTCAGAAAATTTCACATAATTCTGCACAGCCGCGTGGGAGTAATAAATAAAACAGTTTTCAGCAATTCTTTCATTAACCACTATGTGGCGCTATATTGGTTGTCAGGTCTTTTGATGTCATTGCGTTCGCGGTGGGACTCTTTTCCTTCATGAAAAGTTTTGTGGACATCGGACAATTTTTGCCCGAGTTACAGGTGGTTGAAGTTGTAAGGGGAGGAGTCAAACTTCGCCATGGCGCCATGGCAACACTTCCTTGTCAGTTATGTGTTGTCCACCCATATTGTACTATATGTGACAGTAACCTAAACCTATGTTCCAAATTTCATGACTCCAGGGCGTTCCCACCCCTCCCCATAAGCTCACGGATTGAATGGCGAGGAGGGCGTGTCCATGGTAACACGTTTGATGTTATACTAATATTGGTGTTCAGTTATTATCATGGCTGTGTTCTGATGAATCTCAGAAAATTTCACATCATTCTGCAAAGCCACTTGTGAGTAATAAATAAAACAGTTTTCAGCAATTCTTTCATTAACCACTATGTGGCGCTATATCGGTTGTCAGGTATTTTGATGTCATTGCGTTCGGGGTGGGACTATTGTCCTTCATGGAAAGTTTTGTGGACATCGGACAAGTTTTGCCCCAGTTACAGGTGGTTGAATTTGTAAGGGGAGGAGTCAAACTTCGCCATGGCGCCCTGGCCACGCCTTTTGAGATTTTGACTTAATTTATCCAATTTTTAATGGCCAATGCCTGTAGATGCCCCCATGTAAAAATGAGCTCAATTGGATCAGGTCCCTAGGACAAGTGCGTTAAAATGCGAGGTGTGACTTTTTTCCAAATTGGAGGTGGGGCGACTTTGAGGCAAGATGGCGGCCTTCCTGTTGGCGGTGGGTATGGGCCACCATGATGTCTTTTTCATGTCTTGAGGTGATTCACAGCTCACCCAAATTTTATGTGTCTACGACAAAGTTTATGGTCTCCAGTCTCCATAGACCTTGTACGTTTGACCCCACCCACAAAAATGAGGGGTGGGGGGGAACATATCTTTTCCAGTTTATCGAATTTTTTGCCGGGTCTGAGGGGTTTGCCAAAAAAAATCGCGTTTTGGTTAACGTTCAGAGGGTGAAAAATGCGATCATTTAGGCAGAATAATAACGAAAAAAAAAAATAAAGAAACGCAAGCAGATACAATAGGGCTTTCGCCGACTGACGTTGTCAGTGGCTCAGGCCCTAAAAAACAAGACTAACCCCTCCCCTACCCTCCCGCAATACCAGATCAAAGGTACAACAGTCAGACATTCTTAACACACACTTTTTTTTTTTTTTTTTTTTTTTTTTTTTTTTTTTGTTACTTATTTGTAACCGTAGGTAGACTTGGTTTGCAGTCTGGTGACAAGCCACCGGCTGCTGGTCGCTGCATGCGCGAGCGCCCTAAACCTACATGTTTTTGGTATGCGGGAGGAAACTGGAGAAATCCCGGAGTAAACCCGCGCAACACGGGGAGAACATGCAAACTCCACACAGCTCACTGTTGGTCGGGGGCTGGGATCGAACCCACGATCTCATGATCCCCACGGTCCCCCGGCTGAGGGTAAAACTGTGCTGCCACAGTGCTAAACCACTGCGCCACCGTGCAACACTTGATCATAAAAATGAGTAATACATTACAACATATTGTTCACGTATTAATAATTGATGGAGCTGTGTTGTTAACAAAGGAAATGAAAGGTAACCATGTGGAATGAACTTTCCCAACAGACCCCTTAATTGTATGTTTGATTTTTTCCAAATAGATATGAGACATAACTTCTCTGAGCCACTGTCCAAAAGTTGGGGGCCGAGTGTCCTTCCATTTACAAAGAATCAATCTTCTAGCCAGCAAAGTGGAGAAAGCGATCATATTTGAATGGGACTTGCTCAGAGAGGAGTCTGATGGGGTCAGACCAAACAATGCAGTCAGAACAGATGGGTGTATCGTTTGTCCACTTATTTTAGTAAGGTAACTGGATCCCTTCTACATCGGTCACATGTCGGATCCAGATCAAGCTGGATCCTAGATAACTTCTCTTTAGACCAATGGAGACGATGAACAACTTTAAACTGCGTTACAGAGTGTCAAAGGCAGATTGAGGAGGTGTGAATCCTTTTTATTATTTTAGACCATGTTAGCTCCGATATCGATTCTCCCAAGTGTGCTTCCCATTTGTGTTTAAGCTTTTCTAAAGTAGTCAATTGATATACATCCAAAACAGAAGCTATATTAGCCAAGATTTTTTTTAGAATCAATTTTGCATTCAAAGATTAAATCGAACAAAGTTGACTGAGGACATTGATGGAAGCAGCTTGAGTTGGATGATACAAAACATCGGAGCTGTAAATATCTGAAAAACTGTGACCTGCTTATTTTATATTTTTGACATAGTTGTTCAAATGAAGCAAATTTATTGTCTACACACAAATCATACAGTGACCATATCCCGGATTTTGACCAGCTGTTAAAGGCTTCATCAGTAACCGAAGGTATAAACGTGGTTTCTGATTAGTGGTGCAGCAAGCCACATTTGGGTAGCGTTGAAGCTTCTCCAAAACTGATTCCAAATTTTGACCATGTGAATAACAACAGGATTAGATGTATAAGATGAAATAGGCTGTTTGAGAGGTAAGCTGGAACCTAATCAAGCTGCCAAAGAGGTATTTTTAACTGAAGCCCTTTCCAATTCCACCCAACTGGAATCAAGAGCATCCCTCTTCATCCAATATAACAATGTTTTAATATTTGCTGCCCAGTAATAATGGATAAAGTTTCGAAATGACAAACCACCAATTGTTCGTGGTAATTGCAATATATTTTTCCCTATCCTTGGTTGCTTCTTACTCCATATAAAACTTGATATCTGGCTATTAAGATTAAGAAAGAAGGATTTGGTTAAAAAATGGGCAAACTTTGAAATAAATACTGAAATTTAGGCAGCACACACATCTTAATGGAACTGATTCTTCCTCCTAAAGAAAGAGGAAGAATATCCCAACGATCCAGATCTCTCTTAAGACTAGAAAGTATCGGCAAATAATTAGCTTTATAAAGATCACTAAAATTACGCGTTACCCATATACCTAAATATTTAATTTTTCCAACACTAATTTTGAAAGGGGCCAATACGATATGTCTTTCATATCCAGAGGAGATCGGCATTAGCTCACTTTTTTGAAGGTTAACTCTGTAACCAGATATTTTTCCAAATTCTGAGAGTAATTTCAATAATTTTGGGATGCTCGAACCAGGGTCCGATACAAACAGCAACGTATCGTCTTCATAAAGAGAAACTTTATGCTCCAAACCTGCCCTACAGATTCCCTCTATAGTGGAATTCTGTCTCAGAGCTATGGCCAGCAGTTCCATAGCAATAGCAAATAAGAGTGATGAGAGAGGGCACCCCTGCCTTGTACCGCGCCATAGCTCGAAGTTACTTGATACATTATAATTAGTGAGTACTGCTGCCATTGGGGTGGTATATAAGAGCCTGATCCAAGATATGAATCTTGGCCCAAACTTGAATGCCTCCAAAGTCTTAAAAAGGTAGTCCCACTTGACCCGATCAAACGCCTTTTCGGCATCAAGTGAAAGTATTACTTCACAATCTGTACGAGCAGGTAAGGGCGAACCGTATAATACATTTATAATACATTAAACAAACATCTAATATTAAAAAAGGAATGATGCCCTTTTATAAAGCGTGTCTGATCAGGAAAAATGATTTCTGGAACAACCCCCTCAAGACAGCGAGCCAAAACCTTGGCCAAAATTTTTTACATCTGAGTTCAACAAAGAAATCGGGCGATATGAACTACAATAGAGGGGTCTCTGTCCTTTTTGAGCAGTAAAGATATAATTGCCTGATGCATAGAAGGAGGCAGAGATTTTAAAGTGAGAGATTCCTCAAATACAGATAACGGCAAAGCGGGAAGTTGATCTGAAAAAATCCGCTGGGAAGCCATCTGGGCCTGGAGATTTTCTGCTTTGCATCTCTTTAATAGCTGATATTATTTCTATTAATGAAATATCTTTCTCAAGCTCCAGAGACTGATCTAAATCAACAGATGAAATTTTCAAAAATTGAAAGAAGTCACTTCCGGTTATGGCTGCCACGTAGGACGGACGTGTCTCGCTCTGCTCTGCTCCTGGAGAAAAAAAATCGGCAAATAACTCTCTCATTTGGGACAGAACGTATCCCAGCATTTGGGCGAGGATATGTCGGCGAAGCCTAAGGCTGGAAAACCAGGAAAAGGAAAAAGCGAGCCGCCGAAACAGTCCAAATTAACGGACTTTCAGGTCTGTGACGCAGCAAACAAAACTCCATATATGGCGGAGGAGGCTGGCGGCGGTGCGATGTCTGCGGGGAATGGCGCAGATGCGCTGATGGCTGCCATGAGTTCAATGAGAGCGGACTTTTCCTCTAGATTTGATGGGATTATGACAGCGTTGGAAGGAATAAGAAAGGAATTGGGTGACTGTGTAGAACGAACGGCGCAGATGGAGCTCCGTCTCGCTAGTGCTGAAGATGACGTCACCCGTCTTCAATTAAAGGTGCGCACTTTGGAAAAAAAAAAAAAAATCTCTGGAAGATAATATTTTGGATTTGGAATCTCGGTCGAGACAGAATAATTTGAGGCTGGTGGGTCTTCCAGAGGAATCAGAAGGTCGGGACGTATGTTCCTTTCTGGAAAAGTGGATTCCGGAGGTGCTGGGCAGCGAGGAGTTGCAATCAGCAGTGGTTCTGGAAAAAGCACATCGTATTGGCCCACGGAGAGATAAGGGACCGCCGAGGACCTTAATTATGAAGTTTCTTAGCAACAGAGACAGGATGAAGATCTTCAACGCTGCACGTGCTAAAGGAGAGATTAAACACCAGGACCAGCAGGTGCGGTTCTACCCAGATTTGGCCACAGGAATCCAGCAATTGAGGAAGCAGTTTGATCCCATACGTAAGGAGCTGCGCAACCTTGGGATTCGTCATGGTGTAATCTATCCTGCGAGACTGCTGACCACGTATGAGGGCAGAACCCACATTTTCAAGACCCCAGAGGAGGCGCAGGAGTTCATCAAGAAGATCAAAGAAGAAGAAGAGACTGGTGGGAGCTAAGCATGAACAAAATATAAGGTAGAATAATTAAGCATTTGCACAGGCATCTGACTGACTTGAAGTAAATAGTAAGTTTACAAAATATAGATTGTATTATATATTAAAAAAACAAAACAAAAACAAAACAAACAAAAAAAAACTATGATGTACAAAGTTGTTAAAAATTTTGGAGTTGGAAAACTACAGAGGAGAGTTAATGTTACGTCATTAAAAGCAGTAGAGTTAGGGTGATTGGGAGGATGAAGAAGGAGTGGCTTAGGCTGTTCCCCGTGGGTGTGGAACGGTCGATGGCTATATCGGGAGACAGAATTTTTCTTTTGATTTTGGGGGGTTTGCCACAAGTGTGGGAAGGGGAAATTTGTTTGTGTGTAGTTTGTAGGATGAATGTTCAACCACTCATGTTTTTGCTTCTCTGTATGAGCATGTTTACACTGCAAGGTAATCCTAAACTCTCTATTGATCATGGACCAAAGTGTTAATCTTAATTTAACTTCATGGAATTGCAGAGGTCTACAAAATTTAAAAAAACTTAAACAAGTTATGAATAAAATAAAGGACATGGGTTCAAGAATTGTGTTTTTACAAGAAACTCATCTGATAGAGGAGGATGTTAAAAGAATTAGGAGTAGATGGCAGGGAAGTGTATTCACCTCTTCATTTTCATCCCGAGCCAGGGGAGTTATGACTCTCATACATAAATCAGTTCCTTTTCAGGTGAAAAATGTAATTGGAGACAAATTTGGAAGATATGTAATCATTCAAGGTTCTTTGCTATTAGAAAATATAAATCTTGTGAACTTATATGGTCCCAATATAGATGATCAGAAGTTCTTTGCTAATTTATTTCTCATCTTATCATCACTTACAGGGCAACATATAATAGCAGGGGATTTTAATTGTACATTGAATCCAGGTGTGGATAGATCAACAGGACTGGATTGTACGCACATTGGATGTAGGATGACTATTAATCATTTTATGAAAGAATTGAGATTGTTAGATATATGGAGAGAAATGAAACCACAAGTTAAAGCCTATTCTTGTTATTCCAGTACCTACAAGACATTCTCACGTATTGATTATTTTTTGATTTCCACAGAATTAAGGTCCAAGATTCAAAACTGCTTTTATGATAACATCGTGATTTCTGATCATGCACCCTGTTGTCTAATATATGTAGATAAAAAATTGACAAAGGAATCAGGTAGGTGGCAATTTCAGCATAAATGGCTTCAGGATGAGGAATTTGTCAAGTATATAGAAAAACAGATAGACGAGTTCTTTGACATCAATACTACACAAACATCAGCATGTGTAAAGTGGGAGGCTTTCAAAGCTTTTATTAGGGGACATATTATTAGTTATACAGGATCAAAATCTAAGAAGACTCGAGAGGAGAGAGCTAAATTGGAACATAAAATAAAAAGTCTTCAGGAAAAAGTGTATGCAGGAAGTGACCCAAGGTTGGAGAATGAATTACTGATTTTGAGAGCTGAATACGACAAAAAATCAGCGAATAGAGCTGCCTCGAGTCTTCTAAGATTGAAACAATCTTTTTATGAACAAGGTGAAAAATCAGGAAAATTATTAGCATGGCAGATTAAACAATTGGAAATTAAAACACCAATTACCAGTATTATAAGTAACGGACAGGTAGTTATAGATCCTTTAGAAATTAATAGAGCCTTTAGAGATTACTATGAAAAATTATATGATACCAAAAATGAACCTGATTTAACAAAACTAAATGGGTTTTTGAACGAACTATCTATACCGTGTATTCCAAATGAAAACAGGGAGATATTGGAGTCTAAAATTAGTCAAGAAGAAGTTGGGCTAGCCATTGATAATATGAAATCAGGAAAAAGTGCAGGACCAGATGGTCTTCCAGTTGACCTTTATAAAAAATTTAAGAATAAATTAATAAAACCTTTTTTGGAAATGGTTTTAGAAGCATTTCAAAATAATAATTTACCATCATACATAAATAATGCCTTAATTATACTGCTGCCAAAACCAGGTAAGCCCTCTAATAAATGTGAAAATATGAGACCAATAAGCCTATTAAACGCCGACCTTAAGATAATCTGTAAAATTTTAGCAAGACGAATACAAGAAATTTTACCAAATATTATTAATCGAGATCAGAATGGCTTTATAAAGGGTAGACAAGGCTTCCATAATGTAAGAAGACTATTTAATATTATTTATTTTAATAAAGAAGCACCGGATACAGCTCTCCTATCATTGGACGCCGAAAAGGCCTTTGATAGAGTTGAATGGCCCTTTCTTTTTGAAGTCCTACAAAGGTTTGGACTTGGAAATAATTTCATAAAATGGGTTCAAATAATATACAATAATGCTACAGCAGAAATCCTAACAAATAACAATATTTCAAAACCAATAAAAATCAATAGAGGATGTCGACAAGGCTGTCCACTTTCACCTTTACTGTTTACTATGGCAATTGAACCTTTAGCGATAGCGATACGTTTACATTCACAAATATATGGAATTAAAGTTGGACCAACAGAACATAAAATCTCCCTGTACGCCGATGATATAATTTTGTTTATGTCGAATCTAAAAAAATCAATTCCAACCTTGTTGAATTTAATAAAGAATTTTGGGGAAATATCAGGATATAAAATAAATAAAACTAAATCTTCAATATTAATGCTAAATGAGACCCAGAGAATTTACCCAGCCCCTGAGGTAAATCAATTCAATGTTGTAAATCAGTTTAAATATTTAGGAATCCAAATTATGCCTAAGCTAGAATCAGTCGCCAGTGTCAACTATGAAGCCTTAATGTCAGATATCAATGAGTTAACTCAGAGATGGATGTCACTACCAATGTCGATGATCGGGAGAATCAATATACTTAAAAGTAATATTTTACCTAAAATACTTTATTTATTTCAATACATTCCCTTATCACCACCTTTAGATCTATTCTCAAGAATAAAAAAAAAGTTGGTGGAATTTATATGGAACAACAGGAGGGCTAGATTACGTTTGTCTTTATTATATTTACCATTTGATCGTGGAGGTCTGAAATGTCCAAATTTTATGTTGTATTATTGGTCGGCACAACTGAGGTCTATGACATATTATTTTTCATCAAATGATCTCCCTCACTGGACTGAAATGGAATCATACAATTTACCTTTACCTCTTCCCATATTCATATACTCAGATTCGGCAAAAAAATTACAAAAACAAGTTAAAAATCCATTTGTAAAGCATATGATCAAAATATGGTGTGAAGCTAAAAACTATTTAAAAGAACCACAGTTATTGTCACAATTTAGTCCAATATGGGGTAATCAATATTTTAAACCAGGGAGAGCGGACGCTGTATTTAAAGTATGGAATTTAAAAGGGATACAAAAGATTCAGGATTTATATTTGCCATGTGCAGACAACATAATGTCTTTTGAAGAGCTGAGGATCAAATTTAATCTCAATAGAACACATTTTTTTAAATATCTTCAACTTAGAAACTTTATTCGATCAAATCAAAATAAAGCTCTCACTCGACCTATTTATTCATCCTTGGAAAAAATGATGATGAAAGATAGTAAAAGAAAGGGTATTATTTCAGAGTTTTATAACTCATTGACACTATCTTCAAGTGAAAATTCACTGAAAAGATTAAACTACTGGAAAGAAGATCTGCAAATTGAAATTTCAGAGGAACAGTGGGAATTGGCTTGTACAGAAGCTCAAACCAAATCAATAAATGCACGCCTTAAATTGATACATTTCAAATGGTTAATGCGGATGTATGTTACACCGGAGGAGTTAAATAGATATAACAAAAATATACCAGATACATGCACAAAATGCATGGAAAGTAAAGGAACCCTATTTCATTGTTTATGGGAATGTAGATTAATAAGAATGTTTTGGGAGGAGGTGAGGGTAACAATTGAAAAAATAATCTCAAAACAAATCATATTGAATCCTAAACTGTTTTTGTTGGGTCTGTACCCAGAAAAGCATAATTTCAATAAAAGTGAAAGAACATTCATAGACCTCAGTTTGCTTAATGCCAAAAAATGTATTGCACTATTATGGAAAAAGACTCATAGACCAGATGTGACTCAGTGGTTAAGACAGATGTTAACAAACCTTCCATTAGAAAGAATAACATATATACTGAAATCAAAGGAAATTGTGTTTGAGAATATATGGAGACCTTTTATTGATTATGTAAAAAATTTAAACATAACTCTTGAAGAAGAAGGTGAATGATGTGTGTGGACCTTGTAAATTCCAAACTGGTGAACATAATATGTATACTAATGTATTGGATTGTCTAGACTAAACAGAGGAGCATTGTTGAAGACTTGATTTTGTTGGTGGTTGTTGGTGTTTTTAGGGCATTTTTTTTTTTTTTTTTTTGTAGTACTTTAGTGTTAGTGTTTGATTGTTTGTATCATGTTTGTTAAAAAAAAAAAAAGGTTCAATAAAGATATTGTGGGAAAAAAAAAATTGAAAGAAATCATTTATCTCAGATACGTTAATAGATGAATCTGGGGTATAAACTGACTGATAAAAGTCTCTAAAACAGAAAATTAATTTCTTCATTATCTGTATGAGGGATACCATAACCATCCTTTATTACCAAGATTGTTTTACAGATCTTTGACACAGTTGATTTGCAGGTATTCGCCCTGATTTTTCCCAATATTCATAATAATTACATCTCATTTTTGAAAGAAGATATTCTGCTTTTTTTGTAGATAAAATGTCAAATTCAGTTTTTAGAGTCAGGTGCTTTTTTTTTTTAACAATTCTGCTGTTGGGGAATTACTGTATAATCTGTACAAATTCAAAATTTCTTCAGTAAGTTGTTTTACATGAATATTACTATTTTTTTTTCCTAGCACGGTATGAAATTGTTATACCCCTTAAATAAGCTTTAAGAGACTTCCAAACTGTAAGGGAAGACATACCCGGTGTTTGATATGTCTCCACAAAAACTTTAATTTCAGATGATATATATTTAACATACTCTTCCTCTGAGAGAAGCAAAGGATTCAGATGCCATGATCGGAATATATATTATACTGTATTTATACACACACACACACACACACACACACACACACACACACACACACACACACACACACACACTACCGTTCAAAAGTTTGGGGTCACCTCAGACAATTTTGTGTTTTCCATGAAAAGTCACACTTTTATTTACCACCATGAGTTGTAAAATGAATAAAAAATATAGTCAAGACTTTGACAAGGTTAGAAATAATGATTTGTATTTGAAATAATAATTTTTTCCTTCAAACTTTGCTTTCGTCAAAGAATCCTCCATTTGCAGCAATTACAGCATTGCAGACCTAACATGATTGCACAAGGGTTTTCTAATCATCCATTAGCCTTCTGACGCAATGAGCAAACACATTGTACCATTAGAACACTGGAGTGATAGTTGCTGGAAATGGGCCTCTATACACCTATGTAGATATTGCACTAAAAACCAGACATTTCCAGCTATAATAGTCATTTACCACATTAGCAATGTATAGAGTGTATTTCTGATTAGTTTAAAGTTATCTTCATTGAAAAAAGTGCTTTTCTTTCAAAAATAAGGAAATTTCTAAGTGACCCCAAACTTTTGAACGGTAGTGTATATATATTATATTATATTCTTCCTAATATTATTATTTTAGGAATAAGCATTTTCATTATCAATGGCCCATGATCAGAAATAACTATACCACTATAATCACATTCCCTCACCAGATTTAAGAGTCCTTTATCAAGAAAGAAATAATCAATACGCGAATAAGTTTTATGAACCGATGGAAAAAAAGGAGTATGTTTTTGAAGAAGGATTACGAAAGCACCAAACATCAACTATGCCATAATTTTCCAAAAGCAGGTGGATAGCTTGAGCCAATTTGGACAGAGACGGCCTCCCTAGAACACTATGATCAAGTGCAGATAGTGCACAATTTGCATCACCACCAACTATAAGGTTGTCTGCTGTAGAGTTTGGTAAATAAGAGAAGAAGTTGCTGAAGAATACAGGATCTTCCCAGTTTGGTGCATAAAAGCAAGCTAATGTAACTTGCAATGTATATAATTTTCCAACCACAATCACATATCCAGCTGAATCAGATTGGACACTGAATACAGAGAACTGTATATTATTGCTAATTATGATTGCTACTTCTCTGGTCGGGCGGCGTGGTGGCGGAGTGGTTAGCACTGTAGCAGCACGGCAACTCACCCTTGGCCGGAGGATCCTGAGTTCGATCCCAGCCCCCGACCAACAGTGATCTGTGTGGAGTTTGCATGTTCTCCCCGTGTCTGCATGGGTTTACTCCGGGATTTCTCCGGTTTCCTCCCACATACCAAAAACATGCAAGTTAGGTTAATTGGCATCAACTGGGATTCTAAATTGTCCTTAGGTATGACTGTGAGAGTGAATGGTTGTCTGTCTCCCTGTGTTGGCCCTGTGACGGACTGGCGATCCGTCCGGAGTGTACCCTGCCTCTCGCCCAAAGATGCTGGGATAGGCTCCAGCCCCCCCGCGACCCGAAAAGGATTAAGTGGAAGAAGATGAATGAATGATTGAATGAACTTCTCTGGTCTTTGAATGAAAATTAGACTGAAACACTTGACCTTTCCACTTTCTACCAAAGCTTAGATTACACAACATAACAAAAATATTTTTTTTGTAAGTTGTCTGTGTTTTTTCAACTGATTTAAGAAAATTTTGCACTGCTGAATCCGAAAATGACATCCGTTTCTCTCCATCAGGTCAGGTTTTTGTGCTAAGTTGTAAGCAGTTGTACTGTAAATTGAATAGTAGACACTGATAACGGTAAGTACATGTAAATTGAATGTTGCATCATCATTGTTCAAAATTCAGAGAATTTCAAGAAATAAAAAAGAATTTTGCATCATATAAAGCGAAAATACCCGTACATGTAAACAAAAACATAAAAAAGCATGGCCATAGTTCAAAAAGTTGACCTGATTGAGCAAAGCCAATGTGATTTTTGGATTCAGCACATCAAAATTGTCCTAAATCAGCTAAAAAAAACTTGGACAATAAATTTGGTGTTGACCAGTGTTAACAGCTAGTCGTATATGAGTCTCTTGTAAAAAAAAAAAAAAAAAAAAATTATGTCTGCATTAAGCTGTTTCAAGTGGGTAGTGATTTTTTTTAAATTTCACAGGGTGGTTAGCTGATTTTACGTTCCAGCTTACAAAATTAACTGGACGACCATTTCACCTAGTAGTGTTCATGTAAGCCATAAAAAAAGAAAATTAAAGTTCAAAGGTACATGCCCATACATATTACAAAGCCATGATAACAAAGGAACAATATAAACAGAAGTCTGACAAAAAAGAAAAATAGAAGAGATGGTATCATCCCTCCCCTTTCACCTATATGAACCTGGTGAACCCCACACCCAGCTAACAAAAATCCACACATTTAGTGCTTGTATGACACTAAAAACTCTGATTACTACTTATGCAGGCTCTCTCCTAACCCTCCATTATCTATATATAACCAAATGCACATCCCTAAGATTAAAAAAAAATAAAGAAATGAAATATATGAAAATCAACTAGATCCATGTAAAAAAGAGAAAATAGCTGTTACCCCATTATTGTAACTCTGTGTAAATAATTCTTATTTAAAGAATTATAAAAAGAAAAGAAAAAAAAAACAATGAATGAACTGATCTGAGTACTTCCCCTCTAGTAATTCAAACTGATAATTACAACAAAAACTATTGTCCACTTTAATTTTAACATCTTCTACAACAAAAGAGGTGCCCGATAGAGTGGAACAAGTCAACTTAAAAAAAAAAAAAAAAAAAAAAAAATTATCTTAGTTTATGGTGCATCATCCGAGGTAGTAATAATTTTCTCCTTCACATAGTCCATGGCACTTTTGGCATCTATAAACTCCTTATCTTCTCCTCTGTGTGTAATATGGAGCCGTGCTGGAAACAACAAGCCATAGCGGACACCTTCTCAGTCCTGCAGCAGCTTCCTCACCTCAGTGGGACTTATTTTTGATAATAAGCTGTCTTTTATTCCACATATAAAATTTCTACGAATCAGATGTTTTAAAGCCCTTGATATTATTAAAATTTTGGCTAAAACTAAATGGGGTCCGGACTCTACTGTGCTGCTGCATCTCTATAGAGCACTTGTAAGATCTCGGCTAGAGTATGGGAGCATAGTTTATGGATCAGCAAGGAAAACGTACATCAGGACGCTAGAAACTGTCCATCACCAGGGGCTGAGGCTTGCCTTGGGGGCTTTCAGAACCTCTCCTGTTAAAAGTTTGTATGTTGAAGCAAACAAGCCTTCACTTCACAACAGGTGCCTGAAATTGGCTCTCCAGTATATGGTTAAACTTAAAGCAGACCAAGGAAATCCAGCCTACTCTGCAGTTTTTCACCCTCGATTTTTGCAGATGTATAAGGTCAGACCTAAGAGCATCACTCCTTTTGGACTCCGTATAGAACCTCACCTGGTAAAACTAAACCCTGATATAAGCAAGGTAGCACAGACACAGTTTTGTCCCATTCCACCGTGGAGTTTAAGGAAAACCAATATAATTCTGGATCTGAGCCAGAACAAAAAGAAAGACACTCACCCAAATGTGTCTGTTGTCGTTCATTCTGCCCATGCCAAATGGTCCAAGACAGGAGGGCCAGGAGTCGTGGTCAGCACCCACTCTGGCATTGAAGTCTCCAAGGAGAATGAGTTGTTCAGAGTTGGGGATGATCCTGACAGTTATTGCGAGATTCTCGTAGAACTTGTCTTTTGCCTCTTGTGTGGCTGTCAGTGTTGGGGCATACACACTGACGAGGGTGACTGGGCCTTGAGTGGTGTTGAGGTGGAGGGTGAGGAGTCGTGCAGAGCCATTGCTGCCCGGTTCCACCATCTTCAGCAAGGTGTTCTTCACTGCGAAGCCCACTCCGTGTTCCCTGTGTTCGTCACTGCCCTTTCCCTACCAGTAGAACGTGTAGTCCTTCTCTCTCAATGTGCCTGCGTCAGCCAACCGTGTTTCCTGGAGAGTGGCGATATCCACTTCCAGTCTCTTCAGCTCATTATTGATGATGGCAGTCTTCCTGGTATCATTGTTGTCCTTGAGGTTAGCAGCGAGTCCTGTCATCATAGTGCGGACGTTCTAAGTTCCCAGTTTTAGAGTTGGTCTCTTTTGTTTTTTTGTCTTGCCTGGTGCGAAGGTTCTCAGCCTGCCGTTCGGACTTCTCCTCATCCCCATGCACCCAATGAGGAAAGCAAGCTGTGGCGGGACAACACCTTATTGGCTGGGGGCTGCCCAGCTTGAGGCGGGCGGTAGCTGTCCAGTGAGATCCGATGATCCCTCCCACCGTCGGGAGCAACCCCTGGCGCCGCGCTCTACGCCAATTGAGCGGTGGCTTATAACTGGTAACTGTCGTTCCCCGTGTTTTGTCTACGCCAAAGGCGAAGCTGGAGTGTCCTCTTTATTTATATGGAGTGTCAACTTTATTTATAAAGCATTTTAAAAATGCAACTGACACAAAGTGCTGTACACCAACGATAAATAACATATATAAACATAAAATGTAAAAACAATAAAATACAGCTAAAAAAGCGCCACAGTTCCCCCCCGTACAGTGTTTGTGTGTACGTTTTCAGATTCCTTGACCATGAAAACATATGTCTAGCAATTGGATTCACAATGATAGGATTAGTGGTTCAGTAGTAAAAGCATTACCTTCGTGGCGAAGGTAATAAACTGAAGTGTTGGTGTTGTGTCCATCTCCTTCATGTGCAAAGTCCCAGGCTGCAAGCGTTTTCATAGATCACTGAAAGCAGCACTCAGGGCTTCAGTGACGGATGCAAATTGCGTAGACAGGTTGCCGTGGGTTTTATTGGGTTTGCGCTCCGCGGAAAAAAAGAGGTTTTTGAATCTTCCCCGGCAGAGAGCTGGTTTTTGCGCAGCCCCTATGGCTGGCTGGGGAATTTCTGCCAAATAATTCGGCGGCGGACAGCTGCCCGTCTCAGTTTTTGCAGCGTAGCGCAAACACAGGCACGCTGGCGGGCCCGGGCCACCACTGTTTTGACGGATGCAAATTGGGTAGACAGGTTGGCGTGGGTTTTATTGGGTTTGCGCTCCGCGGAAAAAAGTGGATTTGAAGCTTCCCCGGCAGAGAGCTGGTTTTTGCGCAGCCCCTATGGCTGGCCGGGGAATTTGTGCCAAATAATCCGGCGGCGGACAGCTGCCCGTGTCAGCTTTTGCAGCATGGTGCAAACACAGGCACGCTGGCGGGCCCTGCCCACCACAGTTTTCCGCGTGCTTTTGTGCCTAAAACTTTGAAGAAGGCGGAGTTTGTGTTCGTCAGACAGGACGACCAGCGCCCTCTATTGCCCCTGCACACGTTGAAAATGGCCGTATCTCACAATGTTAAAGAATCCTTTTAAAAATTCCTGTATCAAGACGGTGATGCGTATCATCCCCAAAATTTAATCAGTTCTTCCTTGTACCATTTCCAACAACGCCTGAAAGTTTCATCGAAATCCGTCCAAAACTTTTTGAGTTATCTTGCTAACCAACAGACAGACAAACAAACAAACAGACAGACAAACAGACAGACAGACAAACCCCGGCAAAAACATAACCTCCTCCTGGCCTTCGGCCTGGCGGAGGTAAACAGCACAAACATGTAGTCGTACCACAGAGACAATAAGAAAAAAAAAATCAGTGTCTCAAACTGGGTCAAAAGTCAGAGAATAAAAATGAGTTTTAAGATGAGTTTTAAAACTCATTTTTTAATGTTTTTTTAATGAATTTGAAACAGAATTTGGCAAAAATTTACCTTTTTTCCTCATACAATTGAAACTTTTGACCATAATTTTGCAGATCCAGAACAGAACAATAATTTTAACTCTGAATTCAAAGAAATATAATTATTAAAATTATATTTAAAGAAATAAATTAACTATAGTGACCAAAGATGCAGTTATTTCTGTTACAATATTTGTGTATTTTTATAGTTTTTTTAAACTCTCCCCACCAACCATCATCACATCATAATATATATATATATATATATATATATATATATATATATATATATATATATATATATATAGTATACATACACACACACTACCGTTCAAAAGTTTGGGGTCATCCAGACAATTATTTTGTGTTTTCCATGAAAAATCACACTTATTTACTGTCATGAGTTGTAAAATGAATAGAAAATATAGTCAAGACATTGACAAGGTTAGAAATAATGATTTGTATTTGAAATAATAATTTTTTCCAGATACTCAACCTGCTCAAAGGAAGGTCAGTTTTATAGCTTCTCTAACCAGCTAAACTGTTTTCAGCTGTGCTAACATGATTGCACAAGGGTTTTCTAATCATCCATTAGCCTTCTGACACAATGAGCAAACACATTGTACCATTAGAACACTGGAGTGATAGTTGCTGGAAATGGGCCTCTATACACCTATGTAGATATTGCACCAAAAACTAGACATTTGCAACTAGAATAGTCATTTACCACATTAGCAATGTATATTAGATATTAGAGTGTATTTCTGATTAGTTTAAAGTTATCTTCATTGAAAAAAACAGTGCTTTTCTTTCAAAAATAAGGAAATTTCTAAGTGACCCCAAACTTTTGAATGGTAGTGTATATATATATTATATTATATTATATTCTTCCTAATATTATTATTTTAGGAATAAGCATTTTCATTATCAATGGCCCATGATCAGAAATAACTATACCACTATAATCACATTCCCTCACCAGATTTAAGAGTCCTTTATCAAGAAAGAAATAATCAATACACGAATAAGTTTTATGAACCGATGGAAAAAAAGGAGTATGTTTTTGAAGAAGGATTACGAAAGCACCAAACATCAACTATGCCATAATTTTCCAAAAGCAGGTGGATAGCTTGAGCCAATTTGGACAGAGACGGCCTCCCTAGAACACTATGATCAAGTGCAGATAGTGCACAATTTGCATCACCACCAACTATAAGGTTGTCTGCTGTAGAGTTTGGTAAATAAGAGAAGAAGTTGCTGAAGAATACAGGATCTTCCCAGTTTGGTGCATAAAAGCAAGCTAATGTAACTTGCAATGTATATAATTTTCCAACCACAATCACATATCGTCCCGCTGAATCAGATTGGACACTGAATACAGAGAACTGTATATTATTGCTAATTATGATTGCTACTTCTCTGGTCGGGCGGCGCGGTGGCGGAGTGGTTAGCAATGTGGCAGCACAGCAACTCACCCTTGGCCAGAGGATCCTGAGTTCGATCCCAGCCCCCGACCAACAGTGATCTGTGTGGAGTTTGCATGTTCTCCCCGTGTCTGTGTGGGTTTACTCCGGGATTTCTCCGGTTTCCTCCCACATGCCAAAAACATGCAAGTTAGGTTAATTGGCATCAACTGGGATTCTAAATTGTCCTTAGGTATGACTGTGAGAGTGAATGGTTGTCTGTCTCCCTGTGTTGGCCCTGTGACGGACTGGCGATCCGTCCGGGGTGTACCCTGCCTCTCGCCCAAAGATGCTGGGATAGGCTCCAGCCCCCCCGCGACCCGAAAAGGATTAAGTGGAAGAAGATGAATGAATGATTGAATGAACTTCTCTGGTCTTTGAATGAAAATTAGACTGAAACACTTGACCTTTCCACTTTCTACCAAAGCTTAGATTACACAACATAACAAAAATATTTTTTTTGTAAGTTGTCTGTGTTTTTTTCAACTGATTTATGAAAATTTTGCACTGCTGAATCCGAAAATGACATCCGTTTCTCTCCATCAGGTCAGGTTTTTGTGCTAAGTTGTAAGCAGTTTTACTGTAAATTGAATAGTAGACACTGATAACGGTAAGTACATGTAAATTGAATGTTGCATCATCATTGTTCGAAATTCAGAGAATTTCAAGAAATAAAAAAGAATTTTGCATCATATAAAGCGAAAATACCCGTACATGTAAACAAAAACATAAAAAAGCATGGCCATAGTTCAAAAAGTTGACCTGATTGAGCAAAGCCAATGTGATTTTTGGATTCAGCACATCAAAATTGCCCTAAATCAGCTAAAAAAAACTTGGACAATAAATTTGGTGTTGACCAGTGTCAACAGCTAGTCGTATATGAGTCTCTTGTAAAAAAAAAAAAAAAAAAAAATTATGTCTGCATTAAGCTGTTTCAAGTGGGTAGTGATTTTTTTTAAATTTCACAGGGTGGTTAGCTGATTTTACGTTCCAGCTTACAAAATTAACTGGACGACCATTTCACCTAGTAGTGTTCATGTAAGCCATAAAAAAAGAAAATTAAAGTTCAAAGGTACATGCCCATACATATTACAAAGCCATGATAACAAAGGAACAATATAAACAGAAGTCTGACAAAAAAGAAAAATAGAAGAGATGGTATCATCCCTCCCCTTTCACCTATATGAACCTGGTGAACCCCACACCCAGCTAACAAAAATCCACACATTTAGTGCTTGTATGACACTAAAAACTCTGATTACTACTTATGCAGGCTCTCTCCTAACCCTCCATTATCTATATATAACCAAATGCACATCCCTAAGATTAAAAAAAAAATAAAGAAATGAAATATATGAAAATCAACTAGATCCATGTAAAAAAGAGAAAATAGCCGTTACCCCATTAATGTAACTCTGTGTAAATAACTCTTATTTAAATAATTATAAAAAGAAAAGAAAAAAAAAATCAATGAATGAACTGATCTGAGTACTTCCCCTCTAGTAATTCAAACTGATAATTACAACAAAAACTATTGTCCACTTTAATTTTAACATCTTCTACAACAAAAGAGGTGCCCAATAGAGTGGAACAAGTCAACTTAAAAAAAAAAAAAAAATTATCTTAGTTTATGGTGCATCATCCGAGGTAGTAATAATTTTCTCCTTCACATAGTCCATGGCTCTTTTGGCATCTATAAACTCCTTATCTTCTCCTCTGTGTGTAATATGGAGCCGTGCTGGAAACAACAAGCCATAGCGGACACCTTCTCAGTCCTGCAGCAGCTTCCTCACCTCAGTGGGACTTATTTTTGATAATAAGCTGTCTTTTATTCCACATATAAAATTTCTACGAATCAGATGTTTTAAAGCCCTTGATATTATTAAAATTTTGGCTAAAACTAAATGGGGTCCAGACTCTACTGTGCTGCTGCATCTCTATAGAGCACTTGTAAGATCTCGGCTAGAGTATGGGAGCATAGTTTATGGATCAGCAAGAAAAACGTACATCAGGACGCTAGAAACTGTCCATCACCAGGGGCTGAGGCTTGCCTTGGGGGCTTTCAGAACCTCTCCTGTTAAAAGTTTGTATGTTGAAGTAAACAAGCCTTCACTTCACAACAGGTGCCTGAAATTGGCTCTCCAGTATATGGTTAAACTTAAAGCAGACCAAGGAAATCCAGCCTACTCTGCAGTTTTTCACCCTCGATTTTTGCAGATGTATAAGGTCAGACCTAAGAGCATCACTCCTTTTGGACTCCGTATAGAACCTCACCTGGTAAAACTAAACCCTGATATAAGCAAGGTAGCACAGACACAGTTTTGTCCCATTTCACCGTGGAGTTTAAGGAAACCCAATATAATTCTGGATCTGAGCCAGAACAAAAAGAAAGACACTCACCCAAATGTGTCCGTTGTCGTTCATTCTGCCCACGCCAAATGGTCCAAGACAGGAGGGCCAGGAGTCATGGTCAGCACCCACTCTGGCATTGAAGTCTCCAAGGAGAATGAGTTGTTCAGAGTTGGGGATGATCCTGACAGTTATTGCGAGATTCTCGTAGAACTTGTCTTTTGCCTCTTGTGTGGCTGTCAATGTTGGGGCATACACACTGACGAGGGTGACTGGGCCTTGAGTGGTGTTGAGGTGGAGGGTGAGGAGTCGTGCAGAGCCATTGCTGCCCGGTTCCACCATCTTCAGCAAGGTGTTCTTCACTGCGAAGCCCACTCCGTGTTCCCTGTGTTCGTCACTGCCCTTTCCCTACCAGTAGAACGTGTAGTCCTTCTCTCTCAATGTGCCTGCATCAGCCAACCGTGTTTCCTGGAGAGTGGCGATATCCACTTCCAGTCTCTTCAGCTCATTATTGATGATGGCAGTCTTCCTGGTGTCATTGTTGTCCTTGAGGTTAGCAGCGAGTCCTGTCATCATAGTGCGGACGTTCTAAGTTCCCAGTTTTAGAGTTGGTCTCTTTTGTTTTTTTGTCTTGCCTGGTGCGAAGGTTCTCAGCCTGCCATTCGGACTTCTCCTCATCCCCATGCACCCAATGAGGAAAGCAAGCTGTGGCGGGACAACACCTTATTGGCTGGGGGCTGCTCAGCTTGAGGCGGGCGGTAGCTGTCCAGTGAGATCCGATGATCCCTTCCACCGTCGGGAGCAACCCCTGGCGCCGCGCTCTACGCCAATTGAGCGGTGGCTTATAACTGGTAACTGTCGTTCCCCGTGTTTTGTCTACGCCAAAGGCGAAGCTGGAGTGTCCTCTTTATTTATATGGAGTGTCAACTTTATTTATAAAGCATTTTAAAAATGCAACTGACACAAAGTGCTGTACACCAACGATAAATAACATATATAAACATAAAATGTAAAAACAATAAAATACAGCTAAAAAAGTACAAACTAGAAAAGCACTCGGAGAGCGCAGACCTCCGCCAAGCGCCACAGTTCCCCCCCGTACAGTGTTTGTGTGTACGTTTTCAGATTTCTTGACCATAAAAACATATGTCTAGCAATTGGATTCACAATGATAGGATTAGTGGTTCAGTAGTAAAAGCATTACCTCCTTGGCGGAGGTAATAAACTGAAGTGTTGGTGTTGTGTCCATCTCCTTCATGTGCAAAGTCCCAGGCTGCAAGCGTTTTCATAGATCACTGAAAGCAGCACTCAGGGCTTCAGTGACGGGTGCAAATTGCGTAGACAGGTTGCCGTGGGTTTTATTGGGTTTGCGCTCCGCGGAAAAAAAGAGGTTTTTGAATCTTCCCCGGCAGAGAGCTGGTTTTTGCGCAGCCCCTATGGCTGGCCGGGGAATTTCTGCCAAATAATTCGGCGGCGGACAGCTGCCCGTCTCAGTTTTTGCAGCGTAGCGCAAACACAGGCACGCTGGCGGGCCCGGGCCACCACTGTTTTGACGGATGCAAATTGGGTAGACAGGTTGGCGTGGGTTTTATTGGGTTTGCGCTCCGCGGAAAAAAAGTGGATTTGAAGCTTCCCCGGCAGAGAGCTGGTTTTTGCGCAGCCCCTATGGCTGGCCGGGGAATTTGTGCCAAATAATCCGGCGGCGGACAGCTGCCCGTGTCAGCTTTTGCAGCATGGTGCAAACACAGGCACGCTGGCGGGCCCTGCCCACCACAGTTTTCCGCGTGCTTTTGTGCCTAAAACTTTGAAGAAGGCGGAGTTTGTGTTCGTCAGACAGGACGACCAGCACCCTCTATTGCCCCTGCACACGTTGAAAATGGCCGTATCTCACAATGTTAAAGAATCCTTTTAAAAATTCCTGTATCAAGACGGTGATGCGTATCATCCCCAAAATTTAATCAGTTCTTCCTTGTACCATTTCCAACAACGCCTGAAAGTTTCATCGAAATCCGTCCAAAACTTTTTGAGTTATCTTGCTAACCAACAGACAGACAAACAAACAAACAGACAGACAAACAGACAGACAGACAAACCCCGGCAAAAACATAACCTCCTCCTGGCCTTCGGCCTGGCGGAGGTAAACAGCACAAACATGTAGTCGTACCACAGAGACAATAAGAAAAAAAAATCAGTGTCTCAAACTGGGTCAAAAGTCAGAGAATAAAAATGAGTTTTAAGATGAGTTTTAAAACTCATTTTTTAATGTTTTTTTAATGAATTTGAAACAGAATTTGGCAAAAATTTACCTTTTTTCCTCATACAATTGAAACTTTTGACCATAATTTTGCAGATCCAGAACAGAACAATAATTTTAACTCTGAATTCAAAGAAATATAATTATTAAAATTATATTTAAAGAAATAAATTAACTATAGTGACCAAAGATGCAGTTATTTCTGTTACAATATTTGTGTATTTTTATAGTTTTTTTAAACTCTCCCCACCAACCATCATCACATCATAATATATATATATATATATATATATACAGTATATATATACATATACTGTATGTATATATATATATATATATATATATATATATATATAGTATACATACACACACACTACCGTTCAAAAGTTTGGGGTCATCCAGACAATTATTTTGTGTTTTCCATGAAAAATCACACTTATTTACTGTCATGAGTTGTAAAATGAATAGAAAATATAGTCAAGACATTGACAAGGTTAGAAATAATGATTTGTATTTGAAATAATAATTTTTTCCAGATACTCAACCTGCTCAAAGGAAGGTCAGTTTTATAGCTTCTCTAACCAGCTAAACTGTTTTCAGCTGTGCTAACATGATTGCACAAGGGTTTTCTAATCATCCATTAGCCTTCTGACACAATGAGCAAACACATTGTACCATTAGAACACTGGAGTGATAGTTGCTGGAAATGGGCCTCTATACACCTATGTAGATATTGCACCAAAAACTAGACATTTGCAACTAGAATAGTCATTTACCACATTAGCAATGTATATTAGATATTAGAGTGTATTTCTGATTAGTTTAAAGTTATCTTCATTGAAAAAAACAGTGCTTTTCTTTCAAAAATAAGGAAATTTCTAAGTGACCCCAAACTTTTGAATGGTAGTGTATATATATATTATATTATATTATATTCTTCCTAATATTATTATTTTAGGAATAAGCATTTTCATTATCAATGGCCCATGATCAGAAATAACTATACCACTATAATCACATTCCCTCACCAGATTTAAGAGTCCTTTATCAAGAAAGAAATAATCAATACACGAATAAGTTTTATGAACCGATGGAAAAAAAGGAGTATGTTTTTGAAGAAGGATTACGAAAGCACCAAACATCAACTATGCCATAATTTTCCAAAAGCAGGTGGATAGCTTGAGCCAATTTGGACAGAGACGGCCTCCCTAGAACACTATGATCAAGTGCAGATAGTGCACAATTTGCATCACCACCAACTATAAGGTTGTCTGCTGTAGAGTTTGGTAAATAAGAGAAGAAGTTGCTGAAGAATACAGGATCTTCCCAGTTTGGTGCATAAAAGCAAGCTAATGTAACTTGCAATGTATATAATTTTCCAACCACAATCACATATCGTCCCGCTGAATCAGATTGGACACTGAATACAGAGAACTGTATATTATTGCTAATTATGATTGCTACTTCTCTGGTCGGGCGGCGCGGTGGCGGAGTGGTTAGCAATGTGGCAGCACAGCAACTCACCCTTGGCCAGAGGATCCTGAGTTCGATCCCAGCCCCCGACCAACAGTGATCTGTGTGGAGTTTGCATGTTCTCCCCGTGTCTGTGTGGGTTTACTCCGGGATTTCTCCGGTTTCCTCCCACATGCCAAAAACATGCAAGTTAGGTTAATTGGCATCAACTGGGATTCTAAATTGTCCTTAGGTATGACTGTGAGAGTGAATGGTTGTCTGTCTCCCTGTGTTGGCCCTGTGACGGACTGGCGATCCGTCCGGGGTGTACCCTGCCTCTCGCCCAAAGATGCTGGGATAGGCTCCAGCCCCCCCGCGACCCGAAAAGGATTAAGTGGAAGAAGATGAATGAATGATTGAATGAACTTCTCTGGTCTTTGAATGAAAATTAGACTGAAACACTTGACCTTTCCACTTTCTACCAAAGCTTAGATTACACAACATAACAAAAATATTTTTTTTGTAAGTTGTCTGTGTTTTTTTCAACTGATTTATGAAAATTTTGCACTGCTGAATCCGAAAATGACATCCGTTTCTCTCCATCAGGTCAGGTTTTTGTGCTAAGTTGTAAGCAGTTTTACTGTAAATTGAATAGTAGACACTGATAACGGTAAGTACATGTAAATTGAATGTTGCATCATCATTGTTCGAAATTCAGAGAATTTCAAGAAATAAAAAAGAATTTTGCATCATATAAAGCGAAAATACCCGTACATGTAAACAAAAACATAAAAAAGCATGGCCATAGTTCAAAAAGTTGACCTGATTGAGCAAAGCCAATGTGATTTTTGGATTCAGCACATCAAAATTGCCCTAAATCAGCTAAAAAAACTTGGACAATAAATTTGGTGTTGACCAGTGTCAACAGCTAGTCGTATATGAGTCTCTTGTAAAAAAAAAAAAAAAAAAAAATTATGTCTGCATTAAGCTGTTTCAAGTGGGTAGTGATTTTTTTTAAATTTCACAGGGTGGTTAGCTGATTTTACGTTCCAGCTTACAAAATTAACTGGACGACCATTTCACCTAGTAGTGTTCATGTAAGCCATAAAAAAAGAAAATTAAAGTTCAAAGGTACATGCCCATACATATTACAAAGCCATGATAACAAAGGAACAATATAAACAGAAGTCTGACAAAAAAGAAAAATAGAAGAGATGGTATCATCCCTCCCCTTTCACCTATATGAACCTGGTGAACCCCACACCCAGCTAACAAAAATCCACACATTTAGTGCTTGTATGACACTAAAAACTCTGATTACTACTTATGCAGGCTCTCTCCTAACCCTCCATTATCTATATATAACCAAATGCACATCCCTAAGATTAAAAAAAAAATAAAGAAATGAAATATATGAAAATCAACTAGATCCATGTAAAAAAGAGAAAATAGCCGTTACCCCATTAATGTAACTCTGTGTAAATAACTCTTATTTAAATAATTATAAAAAGAAAAGAAAAAAAAAATCAATGAATGAACTGATCTGAGTACTTCCCCTCTAGTAATTCAAACTGATAATTACAACAAAAACTATTGTCCACTTTAATTTTAACATCTTCTACAACAAAAGAGGTGCCCAATAGAGTGGAACAAGTCAACTTAAAAAAAAAAAAAAAATTATCTTAGTTTATGGTGCATCATCCGAGGTAGTAATAATTTTCTCCTTCACATAGTCCATGGCTCTTTTGGCATCTATAAACTCCTTATCTTCTCCTCTGTGTGTAATATGGAGCCGTGCTGGAAACAACAAGCCATAGCGGACACCTTCTCAGTCCTGCAGCAGCTTCCTCACCTCAGTGGGACTTATTTTTGATAATAAGCTGTCTTTTATTCCACATATAAAATTTCTACGAATCAGATGTTTTAAAGCCCTTGATATTATTAAAATTTTGGCTAAAACTAAATGGGGTCCAGACTCTACTGTGCTGCTGCATCTCTATAGAGCACTTGTAAGATCTCGGCTAGAGTATGGGAGCATAGTTTATGGATCAGCAAGAAAAACGTACATCAGGACGCTAGAAACTGTCCATCACCAGGGGCTGAGGCTTGCCTTGGGGGCTTTCAGAACCTCTCCTGTTAAAAGTTTGTATGTTGAAGTAAACAAGCCTTCACTTCACAACAGGTGCCTGAAATTGGCTCTCCAGTATATGGTTAAACTTAAAGCAGACCAAGGAAATCCAGCCTACTCTGCAGTTTTTCACCCTCGATTTTTGCAGATGTATAAGGTCAGACCTAAGAGCATCACTCCTTTTGGACTCCGTATAGAACCTCACCTGGTAAAACTAAACCCTGATATAAGCAAGGTAGCACAGACACAGTTTTGTCCCATTTCACCGTGGAGTTTAAGGAAACCCAATATAATTCTGGATCTGAGCCAGAACAAAAAGAAAGACACTCACCCAAATGTGTCCGTTGTCGTTCATTCTGCCCACGCCAAATGGTCCAAGACAGGAGGGCCAGGAGTCATGGTCAGCACCCACTCTGGCATTGAAGTCTCCAAGGAGAATGAGTTGTTCAGAGTTGGGGATGATCCTGACAGTTATTGCGAGATTCTCGTAGAACTTGTCTTTTGCCTCTTGTGTGGCTGTCAATGTTGGGGCATACACACTGACGAGGGTGACTGGGCCTTGAGTGGTGTTGAGGTGGAGGGTGAGGAGTCGTGCAGAGCCATTGCTGCCCGGTTCCACCATCTTCAGCAAGGTGTTCTTCACTGCGAAGCCCACTCCGTGTTCCCTGTGTTCGTCACTGCCCTTTCCCTACCAGTAGAACGTGTAGTCCTTCTCTCTCAATGTGCCTGCATCAGCCAACCGTGTTTCCTGGAGAGTGGCGATATCCACTTCCAGTCTCTTCAGCTCATTATTGATGATGGCAGTCTTCCTGGTGTCATTGTTGTCCTTGAGGTTAGCAGCGAGTCCTGTCATCATAGTGCGGACGTTCTAAGTTCCCAGTTTTAGAGTTGGTCTCTTTTGTTTTTTTGTCTTGCCTGGTGCGAAGGTTCTCAGCCTGCCATTCGGACTTCTCCTCATCCCCATGCACCCAATGAGGAAAGCAAGCTGTGGCGGGACAACACCTTATTGGCTGGGGGCTGCCCAGCTTGAGGCGGGCGGTAGCTGTCCAGTGAGATCCGATGATCCCTTCCACCGTCGGGAGCAACCCCTGGCGCCGCGCTCTACGCCAATTGAGCGGTGGCTTATAACTGGTAACTGTCGTTCCCCGTGTTTTGTCTACGCCAAAGGCGAAGCTGGAGTGTCCTCTTTATTTATATGGAGTGTCAACTTTATTTATAAAGCATTTTAAAAATGCAACTGACACAAAGTGCTGTACACCAACGAT
Source organism: Pholidichthys leucotaenia (assembly GCA_020510985.1). Taxonomy (NCBI): domain Eukaryota; kingdom Metazoa; phylum Chordata; class Actinopteri; order Cichliformes; family Pholidichthyidae; genus Pholidichthys; species Pholidichthys leucotaenia. Next base: position 123,916,321 of record CM035841.1, read on the forward strand.
AAATAACATATATAAACATAAAATGTAAAAACAATAAAATACAGCTAAAAAAGTACAAACTAGAAAAGCACTCGGAGAGCGCAGACCTCCGCCAAGCGCCACAGTTCCCCCCCGTACAGTGTTTGTGTGTACGTTTTCAGATTTCTTGACCATAAAAACATATGTCTAGCAATTGGATTCACAATGATAGGATTAGTGGTTCAGTAGTAAAAGCATTACCTCCTTGGCGGAGGTAATAAACTGAAGTGTTGGTGTTGTGTCCATCTCCTTCATGTGCAAAGTCCCAGGCTGCAAGCGTTTTCATAGATCACTGAAAGCAGCACTCAGGGCTTCAGTGACGGGTGCAAATTGCGTAGACAGGTTGCCGTGGGTTTTATTGGGTTTGCGCTCCGCGGAAAAAAAGAGGTTTTTGAATCTTCCCCGGCAGAGAGCTGGTTTTTGCGCAGCCCCTATGGCTGGCCGGGGAATTTCTGCCAAATAATTCGGCGGCGGACAGCTGCCCGTCTCAGTTTTTGCAGCGTAGCGCAAACACAGGCACGCTGGCGGGCCCGGGCCACCACTGTTTTGACGGATGCAAATTGGGTAGACAGGTTGGCGTGGGTTTTATTGGGTTTGCGCTCCGCGGAAAAAAAGTGGATTTGAAGCTTCCCCGGCAGAGAGCTGGTTTTTGCGCAGCCCCTATGGCTGGCCGGGGAATTTGTGCCAAATAATCCGGCGGCGGACAGCTGCCCGTGTCAGCTTTTGCAGCATGGTGCAAACACAGGCACGCTGGCGGGCCCTGCCCACCACAGTTTTCCGCGTGCTTTTGTGCCTAAAACTTTGAAGAAGGCGGAGTTTGTGTTCGTCAGACAGGACGACCAGCGCCCTCTATTGCCCCTGCACACGTTGAAAATGGCCGTATCTCACAATGTTAAAGAATCCTTTTAAAAATTCCTGTATCAAGACGGTGATGCGTATCATCCCCAAAATTTAATCAGTTCTTCCTTGTACCATTTCCAACAACGCCTGAAAGTTTCATCGAAATCCGTCCAAAACTTTTTGAGTTATCTTGCTAACCAACAGACAGACAAACAAACAAACAGACAGACAAACAGACAGACAGACAAACCCCGGCAAAAACATAACCTCCTCCTGGCCTTCGGCCTGGCGGAGGTAAACAGCACAAACATGTAGTCGTACCACAGAGACAATAAGAAAAAAAAATCAGTGTCTCAAACTGGGTCAAAAGTCAGAGAATAAAAATGAGTTTTAAGATGAGTTTTAAAACTCATTTTTTAATGTTTTTTTAATGAATTTGAAACAGAATTTGGCAAAAATTTACCTTTTTTCCTCATACAATTGAAACTTTTGACCATAATTTTGCAGATCCAGAACAGAACAATAATTTTAACTCTGAATTCAAAGAAATATAATTATTAAAATTATATTTAAAGAAATAAATTAACTATAGTGACCAAAGATGCAGTTATTTCTGTTACAATATTTGTGTATTTTTATAGTTTTTTTAAACTCTCCCCACCAACCATCATCATATCATAATATATATATATATATATATATATATATATATACTGTATATATACACTCACCGGCCACTTTATTAGGTACACCATGCTAGTAACGGGTTGGACCCCCTTTTGCCTTCAGAACTGCCTCAATTGTTCGTGGCATAGATTCAACAAGGTGCTGGAAGCATTCCTCAGAGAGTTTGGTCCATATTGACATGATGGCATCACACAGTTGGCGCAGATTTGTCGGCTGCACATCCATGATGCGAATCTCCCGTTCCACCACATCCCAAAGATGCTCTATTGGATTGAGATCTGGTGACTGTGGAGGCCATTTGAGTACAGTGAACTCATTGTCATGTTCAAGAAACCAGTCTGAGATGATTCCAGCTTTATGACATGGCGCATTATCCTGCTGAAAGTAGCCATCAGAAGTTGGGTACATTGTGGTCATAAAGGGATGGACATGGTCAGCAACAATACTCAGGTAGGCTGTAGCGTTGCAACGATGCTCAATTGGTACCAAGGGGCCCAAAGAGTGCCAAGAAAATATTCCCCACACCATTACACCACCACCACCAGCCTGAACCATTGATACAAGGCAGGATGGATCCATGCTTTCATGTTGTTGACGCCAAATTCTGACCCTACCATCCGAATGTCGCAGCAGAAATCGAGACTCATCAGACCAGGCAACGTTTTTCCAATCTTCTATTGTCCAATTTCGATGAGCTTGTGCAAATTGTAGCCTCAGTTTCCTGTTCTTAGCTGAAAGGAGTGGCACCCGGCGTGGTCTTCTGCTGCTGTAGCCCATCTGCCTCAAAGTTCGACGTACTGTGCGTTCAGAGATGCTCTTCTGCCTACCTTGGTTGTAACGGGTGGTTATTTGAGTCACTGTTGCCTTTCTATCAGCTCGAACCAGTCTGGCCATTCTCCTCTGACCTCTGGCATCAACAAGGCATTTCCGCCCACAGAACTGCCGCTCACTGGATATTTTTTCTTTTTCGGACCATTCTCTGTAAACCCTAGAGATGGTTGTGCGTGAAAATCCCAGTAGATCAGCAGTTTCTGAAATACTCAGACCAGCCCTTCTGGCACCAACAACCATGCCACGTTCAAAGTCACTCAAATCACCTTTCTTCCCCATACTGATGCTCGGTTTGAACTGCAGGAGATTGTCTTGACCATGTCTACATGCCTAAATGCACTGAGTTGCCGCCATGTGATTGGCTGATTAGAAATTAAGTGTTAACGAGCAGTTGGACAGGTGTACCTAATAAAGTGGCCGGTGAGTGTATATATATATATATATATATATATATATATATATATACACACACTACCGTTCAAAAGTTTGGGGTCACCCAGACAATTATTTTGTGTTTTCGAAAAGTCACACTTATTTACCGCCATGAGTTGTAAAATGAATAGAAAATATAGTCAAGACATTGACAAGGTTAGAAATAATGATTTGTATTTGAAATAATAATTTTTTCCAGATACTCAACCTGCTCAAAGGAAGGTCAGTTTTATAGCTTCTCTAACCAGCTAAACTGTTTTCAGCTGTGCTAACATGATTGCACAAGGGTTTTCTAATCATCCATTAGCCTTCTGACGCAATGAGCAAACACATTGTACCATTAGAACACTGGAGTGATAGTTGCTGGAAATGGGCCTCTATACACCTATGTAGATATTACACCAAAAACTAGACATTTGCTACTAGAATAGTCATTTACCACATTAGCAATGTATATTAGATATTAGAGTGTATTTCTGATTAGTTTAAAGTTATCTTCATTGAAAAAAACAGTGCTTTTCTTTCAAAAATAAGGAAATTTCTAAGTGACCCCAAACTTTTGAATGGTAGTGTATATATATATTATATTATATTATATTCTTCCTAATATTATTATTTTAGGAATAAGCATTTTCATTATCAATGGCCCATGATCAGAAATAACTATACCACTATAATCACATTCCCTCACCAGATTTAAGAGTCCTTTATCAAGAAAGAAATAATCAATACACGAATAAGTTTTATGAACCGATGGAAAAAAAGGAGTATGTTTTTGAAGAAGGATTACGAAAGCACCAAACATCAACTATGCCATAATTTTCCAAAAGCAGGTGGATAGCTTGAGCCAATTTGGACAGAGACGGCCTCCCTAGAACACTATGATCAAGTGCAGATAGTGCACAATTTGCATCACCACCAACTATAAGGTTGTCTGCTGTAGAGTTTGGTAAATAAGAGAAGAAGTTGCTGAAGAATACAGGATCTTCCCAGTTTGGTGCATAAAAGCAAGCTAATGTAACTTGCAATGTATATAATTTTCCAACCACAATCACATATCGTCCCGCTGAATCAGATTGGACACTGAATACAGAGAACTGTATATTATTGCTAATTATGATTGCTACTTCTCTGGTCGGGCGGCGCGGTGGCGGAGTGGTTAGCAATGTGGCAGCACAGCAACTCACCCTTGGCCAGAGGATCCTGAGTTCGATCCCAGCCCCCGACCAACAGTGATCTGTGTGGAGTTTGCATGTTCTCCCCGTGTCTGTGTGGGTTTACTCCGGGATTTCTCCGGTTTCCTCCCACATGCCAAAAACATGCAAGTTAGGTTAATTGGCATCAACTGGGATTCTAAATTGTCCTTAGGTATGACTGTGAGAGTGAATGGTTGTCTGTCTCCCTGTGTTGGCCCTGTGACGGACTGGCGATCCGTCCGGGGTGTACCCTGCCTCTCGCCCAAAGATGCTGGGATAGGCTCCAGCCCCCCCGCGACCCGAAAAGGATTAAGTGGAAGAAGATGAATGAATGATTGAATGAACTTCTCTGGTCTTTGAATGAAAATTAGACTGAAACACTTGACCTTTCCACTTTCTACCAAAGCTTAGATTACACAACATAACAAAAATATTTTTTTTGTAAGTTGTCTGTGTTTTTTTCAACTGATTTATGAAAATTTTGCACTGCTGAATCCGAAAATGACATCCGTTTCTCTCCATCAGGTCAGGTTTTTGTGCTAAGTTGTAAGCAGTTTTACTGTAAATTGAATAGTAGACACTGATAACGGTAAGTACATGTAAATTGAATGTTGCATCATCATTGTTCGAAATTCAGAGAATTTCAAGAAATAAAAAAGAATTTTGCATCATATAAAGCGAAAATACCCGTACATGTAAACAAAAACATAAAAAAGCATGGCCATAGTTCAAAAAGTTGACCTGATTGAGCAAAGCCAATGTGATTTTTGGATTCAGCACATCAAAATTGCCCTAAATCAGCTAAAAAAACTTGGACAATAAATTTGGTGTTGACCAGTGTCAACAGCTAGTCGTATATGAGTCTCTTGTAAAAAAAAAAAAAAAAAAAAAAATTATGTCTGCATTAAGCTGTTTCAAGTGGGTAGTGATTTTTTTTAAATTTCACAGGGTGGTTAGCTGATTTTACGTTCCAGCTTACAAAATTAACTGGACGACCATTTCACCTAGTAGTGTTCATGTAAGCCATAAAAAAAGAAAATTAAAGTTCAAAGGTACATGCCCATACATATTACAAAGCCATGATAACAAAGGAACAATATAAACAGAAGTCTGACAAAAAAGAAAAATAGAAGAGATGGTATCATCCCTCCCCTTTCACCTATATGAACCTGGTGAACCCCACACCCAGCTAACAAAAATCCACACATTTAGTGCTTGTATGACACTAAAAACTCTGATTACTACTTATGCAGGCTCTCTCCTAACCCTCCATTATCTATATATAACCAAATGCACATCCCTAAGATTAAAAAAAAATAAAGAAATGAAATATATGAAAATCAACTAGATCCATGTAAAAAAGAGAAAATAGCCGTTACCCCATTAATGTAACTCTGTGTAAATAACTCTTATTTAATAATTATAAAAAGAAAAGAAAAAAAAAATCAATGAATGAACTGATCTGAGTACTTCCCCTCTAGTAATTCAAACTGATAATTACAACAAAAACTATTGTCCACTTTAATTTTAACATCTTCTACAACAAAAGAGGTGCCCAATAGAGTGGAACAAGTCAACTTAAAAAAAAAAAAAAAATTATCTTAGTTTATGGTGCATCATCCGAGGTAGTAATAATTTTCTCCTTCACATAGTCCATGGCTCTTTTGGCATCTATAAACTCCTTATCTTCTCCTCTGTGTGTAATATGGAGCCGTGCTGGAAACAACAAGCCATAGCGGACACCTTCTCAGTCCTGCAGCAGCTTCCTCACCTCAGTGGGACTTATTTTTGATAATAAGCTGTCTTTTATTCCACATATAAAATTTCTACGAATCAGATGTTTTAAAGCCCTTGATATTATTAAAATTTTGGCTAAAACTAAATGGGGTCCAGACTCTACTGTGCTGCTGCATCTCTATAGAGCACTTGTAAGATCTCGGCTAGAGTATGGGAGCATAGTTTATGGATCAGCAAGAAAAACGTACATCAGGACGCTAGAAACTGTCCATCACCAGGGGCTGAGGCTTGCCTTGGGGGCTTTCAGAACCTCTCCTGTTAAAAGTTTGTATGTTGAAGTAAACAAGCCTTCACTTCACAACAGGTGCCTGAAATTGGCTCTCCAGTATATGGTTAAACTTAAAGCAGACCAAGGAAATCCAGCCTACTCTGCAGTTTTTCACCCTCGATTTTTGCAGATGTATAAGGTCAGACCTAAGAGCATCACTCCTTTTGGACTCCGTATAGAACCTCACCTGGTAAAACTAAACCCTGATATAAGCAAGGTAGCACAGACACAGTTTTGTCCCATTTCACCGTGGAGTTTAAGGAAACCCAATATAATTCTGGATCTGAGCCAGAACAAAAAGAAAGACACTCACCCAAATGTGTCCGTTGTCGTTCATTCTGCCCACGCCAAATGGTCCAAGACAGGAGGGCCAGGAGTCATGGTCAGCACCCACTCTGGCATTGAAGTCTCCAAGGAGAATGAGTTGTTCAGAGTTGGGGATGATCCTGACAGTTATTGCGAGATTCTCGTAGAACTTGTCTTTTGCCTCTTGTGTGGCTGTCAATGTTGGGGCATACACACTGACGAGGGTGACTGGGCCTTGAGTGGTGTTGAGGTGGAGGGTGAGGAGTCGTGCAGAGCCATTGCTGCCCGGTTCCACCATCTTCAGCAAGGTGTTCTTCACTGCGAAGCCCACTCCGTGTTCCCTGTGTTCGTCACTGCCCTTTCCCTACCAGTAGAACGTGTAGTCCTTCTCTCTCAATGTGCCTGCATCAGCCAACCGTGTTTCCTGGAGAGTGGCGATATCCACTTCCAGTCTCTTCAGCTCATTATTGATGATGGCAGTCTTCCTGGTGTCATTGTTGTCCTTGAGGTTAGCAGCGAGTCCTGTCATCATAGTGCGGACGTTCTAAGTTCCCAGTTTTAGAGTTGGTCTCTTTTGTTTTTTTGTCTTGCCTGGTGCGAAGGTTCTCAGCCTGCCATTCGGACTTCTCCTCATCCCCATGCACCCAATGAGGAAAGCAAGCTGTGGCGGGACAACACCTTATTGGCTGGGGGCTGCCCAGCTTGAGGCGGGCGGTAGCTGTCCAGTGAGATCCGATGATCCCTTCCACCGTCGGGAGCAACCCCTGGCGCCGCGCTCTACGCCAATTGAGCGGTGGCTTATAACTGGTAACTGTCGTTCCCCGTGTTTTGTCTACGCCAAAGGCGAAGCTGGAGTGTCCTCTTTATTTATATGGAGTGTCAACTTTATTTATAAAGCATTTTAAAAATGCAACTGACACAAAGTGCTGTACACCAACGATAAATAACATATATAAACATAAAATGTAAAAACAATAAAATACAGCTAAAAAAGTACAAACTAGAAAAGCACTCGGAGAGCGCAGACCTCCGCCAAGCGCCACAGTTCCCCCCTGTACAGTGTTTGTGTGTACGTTTTCAGATTTCTTGACCATAAAAACATATGTCTAGCAATTGGATTCACAATGATAGGATTAGTGGTTCAGTAGTAAAAGCATTACCTCCTTGGCGGAGGTAATAAACTGAAGTGTTGGTGTTGTGTCCATCTCCTTCATGTGCAAAGTCCCAGGCTGCAAGCGTTTTCATAGATCACTGAAAGCAGCACTCAGGGCTTCAGTGACGGGTGCAAATTGCGTAGACAGGTTGCCGTGGGTTTTATTGGGTTTGCGCTCCGCGGAAAAAAAAGAGGTTTTTGAATCTTCCCCGGCAGAGAGCTGGTTTTTGCGCAGCCCCTATGGCTGGCCGGGGAATTTCTGCCAAATAATTCGGCGGCGGACAGCTGCCCGTCTCAGTTTTTGCAGCGTAGCGCAAACACAGGCACGCTGGCGGGCCCGGGCCACCACTGTTTTGACGGATGCAAATTGGGTAGACAGGTTGGCGTGGGTTTTATTGGGTTTGCGCTCCGCGGAAAAAAAGTGGATTTGAAGCTTCCCCGGCAGTGAGCTGGTTTTTGCGCAGCCCCTATGGCTGGCCGGGGAATTTGTGCCAAATAATCCGGCGGCGGACAGCTGCCCGTGTCAGCTTTTGCAGCATGGTGCAAACACAGGCACGCTGGCGGGCCCTGCCCACCACAGTTTTCCGCGTGCTTTTGTGCCTAAAACTTTGAAGAAGGCGGAGTTTGTGTTCGTCAGACAGGACGACCAGCGCCCTCTATTGCCCCTGCACACGTTGAAAATGGCCGTATCTCACAATGTTAAAGAATCCTTTTAAAAATTCCTGTATCAAGACGGTGATGCGTATCATCCCCAAAATTTAATCAGTTCTTCCTTGTACCATTTCCAACAACGCCTGAAAGTTTCATCGAAATCCGTCCAAAACTTTTTGAGTTATCTTGCTAACCAACAGACAGACAAACAAACAAACAGACAGACAAACAGACAGACAGACAAACCCCGGCAAAAACATAACCTCCTCCTGGCCTTCGGCCTGGCGGAGGTAAACAGCACAAACATGTAGTCGTACCACAGAGACAATAAGAAAAAAAAATCAGTGTCTCAAACTGGGTCAAAAGTCAGAGAATAAAAATGAGTTTTAAGATGAGTTTTAAAACTCATTTTTTAATGTTTTTTTAATGAATTTGAAACAGAATTTGGCAAAAATTTACCTTTTTTCCTCATACAATTGAAACTTTTGACCATAATTTTGCAGATCCAGAACAGAACAATAATTTTAACTCTGAATTCAAAGAAATATAATTATTAAAATTATATTTAAAGAAATAAATTAACTATAGTGACCAAAGATGCAGTTATTTCTGTTACAATATTTGTGTATTTTTATAGTTTTTTTAAACTCTCCCCACCAACCATCATCATATCATAATATATATATATATATATATATATATATATATATATATATATATATATATATATATATATATATATATATATATATATATACTGTATATATATATATATATATATATATATATATATATATATATATATATATATATATATATATATATATACACACACACTACCGTTCAAAAGTTTGGGGTCACCCAGACAATTATTTTGTGTTTTCGAAAAGTCACACTTATTTACCGCCATGAGTTGTAAAATGAATAGAAAATATAGTCAAGACATTGACAAGGTTAGAAATAATGATTTGTATTTGAAATAATAATTTTTTCCAGATACTCAACCTGCTCAAAGGAAGGTCAGTTTTATAGCTTCTCTAACCAGCTAAACTGTTTTCAGCTGTGCTAACATGATTGCACAAGGGTTTTCTAATCATCCATTAGCCTTCTGACGCAATGAGCAAACACATTGTACCATTAGAACACTGGAGTGATAGTTGCTGGAAATGGGCCTCTATACACCTATGTAGATATTACACCAAAAACTAGACATTTGCTACTAGAATAGTCATTTACCACATTAGCAATGTATATTAGATATTAGAGTGTATTTCTGATTAGTTTAAAGTTATCTTCATTGAAAAAAACAGTGCTTTTCTTTCAAAAATAAGGAAATTTCTAAGTGACCCCAAACTTTTGAACGGTAGTGTATATATTATATTATATTATATTATATTATGTTCTTCCTAATATTATTATTTTAGGAATAAGCATTTTCATTATCAATGGCCCATGATCAGAAATAACTATACATTTATAGTAATATATATATATATATATATATATATATATATATATATATATATATATATATATACACACACACACACACACACACACACACACACACACACACACACACACACACATATATAAATATAATGTATGTATATATATATATATATATATATATATATATATATATATATATATATATATATATATATATATATATATATATATATATATATATATACATTTATAGTAATATGGACATATGTTTGCTAGATGTTGTTTTTTCTTGCCTTCTGATTGTTGCTCTGAGTGTTGCTGTCCCTGTGCTGTTGCAATCCTGGAATTTCCCCATTGTGGGACTAATAAAGGCTTATCTTATCTTATCTTATCTTATACCACTATAATCACATTCCCTCACCAGATTTAAGAGTCCTTTATCAAGAAAGAAATAATCAATACGCGAATAAGTTTTATGAACCGATGGAAAAAAAGGAGTATGTTTTTGAAGAAGGATTACGAAAGCACCAAACATCAACTATGCCATAATTTTCCAAAAGCAGGTGGATAGCTTGAGCCAATTTGGACAGAGACGGCCTCCCTAGAACACTATGATCAAGTGCAGATAGTGCACAATTTGCATCACCACCAACTATAAGGTTGTCTGCTGTAGAGTTTGGTAAATAAGAGAAGAAGTTGCTGAAGAATACAGGATCTTCCCAGTTTGGTGCATAAAAGCAAGCTAATGTAACTTGCAATGTATATAATTTTCCAACCACAATCATATATCGTCCCGCTGAATCAGATTGGACACTGAATACAGAGAACTGTATATTATTGCTAATTATGATTGCTACTTCTCTGGTCGGGCGGCGCGGTGGCGGAGTGGTTAGCACTGTGGCAGCACAGCAACTCACCCTTGGCCGGAGGATCCTGAGTTCGATCCCAGCCCCCGACCAACAGTGATCTGTGTGGAGTTTGCATGTTCTCCCCGTGTCTGCATGGGTTTACTCCGGGATTTCTCCGGTTTCCTCCCACATGCCAAAAACATGCAAGTTAGGTTAATTGGCATCAACTGGGATTCTAAATTGTCCTTAGGTATGACTGTGAGAGTGAATGGTTGTCTGTCTCCCTGTGTTGGCCCTGTGACGGACTGGCGATCCGTCCGGAGTGTACCCTGCCTCTCGCCCAAAGATGCTGGGATAGGCTCCAGCCCCCCCGCGACCCAAAAAGGATTAAGTGGAAGAAGATGAATGAATGATTGAATGAACTTCTCTGGTCTTTGAATGAAAATTAGACTGAAACACTTGACCTTTCCACTTTCTACCAAAGCTTAGATTACACAACATAACAAAAATATTTTTTTTGTAAGTTGTCTGTGTTTTTTTTCAACTGATTTATGAAAATTTTGCACTGCTGAATCTGAAAATGACATCCGTTTCTCTCCATCAGGTCAGGTTTTTGTGCTAAGTTGTAAGCAGTTTTACTGTAAATTGAATAGTAGACACTGATAACGGTAAGTACATGTAAATTGAATGTTGCATCATCATTGTTCAAAATTCAGAGAATTTCAAGAAATAAAAAAGAATTTTGCATATATAAAGCGAAAATACCCGTACATGTAAACAAAAACGTAAAAAAGCGTGGCCATAGTTCAAAAAGTTGACCTGATTGAGCAAAGCCAATGTGATTTTTGGATTCAGCACATCAAAATTGCCCTAAATCAGCTAAAAAAACTTGACAATAAATTTGGTGTTGACCAGTGTTAACAGCTAGTCGTATATGAGTCTCTTGTAAAAAAAAAAATATGTCTGCATTAAGCTGTTTCAAGTGGGTAGTGATTTTTTTTAAATTTCACAGGGTGGTTAGCTGATTTTACGTTCCAGCTTACAAAATTAACTGGACGACCATTTCACCTAGTAGTGTTCATGTAAGCCATAAAAAAAGAAAATTAAAGTTCAAAGGTACATGCCCATACATATTACAAAGCCATGATAACAAAGGAACAATATAAACAGAAGTCTGACAAAAAAGAGAAATAGAAGAGATGGTATCATCCCTCCCCTTTCACCTATATGAACCTGGTGAACCCCACACCCAGCTAACAAAAATCCACACATTTAGTGCTTGTATGACACTAAAAACTCTGATTACTACTTATGCAGGCTCTCTCCTAACCCTCCATTATCTATATATAACCAAATGCACATCCCTAAGATTAAAAAAAAATAAAGAAATGAAATATATGAAAATCAACTAGATCCATGTAAAAAAGAGAAAATAGCCGTTACCCCATTATTGTAACTCTGTGTAAATAACTCTTATTTAAAGATTTTAAAAAGAAAAGAAAAAAAAAAATCAATGAATGAACTGATCTGAGTACTTCCCCTCTAGTAATTCAAACTGATAATTACAACAAAAACTATTGTCCACTTTAATTTTAACATCTTCTACAACAAAAGAGGTGCCCGATAGGGTGGAACAAGTCAACTTAAAAAAAAAAAAAAAATTATCTTAGTTTATGGTGCATCATCCGAGGTAGTAATAATTTTCTCCTTCACATAGTCCATGGCTCTTTTGGCATCTATAAACTCCTTATCTTCTCCTCTGTGTGTAATATGGAGCCGTGCTGGAAACAACAAGCCATAGCGGACACCTTCTCAGTCCTGCAGCAGCGTCCTCACCTCAGTGGGACTTATTTTTGATAATAAGCTGTCTTTTATTCCACATATAAAATTTCTTCGAATCAGATGTTTTAAAACCCTTGATATTATTAAAATTTTGGCTAAAACTAAATGGGGTCCGGACTCTACTGTGCTGCTGCATCTCTATAGAGCACTTGTAAGATCTCGGCTAGAGTATGGGAGCATAGTTTATGGATCAGCAAGGAAAACGTACATCAGGACGCTAGAAACTGTTCATCACCAGGGGCTGAGGCTTGCCTTGGGGGCTTTCAGAACCTCTCCTGTTAAAAGTTTGTATGTTGAAGCAAACGAGCCTTCACTTCACAACAGGTGCCTGAAATTGGCTCTCCAGTATATGGTTAAACTTAAAGCAGACCATAGAAATCCAGCCTACTCTGCAGTTTTTCACCCTCGATTTTTGCAGATGTATAAGGTCAGACCTAAGAGCATCACTCCTTTTGGACTCCGTATAGAACCTCACCTGGTAAAACTAAACCCTGATATAAGCAAGGTAGCACAGACACAGTTTTTGTCATGGCAGCCTCTGGGCCGTCATTGGCGTCATCAACTCCAGCTGCGCACAGACCAACAGGTGCCAATCAACGGCTGTTAAAAGCCAGCGTCGCTGACAGCCCGTCACAGAGTCGTCTGTCCTCTTTGTCGGAGTATGAGCCTGAACTCCGCTCTCTGGTCTCGTCAGGAACCTCTCTTGTCTTGTCAGGAACCTCTCTTGCCTCGTCAAGAACCTCTCTTGCCTCGTCAAGAACCTCTCGTCAGTTTCAACCAAGTAAGAGAACAATTTGTTACTCAACCCCTTGTCTGTACCCCTGTGCACAGGTGGACCTCCTAGGCGGCGGACCTGTGTCCCCAGCTGACGAGGCAACGCCATCTCGCCCACGTAGCGCTTCGCTACCACCGCGACTACCGGTACGTCTTGCTCCTCAGCTTCAAGAACTACTGTTATCTCAGTTGCAGGATTATTCGCCACCGCTATCAGTGGAGTCCCTGTCATCGTTATCAGCTGTATCATCATCACCACGTTCAGTGGAATCACTAATCTTGTCATCGTCTGGATCATCGTCATCCCGGTCTGTGAAGTCACGGCCGGTGTTATCACAAGGATTTCCCTCGTCTCAGCCACGGGTGGTATCTCCAGCACGTTCACGGACACCTTCACCTCCACGCTGCACGGCCGCTGGAACTCAGCAGGGCGAAACCTGTGCTTCACTCAAGTAAGCCTCTCCACCTGCAGTTCTTCACGAGTGTGGAGCAAAAGTAATTATTTTCTGCTTGTATGTTCCAGGGTTGCCGGGTCTCCGTCCAGGCTGCTCAGCTCCAGTGACCAGAACACGATCCACGCACTCACTCACGCACTACACTCTCTCACTATTAAATAAAAGATTATTGTCACTATCTGCCCATGTCAGTGTCTGTCTCCTGGGTCATAAAACATGTCAGTACGACTCCGTCACGTTGACCCAGCGGACAGTTCACTGTCGCGCCAACTCAACACTCTTAGCGCCCGGGTAGATTTACTAGTACACCAACAGACAGTAATCTTAAACCAGTTAACCTTAATTAATGGTCGGCTGGATCGCCTGGAAGGACACCAGACGTTTCCCCCGACCGCAAATATCTCAGCCCCTGCAGGCTTAGCATCTGGACAAACTAACACCTCTACGTCTTCTCGCCTCACCCCTATTCCCACACCTGCCTGGTTCAGCGGAAAACTCGGGGAAGCTCGAGGATTCCTATTACAATGTGAATCAGTTTTTCTTCGCGTTCTGGGAGATTTCACCCTTGATTCAAGTCGGATTGGTTATGTCATAAATTTGCTGGCAGGAAGAGCCTTAGACTGGGCGTATTCTATCATGGCTAAACCAAGCTATTCCCTGCTTACTTACCAGGAGTTTGTGACAGAGTTTATGTCCGTGTTTGACCATACTGATAGGGGTGAGGTGTTGACAGAACGGCTGCTGAGCCTACAGCAGGGAAAAAGATCAGCTGCTGACTACGCTATTGACTTCCGGGTCCTGGCTGCAGAGATTGGGTGGGGGGAGCCATCACTGTGTGGTATTTTCCTACGTAGTCTTAACGATGAGTTAAAGGATGAGTTAGCGGCACGGGATAAACCGGACAATTTGCGGGATTTGATCGCCTTAGCGATTAGTCTGGATAGCAGATTAAGGGAGCGGGCGGCTGGACGGCGTACTACTTCCCGTTTGGTCAGACTCCGCCCCCGCATCCCTAACTCTCCTCTTCTCGCTTTACCCGCGTCAGAGGAATCCCCGGATCAAGAGGCTATGGCCATTGGCCGGTCTAAAGTGTCAGAAGCTGAGAAGCAATGCCGCAGGGATCAGGGCCTTTGTTTCTACTGTGGGAAAGAGTCACATGGGGTGTTCGAATGTCCCAGTAAGTTAAAAGGGAAGGCCCGTGGATTGCAGTAGGGGGATTCACGGGCAAGAATTCAGAAGAACCCCTTACTTGTTGTCGATTACCCCTCAGACTAATCCATACACATACAGAATACTCCACATTAGCGTTAGTAGATTCTGGAGCTGAGCAAAATTTCATTTCTAGAGACCTGGCAATCCGGATGGGCCTCAACTGTCGGACTCTAGACCCCCCTGTCAAACTGATCACCTTGTCTAAAGCGTCTTTGACCACCGTTGCCCATCAGACGGCCCCCGTGTCAATCATTGTATCAGGAAATCACAGGGAGGAAATTCAGTTTCTAGTGCTGCCCGTTTCTTCTTCGCCCGTTATCCTGGGGTACCCCTGGCTGCGCCTACATAACCCCACCATTGACTGGCAAGCTGGGAGAGTAACGGCATGGAGTACGTTCTGCCTTAGTGCCTGCCTCCAATCAGCGGCGTGCGCCCCATCCGTCAAGGTGCCTCTGCCTCATTCATCTCCACCGGACCTGTCCAAGGTGCCAGAGGTCTACCACGATCTGGGGCTAGTGTTTAGCAAGTCTCGGGCGTTGTCCTTACCCCCCCATCGTCCTTATGACTGTGCGATCAACCTGAAGGCTGGGGCCCCTCTTCCTGCTAGCCGCCTTTACAGCCTATCAGCCCCGGAGCGCGAGGCCATGGATACGTACATTAAGGAGTCCTTGGCCTCTGGTATCATCCGCCCGTCGTCTTCGGCAGTGGGAGCCGGATTTTTTTTCGTTGGGAAAAAGGACGGTTCACTACGCCCCTGCATTGACTTCCGGGGGACTGAATGAAATAACAGTAAAAGACAAATATACTTTGCCTCTGATGAACACTGCTTTTGACTCCCTCCAGGGGGCATCCTGGTTTACCAAACTGGACCTTAGGAATGCCTACCATCTAGTGCGCATAAGGGAAGGAGATGAGTGGAAGATGGCTTTTCGGACCCCTAGCGGACATTTTGAGTATCTGGTAATGCCGTTTGGGTTAACTAACGCTCCAGCCGTCTTCCAGCGATTGATAAACGATGTATTACGGGATTTTCTGAACTAGTTTGTTTTTGTTTATCTTGACGACATTCTCATCTTCTCTCGCACACTAGAGGAACATCAGGTGCATGTCCGCAGGGTACTACAGCGCCTCCTGGAGAATCAACTATTCGTCAAGGCTGAAAAATGTGAGTTCCACACTGACCAAACCTCTTTCCTTGGGTTTATTATAGCTCGGAACCAGGTGCTCCCTTACCCGGCCAAGGTCAAGGCGGTAGTGGATTGGCCTGCACACACCTCCAGAAAGCAGCTTCAAGGGTTCCTGGGGTTTGCTAATTTTTTTAGGAGGTTCGTGCCAAACTTTGGTAATATTGCCCGTCCTCTGACTGCTCTCACCTCCCCTAAGACCCCGTTTTGCTGGAGTAAGGAGGCAGCTGGAGCATTTGAGAAGCTCAAGAGGGAGTTCGCCTCAGCCCGAGCCCTTACTCAGGTGGACCCGAAGCTGCAGTGCTTGGTGGAGGTGGACGCCTCTGATTCGGGAGTTGGAGCGGTACTCTCCCAACGCTCTCCTGAGGACGGTAAAATTCGCCCATGTGCTTATTTCTCTCACCGTCTCACCCCTGCAGAGAGGAATTACAGCATCGGAGACAGGGAGTTGCTGGCAGTGAAACTCGCCTTGGAGGAATGGAGACACTGGCTGGAGGGGGCTGCTCAGCCGTTCGTGGTTTGGACTGATCATCGCAACCTGGAGTACCTCAGGACGGCGAAGCGCCTGAATGCACGCCAGGCTCGCTGGTCCCTCTTCTTCGGCCGTTTTAACTTTTCCATCACTTACCAGCCGGGAAGCAAGAACGGTAAGCCGGATGCCCTCTCACGGCAGTTTGACGCACCATCCTCTGAAGACCAGGAGACCCCTATCCTGCCGCCTTCCTGCGTCGTGGGCGCCCTGTCCTGGGGGATCTGCAAGACGGTTCGCCGGGCTCAGAGGACCGAGCCGGACCCCGGGGGGGGGGGGGGGGGGCCCGGGCCGCTTGTTTGTTCCACGCGCTATCCGGGGCAAGGTGATCGAGTGGGGTCACGCTTCCAAGTTGGCTTGTCATCCTGGAGTGGGTCGGACCGTGGATCTCCTCCAAAGGACCTTCTGGTGGCCAGGGCTACGGAAGGACGTTGTAGGTTACATCCGGGCCTGCGCTCAGTGCGCCACCGGGAAGACGACATCATCCCCCCCGGCGGGCCTGCTACACCCGTTGCCGGTTCCTTCACACCCCTGGTCTCACGTAGCTATGGACTTTGTGACTGGTTTACCCACTTCAGATGACTTCACCACGGTTTTAACCATCGTGGACCGGTTTTCGAAGGCAGCCCATTTTGTGCCACTTCGGGGTTTGCCTTCGGCCCAGGAAACAGCGGACCTTCTTGTGCAACATGTGGTCCGTCTTCATGGCATCCCTGCGGACATAGTGTCGGACCGAGGACCTCAGTTTGTCTCGCAAGTTTGGAAGGCTTTCTGCGCGGCACTGGGAGCCACAGCCAGCCTCTCCTCTGGTTATCACCCTCAGAGCAATGGCCAGTGCGAGCGGGCTAATCAGGAGCTTGAGGCCGCCCTACGCTGTGTCATCTCCTCCTGCTCATCCTCCTGGAGCAAGTTCCTTCCTTGGATTGAGTACGCTCACAACGCCACGATCTCCACGGCTACGGGCGTTTCCCCGTTCAAGGCATCATTCGGATTTGATCCACCGCTGTTCCCGGAGGAGGAAAGGGAGGTAGTGGTTCCCTCAGTCCAGGCACACATCAAGCGCTGCCGGCGAGTTTGGCTCATCGCCCGCCAAGCCTTGCTTAAGACTACCAAACGCAATATCCAGGTGGCCAACCGGCATAGGAGACCCGCCCCGGACTATAAGGTGGGTCAGAAAGTCTGGTTGTCAACTCGGAATATTGGTGTACTGGCCGAAAAGCGTAAGCTCACTAAGCGCTTCATTGGCCCCTACACCATCAGTCGTGTTATTAACCCTGTGTCTGTGCGCCTGTCTCTCCCCTCTTCGATGCGTATCTGCCCCACCTTTCATGTCTCCCAGGTCAAACCGTACGTCTCTGATCCCCTGTGCCCTGCTCCCGCGGCTCCCGCACCCCCAAGGATGATCGATGGCCATCCGGCCTGGGGGGTGACTGCCATCCTGGATGTCCGCAGGCGGGGTCGTGGTCTTCAGTATTTGGTGGACTGGGAGGGCTTTGGACCGGAGGATCATTCTTGGATTCGCCCAGCGTTGATCCTGGATAAACAGCTGATCCGCAATTTCCATCGGGCGAATCCAGGTAGAATTGGGCAGGTGCCTGGAGGCACTGCTAGAGGGGGGAGTACTGTCATGGCGGCCTCTGGGCCGTCATTGGCGTCATCAACTCCAGCTGCGCACAGACCAACAGGTGCCAATCAACGGCTGTTAAAAGCCAGCGTCGCTGACAGCCCGTCACGGAGTCGTCTGTCCTCCTTGTCGGAGTATGAGCCTGAACTCCGCTCTCTGGTCTCGTCAGGAACCTCTCTTGTCTCGTCAGGAACCTCTCTTGCCTCGTCAAGAACCTCTCGTCAGTTTCAACCAAGTAAGAGAACAATTTGTTACTCAACCCCTTGTCTATACCCCTGTGCACAGGTGGACCTCCTAGGCGGCGGACCTGCGTCCCCAGCTGACGGGGCAACGCCATCTCGCCCACGTAGCGCTTCGCTACCACCGCGACTACCGGTACGTCTTGCTCCTCAGCTTCAAGAACTACTGTTATCTCAGTTGCAGGATTATTCGCCACCGCTATCAGTGGAGTCCCTGTCATCGTTATCAGCTGTATCATCATCACCACGTTCAGTGGAATCACTAACCTTGTCATCGTCTGGATCATCGTCATCCCGGTCTGTGAAGTCACGGCCGGTGTTATCACAAGGATTTCCCTCGTCTCAGCCACGGGTGGTATCTCCAGCACGTTCACGGACACCTTCACCTCCACGCTGCACGGCCGCTGGAACTCAGCAGGGCGAAACCTGTGCTTCACTCAAGTAAGCCTCTCCACCTGCAGTTCTTCACGAGTGTGGAGCAAAAGTAATTATTTTCTGCTTGTATGTTCCAGGGTTGCCGGGTCTCCGTCCAGGCTGCTCAGCTCCAGTGACCAGAACACGATCCACGCACTCACTCACGCACTACACTCTCTCACTATTAAATAAAAGATTATTGTCACTATCTGCCCATGTCAGTGTCTGTCTCCTGGGTCCTAAAACATGTCAGTTTTGTCCCATTTCACCATGGAGTTTAAGGAAACCCAATATAATTCTGGATCTGAGCCAGAACAAAAAGAAAGACACTCACCCAAATGTGTACCAGTAGCAGATCTTGGACATAAAATGCCGTTTTCCTCACCATATTTCCATATACTCGGATGGATCTAAAGTAGGTGGCTCAGTCTCTGCTGCAGTTGTCACCAGGCACAATCAGTATGGTTTGCGGATTCCCAAACAATGTTCAATTTTTACAGCAGAGGCTCGTGCTTTGCTTCTAGCATTGGAACACATTGAGAGAACCAAACAACAGAGCTCCTTAATTTTTACTGACTCCAGATCCTGTCTTCAGGCACTTGGGTTTTTAAAGACTGATCACCCCATTATTATCCGGATTTTAGAGAAACTATTTTTTTACAGAAACATAATGTTAATATCATCTTTTGTTGGATCCCCAGCCATGTTGGCCTGTCAGGTAACGAGCAGGCAGACAATGCTGCTAAGAGAGCCCTTATCCAAGAAGTCACTCAATGCCAGATCCCAGCCTCAGACCTCAGGCCTCTAATAACCTCCTATATTTTAAAGAAGTGGCAGACTGAATGGGACACATGCACTGCAAATAAACTGCATGATATTAAACCTACCATAAGCCATAGACATTTGCATCACTTTCAAAATCGACATGATGAGGTAGTGTATACTAGATGCCGTATTGGCCACTCTAGGCTTACGCACAGCTTTTTATTAAAAGGTGAACACCATCTTGTCAGTTTTGCGGAGGTTTTTTTTTTTATCAATAAAGCACATTTTACTTGATTGTCCTGCTCTCATGACAGAAAGACAACGTTTTTATACTCAAAAGTCAGTGGAGGATATTTTTAATATGGCACCACCAAAGAAAATTTTAGGGTTTTTAGCACATGTGCATCTGAAGCATCTTATTTAATTTTTCTATTTTATTGTATGCACATATGTATCTCACTGTATTTATTGATTCTTTCATTTATCATACTGTCTCTATATAATTAACTCAGTTTTCTTATTGGTCCTAATTTTGCCATGAAATAGCCATAGATGCTGACATGGCACTAAACAAGAACACTCACTCACTCACTGCTCACCTCAGTGAAAGCCGCCCGTGCTGTAGCAACACTCGTGGTGTAATCAGGAAAAAATGGCAGCAGGCTCCCCGTTGAGGCGAAGTTGTCCAGTGCTCCGTGCCCGACGTAGAATCTCAAGATAATCCTGGTGGTAATGCAACCTAGTGATAATATTCTCGGTTTGCCGCTCCTGCTCCGCCAGCCAAAGCCCGGGTGTGCACAGTCGACCAGCGGCCCCTTCTCCAGGTGAAGCACATCCACCAGCAATTTAGACACTGCTGCAGAAGAACTAGAGACAGGTGTCTCAGGTACACAAAGGATCCTGATGTTAGACCTTCTCATATGCCTCTCCATGTCCTTGCACTTCTCTTTGAGTTCCTTGAGCTCCTTTCTCAAATCTTTCACCTCATTCTGCAGTTGGACCACTTCATCAGACCAGGAGGACAAACCGTTCTCCATCTCTGTCGTGTTCGCTCTCACCTGGTCGAGGTCTGCACGAAGAGCCATCGTGCTGTTAATCATTTCAATTTTGATAGCCTGCAGATCATTTTTGAGGGGACTGAGATCTTCCGCGAGGACATTTCTAATCTCCGTTTTAATCACTGATAAGATGTCAGCCTTAAGAGCATCCAAAAGTTTGAGTTTCAATACATCCAAGTCACCCTACCACTGCAAGGGTGGAGGCAAATCACTCTGGTCCTGGGAAACATTCTGGCAAAGAGAATGCATTGGACTTTGTTGCCGCAGGTCCCGCGTACTTATGTTTTCGTAAATTTGCCACCATTTAAGCTTTAAAACAATTAATTTCAGTTGATATAACTTTAACAAGCTATTACACAATCCACTATAGTTGGATGGCACAGGAAAATAACAAAAATGAGCAAGCTAGCAGAGAGCCCATGCCATGCACGTCTTACTCCTCCGCCATCTATGAAGAAAAAAAGTTTTTTTTTTTTAGATTTTTGCAAATCTGTTAAAGGCGACGGACAGACGAAAATTCAATATTGCTAAATCATATCTCAAATTGATTAGCGGCTATCTCCCGTTATGATAGCACTTACCGGGAGTGCTCTCTCCTTTTGTTTACTGAGACGTGGCTAACTGAACTAGCAGCAGATGCTAACATTGAGCTGGAGGGTTTTCACACGATACGAGCTGACCGAACACCAGAGAGTGGCAAAACTAGGGGCGGTGGAGTGATAATGTATGTTAACAACAACTGGTGCAGACCGGGACATATCACTGTTAAACAACGACACTGCAGCAAAGACATTGAGTTGCTAGCTGTTAGCATGAGGCCTACATATCTCCCGAGAGAACACTCACACGTGATCTGCATTGTTGTTTATGCAAATCCGACGGCGAACGCTGGGACAGCGCGTGACGTCATCCATTCAGTAACCAGCAGGCTGCAGACAGAACACCCAGATGCTCTTCTCCTCATCTCAGGCGATTTCAACCACGTTTCACTGTCTCCCATTCTGCCCACTTTCACCCAGTATGTCACATGCCACACTAGAGACAATAAAACACTGGATTTGTTCTACGCAAACACTAAGGAGGCGTACACCTCATCACAACTCCCCCCACTTGGGAGATCGGATCACAACTTGGTTCATCTCCGACCGGTGTACAAACCCCTAGTGCACAGACAACCTCCGGCCATGCACACTGTGGAGTTATGGTCTGAGGAGACAATGGACACTCTAAAGGACTGTTTTGAAGCCACTGCCTGGAAGCAGCTCTGCGATCCACATGGTGAGGACATCGATGGCCTCATTCACACCTTCACGGGCTACCTCAGCTTCTGTGTGGACAAATCCGTTCCCACCAAGACCATACGGCGTCACTCAAACAACAAACCCTGGATCAACCCTGAGATAAAAACACTTCTGAGAGAGAAGAAGAGGATCTTCAGGTCGGGGAACAGGGAGATGCTGAAGTCCGTACAGAGGGAGCTGAGGAGAAAGATCAGAGAAGGCAAGGACAGCTTCAGGAAGAAGATGGAGGACAAGCTGCAACAGAGCGACATCAGCGGGGTCTGGAGAAACCTCAAAACCATCTCGGGGCTCCAGAATACCTCCCCCCAGGCCACGGGGGGCAGGGAGTGGGCGAACAACCTGAATCTGTTTTTCAATAGATTTGACCAACCGCCCTCCCCCCTGTCTGCACAACAACCACTGCTGCCTCTAAGAAATCAAGTCCTGCTACCCACTCCCCACTCCACCGACACCCCCCCCCACTCCCAACACACAGCCCCCCATCCTGACCCTGACCAAGACCCAGGTGAGGACGGAGCTGAGGAAGATCAAGGCGAGGAAGGCGTCGGGACCGGACGGCATCAGCGCAAAGCTCCTCAAGTCCTGTGCAGACCAGCTGTGTGGGATTGTGACGTATATCTTCAACATGAGCCTGAAACTGGGGAGGGTACCACAGCTGTGGAAAACATCTTGTGTGGTACCTGTACCAAAAACTTCCCACCCCAAAGACCTGAACAGCTTCAGACCGGTGGCCTTGACGTCCCACTTGATGAAGACCCTGGAGAGACTGCTCCTTGCTCATCTCCGCCCCCTGGTGGAACCAGCGATGGATCCACTCCAGTTCGCCTACCAGCATGGCATTGGGGTGGAGGATGCGGTGATCTTCCTCCTTCACCGTTCTCTGTCCCACCTGGAGAAGCCCGGGAATATGGTGAGGATCATGTTCTTTGACTTCTCCAGTGCTTTCAACACCATCCAACCGATGATCCTGAAGGACAAGCTGCTGCGCGCAGGGGTGGACCAGCACCTGTCATCATGGATCCTGGACTACCTCACGAACCGGCCTCAGTTTGTGAGAACCCGGGACTGTGTTTCCGACACGATCATCAGTAGCACGGGGGCCCCCCAGGGAACGGTGCTGGCTCCCTTCCTGTTCACTCTTTATACTGCGGACTTCTCACACAACACAACACATTGCCATCTACAGAAGTTCTCTGATGACTCTGCGATCGTTGGTCTCATCTCCAGCGGAGATGAAGCTGAGTACAGAGGGCTTATCCAGGACTTTGTGGACTGGTGCCATCGGAACTGCCTCCAGATCAACGCGAGGAAAACTAAGGAGCTGGTGGTGGACTGCCGCAGGCATGGGCAGCCCCTCACAGCACCAGTAAATATACAGGGAACAGACATCGAGATGGTGACATCCTACAAGTACCTGGGTATTCATCTGAACAATAAACTAGACTGGTCACACAATACTGACGCACTCTACAAGAAGGGACAGCGCAGGCTGTTCCTGCTGAGGAGACTCAGGTCTTTTGGTGTACAAGGGGCACTGCTGAAGTCATTCTATGACACGGTGGTGGCATCAGCCATCACTTTTGGAGTGGTCTGCTGGGGCAGTGGCATTACTGCAGCCGATAGGAAGAGACTGAACAAACTGATTAAGAAAGCTAGCTCTGTCCTGGGGCAACGCCTTGATCCGATGGAGGAGATAGGAGAGAGAAGGACGGTGGCTAAACTGTCATCTCTGCTGGAGTCCGAGTTCCACCCTATGCAGGACATACTGGATGCACTGAGGAGCTCATTTAGCAGCAGACTACATCATCCCAGGTGCACAACCGAGAGGTTTCGTAGGTCCTTCCTACCAACGGCTGTCAGACTGTACAACCTAAGCAGGGCTGCTCGCAGAGATAGCAAAAAGACGTAACAAACTAATAGTTTTTTTTTTTTTTTGAATGCAAAAGATGCAATAGACTTACACAATGGTCCTCTCCGGCATACAACTAGGAACATACCGGTCGCTATGGAGGGTGAGAATATGTATGGGCACATAATCATACCATGTAGGATAACTAAATAGACGGTTATGCTGTTTCATCCCACCTAGCAACAATGCTCTGCACTGTGTGTGTTTATATATTTACATATTTATTCCATCTAGCTACAATGCTCTGCACTGGGTGTGTTTATATTTATATATCTATATATTTATTCCATCTAGCTACAATGCTCAGCACTGGGTGTGTTTATATTTATATATCTATATATTTATTCCATCTAGCTACAATGCTCCGCACTGTGTTTTTATATATCTACATATTATTCCATCCAGCTACAATGCTCTGCACTGTGTGTCTGTGTGTGTGTGTGTGTGTATATATATATTTTATAGTAATATGTACATATGTATATTAGCTGCTCTTGCTTGCTTGTTTGTTTTTTTTTTTTTTTTTTTTTTTTTCTTGCCTTCTGATTGTTGCTCTGAGTGTTGCTATCCCTGTGCTGTTGCAATCCTGGAATTTCCCCGTTGTGGGACTAATAAAGGCTTATCTTATCTTATCTTATCTTAAATTGTTGTCTGAGACGAGCTAATTTGAACCCCACATGTTTTGGTGTCAATGTATGTCGCATAAGGTGACAATGCGCTCTTGAAGTACGCTGTTGTGGAGAGCTGTCTGACCCAGCCAAGATCAGCGGCTAAAATGGCCACTGACTGTGCGATGTCATTTCGGTTAGGCACACGGTCAGTGGCCAAGTATTCCGATATTTCTCGGAATACTTGTGGATCACAAATAGATTATTTATTAACATTAGGATTTCAGGAATCGAATTAATTATGGTTTGTCGTTGTGTTGTCTACGGGTGCGACGTTATACCAGAGGAGCATGCTGTGAGTGTTTTTGAATTTCCCGTCCCTGGGAAAATCAGAACGGCATGGGTGAAATTCGTTCAGAAAACGCGAAAAAAAAAATGGACTGATGTCGGTAAAACACCCAGCATGTGCAGTAGACATTTCATTGACAGCGATTTAGAGAATAAGATGCAATTTGTGTCACGACTCGCCGCTCCTCAGCGGCTTCAGCTGCACGCACACCTGCGCCTCGTGAGCACATCCCCATACCGCATACATCCATTCACACACACCTGCTTGTTGAATAAAGCTGTTAAATCTATCCTGAGCCTGCGTGCGTGTTTCCTGGGCCAGACATTATGTCAATTTGAAATGAAATTTGCAAAAAGATTGCTGATAAAGAAAACGGCTATTCCAACTATATATGCCTCGATTTCCAAGTGTGACTCTGAGAAAGGGGTCAGTGACAGTGGCGTGAAAAGCACGGGTGATCTACCGATGCGATCAGCTGTCAGAACACGAGAAGTAAACAGGGTAAGTTTTTTTATTTTTAATATTCACTGCAAATGTTTACTAAACATCTTAAATGAATTCCAAGCCATGGTTTGCATTGCCTTACCAACTTATCAAATATTAGCATATTAGGGTGTTCATACTCATCAAATATGAAATATTCAGTGCTGTATAGGGAGGTGGTTGTGCCTGTTTGATCAATTTATATTTCTATGTATGTAATCCAATTTGAGACCTCTGGGATAAAATTATGATGATCTACTTTTTTTGCAGATTTTATCAACTGTCACTCAACCTTAAAATAGTGTTGATGTTTCTGACCAAGCAGAGGAAGCTGATGAACAGGACTTTTATGTAAATCCAAATTTATACCATAAAATGGTAGAAAAATTATTGAAATGTATATGACATGCGACTTTGATGAATGCTGAACTATGAGAATTATAACATTGACATGAACATTAAGAAACTCAATACAGTGATCCCTCGCTACTTCGCGCTTCACCTTTCGCGCCCTCAGTGCATCGCGGATTTTTCAAAAATATTCATCAAAAATTCAAAATTGAGAAATAATGGGCGGGCGCTAGCAGAAGGCAGGGAGACTACATTAGAACATCAGGTATCAACACTGAGAGCCCCACCTCTCTGTTCGCTGTTCTCGTGTTGGCTCGGCTCGGAAATCTCGCAAGCTGATTGGCTGAGACGTTTCACCCACCTCCTCTCCCTGCCGAGCGCCCATGAACGGAAGGAAGACCGCATTCATTGCTCTTTATCGCTCGTGTTACGTAGTCTCGCCGCATGGAACTTTTCGCTGTTCTCTTGTGCCATTTTGTGCGAAATAGTCTTCCCGTCTGTCACCACGGGTTGAGATGCCGTCTCGGCACTCAGCCCATGTTTTCCCTTTTCCCATTGAGCAGCGTCTCAGCAGGCTCCCAGCTGGCAGCATTACGGACGGCTGGGGCCAATTAGTCCTCATCAGCTGGGGCGCTGCCAATGAGGATAAATAGGAGCAGCCTCGATGACTCGGGGCTGCGACATAAACACATTGCTAAGCTGAAGCCCCTTCGTCTGGTGTCAGCTTATACTCCTCTTGCAGCATTCCTGTGTTTGTATCCCACTGTGAGTATGTACGTCTTGTTACCCCCACGTCCGGTACGAGCTGCTTACCTCTGCGCTGTGCAACCTGTGAGTGTACCTCTGCATGAGTATCTGTGTTCTCCTCATCCCTTATCCCTTACCCAAAATAAACCATCACGACTCACTGGCTTGTCCCTGGCTCTGATTGCCCGGCTCCCTAGAGCCGGATATGACAGTATGTCGCAGCCAGAAGAGTTGCCGGCGGCCGTGAGTCGCTGTGGAAATGTACCTTTCTGTCCTGGTGTCAGCGCTGCTAGCATGCCGTTTCCCAGGAGTCACTTCTGGCGCCAGGGCGACGAGCTGAGGTCCATCTCGGAGGCTGTCGACGGGACATTCTTCACCCTGCACGACGCCTCCAACGCGAGACGCTGGCATCCGGGCCGTGCTGAGGAACTCCTGGACTGTCACCCTCACTCTCTGTACCATCTGGAGGACAGTGCCAGGATAGACGCTGCAGGTACACAGCGAGAGAAGCTCCACGGGGTGGATGGAAATCCCGGCAGGGAGTAGAAGTGGGCGACGTCTTTCCCCGCTTCGGAGTCCCGTTCCTGCCACCATTCCAGTCCGGGAGTTCGCGCCAACCAGAGGACTTCCCCCGACCTGCGCCACGTCACTCGGGATTCCCTTCAAGGAGCCGCAGCTGACAGCAGTTATGTCTGGGGTCGAGTGGCTGTCGCGAGCTCCACTGTGTTTCCTGTCACCACCTTCAGGCATGTGGCGGCGGCAGTGAGGTTGATGGAGAGGACTTCAGGGCTACGAAGCTTTTCCGTGCTCGGTGCCTTCCTCGCCTCGATCTCCAATCTGGAGCGGCGAATCCTGGGTTTCCCCCTCGCTTCGTTCCCCGGGAATAGCCGCCATCACATCGCCGAGTCACCTCTGCACGAACCTCGTCCGGATCCAGTTCTGGGCCATCGTCAGGACAGTTCCTCCCACGCAGCTGTCACCTCTTCGCCTCGTCTGTGTGGAGATTCTACAGCCCCGTTCCCTGAGCCTCATTTCCCCGCTGTCATTCCTGGACATTCAGGCTGGCTCACCCCGGCTGTTTTCCCCTCCTCCTCGACGCGCTTTCTGACTGCTGTGTGTGCCTGGAATTCCGGTCTGGTGAGCTCTCTGCTGGAGACAACGCGAGCGATCCTCAGACGAACTCCCGGGGGGTCCTCCGTTATCGCCGGGCGGGGAGAGGAAGAAGCAGAATCCACTACAGCAGGCGATACTCAACCTCCAGGGGGCAGGCAAGTCATTGTTTTTTCACACCTGCTTAATGATTTGCTCTGTCACATCCCTGGAGGAGAAGTTCAGGGTTCGCAGCTCCCTGAACTCTCCCCACCTGCTGTAACCTGTATTCCTAATCCCGCATCCTCTGTGTCTCTCTCCGCCGAGCGGTCCCCGGCTCCGGGTCAACGTGGTGGGATATGGAGAGGGCCTGTGGTTCCGCAGCTACATTGCGGACGGAGGAGGGGGACTGACTGCTGCGTGGAGTCTACGCCGACGATTGAGCGTCCCCGGGTCTCCACGGAGGAGCGGTTCGGTCCAGCGGGACGAGATTCTTCTGGCTTCACGCCGAGTGGATCGTCGGCGGGGTCACCGGAGCCGGAGGAATCTCAAGCTGCGCTGACCATCGTGCTGGCTGCGGGGCCCGACGCGGCTAGATGGGAGCCTGACAACGACCTGATGACGGATCCTGGATCTTCGCAGTCCTGGACGGCGTCAGAACCCGAGATCAGGCGAGTGCTCTCCTTTCTTTTCTCTCTTTTTATCTTTGAGCACTTCAGCCTATCTCCAGGGGAGACGAGCAGGGTGCAGCCGCCCGCTGTGTCTGAGCTCGTCTCGCCGGGTTCTGGCGCTGCCGGTGATCCTGATCCCGGTTCTGTTTTCTCTTCTGAGCCTTCTTCCAGGGTCACTGGCGAGGAGTTGCTGTTCCTCGTGGTGCTGGAGGGTCCGGGTTCAACGTTGGAGGTCGGTTCTGGTGCAGTGTCCAACGTGGGTTCGCCCGAGACCCAATCGGGGTCCAACGTGGGTTCGCCTGAGGCCCGATCGGGGTCCGACGTGGGTGCTGCCCCAGTATTGTCCAGGTCCGGTGAGGAGGTGGCCGTTTCCCTGCGGCCTGACGCCCGCCGCCCTCGTCATCGGCTCTCCCCAGAGCCTCTTCCACCGGGATCCGCTCTGATCCTTCGCCCGTCTCAACGGTCCTGGTAGTTGAGTGATGCGGGTCGACGACCCGACCCACAGAACTTTCGGTTCGGTGATCTGGTTCCCCCCACTGGTCTGTGTTTCCCTCTGGGCAGCCTGGTTCGGCTGCCGGTGGACTGGATTCCTGGGATCTGGGTCCGGAGTTCGCCGTCCGAACACTTCTCTTTCCCTGATTCGCCAACGGGACGATGGGCGGGGAGATCTCCGGAGCCATCTCGGCTATTTGTGGACTCTGCCTGCCATTCACCTCGGGTGTCATTTTTTCTTTTATCTTTGTGAAGGTCACTCGGGTGTAATATTTTGTCCTGTTGGTGGATTCGTTTTTATAGTGCTGTGTTTTCCATCGCTCATGCTCAGCATTTTACCTTTTGTGCCATGTTTTTAGCCTCGTTTTTTCATTGTAGAGTTATGTTTTGTTTCCTTTCAGACCATGCTCTGCAGTTATCCATTTATTCCAGTCACTTTCATTTCTTTAGGTGGCTGTGGGTATTTATATATTCGTGTGTGTGGGTTTTTCTTTGCCTGCACTCAGTATTTCTTTTTTATGCCCTGTTGGTTCATTATAGAGTCATGTGCCTTGTTTTCCGTAACACCATGCTCTGTAGTTGTCAATTTGTTCCAGTCACCTTCACTTTTCTTGGTGACTGTGTATGTACTTAGTGGCGCTGTGTATTGTGTTCCCCTTTATTTAACCTTACTCAGCATTTTTACCCTGTACCTTTTTAGTGGTTTTTTTCCTTGCTCTGTGTCACGCATTGTTGGTACTCTCTGAGTAGTGTGTAACTGGCGTGCTGACCCAGTTCTTCTCCCCATTCGAACCTGGGTTGATTATTCCCTGTTTTGTTCAGTATTGTATTTGTTTTTTTTTCCCTGCCACCCTACATTGCCCCATTGGTGTTGTCCTTCCCTTGGCCTCTTCCCCTCCAATCCTGCCTCCCTTCCTCCCACCCTAGGTGGGGGGCGGGCTGGGATGTTCCTGGTCGTTCAGGAGCCCGACCTTGAGGGGAGGGCTCTGTCACCACGGGTTGAGATGCCGTCTCGGCACTCAGCCCATGTTTTCCCTTTTCCCATTGAGCAGCGTCTCAGCAGGCTCCCAGCTGGCAGCATTACGGACGGCTGGGGCCAATTAGTCCTCATCAGCTGGGGCGCTGCCAATGAGGATAAATAGGAGCAGCCTCGATGACTCGGGGCTGCGACATAAACACATTGCTAAGCTGAAGCCCCTTCGTCTGGTGTCAGCTTATACTCCTCTTGCAGCATTCCTGTGTTTGTATCCCGCTGTGAGTATGTACGTCTTGTTACCCCCACGTCCGGTACGAGCTGCTTACCTCTGCGCTGTGCAACCTGTGAGTGTACCTCTGCATGAGTATCTGTGCTCTCCTCATCCCTTATCCCTTACCCAAAATAAACCATCACGACTCACTGGCTTGTCCCTGGCTCTGATTGCCCGGCTCCCTAGAGCCGGATATGACACCGTCGAGCCACTACGCCGCCTCCTGCAGCTTCTCCAGCTCTATCGGAAGCTGCCCTCGATGATCCTGCGCTTCTAGCACCTCATGATGAGGCGTCACCTGAGGAGCAGTAAAGCTCTCATTAACGTGTGAAGTAAATCATCTTCATCTTGAGTTACGTATCTTGTTATAAGAATAAAAGAGTTCTAAAAACATATTTATGTACACTTTATTTACATCTACGTATGTATGTACACGTACACACACACACACACACACACACGTATCATGAGAGAGAGAGAGTGAGAGAATGAACGTACGTATTATTTATGGATGACGTCATTAGGGGTGACGCTACTTCGCGGTTTTTCACTTTTCGCGGTCGGTTCTGGAACCCATTAACCGCAATAAGTGAGGGATCACTGTATATGATTTTACAAAACTTTATTTAAATAACATTGTTCACAAATCTAATCTTGGTAGGCAAAATCCCTTGTAGTGATGAGATGGGAAGGTTTCTCTGATGAGGCTCACCGCACAGGCAGGCATCACCCTCACTTCTTCCCCCAAAAAATCCCCAACACCACCGGACCAGTTGCGTGTAGGCTATGAATCTGTATCGCCTGAAAAATATGGGGTTGGCATTGATTATTCCGTTTGCATTGATTATTGAATGTATTGAATGATTTCTTCATAATTCATCTGGGAAATTAAATCAAATGAATAAATATTGTTTATAAACTCACTCGTGTGGACAATGTCATCTGTCTCATCAGCTCCAGCTGCGCACAGACCAGCAGGTGCTAATCAGCGGCTGTTAAAAGTATTGAGAAGATGATGATTAACAACATGTCATCAGGCAGCGAGTGACCAATGGGTAGTTTTAGTTTGAAAATTAAGTGTGTGACCATGCATGTCGCCAAAGAAAAATATTTCTAAGCGTAGTTTACCAAGATAAATCTTCAAGCCGATCCTGTTCAACGTGGTCTCCTCCCGTCGCCGTTTCGTCTTCCTCCTCTCCCTCTGGCTCGAACAAATAAGGTTGAATACCCCTCTCAGCACCACCCAAAACTACTTCATCATCAGATTCTTCGTTGTCACTGTCATCATTTATATTGTGGTCGTCAAAGTCGAGAAAGTAATCGCTGTCGGAATCACTTTGCTCTCGTTCAGACATTTTCTCGGCCAAACCGAAATGACGTCACGACTGCCCGCACCTATCGGGAGATGGCGGTACTGCAGCATCACTGAGTGAAAGATGGGCTATGACCAAATATTGTCATTTATGGAGGATGGTGACACATATTAAATCAGGGGAATGGGCAGAATGGAATATTTTCATACTATCATTTGATTGGTTCAATAAAAAAATGTCACTGTCCGTCACCTTTAAAAATAAAAAAAACCCTAAGAAATCATATGTACATAAGTATTCACAGCCTTTGACATGAAGCTCAAAATTGAGCTGAGGTGCATCCTGTTTCCACTGATCATCCTTGAGATGTTTCTACAGCTTAACTGGAATCCACCTGTGGTAAATTCAGCTGATTGGAAATGATTTGGAAAGGCACACTTCTGTCTATATAAGGTCCCACAGTTGACAGTGCATGTCAGAGCACAAACCGAGCATGAAGTCAAAGGAATTGTCTGTAGACCTCTGAGACAGGATTGTCTCGAGACACAAATCTGGGGAAGGGTACAGAAACATTTCTGCTGCTTTGTAAGTCCCAATGAGCACAGTGGCCTCCATCATCCGTAAATGGAAGAAGTTCGGAACCACCGGGACTCTTCCTAGAGCTGGC
Source organism: Pholidichthys leucotaenia (assembly GCA_020510985.1). Lineage (NCBI taxonomy): Eukaryota > Metazoa > Chordata > Actinopteri > Cichliformes > Pholidichthyidae > Pholidichthys > Pholidichthys leucotaenia. The sequence goes on from CM035841.1 coordinate 123,948,123, forward strand.
CAGCTGTCTAAACTGAGTGACTGGGGGAGAAGGGCCTTAGTCACTGAGGTGAACAAGAACCCGATGGTCACTTTGTCAGAGCTCCAGCGTTCCTCTGTGGGGAGTGGAGAACCTTCCAGAAGGACAACCATCTCTGCAGCAATCCACCAATCAGACCAGAGGGGCCAGACGGAAGCCACTCCTGAGTAAAAGGCACATGGCAGCCCACCTGGAGTTAGCCAAAAGGCACCTGAAGGGCTCTGAGACCATAAGAAACAAAATTCTCTGGTCTGATGAGACAAAGAATGACCTTTTTGACATGAATGCCAGGAGTCGTGTTTGGAGGAATCCAGGCACCACTCAACACCACTCCAGTGGTGATGAGTGGTGCCTGGATTCCTGGGTGATAGTATTAAATAGTGATAGTATTAAAGTGATGAGCCACCCGGAATGAAAAAAATATACCGGGAGGTCTCGACATCGGAGTCTTTTAACGGTGAGTTTTAATTTTTTTTTATTGTGCGTTTTTTTCGCAAATATATTCGGTAAGACGCTCAGTTTATTTATGCAATAAAAAAGCTGTTCATTTGTGGATGATGATCGCTCTGCTTTATTGCAGCACACTGCGGACTCACGCTTTTCTTTTAATTATTCATGTGAACAATACGCTGAAATAAGCTTATGTAATCTTGTTAAAAACTATTGTCTTTTCTGTATATCTTGCACTTTCGTGCTGTATTTTATTGTGTGCATTTTCCTTGTAGAATCATCCCACGCGTCCGCCGCGCCAGCACGCCCAGATTAATGTGAATCTGTCCCGCCACCAGGCGCAAAATCTATTCAATGATAAATATTTGCAACATTTAAATGAGGTTGCAGAAAACGCGAGGGTATCCATGGAGCAGGATGTTGCCTTGAGAAGGCAGGAGCTGGCAGAGACGGCTTCATTCAACCGAGCCTTCCTGACCCAGTTTGGGAAGCTGGTAGAGGCACTCAGTGGTCGGCGTGTATAAAATGTCGATTAACTTTCATGTTGTGTTGCAAAGTTTTTTTTTTATTTTAATAGTTTGTATATAATAAAATGGAATTGTTTTGGAAAGTGTGGTTTGTCTGTTATAACACTGAATTATAAAACAGTATAATTACATAGAAATTCCATTGCCTAGTCTGATCAAAATGATGCTGATCATCCTGTCAGGGGTCAACCATTGTAAAGGTAATGTAATTTTTAACTAGACCAAAAAACAAATGTTTTTGTAAGCTTTCTGTTCTTTTTATTGAAATATCATAAAAAAAATTAGCCCCACATGATCCAGTTCTAAACTTTGGGTACATTTTTTATGTTAACTTATAAGAAGTTGCACAGTTGGACTTTAAAATGCAGCAGGAGAGACTGATCAAGCTTACAAGTCAAAGTAGGTAAAAAAGTAAGTATATGTAAATTGAATGTTCTATCGGCATTCCAAATTCAGAGAATTACAATACTTTAGAAGGAGTGTAGCATCATCTAAACAGAAAATACCAATACTGTTGTTCCAAACGTTGACCTGAAGGTGAAAAACATGAATTTTTTTTATTCAGTACATCCAAAATGCCCTAGGATGTAAAAAATAATACAATTTGGTGTTGGCCAGTGTGCCACTGTCTCATTATTTAATACGAATAAAAACAAGTTTCAGCTCATTATTTCTAGGTCATTTGGCAGTTAATTCAAACCAAAAGTGACTTGTGTTGTTGCAGCTTTTTTATCAGAGAGTTTCTCAGGTTTTGGAGCATATAATCATCCGTCCCTTAACTGTTAAACATTAAATAACAGCAGACAGATTGGCAAAGGATACACAATTGTGTTGCTGTTGCCCAAAACCGTTATGAACCACTGCTTGTGGTGCTACCTTTTTCATGTGTGTGCTTTTATGAATATTCACACTTTTTTGTAAGTACAAGTGGGATAGTATTAAATTGAAATATAACATATTTCTAATAATGTGTGCTTTTTGCAAATATTTACACTTATTTTGAAAGTAAAAGTTGGATAGGATTAAATTGACATATAACACGTTTCTCAATAGTGACAGTACCACTATATGGAGGAATTCTGGGTCATATTAGCATCTGATCTTTATCATAATGGGTTTGGGCGGGGGGGGGGGGGGTGTCTAATCATGTGCCATGGAGGGCCAAACCCTGCAGGCTTTACCTCCAACCAGTGTCTTCAACAGCAGATTCCACTGAACTTCTTCCACTGACTGATCAGTGACAACACCTGCTGAAGAGACTGGGTAGAAGAGAGAACCTGCAGGGTCTTGGCCCCCCATGACACATGATTGGAAGCCCCCGGATTAGGTTTAATTGGATTTAACATTTTAACACAAACTGCTTTGTGGTTCATAATTCTGTTGACAGACTTACACCAAACCAAAAGAGATTTCTCAAACTGCTGGATTATTCTTAGCTTTTCCAATCTTTCAGTATTTAATTTATGCCACATGGTGGTAACCTTCACATATAAAAAAAGAGACATCTGCAAAAACTTCATAGGTTTATTGTCAGTGCAAATCCCAGTGCAATACAACATGAATGCATATCTAGTACATTGTTGATGCAGAGAATATACATATATTTCTACAGTACATGTTTCCATGTAAACTTGTGACTGCATTATTTTAATTGCTTTTAATCCTAGATCAAGTTTGTTTTGGCCTAAAATGCATGATAACTGTCAAATATATCTTATTATACATAACTCAGTAAAGTTTACTTTTTGAATATATATTTTGTGGCTAATATTAACCTGGTGATCAAGTTGTGTCAGCTGATCGTTTTTTTCTATACCATCTCAGAATCTGCTGCAGAAGCAGGTAAGTCCATGATGTCTCAACAGTCTCTCCATGATTTTCAAGCAGATCAGAGCAATTTGTTGTACAGGAAATAAAACGTGTCTACAGACATTCTTAAGCTCTATAACCACTGATCGTTTGTGAAGCTGTGTTGACATCAGTGACAGGCTGATCACATCCGTGACAGGCACGCCCAGAGCGAATGAAGCAGTAATTTCCCCACAACAGAGCCATCTGAAACACACACAGCGTACATATTTTAGTACCTAACAACGATAACTTGCAGACATTAAAGTGTAGCACGACGTACTTATAGCAAACTAGCATTAGCAACCATTAGCTTACCGTCATATACGACCTAGTTTGTATCCTCAAGCCTTTGGCTCTCCCAGAAGCTGCAGAACTATTCCAGAGTGTTTTCATCTCGCTGCCTGTACCCTTGTCTGGCAGTCCTTTTTGGCGTTTATGGTGAAAAAAGCCACAGACCGAGGAGTGGCCTTGTACAGCTATGTGTTATGTTTTGCTTGGGTCTTCTCAATAAAGTTTTGGAAAAAAAAATGTTTTGCTTGGGTTGCGTGCGTTACGTCACGGAGTGTGGCACCGCCTCGCTGTTATAAACCCACCCACCCTAGCACAACACCCATGCCCAACACCGTGCTAATGGAGACAGAAGCATTCCGAGCCGTACTGAAGTGAATCGAGCCGTACCGAGGTGTGCTGGGCTAGTGGAAAAGAGGCTTAAAGTGGCCCTAGATGTGAATGTGTGTGTGAATGGTGAAAGGACTGGGTGCTGCACCAGTGGCTGCCTCATCCACTCATGTGGATGCCCTGTAATTTTCCCATTGTGGGACTAATAAAGGAATCTAAATCTAAGAGTGGAATGCCATGCCTCAGCAGACAATAAGTCAACTTATGAACAGCATGAGACGTCATTGTCAAGCTGTAACTGATGCTCGAGGGCATGCCCTTGACAAATGTCCTACTTTCATGATATCAAATCAAATCAAACTTTATTGTCATATTGCTGTACATACAACTGTAGTGCAGGCAAGATGAAATTGCGTTTCTCTCGGCATCCATATAAGAAGCAGCATGATTAAGACACACTCCCACATAGCTCCACCCCCACCCCCCCATCCATTCACACATCCCTGAGACATACTTGGGGAAAAAGAATAACTATAATATACAAAATGTCCATAGGTGCAGTAGTGTGTATGTGAGAATCCGGGTCAGCTGTTCAGCATCCTGACAGCTTGTGGGAGGAAGCTGTTGATCAGTCTGGTGGTTCTGCCTCTGATGCTCCGGAATCGTTTACCAGATGGAAGAAGTTCAAAGTGTTTATGCAGAGGGTGAGAACGGTCCTTGACAATGTTCAGTGCCCTGCTCCTACAACGGTTCTAAAAAAGTTCTTGGACAGAGGGGAGGGAGACTCCAATTACCCTCTCCGCCCCCTTGACTATCCTCTGCAGGGCTTTTTTGTCTGACATACTGCAGCTGGAGTACCATGTAGCAATGCAGTACGTCAGAACACTCTCCACCACACCTCTGTAGAAGGTCCTGAGGATGCAGATGGGGAGAGAGGCCTGTTTGAGTTTCCTCAAGAAGTGTAGTCTCTGCTGAGCTCGCTTCCTGATCTCCAAGGAATTTTTGCTCCAGGTCAGGTCCTGCGAGATCTGCACTCCGAGGAACTTGATGTTCTCTACTCTCTCCACTAAACAGCCACTGATGCTGAGGGGGACGTGCTCAGGCTGTGACCGCCGGAAGTCGATAATCATCTCCTTCGTTTTGTCCACGTTGAGCACCAGATTGTTCTCCCTGCACCAGCCCTCCAGGTCTCTCACTTCTTCCCTGTACATTGATTCCTCATCCCTCTGAATAAGTCCCACCACCGTGGTGTCATCTGCAAACTTAATAATCTGGTTCCCCTCGTGTTTGGATACACAGTCATGTGTTAGAAGTGTAAACAACAGTGGACTGAGTACACAGCCTTGAGGGGTTCCGGTACTCAACGTGACAGAGTTGGAGATGTTGTTTCCAACCCGGACAGACTGAGGTCTCTCAGTCAGGAAATCCAGGATCCAGAGACATGTGGCAGTGTTCAGACCGAGAAGGAGTAATTTCTCTATCAGTCTCTGGGGAATAATGGTGTTGAATGCTGAACTGAAATCAATGTACAGGAGTCTGGCGTAGGTGTCTTTCTGGTCCAGGTGGGTGATGACAGAGTGTAGGGTGGTGACTATAGCATCCTCCGTGGAGCGGTTTGAACGATATGCAAACTGGAGCGGGTCGTGTGATGCAGGGAGGCAGGCTGTGATGTGTGGTTTGACAAGCCGTTCAAAACACTTCATCACAATTGGTGTAAGTGCAACAGGACGATAGTCATTCAAACAGGACACCACTGGTTGTTTGAATGACAAATATAATATCACTGTGGCGTGAACTTATTACATTTTCCATAAATTTCATCTGAAAGCCAAATATCCCTAAATTTTTGTGAGCAGTGTATAGAGGATGATTGGCAAACAGCTTTACGCTTGATTAAATGTACATTTACATGCAACAGGTTGAGGGAAACTAAGTATACAGTTATTCACAGACTTCATATGACCCCTGTTACCTTACATAAAATCAGTCACTCTCTGTTTCCTTTATGTATCAAATGTAATTTAGAGAGGGGAACATATTTTCATTGTTTCTTGGAGTTAGAGCTGTAATAAACTATTATTTTGGTAGTCGATTAATCTAACAACTATTTTTTCGATTAGTCGACTAATCGCGATTATTTTTCTCATGTCCACCATCTCTGCTTCCTGTTGGGCTCTAGTGTATATTTTACCTCACCTGCTGTTTAAGCCCGCACACCTGTGAAAATTTCCTTGTTGTCAGTCCCTGCTTTAATATAACATTTTATAAACAGTTTCCAGAGCTAAATGCAAAAAAACAAGAAAGCTGTATTAATTATCACAAGTTTAAGGTTATATATCAGTTTATCACAGCCAACGTAATGCCTAATGTTAATTAGGCATTGTGCTGTCTGTGATAAACTGATATATATTTACAGTGGTGTGAAAAAGTGTTTGCCCCTTTCCTGATTCCTCTTTTTTTTTGGTGTTTGTCACACTTAAATGTTTCAGATCATCAAACAAATTTAATTATTAGACAAAGATCACACAAGTAAACACAAAATGCAGTTTTTAAATGAAGGTGTTTATTATTAAGGGGAAAAAAATCCAAACCTACATGGCCCTTTGCGAAAAAGTGATTGCCCTCTAAACCTAATAACTGGTTGGGCCACCCTTAGCAACAACGACTGCAATCAAGTGTTTGCGATAACTGGCAGTGAGTCTTTTACAGTGCTGTGGAGGAATTTTGGCCCACTCATCTTTGCAGAATTGTTGTAATTGAGCCACATTGGAGGGTTTTCGAGCATGAACCACCTTTTTAAGGTCATGCCACAGCATCTCAATCTGATTCAGGTCAGGAGTTTGACTAGGCCACTCCAAAGTCTTCATTTTGTTTTTCTTAAGCCATTCAGAGGTGGACTTGCTAGTGTGTTTTGGATCATTGTCCTGCTGCAGAAACCAAGTGTGCTTCAGCTTGAGGTCATGAACAGATGGCCGGACATTCTCCTTCAGGATTTTTTGGTAGACAGCAGAATTCATGGTTCCATTTACCACAGCAAGTCTTCCAGGTCCTGAATCAGCAAAACAGCCCCAGACCATCACACTACCACCACCATATTTTACTGTTGGTATGATGTTCCTTTTCTGAAATGCTGTGTTACTTTTATGCCAGATGTAATAGGACACACACCTTCCAAAAAGTTCAACTTTTGTCTCGTCAGTCCACAGAGTATTTTCCCAAAAGTCTTGGAGATCATCAAGATGTTTTCTGGCAAAACTAAGATGAGCCTTTATGTTCTTTTTGCTCAGCAGTGGCTTTCGTCTTGGAACTCTGCCATGCAGGCCGTTTTTGCCCAGTCTCTTTCTTATGGTGGAGTCATGGACACTGACCTTAACTGAGGCAAGTGAGGCCTGCAGTTCTTTGTATGTTGTTGTGGGGTCTTTTGTGACCTTTTGGATGAGTCTTTGCTGTGCTGTTGGGGTAATTTTGGTCAGCTGGCAAACTCCTGGGAAGGTTCACCACTGTTCCATGTTTTCACCATTTATGAATAATGGCTCTCACTGTGGTTCGCTGGAGTCCCAAAGCTTTAGAAATGCCTTTATAACCTTTTCCAGACTGATAGAACTCAATTACTTTGTTTCTCATTTGTTCCTGAATTTCTTTGGATTGCAGCATGATGTCTATTTAAGTGATTTGTTGATTGAGAACAGGTGTGGCAGTAATCAGGCCTTGGTGTGATTAGAGGAATTGAACTCAGCTTTCCAAAGATGATAAACCGCATTTAATTTATATTTTAACGGGGGGGGGGGGGTCACTTTTTCCCACAGGGCCATGTAGGTTTGAATTTTTTTTTCCACCCTTAGTAATAAACACCTTTACTTAAAACTGCATTTTGTGTTTACTTATGTTATCTTTGTCTAATATTTAAATTTGTTTGATGATCTAAAACATTTAAGTGTGACAAACATACAAAAAAAATGAGAACTCAGGAAGGGGGCAAACACTTTTTCACACCACTGTATATATAAAAAAAAAGCGTTGTATCAGTGTATCACCATTTTTTCTCAACTTTTAATTTTTCAGAATTTTGAAATAATGCTTTGTTTTTGAAATAAACACAAAAATAACTCACCTTTACTGTCAATAGAACGGTGCTGCGCATGCACCTGGAAACTCCCACCAGAGGAAAGTACTGAGCAATCTACCAATACTGGGTGAACAAATGTCCATCTTTTGCCCGTCTGTTTTTGTCTTCTGCCACTTAACAGCAAAAGCTCCTGTTCATCTTGATTATCATTGTATTCACATACCTCCATCGCTACCACCATTTAAAACATCTGCCAGCATGCTCTTCTTTGTGTTTGGATTGCAGCTGTTCACATCAGTTTGGTGGCTCTTGGCTGCCGCCGACAGTATGGGCTTGTGAACTCCAGATTATTTTCACTGCGCATGTGTGTCCTCCAAAACTACTGGATGGATTTGGCTGAAATTTTTACCAGAGGTGGTCCTTGGGCTAGAGAGGAACCCATAACATTGGTTATGGTTGGGTGTTTTGTTTTTTAGCTTATCCTTCTGCTTTGCCATGCTGTGCTCCTCTTCTTCTTCGCTGGAAATTGTTCACCCATGCCGGACAACAGAGGTGCTACTGCCTGCAGCCATTCCGGTTGTGCATTGCAGTTAGAACTGAACATTTCCGCAGCATGCATATAAACTTTATAATTAAACAATCTGTCGACAATAAAAATTTTTGTTGACAAATTTTATTGTTGACGTTATTGACAACATCGACTAATCGTTTCAGCCCTACTGGGAGTGCAAAAAGATTTCCATATTTTGGACAAATATTTCATCTGTGATTAGTGGGATCTTAAAATTAAAGTTTAAAAGGGATCCAGGTGTCTTCCTTCTTGGTTTTCCCTCTAGGGTAGGGGTGTAAAACTCATTCCATGGAGGGCGAAGATCCTGCATATTTTGCTTCCACCCAGTGTCTTCAGCAGGTGTTTTCACTGATCAGCAATCAGTGGGAAGAAATTCAGTGAAATCACCTGTTGAAGACAATGAGTTGTAGTAAAACCTGCAGGGTCTTGGCCCTCCATGGAATGAGTTTGATACCCGGAGGTTATCAGTACACTCCTCCAGGAAAGGTTGCATGCAATTATGGAGGAGAAAGAGGAGCACGTTTTTGTTAAAGATTTGGACTCTTCTCCTAAATTATCTGCCTGGTGACCTCAAGGAGTTGGTTCTTGGTTCTTGGAGTTGGTTCTTCTCCTTCTATCCAAGATGGCGCCCACAGCGGTCGCCATGGTGCTTTGCTGCCCTTTAATTTTTATAATTTGTTTGTTTTTGTTCATTGATTGTGCGTCTGCCGGTTCATACACCCGTGAAGAATTATTAAATATCAGGACTCTTACTCCCACGGACCTTCTGCCAGTATTTTTAGCTCCTGCCGCCGATCTGATTCATTGTTTGGCTCAAAGAGTAAGACGGCGTAAAAGGGGAAAGCGAGGGGGAATTCTCGCTCGGCTGCGTAGGAGAGGCACGCGAACAGCCTTGCCTGGCATATTTCTATCCAATGCCAATTCTCTCTTGAACAAGGTAGAAGAATTAAGACTGCTGATGCGATTTAAGGACCTCGCTTCCTCGTCTGTCATCTGTTTCTCTGAGACCTGGCTTAAAGAGAACATTCCAGATAGCGCGATCAGCCTCGAGGGATTTCAGCTGTTTCGTGCTGATCGCGTCACAGAGCTCTCCGGTAAGTCTATTGGAGGAGGAGTGTGCTTCTATATTAACAACAGCTGGTGCTCTGATGTAACGGTGATTTCCAAACACTGTTCTCCCGCCCTGGAATTTCTTTTTATTAACTGCAAGCCATTTTATTCCCCGCGGGAGTTCGCCTCATTCATCCTCGTTGCTGTGTACGTCCCTCCCGACGCGGACACGCGCGAAGCTCAGCGCGTGCTCGCAGATCACATCCAACTCACGGAGCGGAACTTTCCAGACTCCCTGGTTATTGTGGTGGGCGATTTTAACCAGAGCAATCTGAGTCACGAGCTCCCCCGCTACAAACAGTTTATTAAATGTCCAACCAGAGGAAATAACACGCTGGATCACTGTTACACCACAGTGAAAGACGCATATCGCGCTGTTCCCCGCGCTGCGCTGGGACTATCTGATCACGTGATGGTCCACCTCATCCCCACATACAGACAGAGACTGAAACTCACTAAACCTGTTGTGACCACCACGAAGAAATTGACCAGTGAAGCTGGAGAGAAACTGAACACATGCATGGAAATAACTGACTGGGGCATGTTTAAAGGAGCCACACATGATCTTAATGAGTACACAGACACTGTGAACTCATATATCAACTTCTGTGAGGAGCACATTCTTCCATCGCGCACCAGGGTGAGATACTCTAATGATAAGCCCTGGTTCACGGCCAAGCTCAGACAGATCAGGAATGAGAAGGAAGCAGCGCTGAAAAGTGGAGACAGGGACTGCTACAGAGAGGTCAAATATCGGTTTAACAGAGAGCTGAGGAGAGCTAAATCTGTGTATTCTGAGAGACTCCAGCAGCAGTTCACTGCTAATGACTCGGCTTCTGTGTGGAGAGGACTGAGGCAAATCACCAACTATCGGCCTCAGGCTTCTAAAGGTCAGGATGACAAAGCCCTTTGTCAAAAACTGTCCCAACATTACGCCCGTTTTGACACCTCGTCAGCTGTGTCCAACTCACCCACTCCACCCAGCTCCACTGCCTCCTCAGCCCCTAATTCATCAAAAGCGGCCCCCCCTCCTCCTCCTCCTCCCCCCCCTGCCCTTGTCATCAGTGAGCAGGACGTGCACAGACAGTTCTCCAGACTGAACCCGCACAAGGTCCCCGGGCCGGACGGTGTGTCTCCCTCCACCCTGAGACACTGTGCGAAAGAGCTGGCTCCTGTCTTCACAGACATTTTTAACACCTCCCTTAAGCAATGTCACGTGCCGACCTGCCTCAAATCCTCCACCATCATCCCTGTCCCCAAGAAGCCACGGATTACTGGACTTAACGACTACAGACCTGTAGCGCTCACCTCTGTAGTCATGAAGTCCTTTGAGCGCCTGGTCCTGTCTCACCTCAAGTCCATCACCACACCCCTCCTAGACCTGCTGCAGTTTGCCTACCGTGCTAACAGGTCTGTGGACGACGCAGTCAACCTGGCCCTCCACTCCATCCTGCAGCACCTGGACTCCCCGGGAACCTACGCCAGGATTCTGTTTGTGGACTTCAGCTCCGCATTCAACACCATCCGCCCCGATCTGCTCCAGGACAAGCTGTCCCTGCTCAACGTGCCTGACTCCCTCTGCAGGTGGATCACCGACTTCCTGACGGACCGGAGGCAGCATGTGCGGCTGGGGAAGTCTGTCTCGGACTCTGTTAGCATCAGCATTGGATCACCCCAGGGCTGTGTACTTTCCCCCCTACTCTTCTCCCTTTATACCAACTCCTGCACCTCCTCCCACCAGTCTGTTAAGCTGATTAAGTTTGCGGACGACACCACCCTCATCGGGCTCATCTGCAACGGCGACGAGTCCGTCTACAGGAGAGAGGTGGCCCAGCTGGTGTCCTGGTGCAGCCATAACAACCTGCAGCTGAACGCTCTTAAGACAGCGGAGATGATTGTGGACTTCAGGAAAGTCACAACCCCCCTGCCCCCCCCCTCACCATCACAGGCTCTCCCATCACCATTGCAGATTCCTTCCGCTTCTTGGGCACCACCATCACCCGGGACCTCAAATGGGAGCCAACCATCAGCTCCCTCATCAAAAAGGCCCAGCAGAGGATGTTCTTTCTGCGGCAGCTGAGGAAGCTCAAGCTACCCACCAAGATGCTAGTGCAGTTCTACACGGCCATCATCGAGTCCATCCTCACCTCCTCCATAACTGTGTGGTATGCAGGAGCCACTGCCAGGGACAGACTAAGGCTGCAGCGCGTCGTGCGCACTGCTGAGAAGGTGATCGGCTGCAAGCTCCCATCTCTCCAGGACCTGTACATCTCCAGGACCCGGAGGCGTGCTGGCCGGATCATAGCCGATCCTTCACACCCTGGTCACGTACTGTTTGCCCCCCTCCCCTCAGGTAGAAGACTTCAGTCCATTCGGACTAAAACCTCCCGGCACATGAACAGCTTTTTTCCCCTCTGCCATCAGACTGCTGAACATTAAGTGACTTATTGACTCTCGTGCACTATGTACAGCAGCTCAACCAGACTCATGTCATTCATCACTGTTTTTTCTGTTGCATTATCAACTGCACTGTGGTACCCCATATTATCTGTATTATTATTATTATTACTTATTTTTCTACACTTATTGCACGTTTTTAGTCCTTTAGTTTTTTAGTTTATCTCTTTATCTCATCATGTTTTTAATGTTGCAGCATGGCACCGAGACAAATTCCTAGTTTGTGTACTACATGAACAATGGCAATAAATCTGATTCTGATTCTGATTCTGATTCTTAAGGGAGAGCACTTTCCTGTAGGAAGACATCCGTTAATGACTTCCCCATGAGGGGCGATCTTGTGGATTTGGACTTTGTTGTTTGATTTGTTGTTTTCTTTTTGTGCTTTGAGCTATGCACCTCACTGGTGCTGCTAACTGCTATCTGTTTCTGCTATTGCATTGGGTGGCTGTCTGTGGGTGGGGTGGGAGGGTTTGAGACTGTTCTGTTGTTGATTTGTTTGTATGTTTGTATTGTTTAAATTCAATAAAAATGTATCTTAAAAAGTCATACATTTGTGAAGACTCCATCAGGTCATTCTTTCTGACTGTATTATTGCTGCTCAAGTTGACTGTTCACAGCAGCTCAAAAAGACCAACAGAGGTGGGCATTTATTTCCTTAGTGCTGAGTTCTGCTTTTACCCCATTAGTGAATGATTTTGTTTTATCTTTTTCCCCTCTAGACTTCCCAGAGCAACATGTCTGGGCAAACAAGTTTTCTCCTGAGCAGCAGCTCTGGAACCGAGAGGAAGACTCAGGTTTGGAACAAGAGGAACCAGAACTTCCACAGGTTAGACAGGAACTGGAGGAACCAGAACCTCCACAGGTTAAAGAGGAACCTGAGGAACCAGAACCTCCACAGATCAAAGAGGAACCAGAATTTCCACAGGTTAAAGAGGAACAGGATGAACTAGAAGCTCCTCCGGTTAAAGAGGAACAGGTGGAACTCTGCATCAGTACGGAGGGAGAACAGCTGGTAGTGAAGCTGGAGGCTGATACCTTCATGGTGACTCTTATTTCTGAGGAAAACCAGCAGAGTGAAGCAGAACCAAACAGTGAGCAGCTCCTCTCTCACAGCTATTCTGGAACTGTGATCCAAGATGAAGAAGGAAGCTGGCATGTAGACTCAGGATTAACTAAAGAAGAAGAACCCAAACCAAAGAAGAGACGACTGAGAACACAAAGTCACCGTGAAGGTAAACACTGAGAAAAAAAACTCATTGTGAGAATAAAACAGATAAAATGTCATAGAAATGTAAAGGATAAGGACCTGTACTTACATATATAGCACTTTTTCTAGTCTCAAAGACCACTCAAAGCACTTCACTAATTCAAACCCTTTGTTCTAAGGGCCTATCAGAGACAGATACCTGGAGACAATTTAGAGTCACCAATTAACCTAACATACTTGTCTGTGGATTGTGGGAGAAAACCGGAGCTCCTGGAGTAAACCCACACAGCACAGGGAGAACATGCAGCCTTCACACAGAAAGGTTCCCACCCCTTCCAGCCTGGGGATTCAAACCTGGAACTTTGTAGCTGTTAAGCAGCAGTGCTAACCACTGCACCACCGTGCTGCCCAAAAATGTTTGTCTTAAAGGAAAAAGCAAACAAAAAACAAATGAAGAAACCAAAATCTACACCATGTTTCAAATTATTATGCAAATGATATTTGTCTCTGATTTTCCTAAATAGTAGATGCAATGACAGTTTAATTTTCAAGTCCTCAGCTGTTGGAGCATAATTCAAATTTTATTGAACAAACCTCCCAATAACTATTTTTTTTGCAAAAATAAAAAAAACTCAAAATACACTGTTCCAAATTATTATGCACAACAGAATTTCAAAACATTTTATTGGTTGTAAAGAACTGAAAATTGTCATTTGTTGAATTTCTAGCATTAGGAGGTCATATTTACCGAAATCAAAAGCTATTTCAATTAAAAATATCTTAATAGGCCAAGTTACATGTTAACATAGGACCCTTTCTTTGATATAACCTTCACACTTCTTACATCCATTGGACTTGTGAGTTTTTGTAGAGGTTCTGCTTGAATTTCTTTGCAAGATGTCAGAATAGCCTCCCACAGCTGCTGTTTTGATATGAACTGCCTCTTGCCCTCATAGATCTTTTGCTTGAGAATGCTTCAAAGGTTCTCAATAGGGTTGAGGTCAGGGGAGGATGGGGGCCACACTGTGAGTTTCTTTCCTTTTGTACCCATAGCAGCCAATGACACACAGGTATTCTTTGCAGCATGAGATGGTGCATTGTCACGCATGAAGATAATTTTGCTACGGAAGGCATGGTTCTCCTTTTTGTACCATGGAAGAAAGTGGTCTTTCAGAAACTGTATATACTTTGCCAAGGTCATTTTCACACCTTCAGGGACCTTAAAGAGGCCTACCAGCTATCTCCCCATGATTCCGGCCCAAAACATGACTCCACCACCTCCTTGCTGACGTCACAGCCTTGTTGGGACATGGTGGCCATCTAGCAACCATCCACTTACTTCATCCATCCGGACCATCCACAGTTGCACAGCAGTCATCAATAAACAAGACTGTTTGAAAATTAGTCTTCATGTATTTCTGGGACCACTGCAACCATTTCTGCTTGTGAGCATTGGTTAGGGGTGGCCGAATAGTAGGTTCATGTACAACTGCAAGCCTCTGGGGGATCCTACACCTTGAGGTCCGTGGGATTCCAGAGGTACCAGCAGCTTCAAATACCTGCTTGCTGCTTTGTAATGGCATTTTAGAAGCTGTTCTCTTAATCCGATGAATGTGTCTGGCAGAAACCTTCCTCATGATGCCTTTATCTTCACGAACCCATCTGTGCTCTGAATCAGCCACAGATTTCTTCACAGTATGATGATCACATAAGTTTTTTTGAAATATCTAATGTTTTCATACTTTGTCCAAGGCATTGCACTATTTGATGCTTTTCGGCAGCATAGAGATCCTTTTTCTTTCCATCCATCCATCCATCCATCCATCTTCTTCCGCTTAATCCTTTTTGGGTCGCGGGGGGGCTGGAGTCTATCCCAGCATCTTTGGGCGAGAGGCAGGGTACACCCTGGACAGATCGCCAGTCCATCGCAGGGCCAACACAGAGAGACACACAACCATTCACTCTCACAGTCATACCTAAGGACAATTTAGAATCCCCAGTTTGATGCCAATTAACCTAACTTGCATGTTTTTGGCATGTGGGAGGAAACCAGAGAAATCCCGGAGTAAACCCATGCAGACACGGGGAGAACATGCAAACTCCATACAGATCACTGTTGGTCGGGGGCTGGGATCGAACTCAGGATCCCCTGGCCAAGGGTGAGTTGCTGTGCTGCCGCAGTGCTAACCACTCCACCACCGCGCTGCCACAGACACTTTTCGGCAGCATAGAGATCCTTTTTCTTTCCCATATTGCTTGAAGCCTGTGGCATGCTTAATAACGTGGAACATACTTCTTAAGTAGTTTTCCTTTAATTGGGCTCATCTGGCAAACTAATTATGACAGGTGTCTGAGATTGATATCGGTGATCCAAAGAGCCCTGAGACACAATACCATCCATGAGTTTAATTGAAAAACAAAAAATTGAATGTTTATGACCCTAAAATCCTATTTGCATAATAATTTGGAATGTGGTATACAACACACTACCACAGTCTAGAAGGTCATAATGAATAAATCTGATTTGGGATTCATTTAATGATTTTTCCAGTGATGCATGCTGAGAATTTTTATTGTTGGTAAACAGCAGTAAACTCCAGAATCCCAACTTTACTGACTTCTACCAAAATTTAAAATCCAACCTGTACACAATAAAATTAAATATACAGCCATCTGCTACCAATTACATCTGAACATCCTTCTTTTTTTTCTATCAATGACTAATTACTCACATTCTAACGAAGATGGTAAACTTGAGTTCTGTTTGGTTAAAGAATGGTTTTTAAAAAACCCACAGACCCACCACCGGGTCCGGCAAGGAACACCTCAAAATACCCTTGGGACTTAAGGGGTTAATGTCTGGCTTTTTTTCTGCAGCGTTTCAAAGCATGATGGACTGTCAACACAGACTGATTGATGTCACCAGGAAACCTGTGATAAAGTTACACAGAATAGGTATGTAAAACTATGTCTGACTGAACAAACACATTAGTGTGACTCATGTAGGATCCTAATCAGAGATCTGTGTTACATTTAATATAATGTACTTGCATGTGCGGTCAACACTAAATGTTGAGGATTTCCTTGTGGTAGTAAAAAGTGGTAACTGTTTCATCCCTGGTCCAAACTAAAATCACACTGCTGCATTCAAATGCTTTTTATTATATTTGTACAATTGATGGTCTTTTTCTTCACCTCATCTGTGACTGGGGACTCGGTGAGCTGTGGCTCTATTGTCTACAGCAGGGATGTGCTGTTATCGCGCCGTTGCTCAGCGGTGCTAACAGAGAGACCCAATGTCCCCTGGGAACTGAGGTGTAAACGACATGGGTGCTGGGTTGGAGTGAAGCGACGGGTGAGGAAGACAAGGTACAAGCTTGTTCTACTTATCCATTATTATGGGGATTGTGAGGTCGCTTCAAAACAAGGCGGACGAATTAGCGGCTCTGACCCAGTATGAGAGAGCCTACTGAGAAGCTAGCACCATGCTATTCATAGAAACATGGATAACCACGCTATCCACAGATGCTAGCATCAGACTGGATGGTTTTCATTTACAGCGGGGAGATTGGACAGTAGAATGTGGAAAGAGGAGGGTAGGTGGGCTGGCAGTGTTTGTGAACGACAGATGGTGCAGCCCTGGGCACATCACAATTAAAGAACAGCACTGTAGTAAGGACATTGAGTTGTTAGTCATTAGCATGAGGCCATACTATCGACCGAGGGAGTTCTCACATGTTATTGTCATTGCCGTCTACGTAACCCCCTCTGCAAATGCTGATGCAGCATGTGATATCATCCAATCAGTCACCAGCAGGCTACAGACTCAACACCCCACTGCTCTCCAGCTCATGTCTGGTGATTTTAACCACACTTTTCTGTCCTCCACTCTGCCCACTTTCACCCAGTATGTTATGTGCCACACCAGAGACAATAAAACACTGGACCTATTTTATGCCAACATCAGAGAAGCATATACCTGTTAAATTCCTGATTCTTTGATTGAAAGATCCAAAAATAAGCCGGAAAATTCTTCAATTCAAAGATGCAACATTTATTTAGAGGGCACATGTAAAGCACAGAGATGGCAATTTTTCCGCCGATCCGCGGATTTCCGCTGATTTATTTTCAAATTGATCATTTCTGTGAATCGTCTAAATCCGTTGAAAAAATTTTAGGGGGGGTAAGGTACCTTATTGTTACCGATTTTAGCGAAAATCAACATGATTACATAAGCGCTCGGCGCTTCCCCGGAAGTCTCCCACGATAACCCGGATGTGTTGTGTTCAAGCTACTGCTGTATTGTAAACAGCCCTGCGATTGGATAGTTGCAAACGATTGGACCAATCAAATGGCTCGTTGTATGCTTTGTCAAAAATTCATGGCGGCGTTCTCAGGGATGTGATTTTCCTCTAATTCGCCAAATTCCGCTTTATTTTATCTTCCAGGAAGATAAAGTACGTTAAGTACGTTAGCGGCCTGTGGCCCTCGAACGCAGTGAAAGCGCGCCATTTCAGCCAGAACTGGAAGTGGCGTATGGCCAGGTGGAGAGCCATTAACTCTCTGTCGAACGCGCTGTATTTACGCTCACTGTCGTGCAAAGACCTGCTGAAAAGGTGAGCGGCTGCCAAGAACCGGCAGCGCATTGCTCCACGACGGCCGCTATGCCCATGTCTGAGCCGCCAGTAGTGCAGCGTTTGCCAGAGCTGTTTTAACTGCAGAACGCCTGCTTCCGCTCAGGAGTCCAGTCGACTCTGTCCGCCGGTTTCCGTTTCTTGAGTGCGGCGTACAACAGCTGTATGAGCTGGGCTGCGCGGGGAAGGAAACAGTAATAAAAGTTAACCAGCCCCCAAAAACTCCTGCAGCGCCCTGACATTGATGTTGAGGAGGAAAAAATAGCAAAACAATTTAGTTACATTACTTTTATGATTTCAAACAGTTTGAAATTGACAGTGCACAGTGGACAATGACTCATAACTTTTGAATATTTCTAAGACTTGGCTACATCAGTGATTGTGCAAAATGAACTGCTCAAGACTCAATGGAGATTGAAACTGGTGATCTGAAATGAATGCTGAAATTATAAAAAGTAATGGTATGTTGGAATTTTATTTCTATTATGGAAGAGATAAAATTAACTGATTTTGATTTGATCAAGTGTTAAAGCATGTGATGGATAATGCTTGTTGGAATATTTTAGGAATGCTATCTTCTTGGAACATAAGTCAATATTATACAGTAATAAGTGGCATTCAGCTATTTGTTTTATGTCATTTAAGCACAGTTCTGGTACTTAAAAATCATAAAAACCCAGGAGCTTCGGGGAGCAAGCTCCCCTTGCCCCCCACCGGGGCTCTGCCCCGGACCCTGCTGGGGGACTGCGTCCCCCAGACCCCCTGCTAAATTTTCGGATAATTTCTCCAACCCCAAATCACATCCCTGGTTCGTGTTGGAATTCTGAGCTTTCGGTATTGTTTTCAGCAGAATTATGAGATTTTTATCGAAGGATCAGGAGTCATCAGTGCTAGAAATAGACAAAAGTGTCAAAAATAAGTTCCAATGGAATTGGCTTGAGAGAAAAGTGACGGTAAAGGTGAAAATTGGGTCAAATTTCGACGAGGTAACAGAAACACTCGGACAGTTTCTGAAGAAACCAGAAAAGGAGATGAAGTTCAAAGTTCAGAGACTGACACAGCTTGCTGCCAAAAGGAAGAAAGTTTCACATTAGAAGTGACTTGGTGACCAGTGTAAATAGTGTAATAAACTCTTATAGAACTGTTAAATATGTTGGACTAAAGACAGTGAGACAACATTGAAGAAAAAGTAAGTTAAATTTTCATTAAATTTAATGATTTATCTAAGTCTAGTATTTCATTTTTTTTAATCATTTTTTTCAGTCTAAGTTACTTCTGTTTTACTGAAAACCTCTCAGCTTCAGGGGGGCTGCGCCCCCCCAGCCCCCCCGTAAGTCAATCGACCAAATTAGATTTCAGCTGAAATCAGAATTTCCTGTAGCCATCCCTGAAAGCAAGCAGCGCTGGGTGCAGCGTGACGCAGCCCCCTCAGGAGCGTCGCCAGACTGACCGCGACTTCCGGGTGCAACTTACATTCATCTCCTCGGGTTGGTTAGACCAACCCCGTACAATAGGATAGGCTTGTACGCAGCCGTCTGATTGGCCAGTTTAACTCTGACGTGAACAGGCCATCCGCTATTCACGTTAACTGTCCCCTAAAAGTGTGTGTGTGTTGGTTTGGGTGTGTAACTAATGTAATAGACCTGACTAAAAGAAGTGAGAGAGAGAACAAAGAGGGCTCTATAGCTCTGCCTAATTCCTGTTTATCAGAGTTTAACACAACATATTTGTTCATAAGAATGTAAAACAGAATATGTGTAGAATATGCGTTGCGCATAATGGGAGATTACCTACAGAATTATTATTTTGGCATTCTAACTTTTCATAACCCTTGAACTCCCCCCTTTGACATGATTTTATCATGTCAACCATACATGGTGTGAGAGACACTAGCGGTTAGCAGATGGTGAATAAGGTAGGTCCCTACATTGTGCATCAACCCAGTCAGTAAACCCAAGATAGGCTTGCACCATTGGTTCTGATACCCTTGCCTCCTCCCCTTGTGGACACCCCAGCGTGGTTCAGCGATGTCTAAGGGGGCGTACCGAGGCAACCCGTCCTTGTCCCGATGAACTGCAGTCACATCACCAAGTCCTGCACCCCCACCGAGGTCTCCTCCTGATCATCATGTGAATAGTTCTTTGTCTGGTGGAGTGGATCATGTGGGGGTCACAAGGTCAAACAGGGTCAATCCACGAAGCCCACAAAACCTTTTGTCCACCGGTTGACCTTTGCCAGGGTTTGCATCATTCAGCTACAGTCATCACACGGTTGCGACAGGGGTTTGACCTTCCTCTGTGTCTGCTTCCTGTATCCGCAGCTGTGGAGCACAGTCCCATCTCATAGACACACACTGGTACCATTAGAAGCAAAACAACTGTGTGCCCACGATCTCAGAGGCACATCTCGTCCCATGAGGTCTATAGGACAGTCGGGTGGATGCAGCAGATAGCAGTCAACATCCAGTCCAGCCAGTGAACAGTTAAGTGATGCTGTCCCAGGGATGCCACCCCCCCGGTAGTTGGTCAGAGGTAGAGATGCTGGTGTTGATGAAGCTTGAGCCCCTGTGCCCACCATAGCTTCCACTGTGAGGGATAGTGTTGGAAAATGCCGTCTCCTCCTTGTGGCTGATCTGGCTCCACCCTGGATGCTGGAGGTGCGGTGGGTGCGCATGGGTACCAGTCCATCCTTCTAGGGACTGAAGTCGTATAAGTCACTAGTACTACGACCTCTTTCTACGTCGCAGGCATACGTTGTGATGGTCTGGTGCCCCCCTGCATGCACCTTCCCAGCATCCTACACCTTTGCTTGGGTGCCGATACAAAGGGCTTGGCCGGGACAGGATCAGTAATGGCTTGAGGGATTGTCACCACAATGGCTGGAGCCTGTACCATTTTATCCTTATTCACTACATCGGTAGTTGGCAATGTGCTGTTGTAAGCTATCTCCCATTAGCCTTGAGTGTGTGATTTTTGGCTATATGCAAGCTACAGGCAATGATGGTGTTGTGATGAGTGTGCTGGGTAATGGGACCTATGTGTTCAGCAGTAGATTTGTTATGGTGAGTGAGCTGGGTGATGAGACCTACAGTGTGGTAAAAAAGTATTTAGTCAGCCACCAATTGTGCCAGTTCTCCCACTTAAAAGATGAGAGAGGTCTCCATTTTTCATCATAGGTATACCTCAACTATGAGAGACAAAATAAGAAAAAAAAAATCCAGAAAATCACATTGAAGGATTTTTAATGAATTAATTGGTAAATTCCTCGGTAAAATAAGTATTTGGTCAATAACAAAAGTTCATCTCAATACTTTGTTATATACCCTTTGTTGGCAATGACAGAGGTCAAACGTTTTCTGTAAGTCTTCACAAGGTTTTCACACACTGTTGCTGGTATTTTGTCCCATTCCTCCATGCAGATCTCCTCTAGAGCAGTGATGTTTTGGGGCTGTTGCTGGGCAACACAGACTTTCAACTCCCGCCAAAGATTTTCTATGGGGTTGAGATCTGGAGACTGGCTAGGCCACTCCAGGACCTTGAAATGCTTCTTACGAAGCCACTCCTTCGTTGCCCGGGTGGTGTGTTTGGGATCATTGTCATGCTGAAAGACCTAGCCACATTTCATCTTCAATGCCCTTGCTGGTGGAAGGAGGTTTTCACTCAAAATCTCACGATACATGGCCCCATTCATTCTTTCCTTTACACAGATCAGTCGTCCTGGTCTCTTTGCAGAAAAACAGCCCCAAAGCATGATGTTTCCACCCCCATGCTTCACAGTAGGTATGGTGTTCTTTGGATGCAACTCAGCATTAATTCTCTTCCAAACACGACAAGTTAAGTTTTTACCAAAAAGTTCTATTTTGGTTTCATCTGACCATATGACATTCTCCCAATCCTCTTCTGGATCATCCATATGGTCTCTAGCAAACTTCAGACGGGCCTGGACATGTACTGGCTTAAGCAGGGGGCCACGTCTGGCACTGCCGGATTTGAGTCCCTGGCGGCGTAGTGTGTTTCTGATGTAGCCTTTGTTACTTTGGTCCCAGCTCTCTGCAGGTCATTCACTAGGTCCCCCCGTGTGGTTCTGGGATTTTTGCTCACCGTTCTCATGATCATTTTGACCCCACGGGGTGAGATCTTGCGTGGAGCCCCAGATCGAGGGAGATTATCAGTGGTCTTGTATGTCTTCCATTTTCTAATAATTGCTCCCACAGTTGATTTCTTCACACCAAGCTGCTTACCTATTGCAGATTCAGTCTTCCCAGCCTGGTGCAGGTCTACAATTTTTTTTCTGGTGTCCTTTGACAGCTCTTTGGTCTTGGCCATAGTGGAGTTTGGAGTCTGACTGTTTGAGGTTGTGGACAGGTGTCTTTTATACTGATAACGAGTTCAAACAGGTGCCATTACTACAGGTAACGAGTGGAGGACAGAGGAGCCTCTTAAAGAAGAAGTTACAGGTCTGTGAGAGCCAGAAATCTTGCTTGTTTGTAGGTGACCAAATACTTATTTTACTGAGGAATTTACCAATTAATTCATTAAAAATCCTTCAATGTGATTTTCTGGATTTTTTTTTCTCATTTTGTCTCTCATAGTTGAGGTATACCTATGATGAAAATTGGAGACCTCTCTCATCTTTTAAGTGGGAGAATTTGCACAATTGGTGGCTGACTAAATACTTTTATCCCCCACTGTATGTGTTGCAGTGTAAGTAGGTAGTAAACAAAATCGTTCAAAGTTAGGAGACATCCTTATCCATACTTGTTGTATTTGGGCCTCTAGAGCTTCTAACCTTCACAGCTATCCTGACTACCTTACCGTAATTAGCATGATGTAAATAATAACGAAGGAATACTATAAGTCTCACACCCCTACGTGTGTGTGGTGAGTTATGTGTGATTCATGTATTATCAGTAGCACCTTGTGTTTACAAATGATCCGTGGTAGCACAATGGTCTTCTTCGTCATCATCCTCCGTCTTGGGGTCTTCAGCTCCTCCTCTGGACTCAGCAATTGGTTTCTATGAAGAGGTATGAGATGTGCACGATTTGCTGATGACTACCACTGTGGAAAATTGCATTTGGAGGTTTAGCTCATTTATCAATATATGTGATCCTGGCATACAATGAGCACAGAGAGTTAGAGCTTCGTTAATTCCTGCAGGCCCTGCGTCATCAGGGTGTTTCCTACAGGACTGATGATGCTATGACATCTGCTGCTTTTGGTTTTATGACCTAGTTAACACCTTTCTGGGCTTCTGAATATATGGTCTATAGTGTCGTACTCTGCTCCTTTTATTAGATCTACATCTGTTTAACCTTTTACCATAACAAATTTAGAATTTGCTTCAAATTTTTCTCATCCCCTCGTTTGTTAATGCTAAGATTGGTCATGTAGGAGATTTCTGGGCGTCAATGTACACAGCCTTTTGTGCTGTGGTTACAGCATATGTTTCTAATTTAGGAGGATATTCTATCTTTAGGTCAGGTGTTGGTTTTCCATGGATGGCTATATTCCCCAGTAGAGGTGACAAAATGTCCAACATCTTCCAATCCATGTGTTTGGGTCTAACCAGCGGGATGTGTGGAACCCCCCCATAGGTTGAAATGTCTCTGCTCCTCTTCAGTTAGGACAATGGATGCTTCCACACCTTTCCTTGTTTACCAGTCCAAGTTTTATGACCAATCTGGAGGATGGATTTGCCAGTAATGGTTGTTCATAATTTGGATCAGATCCGTTCAGTTGCCTATAGTACATGGGGTACAATGCTACTTTTACAGATGTTAATAGGTATTCTACTGGTAGCTTGCCATTTGCAGAATTTAACTGTTACTTTTTCTGACTTTGAAAAGTTCTGTATGTCATTACCCGGAGTTACTACTTTACATGCACCTGCACCATACGAATTTAATCGAAGTACCTTGAACCTCAGAGTCAGGTAAATGCAAGATGTCTGTCATTTTTTTTTAAAATAATTTAATTTTTGCTAATTTTCAGTATATGTGTAGAAGTGAGTCCACTTATCTGTTCTAGTCATAAGCATGCAGTCCAGTTTTTCTGTGGTGGGTGTGGACCATGGGCGCCTCCCCCCTGCCAGCAACCGGTTTTGCCATCACTCAATTTCCATTGTGGGGTGTGCTCCTTCCTTCTCCTTGCTGTCCTCCCCCTCCTCCTTTTGGCTTCTTTTTATAAAAGAAACAGATTCATAGATTCATGGGGATCCTCAGGCTCCCCGTGTGTCAGCCATTCCATAAATAAGTGTGGGTTTTTCCTTCAAATTTTATTTTCCCTTCTTATCTAGATTTCCAACCTTGAGTCAAGAAAGGAACTGATTCAAAGACTTTATTTAATTTTTGCTAATTAATACAAGATGGAATGATAAGATTAACTCTCCACAATGCAAACAGATATTCTTTGTACTGCTGTAATTGAATGCTGTGTGGATTTTTTGTGTTGTACTGCATATACTTTCATGCTGCTACTCATTGTTACCACTCAGTGTTTATCTGCCAAGAATTCTGTTCGGTGGTTGTCTTGTGTGTAATTGTATAATCAGAGGAGCAACAATATAATTTATTGTACTTACATGTGCTCAGTTGATCCTCTTTGACCCATCTTTCGATGTCCCTTTGTTTTGCATTCTTTTATTGTTGTTGCGGAGGGAGGAGGGGGTCGCTAGGCGATGGCGGGGAGGGTGAGGGTGGATGCAGCCAATTCCAGGGGGCCTGAAGAGGGTCTCACATGGTCGCTGGAGGAGGGATGGTCCACAGCCACCACCATTGTCGCAGATTAATAGAGAAACAGACAAGCTGTTAAACAGCGTGTTTTTGTCCTTTTCCATTTTATCGCGTTTATTGATTATTTTGCTTTTGTTCTCACCATTGCAGCATAAGTCTCTTATTCTTATGTTTTTTCTTTCCTTCCTCCAATCGTTTCTCCATATTTTCTCTTGTGTCCTGCATAAAACTGCACAATTCATCAGCTTTCAATTTTTCTCTAAAACCAAATTTCCCTTTCCATTTTCTGTCCACTCTCACTTCCACAATGTTCATCTCCACAACAAAAAAACTCCTATTTATTTATTTTTGTTCATTCATTTTTAGTTTATTTATTCATTTATTTATGTATTCATTTATTTATTTACTTCAATTTGCAATTTTCCTTATTTCTTCATTTAAATTACCTCACCTTTATATATTGTCCACCTAGGATTTTTCTACACTTTTATTGAGGAATAGAGCTCCTTATATTCCCCTCTGCCCAAACTAAAGTTGAGCCTTTTCTCTCCAGCTGAATGGGCATGCTTTGCCTCACTACATCAAACCCACATAGGTGGGTGTAGGAGGACTTTATTTTGCCATACATGGACTTAAAGCTTTCCTTTCAGCCAGAGAGATAAGGTTCCAAATTTATTAGGAAGATTTGAAGCTCTATTTGGCAGTAGATCTATGAAAGAGTGCACTTCCTACATTTGGCCACACGATGGAGGCACTGTGCCGCAGCTTGAAGGCGGTTCAAGATGGCGTTTACCCCGCACATGTGCACTGAATGCCACGTGGCCGCCTCTGCCACATGCAATTGTGAACGCACAAGATGGCCCCGGAGCCTATTGTCTACAAACCACGACTTGCTTTTCAAAGAAACTGGAGCGCTGCCTGCTTAACTTCAGCTGTAAACATGCCAGAATAACCTTACAACTTTAATTTAGCGCTCCATTTTACTACTGTTACCTCAAATGATCTCCTCTCAGTAACCTGTTTAAGCGATCTCTGATCTCCACTCAGGAGTGGGGGCGAATTACCTCCCTCCTTTGTGGAAAAAACACACACCCGCCTTTGTTCTATCCACGCGGCCCGAAGAGCACAGTTAGTTAAATCATACTATGGGAAAAGTTTAGTAGATATTTCCAACCCCCCGTGTTTCTCAAACCACGCATTTATCCCCTAAAGACACAGAAATAACACAGACATTAGCATGCTGAATATGGACAATACAAGACAACAACTATTTTTATTACCGTGGACAGTCGTTCACTAAGGGATGGTTAGAAGATTCTTGCGCTGTACTGTAAATTTTTTTTTTTCTTCAGTACCGGCACCAGGCTAGTCCTGGTTCCCTTAATTTGGGAGATGAACACGGGTGATCACTGATCACCGCTGTTCTCTAGGTCTTGTAATTATTTCGGAACAGACTGCATCCAAAATACTTACCCACATGGCATCATTCCTTAACAGCATCGGGTTGGACACCTAAATCCCCCCCGGCATCAGGCTTATGCTGGCTATTTTAATTTGGAAGACAGGCACGGCGGTTGTCTCCTACATCTTATTAATCCTGGGAACAGACTGCTCCTAGGATCTCACCGATCCGTCCAACTTTAAACAGTGGGCACTTTCACTGAGGACTCGGTAGGTCCCCCAGTACAAGCGGTACCATGTCTTAAAGCTCAGTGCTATACTGATTTAGATGATCGTGGCTTCACTCCCCAGTGGCATCGGGTTGAACACTTTAAATGGCTCCCCCCAGCACCAGGTCACTAACCCTGGCTGTTTTCATTTGAGGAGACGACCTTGGTGATTATTGGTCACCCTGGCTCCCTAAGTCTCGTTATTTTGGTTCAGACTGACTCCAAAATGTTTTATCATTTGATGGACCATACACCCGTGAATTGTATGTCCATGATCATGACCATCCTACCTTAGACTGAAAATAGGACACGTGCACTTTCCTTTGAAACGATTTGACTGGTTAGACTTTCCATGTGACTCCCAACTAAATTATAAAATTTGGAGAGCGGATATATCCCTTAATCAGACAACTGTAAATTTAGTATGGCCAAAGTGCAGAAATTCGTGTAAAAAAGGTTTTCTGCTTACCTTTTTGTTCAGGCGCCAAAGTCGTCTAAAAAAGGGTCCTTCCGATCTGTTCTGGCCTCATCTCAGAATAGTTCAATCTGGGTCACCGGCACCAAATTGTTAAAATCCAGATTCTTTGATTGAAAGATCCAAGAATAAGCCAGAGAATTCTTCAATTCAAAGATGCAACATTTATTTAGAGGTCACATGTAAAGCAAGCAGCGCTGGGTGCAGCGTGACGCAGCCCCCTCAGAAGTGTCACCAGACTGACTGCGACTTCCGGGTGCAACTTACATTTATCTTCTCGGGTTGGTTAGACCAACCCCGTACAATAGGATAGGCTTGTATGCAGCTGTCTGATTGGCTAGTTTAACTCTGACGTGAACAGGCCATCCGCTATTCACGTTAACTGTCCCCTAAAATGTACTATCAAAAGTGTGTGTGTGTGTGTGTGTTGGTTTGGGTGTGTAACTAATGTAATGTTACGACCTGACTAAAAAGAAGTGAGAGAGAGAAGAAAGAGGGCTCTATAGCTCTGCCTAATTCCTGTTTATCAGAGTTTAACACAACATATTTGTTCATTAGAATGTAAACAGAACATGTATAGCATATGTGTTGGGCATAATGGGAGATTACCTACAGAATTATTATTTTGGCACTGTAACTTTTCATAACCCTTTCATACCTCATCACCCCCCACCCCCCCTCGGAAGATCGGATAGCAATCTATTTCACCTTTCGCCGATGTACAAACCCCTGGTACACAGACAACCTCCTGTTACCTGCACAGTGAAGAAATGGTCTGAGGAGGCAGAGGACACTCTGAAGGACTGTTTTGAATCCACTGTGTGGGAGCAGCTCTGTGATCCACATGGGGAGGACATTGATGGCCTCACACACGCCATCACAGACTACATCATCTTCTGTGTGGAGAACACCGTCCCCACTGTTACGTCTCCCTTCAGTGGCTCAGGGGGACCGAACATATAAGAGTCACTTGGCTTTACAGTCAACAATGTTTTTTGAAAAAACAAAACAAAACCAAGCAAAAAGAGATGGGAGCCCCAGCTAAAACAAACAAAAGAGGGAGAAGGCTAAGAACCAGACCCAGCAATGGGCCGTTGGATTCCGCCTCCACCACTAACCTAACTGAAAGAAACTTACCTAACCAAAAACAAGCCCGAAAACAAGTCTGCTGGCAACTCCCAACTCAACTTAGAGTAATATAAAAAATTATTAAAAAAAAAAAAACTAAGAGAACTGAGAGTGAGCAGGCTGGTGGTGGATGCTGGCGATTGAAGAAATGACGTGCCTGCCTCAGCGTCCGTTCCACCTCCTTTTATCTGTGTCCCTTGCAGCCCAGAGCCAATTGTAATTTTATTTAGATAGGTTATTTTTTTTTATTGGACATTGACCCTTTCTTAAAACTTCCGCTTCTGAGAGAGAGCAGACGCTTTTCTTCCCTCTCCCTCTAATCCTCTCCCTTCTGATCCCAGCTTGCAATGTCACTCTTCTCCTGGCTGAATCTTAATCCAAATGGAAATTATGGATCTGGAAAGCGGCTTATATGCGATTGTCACCTTTAAAAGAAGAAGCGGGTCAGGGGGAACCCAAGGGAGACTCATGGCATTGGAATTCATGTGTCTGTGTGATTCGACTGAGATTGAACTGATCACAGGATCTTTTGTTTTGGCCCCTGGAGTTTTCCTAGTGTATCGAAATTATCTGGGTGAGCTAATCAAATGCGGACCCCGGCGTAGCTCCCTTAACAAATTCAACAATTCGTCCAGCTGGGGGGAGCACTGACTGTCAGCGGCAGGATTAACATGGAATTTACTACCTGGCATGCATTGAAGAGAGAACGAACTCTCTGGACATGTTTTATCTATGTTTCGGTAGGTGGATAACATCTGTGGATCGCTGAGTGCTCTCCAGAGAATGATCTAAAGTATGATTCAAGCCTGTATGAAATTGAAGCACAGAATCGAAGAGAGAGAAATTTTTTTATTCTCTGAGTGCACTGTGCAGATTTGACCTTGTGTTTTGGTACCCTTGTTTACATTCCTCCTCGATAAGATAACGCCAGAGAAGTGGCTTATGTCTACCCATACATCAACAATCAGTTGTTGTCGTCAGCGGATTGGTCTCTCGAGGACAATGCCCATGTGCCTTCTGCAAGGAAGAGGAAAAGAGAGACAGACTCTGATCTCTGGTCTTGTTTATAAGTCACATGATTATAACATCTATCCACTGCCTGGAGGCGCCCTCTGCTGCCCACTAACAACTGTTACACTCACACTACACAATGACATGCAAATATACACACACTGCTCTCCCTCCCTCTGCTGTGTGATTGTATCTATTGTCTGCTAATGCATGAGGGTTTTTTTTCTGTGTAGTCAAAATTTGGCTCATATACGAGCGTTTATTCTGATTACTATGTTTTTTTCTCTCTCCTATTGTGTTTTCCTCCCCCTCCCCTCCCCTCTTTACCTCCACTGTTGACAGGCGCCTTGTATGGCGACGCGTCATTGGATGCGCCTAACGTGCGCGTCCAATGTCAAGTCAAATTCCTTGTGTGTTTACTTGTAAATATACTTGGCAATAAAGCTGATTCTGATTCTGATTCTGATTCTGAGATGCATTGCACCAGGTTTTAGCAAGTTGCTATTTTCCACCTGTAGTCCCTGGGCAGGTTGACAGTGCAATCAAAAACAAAGAGACAAACATACAAAACAGTACAGTCAGTCAAACCACACAATTGTGCAAAATTGCAAAGGTACAATTAGCATCATACACATATCCCCAGTATCCTAAAATTTAATTTCCCCAGCTCCCCAAGTTAAAATAGACCCATTACCACACTCGCATACACTCACACAAACTCACAAATGTTTACATGACTACTGTGACAGTATCCAGCATTTGGTTTGACGGGAAATGTGATGAGTTCAGTTGGGAGGGTGTTCCATTGATTTAAGGCAACAGAAAAGAAAGTCTATTTACCAAATGCTGTCCTACATTTTGAGATGTTGCATTCTTCCCTGGTAACAAATCGAGTGACTCATGACGTTTTTTTCTGAGCTGAGTGTAATAATTTTTTTCAGGGGAGGAGCAGCAGCATTGTGACTGATTTTAAACAATAGGCAGACAGTGGCTACGGCACTCCAGCCCGGTGGGTGGCGGTGGTGCACCTGCGGGCTGGTTGCCAGCCAGCAATCAGATCTAGAAGAAGAAGAAGAGTGATATAAAGTGAAGTAGGTTCAGGTTCAGGTTACTTTATTGGTACCCGTAGGTAGATTTGTTTTGCAGTCTGGTGACATCCATATTTACAAGCCACAAATTACATTCAACGTAGACACAAACACAGGCACACATGAAATTGACTATAAACATGATAAAAATACTCAAGGCTCCATCATTCAGGGTATAAAAAGACAAAGAGATAAGAGAAAAAACAGAAGTAAGAGAGAAGAGTCATATTAAAAGTTAAAAACTAGTCAGAGGTTAAAAACTCAAAGGTCTAAAACTCAATAAAATATTTAGAACCCAAGTAACATCCTACAGAAATAAGTAAATATAAAATGGAGTTAATAAATAGGTACCTAAATTATGTGCAATATATTGTTACAGCTTGTTCAACTCTTTGACAGCAGCAGGAACAAAGCTGTTTTTGTAGCGCTGGGTTTTACTTTTTGGGACAGCAAACCTCCGTCTTGAGGGAAGAAGCTGAAAGTGGCAGTGCAAAGGGTAGGAGTCATCATTTAAAATGGAGGTATCCATCCTCTGTACTTGTCTGGTGTACAGGGATGTCAGGCTCAGCTGTGACTCACCAAGCAAACGACTGGACCATCTAACTACCTGATCCAAGGATTTCCTCTGTTTCAGTTTTATCTGACCAAACCATGACACTAAAGAAAAGGATAACACAGATTCAATAAAAGCCCGATAAAACATTGTCATTATGGTTCGGTCAGTTTGGAAGCGTGCAAGTTTTCTCAAGCAATGCAAATGTTGCTGATTCTTTTTGCACACCCTTTCACAGTTCTCTTCAAAGTTTAAATTACTATCAATAATCGTCCCAAGATATTTGTAGGATTGTACACATTCGGTGGTCTGGCCTTTTAGTACGGTGACTTTGTGCCTGGGATTTTTCCTCCTAAAGTCAATAATCATGTCTTTAGTTTTTGTCGTATTCAGCTGCAGGTAGGAATCCTCACACCAGTGAACAAAATCATCAACTACTGGGCCGTGGCCACTCTCACCATCCTGGAGGAGACTGACAATAACTGAGTCATCAGCATACTTTATAGTGTGTCTGTTGTCATGTCTGCTCTGACACATGTTTGTGTACAGGATGAAGAGTAGTGGTGACAACACACACCCCTGAGGAGAGCCAGTAGAAGAGCACTTTAGGTCCGACAATGTACCATTGACCCTTACTCTCTGCGTTCTGTTGGTTAAGAAATCCAGAATCCAACCCACCAGATTATTGCTCAAATCAAAATGTTGCAGGAGCCTTTCAACTAAGGTATGAGGTTGGATTGTATTAAAGGCGGAGGAAAAGTCCACAAATAAAAGCCTGGCGTGTGTCCCATTAATATCCAGATGTTTAAAAAGCATGTTAAACAGAGTGACAGTGGCGTCCTCCACTCCTCTGTGAGGCCTATAGGCAAACTGCAGGGGATCCAATGCATGCTCAGTCTGCTTTAGGACCTCACATCTGACCAGTTTTTCAAAAATTTTCATTAAAATTGAAGTCAAAGCAACTGGTCTAAAGTCGTTTACCGTTTTAGGACAGCTGGATTTTGGAACGGGAACAACCACGGCTTCTTTCCAGATCTTAGGCACATGTTGTGTTTGTAAGGACTTATTGAAAATGTAATAAAATATAGGACTCAGTTCATGTGCACAGGACTTTACCAAGCGCCCACATATATTATCAGGGCCCTGACTTTTGTTCACTTTTACAGCGCAGAACTCCCTTTTAACATCCTGCACCTCAATATTAAAGTGCTGATTGTCTTTGGGTTTCTGTTTCAAATCTTGGGTTTTAGTGCTAAAATCAAAGGAGTCAAAACGACCATAAAAACAATTAAGAGCATTAGCCAGCTCTGTGTCTGAATTAAAACCATCTAAAAACACACGATTACTGCGCTCTGTGCTCTGTAGGCCTGCAATAGTTTTCATACTAGCCCAGGCTGAACCAAGTTTCTTTGTTGCCATCTTGCTTTCCAATTCTGATTTATAATTCTGTTTTGCTCTTAAAATTTCGGATTTCAGCTCTTTTGTGGCAACCTGTAGCTCAGAAACAGACCCCTGTTTAAAGGCAAGAGCTTTCCTCTGTAAGCAGGATTTCACTGATTTTGTAACCCATGGCTTGTTGTTGGGATATATTTTGACACGTTTATGTGGAACGATCTTATTTTTACAGAAAGCCATGTATGAGCATGTGACGTCTACCAAAGAGTCCAAATCCTCCCCGCAGGCCAGTGTGAACATCTCCCAGTCTGTACAGTCAAAGCATTCCTGGAGGCTGTGCACTGAATCCTCTGTTCACACATCAATGTCTCTCGTCTCTACCTTGCCTCTTCTGAGAGCAGTTTTATATGTGGGCAGCAAATGTACACAGTTGTGATCTGAGGATCCTACAGGAGGAAGGGGGAGTGATTTATAGGCCCTCTCTATGGATCCATAGCACAGGTCCAATGTCTTTTTTCGCCTGGTTGGGCAGGAGACATACTGATAAAAGTTTTTAAGTGTCTTCTTTAAAGAAACATGGTTAAAATCCCCAAGAATGAAGTTTGGCGCCTCTGGAGAAATTGATTGCAGCTGCTGGACCACATCAAAGATTGTGCTGCAGGCGGAGTCAGCGTCTGCCCTCGGGTGAATGTACACAGTTGTGATGAAAAGTTGGGGGAACTCGCGAGGCAGATAAAAGGGGCGTAGTGACACAGACAGCAGCTCCACATCGGGTGTACAGATGTGCTCTCTGACCGTGACAGATATGCAGTACTGCTTATTAATGTATAAACATACGCTGCCCCCCTGACGTTTCCCCGTTACCTCTTCCTGCCGATCCGAGCGCAGCGGGGCTCCAAAGCCGTCAATCCACAGGTCTGCATCTCGGTTATGCGCATTAAGCCAAGATTCGGTGAAGGCCATGACGCAGCAGTTCTTGAAGTCCTTCTGGTAGCTTACATTCCTTTGAATTTCATCCACCTTGTTTCTCAGAGACTGTACATTCCCAAAAATCATAGAAGGAAGAGGAATGTTAACAAACTGACGTCTTCTCAGGCGCAATTTCACACCTCCACGTTTTCCGCGTTTTTTTCTTCCGTCTCTCCCGTCTCTCTTTTCACCGCTGTGTCCATGAACGTCTCTCAAAATAAAGTCCGGCAGTTGCGGCTTAGGCTCAATCACAGCCGCTGCATCAACCGTGTTTAAATGCAGCAACATGTCCCTGGAATAATGTATCCTGCCCGCCATGATGCCGAACGCGTTTACTTCAGAGACAAAGAGCCAGAGGACAAGTAGCAGCAGTGCAAAAAAGGGGAGGTAGTCCATGTTGATGGAACCAGGGAGCTCTTCACCATACAGTCCACAAACATTCCAGGACAGAAACGACACAGAGAATATCGTAAAAACACATTAAAGTGCATAAAACAAGACACACAGACGACATACTTTTTCACCAGCTGCCGGTCGCTGCATGCGCATGCGCCCAAGTGAAGTAAAGTATGTGACGGTAATGCACCTGTAAGCTGGTTGCCAACCGCCAATCAAATCTAAAAGAAGAAGAAATAGGTAGACAGTTGTGTACGGTGGGGTAAAAAAGTATTTAGTCAGCCACCAATTGTGCAACTTCTCCCACTTAAAAGATGAGAGAGGTCTCCAATTTTCATCATAGGTATACCTCAACTATGAGAGACAAAATGAAAAAAAAAAATCCAGAAAATCACGTTGAAGGATTTTTAATGAATTAATTGGTAAATTCCTCGGTAAAATAAGTATTTGGTCAATAACAAAAGTTCATCTCAATACTTTGTTATATACCCTTTGTTGGCAATGACAGAGGCCAAACGTTTTCTGTAAGTCTTCACAAGGTTTTCACACACTGTTGCTGGTATTTTGGCCCATTCCTCCACGCAGATCTCCTCTAGAGCAGTGATGTTTTGGGGCTGTCGCTGGGCAACACGGACTTTCAACTCCCTCCAAAGATTTTCTATGGGGTTGAGATCTGGAGACTGGCTAGGCCACTCCAGGACCTTGAAATGCTTCTTACGAAGCCACTCCTTCGTTGCCCGGGTGGTGTGTTTGGGATCATTGCCATGCTGAAAGACCCAGCCACGTTTCATCTTCAATGCCCTTACTGATGGAAGGAGGTTTTCACTAAAAATCTCACAATACATGGCCCCATTCATTCTTTCCTTTACACGGATCAGTCGTCCTGGTCTCTTTGCAGAAAAACAGCCCCAAAGCATGATGTTTCCACTCCCATGCTTCACAGTAGGTATGGTGTTCTTTGGATGCAACTCAGCATTAATTCTCCTCCAAACACGACAAGTTAAGTTTTTACCAAAAAGTTCTATTTTGGTTTCATCTGACTATATGACATTCTCCCAGTCCTCTTCTGGATCATCCAAATGCTCTCTAGCAAACTTCAGACGGGCCTGGACATGTACTGGCTTAAGCAGGGGGACACGTCAGGCATTGCAGGATTTTAGTCCCTGGCGGCGTAGTGTGTTACTGATGGTAGCCTTTGTTACTTTGGTCCCAGTTCTCTGCAGGTCATTCACTAGATCCCCCCGTGTGGTTCTGGGATTTTTGCTCACCGTTCTCGTGATCATTTTGTCCCCACGGGGTGAGATCTTGCGTGGAGCCCCAGATGGAGGGAGATTATCAGTGGTCTTGTATGTCTTCCATTTTCTAATAATTGCTCCCACAGTTGATTTCTTCACACCAAGCTGCTTACCTATTGCAGATTCAGTCTTCCCAGCCTGGTGCAGGTCTACAGTTTTGTTTCTGGTGACCTTTGACAGCTCTTTGGTCTTGGCCATAGTGGAGTTTGGAGTCTGACTGTTTGAGGTTGTGGACAGGTGTCTTTTATACTGATAACAAGCTCAAACAGGTGCCATTAATACAGGTAACGAGTGGAGGACAGAGGAGCCTCTTAAAGAAGGAGTTACAGGTCTGTGAGAGCCAGAAATCTTGCTTGTTTGTAGGTGACCAAATACTTATTTTACTGAGGAATTTACCAATTAATTCATTAAAAATCCTTCAATGTGATTTTCTGGATTTTTTTTTCCTCATTTTGTCTCTCATAGTTGAGGTATACCTATGATGAAAATTGGAGACCTCTCTCATCTTTTAAGTGGGAGAACTTGCGCAATTGGTGGCTGACTAAATACTTTTTTGCCCCACTGTACGTGATCAGATTTTCAAAATTCAGTTTGTCATATTTGGTAAGAATGTCACAATGATGAGATTGATGTGTTTTTTTTTGTCTTGGATCTTTAATGCATATTTATATAACAGTTCAAGAGGTCTTAAAGTTGTTTTACATACCTGAGACCAACTGGTCATATGACATCATGACATCAACTGGTCATCGCTATGACATCATAGCGAGTCCTATGACCGTGACAATATTATTTCTGCATGCCCGTAGAAAGCAAGTGTAAGCAAGCATTTCTGCATGCCTGCCTTTCTGTCAGGTCAGGCATTGGTTTGCTTGCTACCAGATAACCATGAAAACCGGCACTACCTGTCTTATGGGTCGGGCTGTCGGCGACTCAACTGGCAACCCCGCCCTTCCGAGGGCGTGGAGGGTGAAACTGGGCATCCTGGCAGAACTAAAAACAATATTTGAAAGAGGTGGTCTCGGTTTGAATCAAATAGCAAACTCTGGTGTGGTCCTGCCAGTGAGAAAGTGACCGCACTAAAACAGGACCAGCGGTAAACTATAAAGCATTTTATACCAATGTACATACCTGATAGATCTTTGAAAATATCTGTGGCTGAGCACGTCACGATTTTGGAGGATTAATGAATGTTGACATGTTATTTTCCATCCGTTGCAGCACTTCATTTTCAACTTGTAGGATTTGCTGAAAGTGGAAAATGCACGTATGTAATAAACGATAACCAGGGTGATGAAAACCCTCCGTAGATTACTTCTTCTTCTTTTAGATTTGATTGGCTGTTGGCAACCAGCTTACAGGTGCATTACCACCACATACTTCACTCTATATCATCACTCTATCTGGTGCACACCTGTGCACGCCTGCACACGCCCGCAGAAAGCAAGCACAAGCAAGCACCTCTGCACGCCTGCAGAATGCAGGCGCAAGCACGCATGTCACCACTCATTCAGTAATGCAGGTGCAAGCAAGCACGCCACCAGCCACCCAGCAACGCCCGCCCCAATCCCCGATGCCCGCCCTTGATCCCAAACAATGCCATAATGAGTCCCATGATCGTGAGCGATGCCCACCCCCCATCCCCAATGTCCTATGATTGTGACCGATGCCTGCCCCCGATCACACACAGACACACATACAGATTTTCTTGACTCACTCTATACTATGGTATCACATCATAGGCAAGCCTATGATTTGATCTTTTAGTGAGTCCTATGGTCTACATGACTCATATAGACATCATGTAGACATCATAGGAACATTATAGGTGATCCGACATTATCAAAGATCAAAGGCAGTCATTACCCACGACCCCAGGACCCATCACGACATCATCAAAGACCACAGGACTCACTGCAACACCATCAAAGACCAAAGGCAGGCACCACCGAACGAGTGCCGACACGCCCACCCACGCCCCTGCCCACACCTGCCCTTCACGGGCACGCAGAAACACCCGCCCACATCCAGTCTCCACGGGTACGCACAGGCATGCACCAGCCATGGGTAAATTGCAAAGATACCGTTCATGCCCATAGAAACCCATTTCAGCTCATTAAATATAATGTTATTCACAGGAGGATCAAGAAGCAACACTGTTACTAAATTATTTGCTGAAGTGCTATAACACTATGTAAAATGCTGAACAGTTTTAGCTGAAAGGCCAAAAATGCTGAAGCACTTGAGCTGAAATGCTGCTAAATTATTAGCTGAAGTGCTACGCTACGATTTGTGTTATTTTCTCCCCAGAAATGCATAAATACGCAGTAGTCATCCTACTTCCTGTATTTAACTTTCCTGTTCTTGCGGCAAAAAAATCTGACCAGTAAGAACAGAGAACATTCTGACATGTCTCACAGGATTTAACGTGGCGCAATTTGGTCTTCTTGAATTGTTGCCTGTGTGAAAGGGGACCAAACCAAGGAGACAATGATACAAAGTAACAAACTTGTCAACTGATTCAGATCAAATTAAACAAATTTAGGTGTGAAAGCACCCTTAGACCAAACCAAAAGTGATTTCTTAAACCGCTGGATTATACTTAGACAGCTTTTCCAATCTTTTAGTATTTAATTTACTAGTGCATACCTGTGCATGCCTGTAGAAACCAAGTATAAGCAAGTATTTCTGCATGCCCGTAGAAAGCAGGTGTAAGCAAGCACGTCACCACTCGTTCAGTTATTTCTTCTTCTTTTAGATTTGATTGGCGGTTGGCAACCAGCTTACAGGTGCAATACCACCACTGACTTGATTATCATCACTCTATATCTTCTTTTTCTAATTCTTTTAGATTTGATTGGCAGTTGGCAACCAGCTTACAGGTATCTTTGTTCTTATAAGGAGTTCTGAGCAACTCCTTATGTGTGAACAAATTATCCGTCCTTGGACTGTGTCCGAGGTGCGGCCGTTTCCCGATATCTTCTTCTTCTTTTAGATTTGATTGGCGGTTGGCAACCAGCTTGCAGGTGCATTACCACCACATACTTCACTCTATATCATCACTTTGTCTGGTCAGGAGCTGTAGTCCTTCTATCATCATTGCTGTGTCCAATCAAACCTCAACTGTATCTTCAGACATCACTCTTCTTCGTCTCCTTGTACTTCACTCTGTATCATCACTCTATATCATCACTCTACACATCTTCTTCTTCTTCTTCTTCTTCTTCTCTCGGTTACTGGCGGATAGCAAGCAACTGAAAGGTGCATACTGCCACCTAGTGTACAACAGTGTGTAACATTGTCATTGAGCCCGACCCCTAAATTCTATGACATAATCCTGTGTTATTTAAAAAAGCGAAAAGAGCCCTTCTTGTGATTCTTAGTGCCTCTCCATCTCCATCTGTTCCCGGAATTCCAGTTAAATCTCATTCCCTACCAGCCTCTCAAACTTCATTTTCCATTCTCTCTCTTTCATTTCTATACTTGTGACAGTATAATAAGATGTGCTCTACATTTTCTTTTACTCCACATTCTCTACATTTGTCACTTTTGCTTTTCCCCATGATACCAAGTGCCCAAGTGCCGTTCAGACCTGTGTGATCCAGTCTGAGTCTTGCCATAATGATGTCTTCCCTCCTGTTTGTTCTTTTATAATTCTTTATTGCAATAGATTTTTGTATTTTGTAATACGATCTACCTTTATGATCTTCATCCCATCTTTTTGCCATAGCTCAATTCCTTTTTTCTTGATTACTGTTTTCCCTTCTCCTTTTCCAAGTGACAATGATATAGTTATTTCTTTCCCAATTGCACTTTTTGCTAATTTGTCTGCATAGTCATTCCCTTTCAATCCTTCATGTGCAGGAACCCAACAAAACTGAACATCTCCACCACCCCTGTGTACCCTAAATAAACTGTGATATAGCTCAATCACCAAGTCTTCCCTTGTAGATTTTAGTGTCTGTATGGTTTTTAAAGCTGCAAGTGAATCTGTGCACAGCACCACCCGGTCCGGTCTGACCTCCTCCACCTGCTGCAAACCAATAATTATTGCCACCGTCTCTGCTTTACACATGGATGTATTGTTGGAGAGTCTTTTTGAGATGGTTACTTTAAACTCTGGAATGTATACTCCAATTCCAACAGAGCCCTCTTTGTTCTTTGAACCATCAGTATAGAGCTGTAAGTAGTTATAGTAATTATTCCTGAGGTAAATGCTTGTTTTAACACCAACTTCACTCATATGCCAATCCTTTTTCCTCATTAGCAGACTAATGTCTGCTTCTTTTCCTGGAAACAGCCAAGGGGGAACATTACTCATTGCACTGGTGTTAGCTATATCAATAGTGTCTAGTCCATACAGTCTGGCTTTTCTTTCAGTTGTCCATCCAAACCCATGTCCCTGGAAGTTAGAATATTCCCAGCAGTCTTGTAGTGTTGTTTTTGAAATATTTGCTTCCTCACATCCTTTCAGCTTGACACAGTACGATAATGCGAGTTTATCTCTTCTCAAATCCATTGGCATTTCTCCTGTTTCTATTAAAACTGCATTGCTTGGTGTTATTTTGATGGCTCCAATGCACAGACGAAGTGCTCTATGCTGCATTCTGTCTATTTTTTCCAGAGTCGTCTTTGCTGCTGCTCCATAAATCATGCATCCATAGTCTATTGTCAATCTCATTAGTGCTCTGTAAATATCAATTAATGCCTGTTTATCTGCACCCCATTCATGTCCAGCTACAGCTTTTATGAGATTAATGACTTTTTTGCACTTTGTCTCCAGATTTTCAAGATGAACTCTCCATGTGTATGCACTATCAAACCACAATCCTAGATATTTGAACTCACTCACTTTCTGTATTGGTTGATTGTACAGTATAATGTTAATGGTTCTGTACCAGTTCTGCATTTTTTGTGAAAATTATATAACAGGTTTTACTGTTTGAAAATTTAAATCGCCACTCATTTGACCACTTTTCTACTTTCTTCATTGCTTTCCTGATGTTTTTGAACACAAATTTCTCATTTTTTCCCCTCATCCATATGGCTTCATCATCTGCATATAGTGCTGTTTTGATGTATCCCTCTTGATCCCCAAACATGTCATTAATCATTATGTTGAATAAGATAAGATAAGCCTTTATTAGTCCCACAATGGGGAAATTCCAGGATTGCAACAGCACAGGGATAGCAACACTCAGAGCAATAATTAAGAAGATAATAAAAATAATAATAATAATAATAATAATAATAATAAGAGCAGTGAATATACATACATACACATAAATATATAAATATATATACACAGTGCGGAGCATTGTAGCAAAATGGAATAAACAGCAGAACCGTCTACTTAGTTATCCTTCATAGTATGAATATGTACCCATACATATTGTCACCCTCCGTAGCGACTGATATTGTCCTAGTTGTATACTGGAGGGGACCATTTGTGTAAGTCTGTTGCGTCTTTTGCATTCAATACTATTAGGTCGTCACGTTTTTTTTTGTTGCTATCTCTGCGAGCAGCCCTGCTTAGGTTATACAGTCTTGACAGCCGTAGGTAGGAAGGACCTGCGAAACCTCTCGGTTGCGCACCTAGGATGATGTAGTCTACTGCTAAATGAGCTCCTCAGTGCATTCAGTATGTCCTGCATAGGGTGGGACTCGGACTCCAGCAGAGATGACAGTTTAGCCACCATCCTTCTCTCGCCTATCTCCTCCACTGGGTCAAGGCATTGCCCCAGGACACATCTAGCTTTCTTGATCAGCTTGTTCATTCTCTTCCCATCAGCTGCTGTAATGCCGTTGCCCCAGCAGACCACTCCAAAAGTGATGGCTGATGCCACCACCGTGTCGTAGAATAAAGCTGGGCTTATCACACTCCCCTGAGGAACACCATTTTCTATTTCAGAGTCATCAGAAACTTCTGATCCTACTTTAACCCTAATTTTCCTGCTTGTTAAAAAAATCCATCCAATTATACATCCTACCACCAATGCCCATTTTATTCAATTTGATAAGAAGTCCATCCATCCACAGTGAGTCATAAGCCTTTTCAATATCCAGATAAAGTACAACATTTACTTCTTTCATTTTGATAGTCTTTTCAGTATCATTACTTACCCTAACTAGAGCATCCACTGTGGATCTTCCTCTTCTAAAACCATTCTAATAGTTGTTGATTAATCACCTTTGCTCTAGTACATATGACAGTCTGTAAACGAACACCTTCTCCTGTGACGTTAATGCTCTTGGCCTGTAGTTGCCTGGATGAGCTAGATCTTTCCCTGGCTTATTAAATGGTAAAATTACAGCCTTTTCCCACCCACTTGGGATAACCCTCTCCTTCCATATTCTGTTAAACAATTTCAGCACCAATTCCATTGATTGCATAGGTAACTGCCGGAACATAGCATAGCTTAACTGATCATATCCTGGAGCTGTGTAGCCACTACCTTGCAAAGCTCTCTTAAGTTCTGACATTGTGAGCTCAAGGTCTAACGCAGTCATATCTTCTTTCATTTCATTTTTTAAGTTTCCGTTTTCTCTGAGTTTTTGCTCCCTTTGCTGTCTATGACTCACACCAAGATGTTCTCCTCTATGCACTGCTGCAAATGCTCTACCTAGGACTTCTGCCTTTTCTTTGTCTGATACAGCCATCTTCTCCCCATCCACAAGACCTGGAATTTTAACTGATACCCTTTTCCCACTCATTTTTAAACATACCCCAGACATCACCTAATTTTGTTTTCCTACCAAGGGTGGAACACAATTCTCTCCATGTTGACCTTTTCCTGTTTTTAATAATCCTTTGAGCCACTGCCCTTTTCTTTTTATAATCTATTAAATTTTCACTATTCATGTTATTCTGAATGCCTTGTTTTGCTCTTTGACTGCAATACTACATTCCTTATTCCACCAGGGTACAATCTTCTTCCTACCCTGGCTGGTAGGTTGGCTGCACGGTGGCGCAGTGGTTAGCACTGCGGCAGCACAGTTTACCCTTGGCCGGGGGATTGTGGGGATCGTGGGATCGTGGGTTCGATCCCAGCCCCCGACCAACAGTGATCTGTGTGGAGTTTGCATGTTCTCCCCGTGCTGCGTGGGTTTACTCCGGGATTTCTCCGGTTTCCTCCCACATGCCAAAAACATGCATGTTAGGTTGGTTGGCTGTTCTAAATTGTCCCTAGATATTTGTTTCCTATAGGCCCTTAGAATAGAGGGTTAGTATTAATGAAAGTGCTTTGAGTGGTCTTTGTGACTAGAAAAGCACTATATAAGTGCAGGTTAGTTAGTTAGTTAGCTACCCTGTGTAGGTTTCTTTGGTATACTTGCTATTGCAACATTCAGAATATGATTGTTTACCTGACTTGAACATTCTTCTATGCCACCTTCTAATGTTACCAAATGACATGATTGTACACAGTATTGCCTAAATTTTCCCCAATCTGCCATGTCAAAACACCATCTTGTAAAACATCTTCCCTTTTGTATACATATTTCAGTTTTAATGACTGTAAGTATTGGGAAGTGATCACTTCCCATAGTTGTACTGTTCATAACCATCCATTCACAGGCGCTCACTAAAGAATCAGATACCAGAGTCAGGTCAATACATGATGATGTGCCCCTATGCCCATCCACCCTGGTACCTTCACCACTGTTGAGACAAATTAACGATATTTCATCTAACATCTCTTCCACAACTCTTCCATTGTTATCTGTATGTGTGCTTCCCCACAAGCTATTATGGGCATTAAAGTCTCCACACCACACTCTTCCATATACCCTTCCCCTGCCATAACACTGAAAATATCTGCTGTTAACTTTCTACATGGGTTGTAAAAATTAATCAGCTTAATATTTCCTTGTCCATTTGGCCTACATATTTCAGTAATATGTTTTCAGTATATAATCCCTCTCATGGATCGTCACCTTATCATGGTGGGGGGGGTTGCGTTCCCAGTGATCCCAGGAGCTATGTTGTCCGGGGCAATTTGCCTCTGATAGGGTCACCCAAGACAAACTGGTCCTGGGTGAAGGGCCAGACTAAGAACGATCCAACAGACTCTCATGATAAATTCTATATCAAGGATTCAGTGTACCCCGTCTGGTATGGGGTTACCGAGGCCCCACCCTGGACCCAGGCCTGGGGGAGGGTCTCGAAGGCTAGCGTCTGGTGGCCGGGTTTCCACCCATAGGACCCAGCCGGGCTCAGCCCAAAGGAGTTACATGGGTCCGCCCTCCAGTGGGCTCACCACCTGCAGGAGGGATCATGGGGGTCCGGTGCTATGTGGATTAGGTGGTGGTCAAAGGCAGAGACCTTGGCGGACTGATCCCAAGCTTTCTAAACAGGCTTTTGGTACGTGGAATGTCACCTCTTTGGTGGGGAAGGAGCCTGAGCTGGTGTACGAGGTTGAGAGATACCGGCTAGATATAGTCGGCCTCACCTCAACACACAGCTCCAGTTCCGGAACCAGTCTCCTGGAGAGGGGCTGGAGCTTGGCCTTTTCTGGAGTTGCCCCAGGCGAGAGGCGACGAGCAGGGGTGGGTATTCTTGTATCTCCCCACCTTGCTGCCTCTATATTGGAGTTTTCCCCGGTGGACGAAAGGGTTGCTTCCCTGCACCTTCGGGTTGGGAAACGGGTCCTGACTATCATTTGTGCCTATGCACCAAATTATGTTTCAGAGTACCCACCCTTTTTGGAGTCTGTGACTGGGGTGCTGGAGGGTGCTCCTCTTGGAGACTCCATTGTCCTACTGGGGGACTTCAATGCGCACGTGGGCAGCGACAGTGAAACCTGGAGGGGGGTGATTGGGAGGAACGGCCTGCCCGATCTGAACCCGAGTGGTGTTCAGTTATTGGACTTCTGTGCTAACCGCAGTTTGTCCATAATGAACACCATGTTCAAGCATAAGGGTGTCCATATGTGCACCTGGCACCAGGACACCCGGGTAAAGAGAGGTGCAGAGCTGTCAACTGATCACCACCTGGTGGTGAGTTGGATCCAATGGCAGGGGAGGAAGCCATTCAGACCTGGTAGACCCAAACGTATAGTGAGGTTGTGCTGGGAGCGTCTGGCTGAGGCCCCTGTCCGGGAGGTCTTCAACTCCCACCTCCGGAAGAACTTCAACCACATTCCGAGGGAGTCTGGAGACATGGAGTCTGAATGGGCCATGTTCTCCA
This sequence comes from Pholidichthys leucotaenia, assembly GCA_020510985.1. NCBI lineage: Eukaryota > Metazoa > Chordata > Actinopteri > Cichliformes > Pholidichthyidae > Pholidichthys > Pholidichthys leucotaenia. The sequence continues at coordinate 123,991,535 of CM035841.1, forward strand.
CCTCTGTTGTTGAAGCGGCAGCCCAGAGCTGCGGCCGCAAGGTGGTCGGTGCATCTCGTGGTGGCAACCCCCGAACCAAGTGGTGGACACCAGTGGTGAGGAGGGCCATTAAGCTGAAGAAGGAGTCCTATCAAGCTTGGTTGGCTTGTGGGACTCCCGAAGCAGCTGAGGTGTACCGGCAGGCCAAGCGGAGTGCAGCTCGGGTGGTTGCTTAAGAAAAAACCCGGGTATGGGAGGAGTTTGGTGAAGCCATGGAACAAGACTTTCGGTCGGCCTCAAAGAGATTCTGGCAAACTGTCCGGCGGCTCAGGAGGGGAAAGCAGCTCCCTGTCCACACTGTGTATGGTGCGGATGGGACACTGTTGACTTCGGCTGGGGATATCGTTGGGCGGTGGAAGGAATACTTCGAGGATCTCCTCAATCCCACTGATACGCCTTCCACAGAGGAAGCAGGGTTTGGGGACGAGGGGGATGACTCGCCTATCACAGGGGATGAGGTCGCCATGGTGGTTAAAAATCTCCTTGGTGGTCGGGCTCCGGGGGTGGACGAGATTCGCCCTGAGTACCTCAAGGCCCTGGATGTTGTTGGGCTGTCATGGTTGACACGCCTCTGCAACATTGCGTGGAGGTCGGGGGCAGTGCCTTTGGCATGGCAAACCGGGGTGGTGGTTCCTCTCTTCAATGAAGGGGACCGGAGGGTGTGCTTCAACTTTAGAGGGATCACACTCCTCAGCCTCCCTGGGAAGGTCTATGCCAAGGTACTGGAGAGGAGAGTTCGGCCATTGGTCGAACCTCGGATTCAGGAGGAGCAATGTGGTTTTCGTCCTGGCCGTGGCACATCGGACCAGCTCTTTACCCTCTCGAGAATTCTCGAGGGTTCGTGAGAGTTTGCCCAACCAGTTTACATGTGTTTTGTGGACTTGGAGAAGGCATTTGACCGCGTCCTTCGTGGTTTTTTGTGGGGGGTGCTTCGGGAGTATGGGGTATCGGGCTTGTTGTTACGAGCTATTCGGTCTCTGTATGACTGTTGTGAGAGTTTGGTTTGTATTGCCAACACTCGGTCGGAGTCATTCCCAGTGAAAGTTGAACTCCGCCAGGGCTGCCCTTTGTTATCGATCCTGTTCATAATTTTTATGTACAGGATTTCTAGGCGCAGCCAGGGAATGGAGGGTGTCATGCTTGGTGACCACAGGATCTCATCTCTGTTATTTGCAGATGATGTTGTCCTGTTGGCTTCATCCAGCAATGACCTACAGCTCTTGCTGTCACTCACCATTAGTTTAGACAACAGACTGAAGGAGCGGGCAGCCGAGCGAAGGGCTGCTGGCCGCTCGGGCAAGCCACGCCCCTGCTCCTCTCGTTTTCCGTTGTTGGCTCTGTCCCCGTCAGAGGAACTTCCGGGGCAGGAGGAGATGTTTATTGGGTGATCAGGAGTTTCGGTGGCTGAGAGACAGCGCCGGAGGGATTTAGGGCTGTGTTTCTACTGCGGCAGTGAGTTGCACGAGGTAGCTGAGTGTACTAATTGGGTAAAAGGGGAGGTCCGTGGGTCACAGTAGGGGGACTCATGGACGTAGATCAGTCAAAACCCCTCACCAGTTGCCTTGTTCCCATCAGACTTATTTATAATCACAGAGAACATGCCACACATGCCCTCATTGACTCTGGAGCTGAGCAAAGCTTCATTTCAGGAGACCTGGCAACCCGCCTGGGCCTCAGCTGTCAACCCCTTCGCCCTCCTGTCAATCTCATCACACTGTCAAAGGCCCCGCTAACCGCTGTCTTCCACCAGACGGCCCCCGTGTCAGTGATTGTTTCTGGGAATCATCGGGAGGACATTCGGTTTTTGGTGCTGCCCACCTCCACCTCTCCTGTTATCCTGGGGTACCCATGGCTACGGCTACATAATCCCACTTTTGACTGGCAGGCGGGGAATATTACCGCTTGGAGCTCCTTCTGCCTCAGCGCCTGCCTCCAATCTGCAGCGTGTGCTCCCTCTGTGCCAATAACTCCTCCCACGTCACCGCCCCCGGATCTGTCCAGGGTACCAGAGATCTACCACGATCTGGGAGCAGTGTTCAGCAAGTCACGGGCGCTGTCCCTTCCCCCCCACCGCCCTTATAACTGCGCGATCAATCTCTGGGCAGGGGCCCCGCTTCTGGCAAGCCGCCTATACAGTCTCTCAGCCCCTGAGCGTGAAGCCACGGACACTTATATAAAGGAGTCCCTCAGCTCCGGAATTATTTGGCCATCTTCCTCTGCGGTGGGGGCCGGATTCTTCTTCGTGGGGAAGAAGGATGGCTCTCTTCGTCCCTGCATCGATTTCCGGGGGCTCAACGATATAACCATCAAGGACAAGTACACGCTGCCCCTGATGAACTCGGCCTTCGACTCTCTCCGGGGAGCGTCTTGGTTTACAAAACTGGACCTTCGAAATGCCTATCATCTGGTGCGAATCAAGGAGGGCGACGAGTGGAAGACGGGCTTCCGGACCCCAAGCGGCCACTTCGAATACCTAGTGATGCTGTTTGGGTTAACCAACGCGCCGGCCGTCTTCCAGCGCTTAATTAATGACATCCTCCGAGATTTCCTGAATTCCTTCGTGTTTGTATACCTGGATGACATCCTTATCTTCTCGCGGACGTTGGAAGAGCACCAGGTGCACGTCAGACGGGTCCTTCAATGCCTCCTGGAGAATCAGTTATTTGTCAAGGCCGAGAAGTATGAATTTCATACTAGGTCAACGTCATTCTTGGGATTTGTGATAGCACATAATCTCAGGTGCTCCCTGACCCGGCCAAGGTTAAGGTGGTAGTGGACTGGCCCACCCCCACTTCCAGGAAGCAGTTGCAGGGGTTTTTGGGTTTTGCCAACTTCTACCATTGTTTTATGCCCAATTTTGGGATTACTGCCCGACCCCTGACCAGCCTCACATCCCCCAAGACCCCCTTCTATTGGAGCGAGGAGGCTGCTGCAGCATTTGAAAAATTGAAGGAGGAGTTCGCCTCGTCCCGCGTCTTGACCCAGGTGGACCCGGACCTTCAGTGCTTAGTGGAAGTGGACACCTCGGATTCTGGAGTTGGGGCGGTCCTGTCACAGCGCTGTCCTGTGGATGGAGTGATTCGCCCATGTGCCTTTTTCTCTCACCGCCTGCAAGCCACCAAGAGGAACTATAGCATTGGCGACAGGGAGTTGTTGGCGGTCAAGCTTGCCCTAGAGGAGTGGAGACACTCGCTGGAGGGGGCTGCTCAGCTGTTTGTCGTCTGGACGGACCATAAAAACTTAGAATATCTCCGGATGGCTAAACGGCTGAACTCCCGCCAGGCCCGCTGGTCCCTTTTTTTTTTGGACGTTTCGATGTCACAATCACCTATCGACCTGGGAGTAAGAACGTGAAGCCGGACGCCCTCTCTAGACAGTTCGAGGCGGAGACATCCGAGGATCAGGAGGAAACCATCCTGCCTTCATCCTGTGTTGTGGACGCCCTCGTCTGGGAGATCTGGGATAGAGTCAGGAGGGCTCAGGAAGGTGAGCTCGACCCCGGGGGGGGGGGGGGGCAATTGTTCGTTCCCACCTCTGCCAGGAGTGAGGTTATCCAGTGGCCCTACGCCTCCAAGCTGGCGTGCCATCCTGGGATCGCCCGTACCATTGCCTTGCTCCAGAGAGCCTTTTGGTGGCCAGGCTTGAGGAAGGATGTCACCAGCTACGTCTGGGCCTGCGCTCAGTGCGCCACCGGGAAATCTTCATCTCCCCCCCCAGCGGGTCTTCTCCATCCCCTGCCGGTCCCTTCCCGCCCCTGGTCTCATGTGGCTTTGGACTTCGTGACGGGCCTGCCTCCTTCTGACCACTTCACCTCGATCCTGACTATAGTGGACCGCTTTTCCAAGGCAGCCCATTTTGTGCCCCTCCGCGGGTTGCCTTCAGCTCGGGAGACGGCTGATCTCCTGGTGCAACATGTGGTCCGCCTTCATGGCATCCTGTCGGATATTGTGTCGGATCAGGGCCCCCAGTTCATCTCCCAGGTCTGGAAGGCGTTTTGCTCGGTGCTGGGGGCCACGGCGAGCCTCTCCTCAGGATACCACCCACAGAGCAACGGTCAGTGTGAACGAGCCAATCAGGAGCTGAAGGCTGCGCTCCGCTGCGTCATATCTTCATGCTCCTCTTCCTGGAGTACGTTCCTGCCTTGGAATGAGTACGCACATAACTCCACGGTGTCTTCGGCAACGGGGTTGTCCCCCTTAAAGTCATCATTGGGGTATGATCCACCGTTGTTCCCAGAGGAGGAGAAGGAGGTGGCTGTTCCCTCGGTTCAGGCTCACGCCAGGCGTTGTTGCCAAATTTGGACCATTACCCGCAGAGTCCTCCGAACCACTGAACATAGCATCCAGGTAGCCAACCGTCACAGGAAACCGGCCTCCGGATTATAAGGTGGGTCAACGGGTCTGGCTTTCTACAAAGAATATTAATGTACCGGCCGAGAAGCGCAAATTAACCAAGCACTTTATCGGTCCCTTTGTCATCTCTCGCGTTGTTAACCCTGTGGCTGTGTGCCTAGCTCTCCCCCCTTCCATGTGCATCTGTCCCACTTTTCATGTCTCCCAGGTGAAGCCTTACATTTCTGACCCTCTGTGCCCGCCCCCCGCGGCGTCTCCCCCTCTGAGGTTGATCGACGACCACCCGGCTTTGGGGGTTACCGCCATCTTGGATGTCCGCAGGCGGGGCCGGGGTCTTCAGTACCTGGTGGACTGGGAGGGATTCGGTCCTGAATACCGTTCCTGGATTCGCCCGGCGTTGATCCGCGACTTCCATCGGGAGCATCCAGGTAGGATGGGACAGGTGCCTGGAGGCACCTCTAGAGGGGGGAGTACTGTCATGGTGGCCGCCGGGCCGTCATCAGCCCCGGCTGCGCACACACCTGCCTCCAATCCTCAGCAGGCCATAAAAGCCAGATCCACTGACAGCTCAGCACGGAGTCGTCTGTCATCACCACTGTGCAATGCTCCATGCTCTCGACCTTGTACCAGAGCTCCAGCACATCAAGCCTCGTCACGTAAGCCACGTTCATCCTTACCTTGCCAAAGTGTTCTCCCCTGTGCACAGGTGGACCTCTCTGGTGGCGGACCAATTCCCCAAAGCAGCGGGGCTTCGCCTCCTCCTCCTTGGAACCTCTCTACCTCGCCACGACGCCAAGTCCCCCGCTCACCTCCCAGCACTCGCTCCCGGAGCCAGCAAGAGTCTCCTGGCGATACCTGCAAGTAAGCAGCAGTCATCATTACATCTCTCAGCTGCGAACAGTATTAACACCTGTGCTTTGTGTGTTCCTAAGGTTGCCAGGTCGCAGCGGGACTCGCTCAGCTCCAGCACTGCCCCAGCATCACACTCACTCTCACATTCACACACCCACACCATTCATTGACTTAATAAATTATTAACTGTCCTACTCGTGTCTGTTGTCTGTCTCCTGGGTCAAGAATCATGTCAACTGCACGATTCTTTTGCCTAATTCCTCCATTTCTTTAATCATTACCTTACATTTCTCCATGTTGACTGTATTTTCCCCTGTTTTCTGAGAGCCCTTTTAAATTTCAAAAATTTTATGACGTGTATATTTATGTTATCATATGTCTTTTTGCATCTGATTAGAATTTTAGCTCCCTCGATCTCTCGGAGCGAGATGGAGCGAATGGAGCGAGAGATCGACAGACGGATTGGAGCAGCATCTGCAGTGATGCGGACGTTGTACCGGTCTGTTGTGGTGAAGAGGGAGCTTAGTTCTAAGGCAAAGCTGTCAGTTTACCAGTCAATCTACGTTCCTACTCTCACCTATGGTCACGAGCTTTGGGTAATGACCGAAAGAACGAGATCGCGGATATAAGCGGCTGAAATGAGCTTTCTCCGTAGGATTGCTGGACTCACCCTCAGAGATAGGGTGAGGAGCTCAGTCATCCGGGAGAGGCTCAGAGTAGAACCGTTGCTCCTCCACATTGAAAGGAGTCAGTTGAGGTGGTATGGGCATCTGATTAGGATGCCTCCTGGACGCCTCCCACTTGAGGTGTTTCAGGCACGTCCCACTGGGAGGAGACCCCGGGGCAGACCCAGGACTCGGTGGAGAGACTATGTCTCCCAGCTGGTCTGGGAACGCCTTGGTATCCCCTCTGAAGAGCTGGAGCAGGTGGCTGGGGAGAGGGAAGTCTGGGCTTCTCTGCTTGAACTGCTGCCTCCGCGACCCGGACCTCCGGAAAAGCGGTAGAAGATGGATGGATGGATGGATGGAATTTGTAAATTAGTTCAAGAGACGTCACAAAAGAAGCCATGATTATTGAAATCTCATTTTGAAGGAGCTGTGCTACTCACAAATTTTCATCTAAATTAAAAGTGGTAACACACTTCCTTTCAGTAAAAGATACTACCCATCAAGCAAATACCCTGTAACTTTGCTGCATGTGCATTTCCATGCATCAAAAAGGGGGTATCAAAGAAATTAATTAGCAAAAATAATTAGCAATCCTCAGAAAAATAGATAATACATAAAAATTATCAATAGATGATCAATAATGAAGAGAAAAATACAAATGAAACCGCTTGGTAATGAAATCACAACATTCAATAGGAGAAGCCAGTTTCTTATATTATTTATTATTGCTCTTAGTGCTGCTATCTCTTTGCTGCTGCAATCCTGTAATTTCCCCATTGTGCGACTAATAAAGGTTTATCTTATTAAAGTTTCACTTGAATATGTGATTGATGTGTTCACACAGCAGAGCTATGGTCAAATGTTAAAGCTATAAAATATTTACTGTAAGTGCTTTTTTGTTATCCCCCACCGGTCGCTGCCCCAAGGGATTGGCGAGCCTTTTGGGTGAAGACTGAATGGTGATTATGTTATAAGATAAGATAAGATAAGCCTTTATTAGTCCCACAATGGGGAAATTCCAGGATTGCAACAGCACAGGGATAGCAACACTCAGAGCAACAATCAGAAGGCAAGAGAAAAAAAAAGAAACAAGAGCAGCAAGTATACATATGTACATATAAACATAAATATATATATATATATATATAGACACACAGTGCGGAGCATTGTAGCTAGATGGAATAAATATGTAGATATATAAACACACACAGTACGGAGCATTGTAGCTAGATGGAATAAATATGTAAATATATAAACACACGCAGTGCAAAGCATCGTTGCTAGATGGGATGAAACAGCACCACCGTCTACTTAGTTATCCTACATGGTATGATTATGTACCCATACATATTCTCACCCTCCATAGCGACCGGTATTTTCCTAGTTGTATGCCGGAGGGGACCATTGTATAAGTCTATTGCGTCTTTTGCATTCAAAACTATTAGGTTGTCACGTCTTTTTGCCATCTCTGCGAGCAGCCCTGCTTAGGTTGTACAGTCTGACAGCCGTTGGTAGGAAGGACCTCCGAAACCTCTCGGTTCTGCACCTAGGATGATGTATGTAGTCTGCTGCTAAATGAGCTCCTCAGTGCATTCAGTATGTCCTGCATAGGGTGGAACTCGGACTCCAGCAGAGATGACAGTTTAGCCACCATCCTTCTCTCTCCTATCTCCTCCACTGGGTCAAGGCGCTGCCCCAGGACAGAGCTAGCTTTCTTGATCAGTTTGTTCAGTCTCTTCCTATCAGCTGCCGTAATGCCACTGCCCCAGGAGACCACTCCAAAAGTGATGGCTGATGCCACCACTGTGTCATAGAATGTCTTCAGCAGCACCCCTTGTACACCAAAAGACCTGAGTCTCCTCAGTAGGAACAGCCTGCGCTGTCCCTTCTTGTAGAGTGCGTCAGTATTGTGTGACCAGTCTAGTTTATTGTTCAGATGAACACCCAGGTACTTATAGGATGTCACCATCTCGATGTCTGTTCCCTGTATATTTACTGGTGCTGTGAGGGGTTGTCCTTGCCTGCGGCAGTCCACCACCAGCTCCTTAGTTTTCCTCGCGTTGATCTGGAGGCAGTTCCGATGGCACCAGTCCACGAAGTCCTGGATAAGCCCTCTGTACTCAGCTTCATCTCCATTGGAGATGAGGCCAACGATCGCAGAGTCATCAGAGAACTTCTGTAGATGGCAGTGTGTTGTGTTGTGTGAGAAGTCCGCAGTATAAAGGGTGAACAGGAAGGGAGCCAAAACCGTTCCCTGGGGGGCCCCCGTGCTACCGATGATTGTGTCGGACACACAGTCCCGGGTTCTCACAAACTGAGGCCGGTTCGTGAGGTAGTCCAGGATCCATGATGACAGGTGCTGGTCCACCCCTGCGCACAGCAGCTTGTCCTTCAGGATCATCAGTTGGTGTTGAAAGCACTGGAGAAGTCAAAGAACATGATCCTCACCGCATTCCCGGGCTTCTCCAGGTGGGACAGAGAACGGTGAAGGAGGAAGATCACCGCATCCTCCACCCCAATGCCATGCTGGTAGGCGAACTGGAGTGGATCCATTGCTGGTCCCACCAGGGGGCGGAGGTGAGCAAGGAGCAGTCTCTCCAGGGTCTTCATCATGTGGGACGTCAAGGCCACTGGTCTGTAGCTGTTCAGGTGCCACAGGTGTACAGGTACCACACAAGATGTTTTCCACAGCTGTGGTACCCTCCCCAGCTTCAGGCTCAGGTTGAAGATGTACTCCACAATCCCACACAGCTGGTCTGCACAGGACTTGAGGAGCTTTGCGCTGATGCCGTCCGGTCCCGACGCCTTCCTCGCCTTGATCTTCCTCAGCTCCGTCCTCACCTGGGTCTTAGTCAGGGTCAGGTTGGGGGGCTGTGTGTTAGGAGTGGGGGGGTGTTGGTGGAGTGGGGAGTGGGCAGCAGGACTTGATGTCTTTAGAGGCAGCAGTGGTTGTTGTGCAGTCAGTTATGGGTCCATCTGTCCGTCCGTCCATCCCCAACACAATAACTACTGAAAGAAATGATGTAGGCTTTTCAGATAGATATAGTAGTTGTATCTAATACACATTTTGGATGATTTACACCCAGACCTAACGATGGGTTTGGGATCAAGGGGTCAAAGGTCAAAGTTTATTGCAGTTGCACTATGGTAAATGGTAAATGCGACATTTACTGTTACTATAAAACGAGTAAAGCTAAGCCCACCAAACCTGGTATACAGGTTCACCTTGGGATCCTGACCTCTTGATGATGGGTTTGGGGTCAAAGGTCAAGGTTAGCATCCCTTATGCCTTACTACGGTGCAACGAGTAAAGCTAGAGTCACCAAACTTGGTACACAGGTTCACCCGGTGACCTTGAAATGTGACGATGGTTTTGGAATCGCAAGGTCTAAGGTCAACATCAAAATGGCTTATAAACTATTGTATATCTCAACAACAAAGAAAGCTAGGGTCACCAGACTTGCTACACAAGTTCACCTTGGGATCCTGACCTCTGACTATGGGTTTGAGGTCAAAAGGTCAAGGTTGCCACTCCCTATGCTCTCTTAATATAGAAGGTGTAAAGCCCTCTCGGGTCACCAAACTTGCTACACAGGTTCACCTTGGAATCCTGACCTACAACTACTGTATGTGTTGCATACTAAGTATTGGGATCTTCAAAGAAAACTAAGGTGGGGGATATTGGACTCGCCATAGAATGCTCTTGTTTTCATTGTTATTCTGTGTTTTTGTCCCTCCAGATACTTCACAGCTGCATGACTGTAAGGAGGAGGAAGTTCTCACTGTCCAGCAGCTCTCTAACCAGGAGAGAAATGCCAATCTGGACCAGGAAGAACAAGATGCTGCACAGGTTAAAAAGGAAGAGGAAGAACACTTTGGACTGAAACAAGAGACTGATACCTTCATGGCGACTCCTACTGATGAGCACAATGGCAACAGTGAAACTAAACCAGACAATGAGCAGCTCTTCTGTCACAACTTTCGTGACACTGAGAGCCAAGACCAGGGAGCAGGTAAGAATGTCAACCCAGGATCAACTAAACATGAAGAGCCAAAGCCAAAGAAGAAACTTCACAGAAACAGAAGTGAACGTAACACTGCAGACAACTCCTCCATGTCAGAGAATCAGTGTGATACTGACACAGGTGAAAAGGCTGTAAAATGTTCTGTTAATGACAAAGACAGTAAAAATGAGTCCCAGAAGAAGAAACTTCACACAGTAAAGTCACATGTTTGCAACATGTGTGGGAAAAGATTCAGGATGAAAAGTCATTTATCAGTTCATGAGAGAATTCACACAGTTGAGAAGCCATTTTCCTGTGGAACATGTGGACAGAGTTTTAAACAACATGGTCATTTGAAAACTCATATGAAAATTCACACAGCTGAGAAGCCATTTTCTTGTGGAACATGTGAGCAAAGATTTACTCGACTTGATTCTTTGAAAACACACATGAGAATCCACACAGGTGAGAAGCCATTTTCTTGTGGAACATGTGGACACAATTTTAAAACACTTGCTCATTTGAAAAGTCACATGAAAATTCACACAGCTGAGAAGCCATTTTCTTGTGTAACATGTAAGCAGAGTTTTAAACATAGTGGTACTTTGAAAATTCACATGAGAATTCACACAGGTGAGAAGCCATTTTCTTGTGGAACATGTGGACAGAGTTTTAAACAAGGTGATCATTTGAAAACTCATATGAGAATTCACACGGGTGAGAGGCCATTTTTTTGTGGAACATGTGGACAAAGTTTTAAAAAACGTATTACTTTGAAAACTCATATGAAAATTCACACAGGTGAGAAGCCATTTTCTTGTGGAACATGTGGGCAAAGATTAACTCGACTTGATTCTTTGAAAACACACATGAGAATCCACACAGGTGAGAAGCCATTTTCTTGTACAACATGTAAGCAGAGTTTTAGACACAGTAGTGCTTTGAAACTTCACATGAGAATTCACACAGGTGAGAAGCCATTTTCTTGTGGAACATGTGGAAAAAGTTTTAAACAACGTATTCATTTGAAACGTCATATGAAAACTCACACAGGTGAGAAGCCATTTTCTTGTAACTTGTAAACAGAGTTTTAAACTTAGTGGTACTTTGAAAAATTGCATGGGAATCCACACAGGTGAGAAGGGCGCACAAGACCAGGGACTTCTGACTAATGGCTTTAAAAAAATGGCAGGACTGTCATGGACTGACAAATGTCGATTCTGTCATGCAGTGGTGGAGAGTGCAAGCCACCTACTCTCTGGCTGCCAGGTCCTTATGGCCAATGGACACTACACTGCTCGCCACAACAAGATCTGCCATTATATACACTGGAAAATATGCAAAGAATTTAAAATGGAAGTAAAAGGACCAGTATGGAAGCACGATCCAGAGCCAGTCAGCTCCAACAGAGATATTACCATCTTTTATGACAAGGAAATCCCAACTGGAAGGCATATAGAAGGAGGAGCAATAAAACCGGACATTGTTATCTTGGACAAAAAGGACAAAACTGCCAAATTAATAGATGTAACCATACCAAACAACTATGGCCTCAACAGAGCAGAAAGAGAAAAAATAACAAAATATCAAGATTTCAAGAACGACCTAAGGAGCATCTGGAAACTGCAGGAAGCAGATATTATACCTGTGATGGTGGGAATAACTGGGATGGTAAAGAAGAACCTGAAAAAAATATCTACAGGTGATCCCCGGCTGCCCTAGTATCTGTGAAATACAGATCTCAGCAATCAGAGGAACAGTCTCCATCTTGACAAGAGCCCTTGGGTACAAAGCTTTTTTGTTTGGAAGTGTAACCATAGACCCCTGGTTGGGGCCCATTGCACTTGTAATGAAATGAGATGCAAATAAATAAAGCAGTAAGAAGCCATTTTCTTGTAACATATCACTCATCATAGCAGTCTGTCGTGGACGACAATGACTTTCATTTAGGTCTGATCAGATTCCTCCACGCAGCTCTGTCCTTAGCCTTCCGCTGCCAGGAACTCCTGTCTATATCCAGCTTCTTCAAGTTTCTTTTTACAGTGTCTTTAAATCTGAGCCTTGGTCTACCCTGATTGTGTTTTCCCTTACCTAACTGTGAGTAGAGTAACTACTGAGGGAGACGCTGGTGGTCCACCCTCTCAACATGTCCGAGCCATTTCAAGTTCGTCTGTATTAGCATGTCCTCCATTGATGGTAGACCAGCTCGTTTCAACACTTCGATGTTGGTTATCTTGTCTTTCCATGAGATGTTCATTATGGTGTCTCATCATGTACGCGTGGAGTTTACCTGCACTCTGTAGACAGTCCAAGTTTCAGCACTGTACAATAGAGTAGCCAGTGTTGTCGCTCTGTACACATGTCGATTGTTCCACAGTCTCTCCCTCAAGTTTCCAAACACAGCGCTTGCTCTTCCCATTCTGAGAGATTGTTCATCCTCCAACCTAGCATTCTCTGAAACAGTACTCCCTATATACTTGAAAGTCTTGCACTTGACTAGTGGCTCTGTACCAATGCTGATCTCTTCTGGTAGTGATGTTGATAACTGGAACTTTGGTGGTTGATTAAGGCACTCTGTCTTCTTGATGTTGATTTTGAGGCTGAATCGGCTAGCTGCTCTTGCAAATTTCTCCACTAAAGATGGCATATCTTCCGCACTGTGTGCAACTAGAGCACTGTTGTCGGCAAAGAGCATTTCTCTTACTACCTTTATTGATGTCTTACTCTTGGCTTTAAACTGTGCCACACTGAACAAGTCTGCTTCTTTCCTTGTTTGAATGTATACTCCTTCTGAAGTGTCTTAGAAGGCCACCTCAAGCATGGCTGCCAGATATAGTGAGAAGAGTGTAGGTGCCAGCACACACCCTTGTTTCACCCCGTTGCTTACTGAAAAGTCTTTAGATACTGAACCACTCATTGCCACGTTTGCTTGCATACCTGTATGGAGTGCCTCGATCAGGCTTACAAACTTCTCTGTACAGCCATATTTCTTGAGTAAAGTCTGCCAAAGTCCTTGTCGCGAAACAGTATCAAAGGCTTTACTGAAGACTACATAAAGCAGCATATTCTGTTCAATACACTTTTCTTGAACCTGTTTCAAGCAGAAGATTATGTCCATTGTGCTTCTTCCACTTCTAAAGCCGCACTGGGTTTCCGGTAGTACATTCTGCGAGATGTGTTCATTGAGTCTGTTCAGTAGTACACGTGAGAGAATCTTACCAACAGTGGCTAGCAGTGATATACCTCAGTAATTTCCACAGTCTTTCCTGTCACCTTTCTTGAACAAAGACACAATACTTGCATCCTTCCAGTCTTGAGGTACTTTCTGGGCATCCCATATCTCTTGGATGAGCTTGTGCAGGCAGTTGGTCAGCTGAACACCACCAAATTTCCACACTTCTGCTGGAATTCCATGCCTTCCTGGAGCTTTACAATCCTGTGTTGTCCTGATAGCTGCCATTAGCTCATCAATATTTGGTGGTTCATCCAGACTTGATCCAGCTGGTCGCTGCACTAGAGCTTCTTTATCCTCTTCAGTGAGATCTCCAGAATTGTTTAGTAGTTGGTCAAAGTGGTCTGCAAATCTGTCCAGGATCTTGTCTTTCTCCTGCAAAACCGTTTCATCATCCATAGCCTTTAGTTGGATCAATCCTCATGGTTTAGGGCTGTAGATTTCTCTCAGACCTGTGAAGAATGTTTTCATGTCCTTCCTGTCAGCTGCAGTTTGGAGTCCCTCCGCTTTTTCATCCCACCAGCTGGTGTAACATGTAAGCAAAGTTTAAAACATAGTGGTTCTTCTTCTTCTTCTTCTATATTTGATAGGCGGTTGACAACCAGCTTACAGGTGCATTACCGCCACTGACTTGATTATCATCACTCTGTATCTTTGTATAAGGAGTTCTGAACAACTCCTTATGTGCGAAAAAATTATCCGTCCTTGGACTGTGTCCGAGGTATGGCCGAGAACTCAATACCACTCCATTTAAAAATTCACATGGGAATCCACACAGGTGAGGAGCCATTTTCTTGTAAAACATGTGGACAAAGTTTTAAAGAACGTGTTCATTTGAAAACTCATAAGAATTTACACAGGCGAGAAGACATTTTCTTGTGATATGTAGGCAAACATTTAATGATCATAGTAATTTGAAACTACATGAGATGTCACACAATTAAGACGCCGTAGTCTTTTAAAATATGCAGGAAATGCTTAACTGTGTTTTATTTGATCACACGGAACTCGCAGTTGAGGTCCTGTAGTCCAGTAACATCTGTAGATCTTTATTTTCAGGATTTAATCTCTTGTGTGTGAATGAATCCATCCATCTTCTACTGCTTTTCCGGAGGTCCAGGTCGCAGAGGCAGCAGTTCAAGCAGGGAAGCCCAGACTTTCCTCTCCCTAGCCACCTGCTCCAGCTCTTCAGAGAGGATACCAAGGCATTCCCAGACCAGCTGGGAGACATAGTTTCTCCAGCGAGTCCTGGGTCTATCCCGGGTTCTAATCCCAGTGGGACATGCCCGAAACACCTCAAGTGGGAGGCGTCCAGGAGGCATCCTGATCAGATGCCCATACCATCTCAACTGGCTCCTTTTGATGTGGACGAGCAGTGGTTATACTCTGAGCCTCTCCCAGATGACTGAGCTTGTCACCTTATCTCTAAGGGTGAGTCCAGCAATCCGACGAAGGAAGCTCATTTCAGCCGCTTGTATCCGCGATCTTGTTCTTTCAGTCATGACCCAAAGCTCATGACCATAGGTGAGAGTTGGAACGTAGATTGATCAGTAAATCAGCAGGTTTGCCTTAGAGCTCAGCTCCCTCTTCACCACAACAGACCGGTGTAATGTCTGCATCACTGCAGATGCTGCTCCGATCCGTCTGTCAATCTCTCGGTCCATTCTCCCCTCACTCGTGAACAAGACCCCGAGATACTTAAATTCCTCCACTTGGGGCAGGAGCTTGTCTCCAACCCGGAGAGGACAATCCACCTTTTTCCGGCTGAGGACCTTGGACTCAGACCTGGAGGTGCTGATTCTCATCCCAGCCGCTTCATACTCAACAGCAAGCTGTCCCAGTAACACCTGTAGGTCATTGCTGGATGAAGCCAACAGGACATCATCATCTGCAAACAACAGATGAGATTCTGTGGTCACCAAGCATGACGCCCTCCGTTCCTTGGCTGCGCCTATAAATCCTGTCCTTAAAAATTATGAACAGGATCAGTGACAAAGGGCAGCCCTGGCGGAGTCCAACTCTCACTGGGAATGAGTCTGACCGAGTGTTGGCAATATGAACCTCACTCTCACAACGGTCGTATAGAGACCAGATAGTTCGTAGCAACAAGCCCAATACCCCATTCTCCCGAAACACCCTCACAAAAAACCACAAGGGATGCGGTTGAATGCCTTCTCCAAGTCCACAAAACACATGTAAACTGGTTGGGCAAACTCCCATGAACCCTTGAGGATTCTCGAAAGGGTAAAGAGCTGGTCCGATGGGCCACAGCCAGGATGAAAACCACATTGCTCCTCCTGAATCCGAGGTTCGACCAACGGCCGGACTCTCCTCTCCAGTGCCTTGGCATAGACCTTCCCAGGGAGGCTGAGGAGTGTGATCCCTCTAACGTTGTAGTACACCCTCCGGTCCACCTTTTTAAAGAGAGGAACCACCACCCCGGTTTGCCATGCCAAAGGCACTGTCCCTGACCTCCACACAATATTGTAGAGGCGTGTCAACCATGACAGCCTTACAACATCCAGGGCCTTGAGGTACTCAGGGCAAATCTCGTCCACCCCCAGGGCCCGGCCACCAAAGAGATTTTTAACCACCTTGGCGACCTCAGTTCCCATGATGGGCAAGTCTTCCCCCTTGTCCACAAGCCCTGCTTCCTCTGTGGAAGGCGTGTCAGTGGGATTCAGGAGATCCTCAAAGTAATCCTTCCACTGCCCGACGATTCCCCCAGTCGAAGTCAGCAGTGCCCCATCCGCGCCATACACAGTGTGGACAGGGAGCTGCTTCCCCCTTTTGAGCTGCCGGACAGTTTGCCAGAATCTTTTCGACGCCAACTGAAAGTCTTGTTCCATGGCCTCACCGAACTCCTCCCACATCTGAGTTTTTCTTAAGCAATCACCCGAGCTGCACTCCGCTTGGCCTGCTGGTGCACCTCAGCTCCTTTGGGAGTCCCACAAGCCAACCAAGCTTGATTGGACTCCTTCAGCTAAATGGCCTCCCTTACCACTGGTGTCCACGACTTAGTTCGGGGGTTGCCACCACGAGATGCACCGACGACCTTGCAGCCGTAGCTCGGGGAAGCCACTTCCACAATGGAGGTGGAGAGCATGGTCCATTCAGACTCCATGTCTACAGACTCTTTCGGAATGTGGTCGAAGTTCATCCGGAGGTGGGAGTTGAAAAGTCCCGGACGGGGGCCTCAGCCAGACATTCCCAGCACACCCTCACTATACGTTTGGGTCTTCCAGATTTGAATGGCATCCTCCCCTGCCATCAGATCCAACTCACCACCAGGTGGTGATCAGTTGACAGCTCTGCACCTCTCTTTACCCGAGTGTCCAAGACATACGGTCGCAGGTCTGATGACACAATAAAATCAATCATCGACCTGCAACCTAGGGTGTCCTGGTGTCAGGTACACATATGGACACCCTTATGCTTGAACATGGTGTTTGTTATGGACAAACTGTGGTTAGCACAGAAGTCCAATAACTGAACACCGCTCGGGTTCAGATCGGGCAGGCCGTTCCTCCCAATCAACCCCTCCAGGTTTCACTGTCGTTGCCCATGTGCACATTTAAGTCCCCCGGTAGGACAATGGAGACTCCAAGAGGAGCACTTTCCAGCACTCCAGTCAGAGACTCCAAAAAGGATGGGTACTCTGAGCCATCATTTGGTGCATAGGCACAAATGATAGTCAGGACCTGTTTCCCAACCCGAAGGTGTAGGGAAACAACCCTTTCGTCCACCGGGGAAAACTCCAATATAGAGGACGCAAGGTGGGGGGATACAAGAATACCCACCCTTGCTCGCTGCCTCTCGCCCCTGACAACTCCAGAGTAGGCCAAGCTCCAGCCCCTTTCCAGGAGCCTGGTTCCAGAACCGGAGCTGTGTGTTGAGGTTAGGCTGACTATACCTAGCCGGTATCTCTCAACCTCATGCGCCAGCTCAGGCTCCTTCCCCACCAGAGAGGTGACAGTCCACGTCCGAAAAGCCAGTTTAGGAAGCCTGGGATCAGACCGCCAAGGTCTCCACCTTCGACCACCACCTGATCCACATAGCACCGGACCCCCATGGTTCCTCCTGCAGGTGGTGAGCCCACTGGAGGGCGGACTTATGTAACTCCTTTGGGCTGAGCCGGGCTGGGTCCCATGGGTTGAAATCCAGCCACCATTCGCTAGCCATCGAGCCCCTCCCCCTGGCCTTGCTCCTGAGTTGGGCCCCGGTAACCCCATACCGGGCAGGGTACAGTGAGTCCTTGTTCTAGCATTCATCATGAGAGTCTGTTGGGTCGTTCTTAGTCTGGCCCTTCACCCAGGAGCAGTTTATCTTTGGTGACCCTACCAGAGGCAAATTTCCCCAGACGACATAGCTCCTGGGATCACTAGGGCACGCATTCACACATTTATTGTGTGAATGAAATGATCTTTAAATTGCTGATGCTTTAATGTTAATATAAATCAGTTTGGAAAAAAAAAAAGAGAAATCAGAAAGAGGGCAAACACTTTTTCACATCACTGTATAGTACACTATATGAGGAAGGAGTGAGCATTTCGAACACAGCACCTGCTTGCTGTGAGTGATTTCCCTGCCAGTTTTTTTTTTGTTTGTTTTTTTACAATTTTGTTGCATTTTATGTCAAATATTGATAGTTTTGATGAAGCAGATGAACCAGTAACGTGTTTACCAATAGGGCGCAAATGAGGTCGGAACAATATTCAGAATTCTTGCTGCTATTATGTTCTATTATCAGAATACTTGCTACTTTGCTGCTGTATGTCTCTGTACATTAACATTAACCACAACCATTTGCTCTAATGCCATATCTGCTGCCTTCTGTCTGTCACTGCAATACTGATCACGTGGAGTCCTGTCGGTTTCTATCTGCACCTACACTACCTCATTGAACTGCAACTACAGGTATTACATCTCTAGTTGTCTGTATATAGGATTGCTGGGTTTTATCGTCGTTAATCATTTATCTCAGTTTTGCACCATGGGTTGCATTACTGTATATATTGTATATTAGACTGCTGTTGTTTTCTTTTTATACTGTGCACAACAATGAAGAGAGAGAGAAATGCCATTTCAATTCTCCCGTATGTCCTGTACGTATGGTAGTATTGACAGTAAAATCTTTGAATCTTGAATTATAGCTTTATTATACCTATATTATACCATTTTACTGAGTGGATATGCCTAAATCAGTGTGTCAATCATACTACATTGATACTTAGAGACATTCAAGTATGTTCCAGACAAACTAGCATGGTTTTTGGGACATGTTTGTTTTTGTAAAATAATGCCTTGTGTACTTATCTGTTTTTGTGGAAAAAGGTTCTAATAAATTGCCAAAAAGTAACTATGAGTTGATGTTCGATTTTTTGCTTTATTATGTCTGAGATACTCATATTTCAAGTGCCCATGTCTTTGAAGCTGAATTGGAAATCATCATCTACTAATCAAATGTCCATTTTATATATATATATATATATATGTATATATATACTGTATATATATATATATATATATGCACAGTGGGGCAAAAAAGTATTTAGTCAGCCACCAATTGTGCAAGTTCTCCCACTTAAAAGATGAGAGAGGTCTCCAATTTTCATCATAGGTATACCTCAACTATGAGAGACAAAATGAGAAAAAAAAAATCCAGAACATCACACTGAAGGATTTTTAATGAATGAGTTGGTAAATTCCTCGGTAAAATAAGTATGTGGTCAATAACAAAAGTTCATCTCAGTACTTTGTTATATACCCTTTGTTGGCAATGACAGAGGTCAAACGTTTTCTGTAAGTCTTCACAAGGTTTTCACACACTTTTGCTGGTATTTTGGCCCATTCCTCCATGCAGATCTCCTCTAGAGCAGTGATGTTTTGGGGCTGTCGCTGGGCAACATGGACTTTCAACTCCCTCCAAAGATTTTCTATGGGGTTGAGATCTGGAGACTGGCTAGGCCACTCCAGGACCTTGAAATGCTTCTTACGAAGCCACTCCTTCGTTGCCCGGGCGGTGTGTTTGGGATCATTGTCATGCTGAAAGACCCAGCCATGTTTCATCTTCAATGCCCTTGCTGATGGAAGGAGGTTTTCACTCAAAATTTCACAATATATGGCCCCATTCATTCTTTCCTTTACACGGATCAGTTGTCCTGGTCCCTTTGCAGAAAAACAGCCCCAAAGCATGATGTTTCCACCCCCATGCTTCACAGTAGGTATGGTGTTCTTTCTCCTCCAAACACGACAAGTTGAGTTTTTACAATAAAGTTCTATTTTGGTTTCATCTGACCATATGACATTCTCCCAATCCTCTTCTGGATCATCCAAATGCTCTCTAGCAAACTTCAGACGGGCCTAGACATGTACTGGCTTAAGCAGGGGGACACATCTGGCACTGCAGGATTTGAGTCCCTGGCGGCGTAGTGTGTTACTGATGGTAGCCTTTGTTATTTGGTCCCAGCTCTCTGCAGGTCATTCACTAGGTTCCCCCGTGTGGTTCTGGGATTTTTGCTCACCGTTCTCATGATCATTTTGACCCCACGGGGTGAGATCTTGCATGGAGTCCCAGATCGAAGGAGATTATCAGTGGTCTTGTATGTCTTCCATTTTCTAATAATTGCTCCCACAGTTGATTTCTTCACACCAAGCTGTTTACCTATTGCAGATTCAGTCTTCCCAGCCTGGTGCAGGTCTGCAATTTTGTTTCTGGTGTCCTTTGACAGCTCTTTGGTCTTGGCCATAGTGGAGTTTGGAGTCTGACTGTTTGAGGTTGTGGACAGGTGTCTTTTATACTGATAACAAGTTCAAACAGGTGCCATTAATACAGGTAACGAGTGGAGGACAGAGGAGCCTCTTAAAGAAGAAGTTACAGGTCTGTGAGAGCCAGAAATCTTGCTTGTTTGTAGGTGACCAAATACTTATTTTACTGAGGATTTTACCAATTAATTCATTAAAAATCCTTCAATGTGATTTTCTGGATTTTTTTTTTTCTCATTTTGTCTCTTATAGTTGAGGTATACCTATGATGAAAATTGGAGAACTCTCTCATCTTTTAAGTGGGAGAACTTGCACAATTGGTGGCTAACTAACTAACCATAATGACAATGTTTTATCGGGCTTTTATTGAATCTGTTTTATCCTTTTCTTTAGTGTCATGGTTTGGTCAGATAAAACTGAAACAGAGGAAATCCTTGGATCAGGTAGTTAGATGGTCCAGTCGTTTGCTTGGTGAGTCACAGCTGAGCCTGACATCCCTGTACACCAGACAAGTACAGAGGATGGCTACCTCCATTTTAAATGATGACTCCTGTGGGCTATATTAATCATATATTCCATAACCTACATATGTTGAAGCATGTGGGAATGTTTGGTGATTACATATGTAAGGCGACTTCACACCTCAGAAAGGACAAAGACTCTCAACCGCCAGTGAAGAACAAAGACGTTCCCAGACACTGCGGTGGAGACCGGAGGAGCTGCCCTCACCCCCCAGGGCCATGAGGAGGAGTACCAAGACAATGGGGGGATTAAGATAATGAAGGATGTCAGCCTTTGATATGCATGTCTTTTGTTATGTGCAAGTATAAGTTCACAGAGCCGGAGGTATTCGGCCTCTTTTCTTGCTTCTGCTTCTGCACTTAGATGAGACTTGTTAGAGGAGCTGATAATAAACTTTGGTTTATATATCACACCGCTTCGTTCTTCCAAGCTCTTCTACAACTCCCACCCTTTGCACTGCAACTTTCAGCTTCTTCCCTCAAGACGGAGGTTTGCTGTCCCAAAAAGTAAAACCCAGCACTACAAAAACAGCTTTATTCCTGCTGCTGTCAGAGTTGAGCAAGCTGTAACAATATATTGCACATAATTTAGGTACCTATTTATTAACTCCATTTTATATTTACTTATTTTTGTAGGATGTTACTTGGGTTCTAAATATTTTATTGAGTTTTAGACCTTTGAGTTTTTAACCTCTTTGACTAGTTTTTAACTTTTAATATGACTCTTCTCTCTTACCTCTGGTTTTTCTCTCATCTCTTTGTCTTTTTATACCTTGATTGATGGAGCCTTGAGTATTTTTATCATGTTCATAGTCAATTTCATGTGTGCCTGTGTTTGTGTCTATGTTGAATGTAATTTGTGGCTTGTATATATGGATGTCACCAGACTGCAAAACAAATCTACCTGCGGGTACAAATAAAGTAACCTGAACCTGAACCTAATTAAATACTTTTTTCCCTACTGTATATACACACCATAGATTAAAATAAAAAAAAAAACATATCATCATCATAGCAGTCTGTCATGGGCCACAATGACTGTTTCATTTAGGTCTGATCAGATTCCTCCACGCAGCTCTGTCCTCTGCCCTCCGCTGCCAGGAACTCCTGACCTTGTTAACCTGGGCGACCTCCGAACTCACACCTATAAACCAACAGATGAAAATGTTGTTTTTCCTCAATATTATACCAATTGGACTTATCTGTTTTTGCAAAAGAACTCTTCACTCATCTCCCCCATTAGACAGCGTCCCAGCAATGGCGCCTTTCACCAGCAACAGGATGAGGCAGCAGCAGCACATCGTGAAGTGGAAACGACTATCGCTCATGGTGCTCAACTGGGTCCGGATCCGGCGATCCAGTTGCCCGCATGAGCTGCAGTTGTTCTACTCACTGCAGATGCAGATCACCGCTCAACTTGGACCAGCCACCTTCCAGATGGCTGATGGGTCACAATGGCATGCCAGCTGTCTGAGAAAGGTAATACCACCACATGCCCTGGCCCAACAAAGAGCCACCGAGCTGACCCAGCCAGTGTGGGACCCGGACTGGGACTTTGCTGATGCGCAGACCACAATTCCAGCGAGGTGGCCTCCAGAGTCGCCTGAGCCAGCACCGCACCCACCACAGGTTCAACAGAGGCCCCGCTGAGTTCTGAACTGTTATGGACACTAAGTTCATAAGTACATGTTAAGTCAGGGCATGGTCCATTCAAAGTGGCAGAATAATCCACACGACTATATGGGCACACCGGCAGTTCCCCAGTTTAAAAAAGAAAAAAAATGTTATGGTTGAAAATATGCCTTAGTTGGTTCCTGATACAGGTCCTTATACAGTATGCACTTTGTTCACATCAGGCAATAGGCTAATCGTTATATCGGCCTGTTTGGCCACATCATATGTACGTATGACCAACTGTACACTAGCGGATATGCCAGTTTGTGTTTTACTTGCTGCCCTTTCTAAGGCTAATTTGCAGAAATATGGTTCTAAGTTTTTCGAGGGGGAGTAAATGTGGTGTATGGGAAATGGCACAACGCATCACACTGCAGTAGCACGTACGCACATGGCATCATGACACCACAGGGTATTTAAGATGGTTGCCCAGGGCTAGTTGTCCTCTTTGGTACTCCGCCCTTCCATGCTACACCTGCACTATGTACCCTGTTTAGCCAACACTCAATGAAGCTAACCTCAACACATGGACGTGTCCGCACTCATATTTTCCAGACATAACCATAAAAAAAATGGAGTGGTCCAGCTCAGGCATTAAAGGTACACCTTTTATGATGCATGTTAGTCATAGTGTTATGAATTTGGTGCTACCCTGTTCCCAATAATCTGGGACCAAAAAAGTAGATTTTAAAAATATTATCAATCTTTGACTGTTATGTTAAAAGTCATCATAACTAACTTAGATAAATGTTACATTTGTGGAGTGTGTAAATGAAGAGGCATATTCATTTCAGACGATTTATTACACACTTACATCTCACAGGCAAAGAACAGACTGACTGGTCACTTCAAGCATTCCTCTCTCTATATCAAGTCACACTTCACAGGGCTCAAAGCACTTCCTCATACACAGCATGACATCTACAGGGATGAGAATCCTCCGCGGATCCGAGGAATTCCTCGGATTTGATCATGTCTAGGGTCATTCTCGTGAATCGTCTAAATTTGAGGAGAAATTTTTTTGGGGGGGGGGGGGTATGTTATGAGCGGCGAGTCGTATTTTCCATCGGCTGCTCAAATCCACCGCGCAGAACGCGCTACCCAGCAAGATCAGTAATGTAATGTAACAAGGCCACTGATTGGCTGATACTTATTGAAGCAACCAATCAACGATTTTGTTATTCCTTTGTCATATCCCACACGCGGAGCGAAATGCAAATGGCGGACAATTCAATCAACCGAGTTTTCCCGATTTCGTGAAAATGGTGAACCTAAAACTCACGAAAGACAACAAAGCAAGAAGACAAAGGGATAAGGAACAAGTTTCGTTGGGAATGGCTCGAAGAAAACCCAGAAACATCTCAAAATTGTGTCTACAAGGAGGTCGAATTACTCGCTCGTGCTGCGTTCAAAACGATCGATGGACACGGTTAAATTCAGATGCCAGTCAATCAAAGTTCATCACAATCGGCCCCGATTACAGCAATTAGTGATCGGAAGACACATTCCGAGATAAGATTTTTTTCTCGTTATAAGTAATGTACTTGAGAATTTTTGCGTAATGAATTTGTTATGAAATAGCATGTGTAAGTTGTGACGTCATGCCTGTTTTGAAACACTATTGATAATTTGAAACACTAATAAACATCTTTTAGGTTTTACTTACTTTCTTAGATTATCTTTCAAATATTAAAATATACTAATATGCAACTTTTTTATATTCCTAGTAACACTAACAAATGCACACATTAATAAATCAAAATGCTTGCAGAATGTCAGTATATTTTAATAAATGGGTGATGGACTTGGTGATGGAATTTTGTTAATATTTATAATTTATTTTACTTGGTTAAATTATTTTGTCTGTTCTAGAACTATGTAAATGTAATTCTGTGTCAGTTCTAGGGGCGGCTGTGGCGCAGGTGCAGTGTGACCGACTACTGATCGGAGGGTCATGGGTTTAATTCCCACTCTGTCTGAAGTCTGCATGTCAAAGTGTCCTTGAGCAAGACACTGAACCCCCAGTTGCTCCTGGTGGCCAGGCTAGCGCCTGTGTGTGTATGGCAGCTCTGCCGCCATCAGTGTGTGAATGGGTGGATAGCAGGATCTGTAAAGCGCTTTGGTCATCCAGAGATGAGAAAAAGCGCTATATAAGTGAATGCCATTTACCATTCTAAACATATTAAATAGTAGTAAAATATAATTTAGTATTATTACATCAACATACCATTCAGATATCATAAATTTACATGTGATGCAGCAGCAGATTAAAAAGGTAAACTATAAATGCATTTGTACTTACTTCTAACTTTAAATATAAGACCACATTTGAGCATTCTAAAACACCAGATTTCGTTAGCTTCCAGACCCCCCCACCAAGGCTCCGCCTTGGATCCGGCTTGGGGGACGCAGGCCTAACACCCCCGGCTTAGTTTCCTCCTTTTTTCCCAAACCCCATTCTCATCCCTGCATCTACACTACACTTCATTCAACCCACCTCTCACCCACTTGGGCATTGTTCTCCCATGTGTATTCATTGTCTCTGTCTAAGGTGTGAAATAACCTGAGGCCCACACCGCCCCCCCCAGCATCTTCGATAGAACAATAGAACATCAGTCCACATGCTGTTTCGGCTTCAGTCTCCTCCCATATCTGCTGTAACTGGGGTTTACCGCCTCTGTGACGCTGCTGTGCCGATGGGAGGCTGCTGGGAGTGTGTCCGACTGCGGGTGAGCCGTGGAGGGGGGGGGTGTCACTCTGTCCGTGTGGCTGCTCTGATGAATCGTTCCCCTGGGGAGGTCTCCGTGGGGAGGTCTCCGTGGGGGTCTTCCACGCCGAGGGGCCCTCGCCAACAGCACTTGCTCATCCGCCACTACAAAGGCGGGTTTGAGTCTATCTATGCCAATTATCTCCCTTCTACCCCCCAAGTCTAGCACAAAATGCTTATCCCCTGTTTCCAACACTCTGAACGGTCCATCATAGGGTGGGCGCAATGGAGGGCGGTGAGCGTCGTGTCTGACGAACACGAACTCCGCGTTCTTCAAAGTTTTAGGCACGAAGGCACGCGGAAAACTGTGGTGGGCAGGGCCCGGCAGTGTGCCTGTGTTTGCGCTACGCTGCAAAAGCTGAGACGGGGAGCTGCCCGGCGCGGGATTGTCCGGTAGAAATTCCCCGGGCAGCTGTAGGGGCTGCGCAAAAACGAGCTCTGCCAGGGAAGCTTCCAAATCCTCTTTTGGTGCGGAACGCAACCCCAATAAAGCCCACGGCAGCCTGTGTACCCAATTTGCATCCGTCAGTGAAGCCCTGAGTGCTGCTTTCAGTGATCTATGAAAACGCTCGCATAAACCATTGGCCTGTGGGTTGTACGCGGTTGTGCGATGAATTGCAGCACCCAGGCTGCGGGCCATCGTGGACCAGAGGTCAGAAACAAATTGCAGGCCCCTGTTGGATGTAATGTCCTACGGGACTCCAAAACGCGCCACCCATGTTGTTAAAAAAGTGCGTGCTACGTCCGTGGATGTGGTTGCCACCAGCGGGACTGCTTCTGGCCGGCACGTGGCGCGGTCCACCACTGTCAGGAGGTGCATGCACCCCTGTGATGGCGGGAGGGGGCCCACGAGGTCCATGTGCACATGGTCAAACCTCTTAGCCGGTACCAGAAACGGCTCCAAGGGAGCCTTCGTGTGCCTGTGTACCTTGGCTTGTTGGCACGCCACGCAGGCTGCAGCCCACTCTTTTATTTGTTTCCGTAGGCTCGGCCACACAAACTTCTCTTCCATCATTTTGACAGACGCGCGCAGTGTGAACCGACTCAAACACGCGGCGGCGCCACGCGACCGGGACTACCGGACGCAGGCGTCCCGTGGAGACGTCGCAGATTGGGGGGGGGGGCGCCATCTTGCAGCACCCTGCTCTCCAGCCTTAACCCTGTTGGTCCAGACTGAGGCGCGCGCACGTCTGCATCGCTAATCTGCTCCGCGGCCATGGCTGCGTAATCTATCCCCACGTAGACTGGGGCCACCACGGCGCGCGAGAGGCAGTCCGCCACCACATTCAGTTTACCCGACACATGCTGAATATCGGTAGTAAACTCTGAGATCGCGGCCAGCTGTCTCTGCTGCCGGCCCGACCACGGTTCTGAAACCTTGGCCATCGCGAACAATTAGTGGCTTGTGGTCTACGAACGCGGTGAAGCTGCTGCCCTTCCAGCCAGAACTGGAAGTGGCGTATGGCCAGATGGAGAGCCAGCAACTCTGTGTCAAACACGCTGTATTTACGTTCGCTGTCGCGCAAAGTTCTGCTGAAAAATGCGAGCGGCTGCCAAGCCCCGGCGACACGCTGCTCCTCGATCGCCCCTATGGCCACGTCTGAAGCGTCGGTGGTGAGCGCTATCTGGGCCGTCGGGTCCGGATGTGCCAGCAGTGCGGCGTTTGCCAGGGCTGCTTGAACTTCCGAGAACGCCCACTCTCGCTCCGGGGTCCATTCGACTCCATCCGCGGGTTTCTGTCTCTTGAGCGCGGCTTACAATGGTTGCATGAGCCGCACCACGCGGGGAAGGAAGCGGTTATAAAAATTCATCATCCCCCAAAATTCCTGCAGCGCCCTGACCGTCTGAGGCCGGGGAAAATCTGCCACTGCGCGCACTTTGTCGGGCAACGGGATCACTCCTTCCGGAGAGACGCGGGGCCCCAAAAAATCAATCTCTGTAACGCCGAACTGGCATTTCGCCGGGTTGATTATCAACCCGTGCTCCTCCAACCTCCGGAAAACCATCCTGAGGTGGGTTTCGTGTTCGTCTTCGGACGTACTGGCTACCAGGATATCGTCTAGGTAGACGAACACGAACGGGAGGTCACGCAGCACTGCATCCATCATGTGCTGGAACGTCTGTGCTGCGCCTTTTAACCCGAATGGCATGCGCAGGAACTCGAATAAACCGAACAGAGTTATTACCGCTGTTTTGGGTACGTCCTCCACGCGCACTGGGACCTGGTGGTAACCGCGGACCAGGTCTATTTTAGAAAAAACGCGCGGTCCAGCGAGGTGAACGGAAAAATCCTGTATGTGGGGAATTGGGTAGCGGTCTTGTGCTGTGGCGTTGTTCAACCTGCGGAAATCACCGCACGGTCGCCACGATCCCTCAGCCTTAGGGACCATGTGTAGCGGGGATGCCCATGGGCTGTTTGATCGCCTGATGATGCCCAACCTTTCCAGGTTGGCGAACTCCTCGCGCGCTATGGCCAGTTTAGCTGTGTCCAAGCGCTGAGGTCTTGCAAAAACGGGCGGCCCGGTGGTGGTGATAAAGTGCTCCACCCCGTGTTTAGCGATGGCCACCGAAAACATTGGGACTGTGAGTGCTGGGAACTGAGTGAGCAGTGCGTGGAACTTACCGCCTGGAGTTGTGACGCTGGCTTGTGCTGTTGGCCGGGTCCCTCGAGCTATACAGGGGAGAGATTCAAAGGACAGTGCATTAACCAGGTGCCTGTTAGCAACATCCACAAGTAAACCATGTGCACACAGAAAATTAGCGCCCAGGAGCGGGCAACACAGTACTGCTATGATAAAGGTCCACTCATACGAGTGGCCATGTAGAGATAAGGTCAGTGTTCTCTCACCGAACGTCTTAATCTCCGAGCCGTTTACTGCCACCATTCCGGGGACGCTAGGTCCTGCCAGCCGGTCAGCGTAGGACAGCAGGATGACGCTCTTCTGGGCTCCGGTGTCGACGAGGAAGCATCTCCCCGAGCGCTAGTCCGTCACGTAGAGCAGCTTGTTCTCTTCACCGGTGGTCGCAGCTGCTACCGACTGCTGGCCTTGGCGTTTCCCGAGCGCTTGAAGTGACACGATGGCGCGCATCTGCGCGTGTTCCCTCCGAAGCGGCGGTGGTAGAAGCAGAGCGTGTCTTTCTGGCGCTCCTTGGCCCCCGTTGCCGCTACCGTCGGTGGCTCCTCGCCTCCCCTGGCCGTCTCACTGGGCTCCACTGCTGCCGCGTTGACTGTGATCACCCTGGTGGTGAGGATGATCCGGTCTGCCTCCTGGGCTAACGCACGGTAGTCTCGCGCGGCCAGCAACGGTGAATTGGTCAGAACCGCTCTTGCTTCTGTTGGCAGGTTCCGGAGGAAAAGGTGGGCAAACAGAAAGTGCCCGTCACCCGTGCCCATCAACGCCAGCATCTTCTCCATCAGGTCTACAGCCGACCCATCTCCTAACTCGGTCCGCGCCAGGAGCCTCTCCGCACTCTCACATTCCGAGAGCGTGTATCACCGGATGAGCGCAGCCTTGAGCGCCTCATATTTGCTGCTGGCTGGTGGCTGATCGAGCAGGCTCGCTACCTGCTGGGCTGTGCAGGAGTCCAGCACTGCTACCACATGGTAGAACTTGGTGTCATCTGCTGTTACTCCCCGGAGGGTGAACTGGGCCTCGGTGTGGTGGAACCAAGAGCGCGGGTTATGCTGCCAGAAATCCGGTAGCTTGACTGAAACTGCACACGCGTTGCTGGGGGTTCCAGTCCTGGCTGTCTGCGGGTTGGCTTCAGCGTCTCTGGGGCTTCCCGACCGGGCCGGCTCCGGGGTTCTTGCCTCGTGTTCCATAATACATCTTGGGTCACCAGTGTGGAGTGTGTAAATGAAGAGGCATATTCATTTCACACGATTTATTACACACTCACATCTCACAGGCAAAGAACAGACTGACTGGTCACATCAAGCATTCCTCTCTCTATATCAAGTCATACTTCACAGGGTTCAAAGCGCTTCCTCATACACAGCATGACATCTACACTACACTTCATTCAACCCCCTCTCACCCACTTGGGCATTGTTCTCCCATGTGTATTCATTGTCTCTGTCTAAGGTGTGAAATAACCTGAGGCCCACACATTCATCTTTGATGAGGCTAATCAAAAACCAGGCAGGATCTTCAGTTTAGAGCAGATTTAATCATTGGCCAACAGAGACTGGTACAGAACGGTTACAGAGTCGACCATTCACACACCACTCTGACTCTAGCGCCCCATGCACAGTCTTTTTAAGTGAGATGTTATCAAAGAGTAGCAAATGTCCTCGGCAGTTTGTTCATTCCATTTGGTCACAGCGGGGCGTTTATCTGTCTCCTTGAATCATTCTGTCTCCGGGAGTGTTATCACACAGGAAAAATTTACAGCATGAGCCCAAACAAGTGATAACACATGCATCTGGATCAACACTTTGTAACTCAGTCACCCAGAACTTCTGAGACCCAAGGCCAAAATAAGATTAAACAATAATGAGCAATATGATGAACACAATATGACACATATATACACTACCGTTCAAAAGTTTGGGGTCACCCAGACAATTATTTTGTGTTTTCCATGAAAAGTCACACTTATTTACCACCATGAGTTGTAAAATGAATAGAAAATATAGTCAAGACATTGACAAGGTTAGAAATAATGATTTGTATTTGAAATAATATTTTTTTCCAGATACTCAACCTGCTCAAAGGAAGGTCAGTTTTATAGCTTCTCTAACCAGCTAAACTGTTTTCAGCTGTGCTAACATGATGGCACAAGGTTTTCTAATCATCCATTAGCCTTCTGACGCAATGAGCAAACATATTGTACCATTAAAACACTGGAGTGATAGTTGCTGGAAATGGGCCTCTATACACCTATGTAGATATTGCACCAAAAACCAGACATTTCCAGCTATAATAATCATTTACCACATTGGCAATGTATATTAGATATTAGAGTGTATTTCTGATTAGTTTAAAGTTATCTTCATTGAAAAAAACAATGCTTTTCTTTCAAAAATAAGTAAATTTCTAAGTGACCCAAAACTTTTGAACGATAGTGTATGTAATTCCACAATTAAGAGTATCAATATGGAATTATTCTTTCATTTTCCCCTTTGATGCTAGAAGCATCAGAGATGAACTGTTATGACCGCTAAAATCCCATCAGGCAGCCTTGCTAAGTTCCAGTGCGTTTTATGCAAAAGCATTTTTATGCAACAGATCCTAACTAGCTTTTCGATGGGGAAAGTTGGCCCTGCTGCCCATCCAGGTACCGGTTTATCATTTCATCCCCAGGGGAGCATGGAACAATAAGGTCTTTTGATCAATAAAGAAAAACTATAAAAGAAATCAATAAAAACAAACAAGATAAAGAAAAATAAAATGATAATAAAAAAATGGTCATTTGATAATATATGTGTGTGAGGATATATGTGTGTTAGCAGCTTAAATGTAAGAGTGTTAGTATCTGAAAAATCAAGACTGAAAAAATATATCAATGGAAAACAAGAAACTATGTAACGATTAGTGATGTGATGATAATGAGTGCAATACAATAAAAAAGTGAAAATAATGTGAAAAACCCAAAACAAAAATAAAAACATTTCAAAACCTCATAAATGTGTTTGCAAATAGTACATTTCAACTTCACATCGTGATCATGCATCTCCTCTCGATTTTCTGCATGTCAGTCATACTTTTACTCTGTACCTTGAGCCATGGAGAGACACCTTGGGTTGGTACTGCTTTTTCGTCATCCTCGGCAACTGCATCATGGTACATCACTAAGTTTATATGAATAAGTCTCATCATCATGCTATGGATACAAGGAATCACACAGGAAAAGACCAACATTATCACTACAAAAATCACTAACAAATTCATGATGAGACTTCTCCATGAAGAGAATAACCAACTTAACCAATTCTGTGCATCAGTAACATTATCCTTGGCCGCAGCAGCCTGTAAGGCAGTGAAGTTGCGTATGGCCGAAGCAATAATATGACCATCTGCATCATTTTCAGGGATAAAAGTACAACAATAATCACCTACAGTAGTACACACTCCCCCACGGGCGGCAGTTAGTTGATGCAGTTTTATAGAAAGAAAATGATGAGTAAACTATCTAGAAAAATGGAAAATTGGTGTTACTCTGTAAAAGAACGTAAATTAACGAAAGGACAAAATGCATTTTGAAAATCTGGTGGGGGTTTGCATGAAATTAAGTTTAAAGAACTTATACCAGGAATATTCTGAAGAATTAAGTTGAAATTAAACAACAGACTGTCAGCCAAGCAGAATCATTGTGTTCCAGTAGGTAGCAGGAAGTCCACGGGATTCTGTTTCAACTGGACTGGCGTGGGTTCTATTGAAAGACTGGCAGACAGGCTCCTTACCACGGTTATGGCCTACTCCCAAGATCACAAAAGGGCTGGTTCTTCAGCAGGCTGACTGTGGTCTTCTCTTATGCACTGAAGAAGGAATTGATTTATTGTACAAAGTCCCATCAGAAATTCAAACTGAGGCAAAAACACACAACAAATCCGCTTCTTTCGATGTTTGTGGTTTAAATGAGTTGGTTTAAACTTAAAAACAAAGCAAAAATCTTCTTACATGGTAATTTAAAGAAAAGGATTAGAATAAAGAAAAAGTGAACTTTAAAGAAAAGGAAAAGAATTTTCACAGAGCATGGGAACTCTGGGCCTACTTGAAGCGATAGGAAAAATGGGAGCGCAGAGAAGTCTGCTCCTTACAGCTTGACCAATGCCCCAAACTGAACAAAGGGAATATTTTTTCCGGGTGTAGCAGAATTTCACTGATTTTCATAAAACCTGAGCTGGTCGAATTACATTGCTTCTTTTTTCAGCAAAAGTCATAAACTCGACCTAAAAAAAAGGAAATGCAAGGGAGCCTGGAGCTCTATTGGTCAGTTAAAGTCCAGCTATGGTTTCCCAAAGAGCAGAGAGAGAGGAGGGACATTTGGTATAAGAAGTGACACCCCCCTTCAGACACATATGTTGCTGAATAAAGCACAAATTCCTTAAACTTTAGTGACTAAGATATTCTACTCAATAATAAGGGAACATACAATGTCTCTGCATTGTAACTGTAATAAATTTGTGATAGTAAGCATGTAAAAATTAATTTCTTCCTGAAAATAAAGCAACACATATTAAATCATATCAGTAAAAACATTTCATCACAATTATCCATCCCAAGAGTTCAACCATGTCTTCAGTAGCGGGCACAGTCTTGAGAGAAAGAATATGAATTAATTTATTTGTCCATAATACATAAATTCCACTGCAATGAGAAAAAAAAA
Organism: Pholidichthys leucotaenia; assembly: GCA_020510985.1. Classification (NCBI taxonomy): domain Eukaryota; kingdom Metazoa; phylum Chordata; class Actinopteri; order Cichliformes; family Pholidichthyidae; genus Pholidichthys; species Pholidichthys leucotaenia. The sequence continues at coordinate 124,023,741 of CM035841.1, forward strand.
TTAAATATTCCTGATTCGTCCATCAGATGGCACTGTGAAACTGTCTGGTTGTTTACTAGAGAATCTTGACTCCCAAGTCTGGATTATATCAACCATCAATCTGTCAATTTGGGCATTCCTTTGCCAAAGAGCAGAAAAGGGAGAATGACTAAGTCCTGGAGAAGGGATTAACTTCCACTTTATGGCCAATGGGTAGTGTTACAGCTCTGGTCCTTGGGTGAGGGAAACAGTTCATGACCAGACTTTTGAGTTGAAACAATTTTTCTTCAGCAAAGAATGATTTTATAGATTGGAACCCAAGGTCAATGCTACATTCAGGAGGACAAACCTGGAGGGTTTGTCACGGATTACTGGACTTAACGACTACAGACCTGTAGCACTCACCTCTGTAGTCATGAAGTCCTTTGAGCGCCTGGTCCTGTCTCACCTCAAGTCCATCACCACTCCCCTCCTGGACCCGCTGCAGTTTGCCTACCGTGCCAACAGGTCTGTGGACGATGCAGTCAACCTGGCCCTCCACTCCATCCTGCAGCACCTGGACTCCCCGGGAACCTACGCCAGGATCCTGTTTGTGGACTTCAGCTCTGCATTCAACACCATCCGCCCCACTCTGCTCCAGGACAAGCTGTCCCTGCTCAGCGTGCCTGACTCCCTCTGCAGGTGGATCACCGACTTCCTGACAAACCGGAGGCAGCATGTGCGGCTGGGGAAGTCTGTCTCGGACTCTGTTAGCATCAGCATCGGATCACCCCAGGGCTGTGTACTTTCCCCCCTACTCTTCTCCCTTTATACCAACTCCTGCACCTCCTCCCACCAGTCTGTTAAGCTGATCAAGTTTGCGGACGACACCACCCTCATCGGGCTCATCTCCAACGGCGACGAGTCCGTCTACAGGAAAGAGGTGGCCCAGCTGGTGTCCTGGTGCAGCCACAACAACCTGCAGCTGAACGCTCTGAAGACAGCGGAGATGATTGTGGACTTCAGGAAAGTCACAACCCCCCTGCCCCCCCTCACCATCACAGGCTCTCCCATCACCATTGCAGATTCCTTCCGCTTCTTGGGCACCACCATCACCCGGGACCTCAAATGGGAGCCAACCATCAGCTCCCTCATCAAAAAGGCCCAGCAGAGGATGTTCTTTCTGCGGCAGCTGAGGAAGCTCAAGCTACCCACCAAGATGTTAGTGCAGTTCCACACGGCCATCATCGAGTCCATCCTCACCTCCTCCATAACCGTGTGGTACGCAGGAGCCACTGCCAGGGACAGACTAAGGCTGCAGCGTGTCGTGCGCACTGCTGAGAAGGTGATCGGCTGCAAGCTCCCATCTCTCCAAGACCTGTACATCTCCAGGACCCGGAGGCGTGCAGGCCGGATCATAGCCGATCCTTCACACCCTGGTCACGTACTGTTTGCCCCCCTCCCCTCAGGTAGAAGACTTCGGTCCATTCAGACTAAAACCTCCCGGCACATGAACAGCTTTTTTCCCTCTGCCATCAGACTGCTGAACATTAAGTGACTTATTGACTCTTGTGCACTATATACAGCAGCTCATGTCGTTCATCACTGTTTTTCTGTTGCATTATTGACTGCACTGTGGTACCCCATATTATCTGCTACTTGCTAATTTATTTAAATCTGCCTTGACTAGTATTACTCATTATTATTATTAATATTATTATTATTATTACTTATTATTCTACACTTATTGCATGTTTTTAGTCTTTTAGTTTTTTTTAGTTTATCTCTTTATCTCTTCATGTTTTTAATGTTGCAGCATGGCACCGAGACAAATTCCTAGTTTGTGTACTACATGAACAATGGCAATAAATCTGATTCTGATTCTGAGGGAACTCCTGCCCTCTGAAACACTGTGCTGTTGGTAACGTGGTCTCTCCACAAAATACCCAGGATGCGCCACAGACGGCGCATGTGTAAGTCCCCTTTCCTGGTGAAAACAAGAGTCCATGTTTCACTGCCATAAAAGAGTGTGGTCACAACACACACTATGTAGACCTGTGCCTTAATGTGCTCTGTCAGCTTTCTGTTTTCCCAAACGTGCTTTGTAAACCTTGTCAGTGTTGTTGCTGCCTTGCCGATGCGTCTGTTTAGTGTCAACGGAGAGGTCGGAAATGTAGAGCCCAGATCGACAACTCATGGACTGCTTCTAGCTCACAGTGTAGTCTGTGATGCTTACAGAGGGCAGCTCCTCGACATCCTGTCCCATCACTTGCATCTTCTTAGAATAGAATAGAATAGAATAGAATAGAATAGGATTTATTGTCATTGCACAATTGTACAGTACAATGAAATTGTGGGTGCTCCACCAGGCTACTGCGCAGTAAAGTAAGGGCGAAGGATTGGATAAAACATGGTTACAGAATACACAGACACGCAACTGAAATAAAAATAGCCCATGATTATGGAAATATACACAGGTGTGGTAGTGGTTTCATGGATGGAACAATGTACATAACAGTGTGGAGTGCAGAACACACAATTGAATAAAATGGCCCAAAGATTATAGAAATATACACAGGTATGGTAGTGTTTTCATGGATGGATCAATATACATCAAAGTGCGGAGTGCAAAGACAGGTGTCTTATTATGATAAATAGGTCCTCAGTTCTGTGCATGTGAGTGGTCGGAGGGAGGGGGGTGGTGCCTCTGACTATTTGCAGTTCAGATGGCCCAGGGGAATAAACTGTTAGTCTGGAGGTGTAGGAATTGACTGATCTGAACCATCGTCCAGAGGGGAGCAGGTCAAACAGGTGGTGGGTGGGATGTGAGGGTTCTCCTGTGATGGCCTCAATCTTTCTGAGACAGGAGGCTCTGGAGATGTCCTCCAGGGAGAGCAGAGGGCCGCCAATGATTTTTTTGGACGGTGTTGATGACCGTCTGCACAGTCTTCCTGTTCTCGGCCATGGAGCCGGTGTACCACACCCCCAGGCAGTAAGTGAGCACGCTCTTCACTGAACAGCGGTAGAAGGCCAGCAGCAGCTTCTAGTCCAGGTTGTTCTTCCTCAGGACACGGAGGAAGTGCAGCCACTGCTGGGCTTTCTTCGCCAGGGCCTTGGTGTTGACAGTCCAGAAGAGGTCAGAGGAGATGTGGGTGCCCAGGAACCTGAAGGTGGGGACAGTTTCCACATGGTCACCATTAATGGGATGGGGGGGGGGGGTCCTGTCAGTTCTTTCTGAAGTCCAGGATGAATTCTTTAGTTTTTTGGACATTCAGTTTCAGGTTGTTTGCTTGGCACCACAGCAGCAGATTCTGTACCTCTGCCCTGTATACCTTCTCATCGTCATCGGTGATGATTCCAACCAAGGTGGTGTTGTCCGCATACTTCACGATGCTGGTGGTTGGGTGGGTTGGAATACAGTCAAAGGCATACAGAGAGTACAGTGGGGGGCTTAGCACGCAGCCCTGGGGGGAGCCAGTACTGAGAGACAGTGTGGAGGAGTGGTGGGGGCCAGGTCTGACTATTTGTGGGCGGTTGGTGAGAAAGTTTTTTTTTATCGAGGAGCAAGTAGAGGGAGGGGGGATCTGGAGGAGGTGCAGTTTATTGATGAGGATGTCTGGGATGATGGTGTTAAAAGCTGAGCTGTAGTCCACAAAGAGCATCCTCACGTAGCTCCTTGGGTTCTCCAGGTGGCTCAGCACTCTGTGGAGTGTGGTGACGATGGCGTCCTTCGTGGACCGGTTCTTCATGTAGGCAAACTGGTGGGGGTCAAAGGAGGGGGGAAGACAGTCTCTGATGTGCTGGGACTGGCTGACTGTGAGGCCAAAGGCACTGCAGGCTGTGCTGAAGCGATTTAGCAGCTGCTGTGGGTCCTCTTCTGTGTGCGTGGTGATCGCAGCATCATCAGCAAAAAGGAAATCTCTGAGGAGTCTCGTCCACACTTTGATCTTGGCTCAGAGTCAGGAGAGATTGAAGAGGTTCCTGTCAGGCCTAGTACGAAGATAGATGCCCTCTATGGCTGTTCCAAAGGCATGTTTTAACAAGACAGAAAAGAAAATACCGAATAGGGTTGGTGCAAGGACACAGCCTTGTTTAACACCGCTGACAATGTTAAATGGCTCTGATGTTGTGCCGTCATATATGGCGGTGCCCCTCATGCCGTCATGGAATGATGCATCCAATGATGCATCCATGCAACCAGACTTGGCCAGGATCTTAAAAAGTCCATCCCTGCTGACAAGATCAAAGGCTTTCGTTAGGTCATTGAAGGCGATTATACAATGTAGTTATAAACAATTAAATTGAAATATACGTAGAAGTGTAGGAGCATGCTCAAATAACGAGGCTGAGTTTCAGTCATAAACCAGCTTTATTTGACAGAACACAAGCTCCTAGCATTCTCAAAGCAGGAAAGAGAAAGAATCATACTTCAACCCCCTTTTATACATTTCCAGCATCAGAATTCAAGTCACATGGTGTCTTCAGTCAACATACAGTTACAAAGCATCCCTTTGAAGCTTCACCATTGTCTCTCATTTCTTGATGAACCGGAATACCCTCCGGGGCGTCTTCTGTGGGACAAAGAGACAAATCTCACACTTCCTTGTTACCTCCTGTAGATTTGAGTCCTCAGTCCTTGCAGACGTGACACTCCACAATACACATTCAGTTCTGTCTCTGTGGCAGCGTGAGCCCACAATGTGTGTCGGCCACAGAAGAATATTTGCTGCTCATATGACCACACACACCATCTTCCAAATTATGCAAATGATATTTGTCTCTAAATTTTCCTAAATAGTAGATGCAAATGACAGTCAGTATAATTTTCAAGTCATCAACCGTTAGAGCATAATTCAAATTTTATTTAACAAACCTCCCAATGATAACTATTTTTTTGCAAAAATTAAAAAAAACTCAAAATGCACTGTTCCAAATTATTATGCACAACAGAGTTTCAAAACATTTTATTGGTTGTAAAAAACTGAAAATGGTCATTTGTTGAATTTGCAGCATTAGGAGGTCATATTTACTAAAATCAAAAGCTATTTCAATCAAAAACATCTTAACAGGCCAAGTTACATGTTAACATAGGACCCCTTCTTTGATATAATCTTCACAATTCTTACATCCATTGAACTTGTGAGTTTTTGTAGAGCTTCTGCTTGAATTTCTTTGCAAGATGTAAGAATAGCCTTCCACAGCTGCTGTTTTGATGTGAACTGCCTCCCACCCTCATAGATCTTTTGCGAGAGGATGCTCCAAAGGTTCTCAATAGGGTTGAGGTCAGAGGAGTATGGGGGCCTCACCATGAGTTTCTCTCCTTTTATGCCCATAGCAGCCAATGACACACAGGTATTCTTTGCAGCATGAGATGGTGCATTGTCATGCATGAAGATAATTTTGCTACAGAGGGCACGGTTCTTCTTTTCGTACCATGGAGAAAGTGGTCAGTCAGAAACTCTATATACTTTGGCAAAGTCATTTTCACAGGTTCAGGGAACCTAAAGGGAACTACCAGCTCTCTCACCATTATTCCGACCCAAAACATGACTCTGCCACCTCCTTGCTGACCTTGCAGCCTTGTTGGGACATGGTGGCCATCCACCAACCATCCACTACTCCATCCATCTGGACCATCCAGGGTTGCACGGCATTCCTCAGTAAACAAGACTGTTCGAAAATTAGTCTTCATGTATTTCTGGGCTCACTGCAACTGTTTCTGCTTGTGAGCATTGGTTAGGGGTGGCTGAATAGTAGGTTTATGCACAACTGCAAGCCTCTGGAGGATCCTACACCTTGAGGTTCGTGGGACTCCAGAGGCACCAGCAGCTTCAAATACCTGTTTGCTGTTTTGTAATGGTATTTTAGCAGCTGCTCTCTTAATCCAATGAATTTGTCTGGCAGAAACCTTCCTATTTTGCCTTTGTCTGCATGAATCCGTCTTCTTCATAGTATGATGATCACACTTAGATTTTCGTGAAATATCTAATGTTTTCATACCTTGTCCAAGGCATTGCACTATTTGATGCTTTTCAGCAGCAGAGAGATCCTTTTTCTTTCCCATATTGCTTGAAATCTGTGGCATGCTTAATAATGTGGAACATCCTTCTTAAGTAGTTTTCCTTTAATTGGGCTCACCTGGCAAATTAATTATGACAGGTGTCTGAGATTGATATCAGTGATGCAAAGAGCCCTGAGACACAATATCATCCATGAGTTTAATTGAAAAACAAAAAGAAATTGAATGTTTATGACACAAAAATCCTTTTGGCGTCATAATTTGGAACGCGGTGTAGAAGATGGCAGTTATGCTCAACCAGACTGATTTGAACACCCAGAATTAAATAAAATGAGGAGGAAGAACATGAAGGTAGCTCATTTCAGTATAAACAATTTAATATGATAAGAATGAAAATGAACTTGATATTTTTTTAAGATAAACTGATACAGTAAATATTGTTTCAGGCCTACATTTAACATAAAAATAGTAGACTAAAAACCTGGAAATTAAATGAATCAGCCTATTAAAAAACACTTATGAACTTTTTGCTTCTGGTGTTTCAGTGTAGTCATTTATTTTTCATGGCTAACCAAAGTAGCCCACACTTCTCTTTCTCTAAATACTGCTGCCTCCTGTCTGGATCAGCATCAGTACTGGCCCGGTAGCCCCTCTGCTTTTCAGCAGCACTTAATCGTATCTTAGAACTCTCTATAAATTAAAAATTTCAAAAATATTTAATCCCCAACTAAAATTGATTTGAACATGATATAAAACAAACTTGAGAGCATTTCAGTTTTATTTCATTTCAGTGAACCTGTAACAATGTGACACTGATCGTCGGGGTAGGAGCATTATACCAAATTAACCACACCTGTGGATGCACATCCTATATATACACCCTGCATCCACACCCTCTTCCTCTTTCTTTCCTCCTGGTACGTTAAGAGCTTATACCAATATGTTTAATATTGTGTGCTGTGTGAGCTGCCTTTCCTTGGTACCCTTGCTCGCTGTCATAAAATTGTTGTGGTTTTCTGCTGAATGATAGAAAGTTTTGCAGCGGCTGTATACCGTGGCCTGCATGGTTTGTGCTCACCTGAGTTATATAATATACATTTGCCGTCTTCTCAGCCGGAACTGTTGACAAGTTTAGCGGTGTGAGGTCTGTTTGGGAGTTGTGGCAGAGGGATAGTACCTTGGTAGGAGGACAGGTGCCCCGTACCCTCGGGTGGTTCGAATACCCCGGTCCCCACGCCCACCCCAGCTCATACGTATGGCTCCTTGTAGCTGCCGTGGGTACAGCAGCGGCCACAACCCAGGCAGTGGTGTCGCCTCACCGGCTAAACTATGTATGGGTACCCAGCGTAGGGGACCTCGCTGGGGCATGGAGGAAGATCTGTCCTGCCCCTCTTGTACCCCCCTCCCCCACACCATCATGGGTTAAATGATCAGCTTTTGCAACAGTTGTGAGGGCAGTCCTTGGAATGAGGATCCTGGCCGGTTGCTGTGCCTGCCCCAGTGGCTGCACGTTGCGGTTTCCACCCCTGCCGCCGATGCTGGGTGTCAGGAGGAGAGGGCGACCTTGGGCTTGCAAACTTCACCGTCACCATAATCATCAGGTCCAAGTGTCTTCTTTTGGCTGCTGCATCACTTACCATTAGCATCATTATCACATGCATTAAGAAGTCCTGCGGCGAGGAATGAGGTGATGATGGGGGGCAGGAAGAGGATGCTTCTGGGAGTCTCTAGTCACATCTCCCCACGCATGACGGTCCGGGTGTGATGGTCGCTCTGGTGTCAACCCGGAGCAACGGCCCAGTTTGTATCATGCCCGGATGACAAGGCAGCCCTTTTTAGGGATAGCACTGCCTTCTCCAGATGGAGAGAGGGGGAGAAACGGACCCCTAAAGAAAACTTGCTCCACTTTGGCTTACTTGCTAGCCGCGGCGGGCTGGTCATCCACATCTTGAGGTTGAAAAATGAAAGAAATGAAGAAAGTAAAAAACACAACAAACAGCCACTTAGAATGTCCGTACCCTTCAAGATAGTGACAACAGCCTGCGACGTCGGACAGACATTGTGGCTCAAGAATTACTCCGCTACAACATCGCAATAGCTACCTGTAGTGAGACTCGATTGCCTGACTCGACGCAGATCACTGAGCACGGGTCTGGCTACATGTTCTATTGCAGTGGGCACCCGATTGACGAGGCTCAACAGTCAGGAGTCGGCTTTGCCATCAAGACATGTTTTGTCAACCTGCTTGACTCCCTGCCACATGGAGTCAATGATCGACTTATGGTGCTCCGTCTGAAGCTTGACACCGGGTACATAACATGCATCAGTGCGTATGTACCAACCATGACACACACAGACGAGAGTAAGGACCGGTTCTACGAGGAACTAGACCGTGTTATTCAAGCCACTCCTCACACCGACAAGCTGGTGGTCCAAGGGGACTTCAGCGCTTGTGTGGGAGCCGCATGGACCACTTGGGAGAACATTATTGGCCACCACAGTGTTGGAAAGGAGAAGTCCAATGGCACCTTACTCCTCTCCTTGTGTGTCCAGCGTCAACTATCCATTACTAACATGCTCTTTCAACAGGCAAACAAACTGAAACCCACATGGATGCACCAGCATTCAAGTCATTGGCATCAGATTGACTTTGTCATTACACGACAGTGGGACATCAAGGATGTGCACCTTACCAGAGCAATGAGGGGAACGACATGTCTCTCGGATCACCGGTTGTTGCAGTCGAGAGTCACGTTCTCCTTCAAGTCCCCACAGCGCAGGGTTTGGAAGGCACCTGTGAAGAAGCTCAATGTGGCCAAGCTTGGCTCACTGGAGGCCAGGACCCAACTGAAGCAGCAACTTGTCATGAAACTTACTGACTTTGATGATGCCCTTTTTGAGACTGTTGACAGCCACTGGACTTTACTTCGCGACAATATCTATGAAGTGGCAGAGGAAGTTTTCGGCTTCATTAAATGCAAGCACCGGGATTGGTTTGACGAAAACAATGTAGTAGCCATCCAATTGTTGGACCGTCTTCACCGTGCCCATCTTGAGTATGTGAAGGATAAGCGCTCGATTGCAAAGAATGATACCTACCACCATGTCTGGAAGACAGTGCAGGTCTCGCTGCGTAGCATGATGAACCAGTGGTGGATCGCTAGAGCTGAGGTCCTTCAGGAAGCTGCCGACAAGAACGATGTGAAAGCGTTCTACGATGGCCTGAAGGCGGTCTACGGTCTGACATTGCAGGGCAGCACGCCAATGTACTCTTTGGACGGCCAGATGTTCATTAGGGAGCCGGCTCTCATCCTGGAGCGTTGGGTAGAACACTTTAATGGTGTCCTGATTCACCAATCCGTGATCTCTGATGAAGCCATCGCGCAGTTCCCTCAGGGAAAAATCGTAGAATTCAATTCAATTCAATTCAACTTTATTTATATAGCGCCATTTCACAACAACAGTCATCTCATAGCACTATCAACTGTAGGGAGAACCCCCACAGTTGCAGAAAGACCCCAGCAATCAGGCGATCCCCTGTGAGCAAGCACTTGGCGACGGTGGAGAGGAAAAACTCCCTTTTAACAGGAAGAAACCTCCAGCAGAACCAGGATCAGGGAGGGGCAGTCATCTGCTGCGACTGGCTGGGGGGTGAGGGGATAGAGAAGAAGAAAAGAACAGACATGTAGAGAGCAAACAGCACGATGGGGACTCAATCTATGGGAGAGAACAAACAAATGTTAATGACCAGCAAAAAAAATATTTCATTGAGAGTGAGAAAAGGAGTGAGGCCCAGTGCATTACTGGAGGTCCCCCGGCTGACTAAACCTATTAGCAGCATAACTAAGGGAGGGTTCAGAAACACATGATCCCTCCCTAATTGTAGGCTATATCAAAAAGGTAGGTTTTAGCCCTATTCTTAAAAACAGAGATCGAGTCTGACTCCCGAATCCAGATTGGCAGCTGGTTCCACAGGAGAGGAGCTTGATAACTGAAGGCTCTGCCTCCCATTGTACTTTTGGAGATTCTAGGTATTACAAGTAATCCTGCATTTTGGGAGCGTAGTGCTCTGTTAGGATAATACGGTAGTATCAGATCTTTTAAATAAAAAGGAGCCTGATTGTTTAGAGCTTTGTAAGTAAGAAGAAGGATTTTAAACTTAATTCTAAACTCTATGGGACGCCAATGAAGGGAGGCCAGAACCGGAGAGATATGATCTCTCTTTCTAGTACCTGTTAAAACTCTTGCTGCAGCATTTTGGATCAGCTGAAGACTTTTTAAAGATGTTTTAGGACAGCCTGATAATAAAGAATTACAATAATCTAATCTCGAGCTAACAAAAGTGTGGATCAGTTTCTCAGCATCACTCTGAGACAAGATGCTCCTAATCTTGGCAATATTACGCAAATGATAAAAGGCAGTCCATCCATCCATCCATCTTCTACCACTTTTCCGTAGGTCCGGGTCGCGGAGGCAGTCTTAGAAACAAATTTAATATGTGAATTGAAGGACAAATCCTGATCAAAAATAACTCCAAGGTTCCTCACAGAGCTATTAAGAGAAAGAGTAACCGCATCCAAACTGAAAGTTTGATTTGGAAAGGAATTTCTAAGGTTTTTTGGACCAACAAGAATGACTTCAGTCTTATCTGAATTTAATAGCAGGAAATTACAAGTCATCCAAGCTTTGATTTCCTTAAGACATGCTTCTAACTTGGCTAATTGATTACTATCATCTGGCTTCATTGACAGGTATAATTGTGTGTCATCAGCATAACAATGAAAATGTATACAGTGCTTTCTAATAATTTTTTTTTTTTTTTTGTTACTTATTTGTACCCGTAGGTAGACTTGGTTTGCAGTCTGGTGACAAGCCACCGGCTGCTGGTCGCTGCGTGCGCGAGCACCCTAAAATATAATAATGTTGCCTAACGGAAGCATATATAAACTAAAAAGAGTCGGGCCTAGCACAGATCCCTGTGGAACTCCATGACTGAGCTTTGAGTTGAAAGAAAACTCATTATTTACATGAACAGACTGGAACCTATCAGATAAATAAGATCTAAACCACTGCAACGAAGTTCCATTAAGTCCAACATAGTGTTCTAATCTATCAAGTAGAATATTATGATCGATAGTATCAAAAGCTGCACTAAGGTCTAAACGGACAAGTACAGAAACTAGTCCATTATCAGATGCAATGAGGAGGTCGTTAGTGACCTTCGCTAAGGCTGTTTCAGTACTATGATGGATTCTAAACCCAGATTGAAACTCTTCAAGTAAACCATTTCCCTGCAGGTGGTCAAATAATTGCGTAGCAACAACTCTTTCTAAGATTTTTGAAATGAAAGGGAGATTAGAGATTGGTGTATAGTTAGCTAAAGCTCCTAGATCTAGCGTTGGCTTTTTGAGTAAGGGTTTAATTAGAGCCGTTTTAAAAGCCTGCGGTACATGGCCTAAAGTTAATGAAGAATTGATTATATGAAAAGTCATCAAGACAGACATCAATAGAAGGAGTTGTAGTAGTTACAGTATTTAAGTTAACTGTGGGAAGAATCTGATTGATTTTATCTCTGATGGATGAAATTTTATTATTGAAAAAGTTCATAAAGTCCTGACTAGTAAGCTCTAAGGGAATGCTAGGATTGACAGAGTCCTGACTCTTTGTCAACCTGGCTACAGTACTGAAAAGAAACCTGGGATTATTCTTGTTCTCTTCTATTGATGCAGAGTAATAACTCGTTCTAGCTTTTCTAAGAGATTTTTTATAAATTATGTGGTAGACTGCAAGTCTAAAATAAATCATTACTGGCACATGCCTCTAGGGGGAACTACCTTTATTGTTCAGCACTGCTACTAAGGGGACACATTAGAGTAAGAGTGTGAAAACCCCGCGCAGAATCCATGTTCAGTCATATTATGTGTGTTGCAGAATAAACGGCAGAGTTAGCCAAAGAAATAACTCAAGTGTGATCATTGCTACACGGTAGGATATCACACAATTGGCGACGAGGATTAAAAGAAAAAAATCAGCGGCGAGAAACAGAGAACATTGCAAGTGTGGCGAACTCAAGTGACTCCAGTAGTTCGAGTGCAAGTTCAGAGGAGGAAAAACGAGGTTTCCCCACCACGACGAGCAATGGCGGCTGTAATCGGAACGGTAACCCCTTTTGATAACTCGACTCAGTCATGGGAAGAATATAGTGAAATGTTGGACTTTTTCTTCGAAGCTAATGACATTGAGGAGCCAGACAAAAGGAAGGCTGTACTGTTGAGTGGAGTTGGTGCAACTACTTACAGCTTGTTGAGAAATTTAATAAGCCCTGCATTACCGAAAGATAAAACGTACGACCAGCTTACTGCTGAGCTTCAGAAGCACTTCAGCCCCAAACCGAGTGAAATCGTGCAACGATTCAAATTTAATTCACGCATAAGGAGGAACACTGAGTCCATAGCAGAGTATGTGGCAGAATTGAGGAAATTAACACTGCACTGTGATTACAAAGACTCATTGGAAGAAATGTTAAGAGACAGACTTGTGTGTGGAGTGAATGATGACCGAATGCAACGGCGACTTTTATCTGAAACAAAACTCACTTTTGCGAAGGCTTTGGAATTATGCCAAGCGATGGAAACAGCATCTAAAGATGTGAGAGAGATGCAAGGGAAGCTAACAGAGGACACAGCAACGCATGTTCGTGTGCCTAAGACCCAAGTAGGTGTCCACAAAGTGTTGACTGACAAAACTCAGCACAAATTCCCCAGTTGTTATCGCTGCAAAGGCCAGCACAATGCCGCCGAGTGCAAATTTGCCACTGAGCTGTGTCATAATTGTGGCAAGCGAGGGCACATTAAGAAAGCATGTAGAATAAAGGTGGACAGCGCACAGGTGCTGAAAGCGACAGTTAATGGGCAAAAGTATGAAAACAAGGGCCCAGGAAAGGAACAGCGAGCGAATCAACTGAGAGGGGAGGGAGAAAGTGATACAGAAGACATGGATTTTCACACAATTTACAACACGTCAGAGGAGCTGACCAAGGTAGCGCCCATCACGCGTACCATGAATGTTAATGGAATGAAAGTAACATTTGAAGTTGATACAGGCTGTGGAGTAACCATATTAAGTAAACAGCAATATACACAACTGTGGAAGAAAACAGACACAGCAGAATTAAATCCCTGTTCATTAAAATTAAAAACATACACAGGAGAGAAGCTAGACGTGCTAGGCATGGCACAAGTGAAGGTGCAGCACGAAAACAAAGAAAAGGACTTACCTGTAGTAGTAGTTGGGAGCGAAGGACCAAATCTACTAGGGCGAAGTTGGCTACAAGAACTGGCCATGATTGATCAGTTGGTGAATAAAGTGGAATCTCAGCCCAAATTGCAGCTGGAGGAGATCCTCGAAAGACACGCTGAGGTGTTCAAAGAAGGCTTAGGACAGCTAAAAGGTGTCACTGCAAAGATTAATGTGGACAAGGAGGCCCAACCACGATTCTGCAAACCCCGACCGGTACCCTATGCAGTCAAGCCACTGGTCGAAAGCGAGCTACAGAGGCTGCTGGATGACAAGATCATTGAGCCAGTGCAGGTTGCAGAATGGGCGGCGCCCATAGTCCCAGTGAGAAAGCCGGATGGCTCCATTAGAATATGTGGAGATTACAAACTCACTGTCAATCGAGCATCACGGGTGGATCAGTATCCAATTCCTAAAGTGGAGGACCTCTTCGCACAGCTGAATGGCGGCCGACACTTCACGAAATTAGACATGAGTCACGCCTACCAACAAGTAGTCCTGGAAGAAGAATCAAGAAAGTATGTAACCATCAATACACACAAAGGCTTATATACCTACACACGCTTACCATTTGGAGTAGCTTCCAGTCCTGCTATATTCCAGAGAACTATGGAGGGCATCCTAGGTGGAATTCCGAATGTTGCCATTTATTTGGATGACATCCTTTGTACAGGACCAAATGAACAAGAACATCTGAAAACGCTGGAGGAAGTGCTTCAACGGTTGGAGAAAAGCGGTCTGAGGTTGAAAAGAAGCAAGTGTGAGTTCATGGGAAAAGAGGTGGTGTTCCTAGGCCACAAGATCAACGCCAGTGGTCTACACCCTCTAACAGACAAAGTGGAAGCCATTGCGGAGGCGCCTGAGCCACAAAATGTTACTGAGTTAAAAGCCTACCTGGGCTTGTTGAACTATTACCATAGGTTCCTCCCAAAGCTCTCCACGCTGCTGGCACCACTACATACCTTACTTAAGAAGGAAGAAAAATGGTCATGGGGGGTCAAGCAGCAGAAGGCGTTTGAAGAGTCCAAAGCGCTACTTCAGTCCTGTAGTGTGTTAGTGCATTATGATTCAAACAAACCACTCATCCTGGCGTGTGACGCATCACCCTACGGTGTGGGTGCTGTACTCTCTCATCGTATGGAGGATGGCTCAGAGAGACCCATAGGGTTCGTCTCAAGAACTCTTAGTGCAGCTGAGAAAAACTACTCCCAGCTAGACAAGGAGGGCCTTGCAGTAGTATTTGGTGTAAAAAAATTCCACAAATACCTGTACGGGAGACAGTTCGCTATAGTGACTGATCACAAGCCACTAATTTCACTGTTCAGTGAAATGAGAGCCATACCCCAGATGACATCTCAGAGAATTCAGAGATGGGCCGTTACATTAGCAGCGTATGAGTACACCATCGTTTACAAAGCCGGACGGGACCATACGAATGCTGACGCGATGAGTAGGCTACCCTTGGATGGAGGAAGAGACAGCACGCCTGAGGAGGAGGAGAGAGTGCTATTGTTTGAAGATATCGGCGTGCCCCTGGTGAACGCACAACAAATAAAGAAGTGGACAGACAAAGACCCTGTTCTAGCAAGAGTGCGAGAATACATCTTGCGAGGATGGCCGAAGATGAACAGTCCTGAGTTCATTCCCTATGCCAGACGACAGGATGAGCTCAGCACCCAGGAAGGTTGTATCCTGTGGGGAGGACGCGTGGTTGTTCCACCACCTGGTAGGAATGCCTTACTGCAACAACTACACCAAGCACACCCTGGCATCACTCGCATGAAAGCGTTGGCGAGGAGCTACATGTGGTGGCCCAACATGGATGCAGAGGTGGAGGCGCTTGTGAAGTCATGTGCGGCATGCCAGGAGAACAGGAACAGTCCTCCAGCAGCCCCACTACATCCCTGGGAAGTTCCAGATAAACCATGGAGAAGAATTCACATTGACTACGCAGGTCCATGGATGGGAAGAATGTTCCTGATCATAGTTGACGCATACTCAAAGTGGATCGATGCATATTCTGTGAGTAGCTCTACTTCTACTGTTACCATTGAATGTCTTAGAAAGAGTTTCAGCCAACATGGGCTACCTGAAATCATAGTATCAGATAACGGTACATGTTTTACGAGTGAACAGTTCCAAGAGTTTTCTGAAAAGAATGGCATACGTCACATCACGACTGCGCCATACCATCCTTCTTCTAACGGCTTAGCCGAGAGGGCCGTGCAGACGTTCAAGTCACTCATGAAAAAGATGACAGGAGACTCTATTGAAACCCGAATGTCGAGAGCTCTGTTCAGCTATCGAATAACACCCCAATCTACAACTGGCAAGTCACCAGCTGAGCTGTTGTGTGGAAGGAAGTTGAGGTCAACATTTGACTTAATACATCCAGACTTCAGAAACAAAGTGCATGACAAACAAGAGAAACAAAAAGGTTATCATGACATGCATGCTAGAGAGAGAATACTGAGAGAAGGAGACGTGGTCTACACCCGCAACTTTGGCTCAGGACCAGCCTGGGTACCAGGAGAAATAACAGAAAAGACAGGCCCTGTGTCATTCAAGGTGACATTAGGTCATGGACAAGTGGTGAGGCGACACATCGACCAAGTTCGTGGTAGGAGCTCCATTCCCCTGCCGATGGCACCAGAGGTGTTGTCTGACACCCATCCTGAGGAGAGCATCAACGAACCACCACTTCAGGTGAAACCTGAGGTAACCGTCTCTGCAGATTCTACGGGCAGCACTGCAGCAGCCGAAACAGTGGAGCAGTCTGAGTCTTCACCTGCAGTTGGCTCACCAGCCGTGAGAAGATCTCAGCGAGCTAGGAAAGCTCCAGACTACTTGAAGGACTATACTTAGTCAGTAGTGAGTTCCCCAGCCACAGGACAAGAATGCGTCCTGGAACCTCACTGGGATGCGGTAGTCAAACCAAATCCCCAGTTAGACTGTTATGTGTGTTATACATGTGAAAAAAAAAAAAAAAAAAAAGAGAAAGAAATTATGTGTATGACACATGTGTTTAAGAAGTTAAAAGTAACTGTGATTGTTTAGGGTTAAATGGGAGTTCCAGGATGTCTAGTAATTGGCTAGTGTAATTAAGAGTAGTTTAATCTAGAGGGGAGGGATGTGGTAGACTGCAAGTCTAAAATAAATCATTACTGGCACATGCCTCTAGGGGGAACTACCTTTATTGTTCAGCACTGCTACTAAGGGGACACATTAGAGTAAGAGTGTGAAAACCCCGCGCAGAATCCATGTTCAGTCATATTATGTGTGTTGCAGAATAAACGGCAGAGTTAGCCAAAGAAATAACTCAAGTGTGATCATTGCTACACGGTAGGATATCACAAATTAAAAGATGATTTCTCCAAGCTAAATAGATTTCATCTAAATTAGTGGAGCGCCATTTTCTTTCTAATTGACGAGTCTTCTGTTTTAAGCTACGAGTTTCTGTGTTGAACCAAGGAGTTAGAAATCTCTGATTAGACTTTTTCTTTTTTAAGGGGGCCACCAAGTCTAGAGTCTGATGCAGAGAAGCTGAAACACTATCCACCATGTTATCAATTACAGAAGGAGCAAGCTGTCTATAGCTTATTTCCGTTGTGTTGACACATGGCATAGAGGAAACAATCTGCATAAATTTGGTAACAGCATCATCTGAGAGGCATCTACTGTAATAATATTTTTCTTTAGGAGCCAAACAGTCAGAAATAGTAAAATCAAAGGTTAACAGACAATGGTCTGACAGTACAGGGTTATGAGGAGACACTACAAGATTTTCTATTTCTATGCCATATGTCAGAACAAGGTCCAATGTATGGTGGAGGTAATGAGTAGAATTTCCTACTTTCTGAGAAAACCCCATCGAGTCTAATATTGAATTAAATGCCACATTAAGGCAGTCACTATCTACATCTACATGTATATTAAAGTCCCCTACTATAATTATTCTATCAGATTTCAGCACTAAATCAGCTAAGAAATCAGCAAATTCGGATAAAAATTCTGAGTAGGTTGATGGGGGACGATAAACTATGGCAAATAAAATTGGGTTTAACCTAAAATTGCTAAAGTGCCCAATACTGAGGACCAGGCCCTCAAAGGAATTATAACATGTTTTTTGCTTTACATTAACTAGTAATTTGGAATGGTAAATTGTTGCTACTCCTCCTCCACGACCAGAACTTCTGGGATTTTGACAGTTTAAATAACCAGAGGGAGTTGATTCATTTAAACCAATATAATCCTCTTGCCCTAACCAAGTCTCTGTAAGGGAAATTAAATCAATCTGATGATCAATTAACAGATCATGGACTAACAGAGACTTGGGAGTTAGAGACCTAATATTTAATAAACCACATTTAATTTTTAAATTATGAGGAGGAACAGAGGCCAATTCATTCAATTTAGAGGCTTTATGTTTAATTTGAGTTTTACCAATATTTTGCTTTATCACTTTGGGATGCTTATGCATTATATTTTTATTTACTTTGGAGGGAGCAGACAACGATTCTCTGATGGGGAAGACAGGGGCTAAGCTGAGGGGTGGCGGATGAAGAGGAGCTGCAGAGAGGCGTGTAAGACTGCGACTCTGCTTCCTGGTCCCAACTCTGAGTAGTCAGGGTTTTGGAAATTTTGATAAAAAAGATGCCAGATTGTTAGATAAATGAGAAGCACCATCCAAAGTGGGATGAATGCTGTCTTGTCTCATAAGACCAGGTTTTCCCCAAAAAGAGCTCCAATTGTCAATGTAGCCCACGTCATTTTTAGGACACCACACAGACAGCCAGCGGTTCAAGGATGACGAGCGGCTAAACATGTCATCACTGGTCAGATTGGGAAGGGGCCCAGAGAATACTACAGTGGCAGACATCGTTTTTGCAAAGTCACACACCGATTTTATATTAAATTTCGTGACTTCCGACTGCCAGAGACGGATGTCATTAATGCCGGCGTGAATAACAATTGTGGAATATTTACAGTTACTTTTAGCCAGCATTTTCAAATTTGACTCGATGTCGCTTGCTCTGGCCCCAGGAATGCATGTGACTATGGCCGCTGGAGTCTCTAGGTTCACGTTTCTGACTACAGAGTCGCCAATGATCAGAGTTTTTTTCCTCAGCGGGTGTGTCGCTGAGCGGGGAAAAACGATTAGAAACGGGAACAGGTTGGTGGTGTACCAGGGCTTTGCGACTAGGCTTCCTTCTCACCGTCACCCACCCAGTCTCCTCGCTGCTGAGGAGAGCCGGGGAACCACTGACAGGGGGGCCTAAGCTAGCTAGCTCCGCTGCAGCTAAGGGGCGTCCGTCGAGATTAACTGGCGCAGACGGTGTTTCAATGCAGCAGAGCCGGGATTCCAAATCAGACAACCTCGCCTCGAGCGCCTCAAAAAGACAACATTTATTACATTTACCGTTATCACTAAAAGAGGCAGAGGTGTAGCTAAACATCTGACAGAGAGAGCACACCAGAGGAGGAGAGGAAAGAGAGCTAGTAGCCATAGCTAGTGGCTAGCTAGTGGCTGGAGAGCAAACCACACAGGTACACAGCAAAACAGGAAGTGACGATACGTTACCACAAGGAAGTGACGATCCCAGGAAGTGACGAAGTGAGAAGAGAAGAGCTGAATGTTCTACCGATGGTCACTGAGATTAAAGATGCCATCAAACAGACATCTAGTGGTAAGGCAGCTGGTGGACACAGTATCCCACCGGAGATCTACAAGTGTGGCGGCAACATCGTCGTCGTCTGTCTCGCCCAGTTATTTGCCACCACATGGGAGCAGGAGGTGGTTCCACAAGACTTCAAGGATGCAATGATTGTTCACCTGTACAAACATAAGGGAAACTGCCACTGCTGCGACAACCACAGAGGAATATTGCTCCTTGCCATCGCTGGCAAGATTCTTGCATGTGTGATCATAAGCTGTCTCAATCACTATGTTGTCGACGACATCATTCCCGAGAGTCAGCCTGGCTTTTGGGAAGGACGAGGCACCATTGACATAATGTTTGCAGCCAGGCAAATACAAAAGAAGTACCGAGAACAAAATCGTGATTGTTCATAGTGTTTGTAGACCTGACTAAGGCCTTCGACTCTGTTGGGAGAGAGGGCCTGTGGAAGCTGCTCACCAGGGTCGGGTGCCCTCCTAAGATCATCAATATCATCCGCTTATTCCACAATGGCATGGTCGTGCGGGTGGTTGAGAGTGGCTCAATTTCAGATTTGTTCCCTGTCATCAATGGCGCTAAGCAGGGGTGCATTATGGCCCTGCTGCTCTTTAGCATCGTCTTGGCCGCAGTGCTCCTTGACGCCTTCAAGGACTGCGACAGAGGTGTAAGGATCCAGTTTCGCACTGACGGCAATGTATTCAACTTGCAATGTTTAAAGGCTAAAACAAAGACGTCATGCATGATGCTGCGAGATCTTCTTTACGCCGATGACTGCGCACTCATCGTTCACACTCTTGAAGACACGCAGTTCATTGTTGACCAGTTTGCTAGAGGGACGAATCGTTCTGGACTCACTATAAGTATCAAGAAGACAGAGGTTTTACATCAACCTCGTCCTGGTACGCTTCCGAGAAATCCTGTTATTACCATCGGTGGTGAACCCCTGAAGGCAGTTGACAAGTTCTGCTACCTGGGGGGCACCATCTCGCAGAATGCTAAGATCAAAGATGAAGTTATCCACCGTATCAGCAAGGCTAGCGCATCCTATGGACGCCTACAGCATCGTCTGTTGTCGAAGCCTGGCATCTGTCTAAGTACCAAGATCAAGGTCTATCGCACCGTTGTTCTATCTACACTTCTTTATGGGTGCGAGTCATGGACAACCTATCACCCCCATGTGAAGAAACTTGAACAGTTTCACATGCGGTGTTTAAGGAAGCTGTGTGGAATCACGTGGCAAGACAAAGTTGCCAACACTGAAGTCCTCCGTCAGTGCAATATCACAAGCATTCATCATACGTGCCCAGTTGCGCTGGACCGGACACGTTGTTCGGATGACAGATCAGCGCATTCCTAAAATCTTATTTGGCCAGTTGTATGAAGGGCGGAGGTCATGGGGCGGTCAACGGAAGCGGTATAAAGATGTCCTCAAAGCCTCACTCAAGTCATGCAGGATTGATCCTATGACATGGGAAATGCAGGCCAAGAACCACTCCCTCTGGCGAAACATCTGCCACAAAGGTGTTGACCTCTTCGAGAGAGACAGAACTGCCCATTTAGATGCCTGCCATGAAGCACGTCACGGTGCCACCCAGCAACAGAGACGTCTACAGCAGTTGGTGTCATCCACTCATCCAATTATGGATTACATCTATCCCGATTGCGACATGCCGTGCGCTTCACGCATCGGCCTCATCAGCCATCGCCATCATAAGCACCCCCTTACAATTTAATGCAGCCAGAAGGAGGGAGATCTGTTGTTGGTGACGGCTCAATCCATCACTCTTACCTGGTTAAGGTTTGTGATGTATTTTGTGCCTTCTCTTCAGGCAGAAGTACTATTTTTACAACATTACAGCATGTGATGAGATACCTTTGAGCCATAATGAACATCTCATGGAAAGACAAGGTAACCAACATAGAAGTGTTGAAACGAGCTGGTGTACCATCAATGGAGGACATGGTAATACAGATGAACCTGAGATGGCTCGGACATGTTGAGAGGATGGACCACCAGCATTTCCCTCGGCAGTTACGCTACTCACAGTTTTGTGAGGGCAAACACAATCAGGGTAGACCAAGGCTCAGATTTAAAGACACTGTGAAAAGAAACTTGAAGAAGTTGGACATAGACAGGAGCTCCTGCCAGCGGAAGGCTAAGGACAGAGCTGTGTGGAGGAATCTGATCAGACCTAAATGAAACAGTCATTGTCGCCCACGACAGACTGCTATGATAATGATGATGATGACAGCATGCGGTATGTTATCTGCTTGAGATATGTGATATAATTGTGCCTTTGTCAAGGAGGAATTGCTTAACAGTTAACAGTATGATGTAATTTACCATTACATCTGTATTGTTTCTTTTTTCTCAAGCTGACAGTTGTCTTCTTAAAAAAAAAGGAAAAGGAGATGTCTTCTTTGTCTTGGTACTGAGCGATCCTGTGCTTGGTGCACTCTCGCCACCTTTTTTGGGGAAGTGGTACTGCATTCAGGTGGGATGAAATCTGGTATTTCTGTGTTGCCTTGTGACTAGCTCACTGGTACCTCATGGAACAGCCCTTTGTGTGATATAGGGATTTGGCCTTTGGGTCTTGCCATAGCCGAAGCCAGGCAGTCGACGTGGTGATGTCAGGCGGGCCACGGCCGGTATGTATATTCAGTATGAATCTCAATAAAGTTCAGTTCATTGGTTGGTTCAGCATGGCTCATGTCTCCCGTTATTAAGACATAACATTTGGCGACGTCGGATAAAACCATGGGAGCGTGCATAAAATTATCACCTCCGTTTTTAGAGTCTCCTGGTGTGCCAACTACACCATGGTGCCACTGGCTGGAGGCATTTGAAGAATACATCGCTGCAGCTGGCCTGGGCGGCACCGACAAAAAGAGATAGAAGAGCCTGCTTGAGCACTGCCTCGGTGAGGAAGGCCAACACATGTTTCGTGCGCTGGGTGGCAAAGGCTCATTGAAGGAGTGGTTGGACATAATGGACAATTTCTTTATGGACCAGTACAACATCACAGCGCGAAGACATATGTTCTTCGACTGCAGACAACAAGCTGGTGAGTCCACACAACCTTTCCTAATGGAACTCCGTAGCCTAGCGAGCATGTGTGCCTTCTGGCTTATTGAGGAAGAGCTAGTCCTTGAAAAGCTAGTACACGGCACGAGCAACAAGTGGCTCAAAGAGAAGCTAATGCTAACCACGGACATCTTCAAGCTGAAGCAAGTGATTGAATTGACCAGCCAGATAGAGTCTGTTACCCAGCTAGGTCTACAAGTGCTAGCTAAAGAGAACCTAGCCACCCAAGCTTCCCCTCCATGTCAGACCACTATCAGCACAGCTAATTCCTTGGGGCGGACCCCCAAAAGGCGGGGGACTGTGGCACGGGCAGGAGCGGGAGCTCGGGGTTTATGTGGCGGCTGTGGCTATCCTCATCACCCGGCGGGCACATACACCTGCCCCGCCAGAAGGAAGAAGTGCTACAACTGCGGCCATTCTAATCACTGGGCCAGGATCTGCACCACCGCTAGTAAACCAACAGCTTCGGAGCTCAAAAGCATGACATTGGTGTGTGTGGCGGGCACTAAGGGGCCATTAAAGTGGTACATCTTGCAGTTTGATGGGGTTGATGTGCCACTTATGGTGGACTCAGGCACTGGTAAATCTATTCTGAGCATGGACACATTGAAAAGACTTTTCCTGGACAAAGCCATTAAAGCAGGGGCGGTGAAAATGTTTGGGTACGGTCACGCTAAAATTGGCATGGCAGACACAGCCAGCTTCTCGGTAACATATGGGTCAAGGACTATTCCCGCATTTACCTTCCAGGTTTCATGTCAGGGGGCTGACTTAATGGGAATTGATCTGCTGGGCGAGTTAGGATTCTCCATCACGGACCCAGCAGGCTCAACTGTGCTGACGGTGTCCCCTGAGTGGCATGCCTGCTGGCCGGCATTGTTCGTGGGCCTGGGATATATTAAAGCATTCAACCACTGCCCAGTCATCAACCCAGGCATGACACCCAAGATCCAACCGTTATGGCAGCTTTCCCTTGCCCTGCAGAACGATGTCATGGCGGAACTGAATAAACTGCTTAAAGCCGGTATCATCAAGAAAGTGGATGCCTCGCCGTGGATTTCAAACATTGTGGTGGCCAAGAGGAAGACGGGCGGCATTCGGCCGTGCATTGACCTTAGGATGGTTAATAAAGCGATCATCCCCGACAAATACCTGCTCCCCATGATGGAGGAACTCACCACAATGTTCAACGACTCAAAGGTGTTCACGAAGCTGGATCTCCGCCAGGGTTATGTGCAGGTTCCCCTCCACCCAGCCAGCAGAGACCTGACTGTGTTTGTGACCCACATAGGCCTTTTCAGGTACATCCGCTTGCCTTTTAGTCTGAGCTCAGCACCGAGTTGTTTTCAGAAAATTATGTCTACAATTCTTGCCGGCCTCAGGGGTGTAGTGGTGTACCTGGATGACATTGTGGTCCATGGCATGTCGCGGGTAGAACACGACAGTCATTTGAGACGAGTGATGGAGGTGCTGCTGGAGCACGGAGTCACGTTGAATGGGGAAAAGTGGATCTTCGCAGCAGAATCCATTCAGTTTGTGGGATTCTGGCTGGCGGCCGAGGGCCTGAGCCCCCTGCACTTAAACATGGAGGCGGTCCTGCATCTCCCCGACTTCATGACAACCGCACAAATCTCCTCATCCCTGGGCATGGTGAACTTCTACAAACGTTTCATTCCCCATTATTCAGACTATTGAACCCCTCTGAGCCCTTCTGAAGCATGACGCGCCATGGCAGTGGACTCCGACCTGCTCAGTGGCGGTCGCTAGGCTAAAGTCCCAACTCCCTCCCTTCCCGCGTTTGCCCACTTTGACCCAAAATGGCCGACTTTTGTGACTTGTGACGCATCTGGGTCAGCGGTGGGGGCGGGTATGTCTCATTTGCAAAACAGCACTGAGTGCCCAGTGGCTTCTGCATCAAGGTCCCTTTTGGTGGCTGAACAGAAAAGTGCCGTGGGTGAGAGAGAAGTGCTCGCTTGTGTCTGGGCATGCGAATGGTGACACATTTACCTCTATGGATGCCATTTCACCCTGCAAATGGACCACCGGGCACTGACGACACTGCTGGAAACAACGGGCTTGGGACACAGGCCCCTACGGATCTCCAGGTGGACTGAGCAGCTGCGGGCCTAAAATTTCACTACCCAGTTCACCCCTGGAAAAGAGAACATAGTGGTGGATCTCCTGTCCCGTGCCATGGCCAACACCGCACAACTGGATGACGATGATCCCATGGAGGCAGACCTGGTCAACACACTGCACAGACCACTCTGGGAAATGCTGTCCCTCCAGGTGAAGTCGGAACGGGACCCCATGTTGTTACAACTGTGTTCGGTCTTAAGGGAGGGTTGGCCCACAAAAGTACAGGGTGATCTGGTGCCTTTTTACCGGTTCAGAGACGGACTGAGTTGCTGGAATGGTGTGTGTGTGTATGTGGCAAGGGGGCACTGCACATTAATTACGGTGTCCCTGAGATTGCGAGTTCTGGCAATGCTGCACGGGGGTCACCTGGGTATGGTCAGGGTGAAGCAGCGTTGCAAGGATTTGGTTTAGTGGCCTGGTATCGATAAAGATATTGAAACTATGGTAAAGAACTGTGTTACGTGTTTGGAGAGTGGAAAGACCGCCGGACCCCCCCACCTCTGCGACCATTACCATATCCAGAGGACCTTGGAAGCACATCCAATTGGACATTTGCGGTGAGCTACACACGGCCTCCCCGAACAGCCATTTTTTACGAGTGGTCTACGATCTGTTCTCCAAATGGCCCGAGGTGTTACCCACTAACTCGGTCATGACGGCTGTGGTCACGGGTTTCCTTTCGTCGCTGTTCATCAGATGGGGGGTCCTGGATGCCATCACAACAGACAATGGCCCACAGTTCACCTCTGGAGGGTTTGAGGGGTTTTTGGGTGATAGGGGCGTGGAGGACATCAGAACTGCATTCTACCACCCTCAAGCCAATGGGGGCATGGAACGTTTCAACAAGACTCTCAAAAACAGTCTGAGAGCCCATTTGGCGGACGGCGTCACGTTTCTTGATGCCCTCTAGAACACGCTCCTCCACTACAGGGCAACGGCCCATGCCATGACAGGGTGCTCCCCGGTGAAGCTCATGCTAGGGCATCCCAAAGTGATTAAACAAAAAGTTGGTAAAACTCAAATTAAACATGAAGCCTCTAAATTGAATGACTTGGCCTCTGTTCCTCCTCATAATTTAAAAATTAAATGTGGTTTGTTAAATATTAGGTCTCAAACTCCCAAGTCTCTGTTAGTCCATGATCTGTTAATTGATCATCAGATTGATTTAATATCCCTTACAGAGACTTGGTTAGGACAAGAGGATTATGTAGGTTTAAATGAATCAACTCCCTCTGGTTATTTAAACTGTCAAAATCCCAGAAGTTTTGGTCGTGGAGGAGGAGTAGCAACAATTTACCATTCTGTAGAGGAGCTTGGCAATGAAGAGGCGATTTGGTTTATAAGCAAAGTTTTAATATTCAGCTCTTCTAACAAGTCTCATCTGGTGCAGAGAGCGGCAGAAGGGAAAAGAGGCAGAATCTCTCCAACTCACTCATTATATACATGCACACAACAAAAGACATGCATAACAAAGGCTGACATCCCTCATTATCTTAATCCCCCCATTGTCTTGGTATTTCCTCTCCTCGCCTTGGGGGGTGAGGGTGGCTCCTCCGGTCTCCTCCGCCGCGTCCGGGAACGTCTTTGTTCTTCACTCGGCGGGTGAGAGCCCTTTGTCCTTTCAGAGGTGTTGAGTCTTTTACATATGTAATTACCAAACATTTCCACATGCTTCAACATATGTAGGTTATGGAATATATGATTAATATAGACCACAGGCCCCCCAAACAACTAAGAAAGGACAACAGAAAGGTTCACAGTCTAAGATAGTTATTATGACATACTAAGTGTTACATCTGTTGCCACGGAAGAAACTTTCCAGCAGCCATGCTCCTAAGAGAGTTCAGTGGTAAACATAACAGCATAGTAAAATCATAAGTCAGTCCTAAACTGTTGCAGCACAATTAGTGAACAATTGTGGAGTGGTTTGCATCAGTCCCTGTGCTGTCTGGGTTTTAGTCTTCTCCCAAAACTGCTGTAGGTTGGTTTAGGCGTCCTGCTGGGACCTTCTTGTGAGGAATCTGCAGTGTGGGAAGGAGAGAGGTTATTTGTTCCCTGCCTGGAGGCTGAGTCTTTTCTCTTGGGGGGTCTACCTCGCCGAGGTGCTCTCGCCAACTGTGCAGGCTCGTCTTTCAACAAGAAGGCAGGTTTAAGTCTGTCAATGCTGACTGTTTTTTTTCTATCCCCAAAATCAAGCACAAAGTGTTTATCCCCATGTTCCAGCACTCTGAATGGCCCATCGAATGCTGGGTGCAAAGTTGGTTTTAAAGCTTCATGCTTAACAAAAACGAACTCAGCATTTTTTAAAGTTTGAGGGACAAAAACCCATGGGAAGGAGTGATGGGCTGGACCGGGGAGAGAGCCCGGTCCGTTGCTGCCTAAAAACCTTGGGACTGGAAGGTGCCCTGGCTCTGGGTTCTCTGGTAAAAATTCACCTGGGAGCCTGAGAGGTTGTGCAAAGACTAATTCTGCGGGAGAGGTGTCTAGATCCTCTTTGGGCGCAGCACGCAACCCCAATAAAACCCAGGGAAGTTTATTTACCCAATTTGTGTCCGTTAGTGAGGCTCTGAGGGCAGCCTTTAAAGACCTGTGAAAACGCTCGCATAACCCATTAGCCTGAGGGTGATAAGCGGTGGTGCGATGAATTGTTGCCCCTAAGCTGTTGGACATGGCTGACCAGAGCTCTGAGACAAATTGAGGCCCCCTATCGGACGTGATGTCTGATGGGACGCCGAAACGTGCCACCCAGTTTGTCAGAAAAACGCGAGCGACTTCCTCCGCTGTGGTTGCTGCTAGAGGGACTGCCTCTGGCCAGCGTGTGGTGCGGTCTATCATTGTTAGCAGGTGTGTGAAACCTTGGGAGGAAGGTAGTGGCCCCACGAGGTCGACATGAATGTGGTCGAACCTTCTAGCAGGGATTGGAAAAGGCTCCAGAGGGGCTTTTGTGTGTCTGTGTATTTTGGCGCGCTGACAAGAAATGCAAGTTTTTGCCCATTCTTTTACGTTTTTGCGCAGGCCTGGCCACACAAACTTTTCGGCAACCATTTTAACTGAGGTGCGCACACCTGGGTGCGCGAGGGAGTGAATTGCGTCGAAAATACGGCGGCGCCATGTAGCTGGTACTAACGGGCGAGGTCGGCCGGTTGAAACATCGCATATTAGGGGGGGGCACGCCGTCGCGTAAACCCTTTTTCTCCAGCCTTAACCCTGTTGGTCCAGACAGGAGTGCGCGCACGTCCGCGTCACCGCTTTGTTCCTCCGCCATGGCTGCATAATCTATCCCTGCATGGATAGGTGCTGCGTATGTGTCTGCGTTAGTGAAGAGTTCTGCTGCTGAGGCAGTATAATCTGTCACCTCGCACTCTGGTGGTGTCACAGCGCGAGAGAGACAGTCTGCCACTACGTTAAGTTTGCCTGCCACGTGTCGAATGCCTGTGGTGAACTCTGAAATCGCAGCCAGCTGTCTTTGTTGCCTGCCTGACCATGGTTCTGAAATTTTAGCCATAGCAAAGGTGAGCGGTTTATGGTCTACAAAAGCCGTGAAACTCCGCCCTTCCAACCAGAACTGGAAGTGGCGGATGGATAAATGAAGCGCCAGCAGCTCTCTGTCGAAAGTGCTGTATTTACGTTCAGTTTGGTTTAGCGATTTGCTAAAGAATGCTAAAGGTTGCCAGACCCCGCTGACAAGTTGTTCTACAACTGCCCCTATAGCTAGGTCTGAAGCATCTGTGGTTAGCGTGATGCGGGCCGAGGGATCTGGGTGAACTAACAATGTGGCGTTAGCTAGGGCGCTTTTTACTTCCGCGAAAGCGCGTTCACGCTCCGGGGTCCATTCAACCGCGTTGGAAGCTTTCTTTTTTTTGAGCGCGTCATATAGGGGTTGCATGAGCTGAGCTGCGTGGGGGAGGAAGCGGTTTTAAAAATTAACCATCCCTAAAAATTCCTGTAGCGATTTGACCGTTTGCGGTCGTGGGAAACTTTCTATCGCGTGAACTTTGTCTGGAAGTGGGACTGCCCCCTTCAGAGAGACTTTGTGTCCTAAAAAATCAATTTGTGACACGCCGAATTTGCATTTGGCTGGATTGATTATTAGCCCGTGCTCTTCTACCGGGGGGAACAGCTGTCCATCTGCTCCCTCGTCTGCGTGGCGGCTGGCGTCTGCCTGGGTCGCCGCGGATGAGTCGATTGCGGGGGAACGCCTCCGGTCCATACTCGCGTCAAGGTCACCAGTGTAGAGGAGCTTGGCAATGAAGAGGCGATTTGGTTTATAAGCAAAGTTTTAATATTCAGCTCTTCTAACAAGTCTCATCTGGTGCAGAGAGCGGCAGAAGGGAAAAGAGGCAGAATCTCTCCAACTCACTCATTATATACATGCACACAACAAAAGACATGCATAACAAAGGCTGACATCCCTCATTATCTTAATCCCCCCATTGTCTTGGTATTTCCTCTCCTCGCCTTGGGAGGTGATGGTATTTCCTCTCCTCGCCTTGGGGGGTGAGGGTGGCTCCTCCGGTCTCCTCCGCCGCGTCTGGGAACGTCTTTGTTCTTCACTCGGCGGGTGAGAGCCCTTTGTCCTTTCAGAGGTGTTGAGTCTTTTACATATGTAATTACCAAACATTTCCACATGCTTCAACATATGTAGGTTATGGAATATATGATTAATATAGACCACAATTCCAAATTACTAGTTAATGTAAAGCAAAAAACATGTTATAATTCCTTTGAGGGCCTGGTCCTCAGTATTGGGCACTTTAGCAATTTTAGGTTAAACCCAATTTTATTTGCCATAGTTTATCGTCCCCCATCAACCTACTCAGAATTTTTATCCGAATTTGCTGATTTCTTAGCTGATTTAGTGCTGAAATCTGATAGAATAATTATAGTAGGGGACTTTAATATACATGTAGATGTAGATAGTGACTGCCTTAATGTGGCATTTAATTCAATATTAGACTCGATGGGGTTTTCTCAGAAAGTAGGAAATTCTACTCATTATCTCCACCATACGTTGGACCTTGTTCTGACATATAGCATAGAAATAGAAAATCTGGTAGTGTCTCCTCATAACCCTGTACTGTCAGACCATTGTCTGTTAACCTTTGATTTTACTATTTCTATTTGGCTCCTAAAGAAAAGTATTACTACAGTAGATGCCTCTCAGATGATACTGTTACCAAATTTATGCAGATTGTTTCCTCTATGCTATGTGTCAACACAACGGAAATAAGCTATAGACAGCTTGCTCCTTCTGTAACTGATAGCATGGTAGATAGTGTTACAGCTTCTCTGCATCAGACTCTAGACTTGGTGGCCCCCTTAAAAAAGAAAAAGTCTAATCAGAGATTTCTAACTCCTTGGTTCAACACAGAAACTCGTAGCTTAAAACAGAAGACTCGTCAATTGGAAAGAAAATGGCGCTCCACTAATTTAGATGAAATCTATTTAGCTTGGAGAAATCATCTTTTAATTTATAAAAAATCTCTTAGAAAAGCTAGAACGAGTTATTATTCTGAATTAATAGAAGAGAACAAGAATAATCCCAGGTTTCTTTTCAGTACTGTAGCCAGGTTGACAAAGAGTCAGGACTCTGTCAATCCTAGCATTCCCTTAGAGCTTACTAGTCAGGACTTTATGAACTTTTTCAATAATAAAATTTCATCCATCAGAGATAAAATCAATCAGATTCTTCCCACCGTTAACTTAAATACAGTAACTACTACAACTCCTTCAACTGATATCTGTCTTGATGAGTTTACTCCAATTGACCTTTTAGAGTTAGACAAAATAGTTTCCTCATCCAAGCCTTCAACTTGTCTTTTAAGCCCTATTCCTACCAGGTTATTTAAAGAAGTCTTCCCACTTATTGGTAGCTTCATTCTTCATGTAATCAATTCTTCATTAACTTTAGGCCATGTACCGCAGGCTTTTAAAACGGCTCTAATTAAACCCTTACTCAAAAAGCCAACGCTAGATCCAGGAGCTTTAGCTAACTATACACCAATCTCTAATCTCCCTTTCATTTCAAAAATCTTAGAAAGAGTGTTTGCTACGCAATTATTTGACCACCTGCAGGGAAATGGTTTATTTGAAGAGTTTCAATCTGGGTTTAGAATCCATCATAGTACTGAAACAGCCTTAGCGAAGGTCACTAACGACCTCCTCATCGCATCTGATAATGGACTAGTTTCTGTACTTGTCCTTTTAGACCTTAGTGCAGCTTTTGATACTATCGATCATAATATTTTACTTGATAGATTAGAACACTATGTTGGACTTAATGGAACTTCATTGCAGTGGTTTAGATCTTATTTATCTGATAGGTTCCAGTTTGTTCATGTCAATAATGAGTTTTCTTTCAACTCAAAGCTCAGTCATGGAGTTCCACAGGGATCTGTGCTAGACCCTACTCTTTTTAGTTTATATATGCTTCCGTTAGGCAACATTATTAGAAAGCACTTTATACATTTTCATTGTTATGCAGATGACACACAATTATACCTGTCAATGAAGCCAGATGATAGTAATCAATTAGCCAAGTTAGAAGCCTGTCTTAAGGAAATCAAAGCTTGGATGACTTGTAATTTCCTGCTATTAAATTCAGATAAGACTGAAGTAATTCTTGTTGGTCCAGAAAACCTTAGAAATACCTTTCCAAATCAAACTTTCAGTTTGGATGCAGTTACTCTTTCTCTTAATAGCTCTGTGAGGAACCTTGGAATTATTTTTGATCAAGATCTGTACTTCAATTCACATATTAAATTTGTTTCTAAGACTGCCTTCTGTCATTTGTGTAATATTGCCAAGATTAGGAGCATCTTGTCTCAGAGTGATGCTGAGAAGCTGATCCACGCTTTTGTTAGCTCGAGATTAGATTATTGTAATTCTTTATTATCAGGTTGTCCTAAAACATCTTTAAAAAGTCTTCAGCTGATCCAAAATGCTGCAGCAAGAGTTTTAACAGGTACTAGAAAGAGAGATCATATCTCTCTGGTTCTGGCCTCCCTTCATTGGCTTCCCATAGAGTTTAGAATTAAGTTTAAAATCCTTCTTCTTACTTACAAAGCTCTAAACAATCAGGCCCCTTTTTATTTAAAAGATCTGATACTACCGTATTATCCTAACAGAGCACTACGCTCCCAAAATGCAGGAATACTTGTAATACCTAGAATCTCCAAAAGTACAATGGGAGGCAGAGCCTTCAGTTATCAAGCTCCTCTCCTGTGGAACCAGCTGCCAATCTGGATTCGGGAGTCAGACTTGATCTCTGTTTTTAAGAATAGGGTTAAAACCTTCCTTTTTGATATAGCCTACAATTAGGGAGGGATCATGTGTTTCTGAACCCTCCCTTAGTTTTGCTGCTAATAGGTTTAGTCAGCCGGGGGACCTCCAGTAATGCACTGGGCCTCACTCCTTTCTTCACTCTCAATGAAATATTTTTTTTTGCTGGTCATTAACATCTGTTTGTTCTCTCCCATAGATTGAGTCCCCATCATGCTGTTTGCTCTCTACATGTCTGTTCTTTTCATCTTCTCTATCTCCTCACCCCCCAGCCAGTCGCAGCAGATGACTGCCCCTCCCTGAGCCTGGTTCTGCGGGAGGTTTCTTCCTGTTAAAAGGGAGTTTTTCCTCTCCATCGTCGCCAAGTGCTTGCTCACAGGGGATCGCTTGATTGCTGTGGTCTTTCTGCAATTGTGGGGGTTCCCCCTACAGTTGAAAGTGCTATGAGATGACTGTTGTTGTGAAATGGTGCTATATAAATAAAGTTGAATTGAATTGAATTGAATTCCATCTGCCTCTGGACCGACTAAGGCCCCCACAACCTCCCCTTTGGGGGACACAGACCCCCCATGAGACCTGGTCATCACCCAGCAGCAGAAAATGAAACGACGTTTCGACAGGAAGCACAGGGCGAAGGCCCATAGACTCAATGTGTCGGACCGGGTCTGGATTAAGCATCCCAACTGCATGCATAAACTGCAGCCTTTCTGGATGGGGCCCCTGCAGATCGTGAGGTGGCTGGGCCGGGACATGTTCAAGCTCTCGGATGGGTCACGGGGGCATTCCGGCCAACTCACGAAGTCGTTGCCAGCCCAGGGTCCAGGGGCTGTGGTGGATTGGACTGATGAGGGTTGGCACTCATCTGATGGGGGTGTTGGGGACTCTCAGGTGTGGCCGACGGAGCCTGGAGCAGGTCCTGCTCTGGTGAAGTGCTCGGCTAGGACGCGTCAGAGGCCCAGATACCTCAATGACTTTGTAGTACAAGTAGCCTTAGCTGAAGCATGTTGGGCATGGGCCGCAGAATAATCAGCTCCAACACATGAGGGTATCCTGGCAGTCTACCCAGGTGCCCACTTAGCTTACTAGCCCTGTTGTTCTATGTGTGTTCAAAAAAACAAAGCAATGTGTGAAAAAAAGAAGAAAGAGGGCATTCAATGTACAGTATACTGTATATTGCATGTATTCTGTGGGGTTCTTTCATGCTAACGTGAATGGGGGGGGGGGGTTCTGTTTTCTATGGTGCCTTTCACGTTTTGTAAGGGGGGGTGTGATATAGGGATTTGGCCCTTGGGGCTTGCTGTAGCCAACACCAGGCAGTCAATGTGGTGACGTTAGGCAGGCTATGGCCAGTATGTATATTCTGTGTGAATCTCAATAAAGGTCAGTTCGTTGCTTGGTTCAGCGTGACTCATGTCTCCTGTTAATAAGACATAACACTTTAGCCTGTTTATTATGGCAATTATGACAATAATAATAATGAGAAATAACTGTCTTGTTTTCTCTTCTATTGTTCACCTGGAGGAGTAATAGCTTCTGTGGCAGTGAAGGAGGAGGCAATGGCCCGGACATTGGTATGCACCAGACCAGGGCTCTATTCCTCAAGCCTTAGTCGCCCCAGCTGAAACCAGGACGGCCAACAGGGGGCAGAAGTGGATTAAAGAAAGTCAGATGCACGGCCCATGGGTGGACTTCATGCAGAGGCAGTTGGAGGAGATGCATTAGCCCATTGAACCATTGAATATATGGCGGCAGATCAATGCGTAAGATCATTGAACATATGGTGGCAAAGCAGTGCGTAAGACCATTGGCATATGGCGGCAAAACAACATTGCCTTTGGGTATGCTACTCAGGCTCCTGTATGTGCCCCGGGACCGTATCCTGATGCTTTGTCTCGTGTAGCCTCTGATAACCTGGGTAGGACCACTGGCTCCAGCTGTGGCTCCAGTGGGTGAGTGGATGTCATTGAGGATGAGGATGAGGATGACAGTGACCCTCCGGCAGGGAAGGACTGTCTGGAGCCCTGTGATGTATCCCTCAAGGCACTGCTCTCTAGAACAGCATCGGCTGCTGGGCTTTCTCCTCCATCTTCTCCACCTAGGGCTTCAGCTTTGGACAGGGGTCCTGCAGCCTGCAGGCGGGTGTCCTTGCCGGTGTATCTTGATTTTATGAGTCATCTGCAGAAGTCGTGGGCTCATCCATGGGAGGCTGTTGCTCCTCACTCTGGGCTCATTGTTCTGAGTGGTACTGTGGAGCAAGGCCTGGATGATGCGTTGAAGGTGGGCCCTACCTTTGCTGGCTGGAGCCCACCCCCACCCCTCACAGGCAGCAAGTTTATACGCCACCTTAACGACAAGTGTCTTGTCACTGATGGGTTAGTGGCGAGTGCCTATCAACCTGTGGCTCTGGCCTCAAGGCTGGCAAATGCTAATACACTTCTTTGTGGTGTATTTAGAGGGTCTGATAAAGGACCTACAGTCAAAAGCGGCGCTAACCTTCTGCCAGGTTTGGTAAGGATTGTGGACGCTGTGATTCAAGGAGCTAGCTTTCAAGCTACAGCTCTTGAGAATCTCTTGGCCAGCTGACCGTGGCCAGTGGCATGTGTGACTGAGCCAGTCTGGATTGGCAGATACAGACAGGGCCCGCAGCAGAGGCAGTGTTGGGTGAGGTGCAGAAGGCAAGACTGCGTGCGCAGTCCTTTTTTCAGCCCAGACCACCCAGGTCGAGTGTCCAGAGACCTCTTGAGGGGTGTGAAAACCCACAATGGGTTCTTTTACAGAGCCAGGTTCCTTGCAGAACTCGGGTCACCTGAAGCAGCAGGCCTCTCGGCAGCGGGTGCAGGTTCAGCAGCACTCACGTCCACGCTGTCAGGAGCATGTAGGCCGTGGTTCTGCCAAGCCCTGCCAGTGTCCCTGATGGTACGCTTCCCCTGATGTCAACTTTTTCCGCGGCGCACCTCATGAGTTGGCGCCGGTGCGTCTCAGGTCCATGGGTGATCAATACACTGGTGTGTGGATACCGCCTACAATTGAGATCACTTTTCCCAACTTCAAGGGGTTGGAAGTAGAAGTAAGAAGGATTCTCTTCCACAGTTCTGGGCAGCGAGGATTCTGCCCTGCTGGGAGAGAGCGTGATACGGTCTCCGTCTCCAGGAGAAAAGGCTTTTACACTGCTTATTCCTTGTTCCCAAGTGGATTGGTGCGTGACACACAGTTTCACAACTTACAGTGGCTGTGTGGCCCAAGGCCGGAGGAACGGGATAAGCGCTGCCGTATACACCGTATGATGTCCCACATGCTGTGGGAGGGAATTGCTAACTAACTAAACAAACCGGGGGTCTCTGTCCAGTTTTTGGACCTGAGACGGTTGAGCAAGTTTCTCAAGGCGCTTCCTTGTCTGATGCTCAGGCTGAGGACATTATTCAGGCCATAAGGCCAGGCAATTGGCTCACAGCAATGGACCTCCGTGATGCTAATTCCATATTCCCATAAATCCAGCCACAGGAAGTTCCTCAGGGTTCCTTCAGGACAGCTTTCGTTTACGACATCCTGTCTTTTGGCCTGTCCCTGTCCTCGGACGTTCGCAAAGTGCATGGATGCTGCACTCGTCCACTACGGCAGAGGGGCGGTCGATTTCAATTGTCTGGACTATTGGCTGGCTTGTGCGCCATCGGGACCCATAGCAAGGAGCCATATGGAGGCCATATTGGCTCTCCTGTAAGCTCTTGGTTTGTATTTGAATGCAGAAAAGAGCTGCCTGGTTCCAACCAGGGTTGTCAAGTACGTGGAGCTCACCCTGGATTCAGTTGCCATGAGGGCACCCCTGACTCTGAAGAGGAGGCATGCCATCAGGGAATGCATCAAGAGCTGCATCTCACAGAGGATTGTGTCAGTGCAGCAGTGCCAGAAGGTTTTAGGTCTCTTTCCTGCAGCCGCCCAGGTGGTGCCACTGGGTCTTTTGCATTCTTGTCCCCTTCAGCGGTGGTTCACACTTCAGAAGGTGGTTTTGCCTAGAGACAAAGAAGGAGGCTAGTTCTTCAGAAGGAGCCTCATGGTTCTCAGGTGGTGGAGACGCTCGTCAGCAGTCCAGGATGGTGTTCCCCTGGGCCAAGAGGGCCACAGGGTGACCATTATAACCAACGCCTCCCAAGCAGGCTAGGGTGCAGTCTGGGAGGGCAGGTTGTTTGGGGACATTGGGCTCCGGCACAGCAGTCTTGACATATGAACCATCCCAAGATGGAAGTGGTGCGTTTGGCTCTGGGGCCTTTTCTTCCAGTCATTCAGGGCAGAGAAATTCTGGTACGGATGGACAGCACGGCTGTGGTGTCATACATCAACCAGCAGGACGAACTGGGGTCCCCCTCTCCATGTGAGGGTGTGTCATCGGCTCGTGTGGCATCAAGCCTGCCAGTTCCACTAGCTACAGATGCTCTGAGCGTGCCTGGCTTCCAGTGAACTGTTTGCATTTCCTCTACTGCCTCTTCTGCCAGCTTTCCTCACGGAGGCAAGACTGCTGTCTGTTTAACTCTTTAATGGCTACTTGAGGTTTTCGGTCTTAGCTCCGCACCATCTGCATGCACCCTCAGGTGACGGAGATTTTTTTCAAGAAAATATTCAATTTAGATATCACAAATTCCAAAGGCTGTAACTTGAAAGTGGTAAGAGATAATGGATACTGTCAATGAGAAAGATGTAGAATATGATCCAAAGTTTATGATAGGAGTAAATTTTTGCATCTAATTTGCATAATGTGACAGCAGCCACATCAGATTACATAACTTTTGGTCAAAGTGGACTTTGGACATATTTACACAAAGGATGGTTTTAGAGTTTTTTTGTCTTTGTTTATTTATTTATTTATTTTATCTGCAAAATATGTGAACTAGGAAATTAGTAGAATGTAAACAAACTGATAAAAAACATCAGAACCTACTGCTTATCATGTGTTGCCATGCGTCCGTGTGCTCACCCCAGTCCTTTTTTGTCTTCTGTCGGTCATTTTCGCTTTCTCTCCCACATCCAGAAACAATCACATTTATCTTCTGATTTATTCCACCTCAATTTCAGTTAGGTTTACCCCACGGAATCGGCAGGATTGTCCTCTCTTGTCAAGTGCAGCTTCTTCAATGGCAAACGAAAAGTGTTCCGCTCCGGTCCATCTTGTGCTGTCCAGAAGGTAAATATTTCCCTTCAGAAGCTAAATAATCCCTTTTAGGATCATAGTTGGCAAAATTTGGAGCAAATCCTTCCTCCCTGTGGAAATGTATGTTGCGCAATTGTTTATACACCTCTTCATCTACGCCCTGGAAGTGATATCCGATTCGACGCGGTTCGGTTTGCTGAACTGAGTCCTCCAGTGCAGACCAATAAGCTATATGTGTCTGGCATCTAGTGATGTGAAATGCTTGGTTATTTTGGTTTTTTTTTCCCATACTTTTTGACCTTTGCTTTTTTCCCCCAGACTTTTGATCACGTGACAGGAGCAGATCTGCGACACCAGCCGCAGGAGAGGCAGATCACGTAATCAAATGTAATCCTTCCAGGGTTAAGTAATTTTGATGGCCTGAATTCGCTATAAGACCATGGATGGTGGAGATCCACGAGCTGTTGGGGGAGGCCGTCGTTGGCCTCTCCCAACCAGGAGATATATACACATGTGGACAAAATTGTTGGTACCCCTCTGTTAATGAAAGAAAAACCCACAATAGTCACAGAAATAACTTGAATCTGACAAAAGTGGTAATAAATAAAAATTCTATGAAAATTAACCAATGAAAATCAGACAATGCTTTTGAATTGTGGTTCAACAGAATTATTTTAAAAAACAAACTCATGAAACAGGCCTGGACAAAAATGATGGTACCCCTAGAAAAGATTGAAAATAATGTGACCATAGGGACATGTTCAACCAAGATGTGTCCTCTAATTAACATCACAGGTGTCTACAAACTTGTAATCAGGCAGTCGGCCTATTTAAAGGGTGACAGGTAGTCACTGTGCTATTTGGTGACATGGTGTTTACCACACTAAACATGGACCTCAGGAAGCAAAGGAGAGAGTTGTCTCAGGAGATTAGAAAGAAAATTATAGACAAGCAGGTTAAAGGTAAAGGCTATAAGACCATCTCCAAGCAGCTTGATGTTCCTGTGACTACAGTTGCACATATTATTCAGAAATTTAAGATCCACGGGACTGTAGCCAACCTCCCTGGATGTGGCCGCAGGAGGAAACTTGATGAAAAATGGAAGAGACGGATAATACGAATGGTAACAAAAGAGCCCAGAACAACCTCTAAACACATTCAAGGTGAACTCCAAGGTCAAGGTACATCAGTGTCAGATCGTACCAGCCGTCATTGTTTGAGCCAAAGTGGACTTCATGGGAGACGACCAAGGAGGACATCACTGTTGAAAACAAATCATAAAAAAACCAGACTGGAATTTGCCAAATTGCATGTTGACAAGCCACAAAGCTTCTGGGAGAATGTCCTATGGACAGACGAGACAAAACTGGAACTTTTTGGCAAGGCACATCAGCGCTATGTTCACAGACGCAAAAATGAAGCATACCAAGAAAAGAACACTGTCCCTACTGTGAAACATGGAGGAGGTTCTGTTATGTTCTGGGGCTGCTTTGCTGCATCTGGCACAGGGTGTCTTGAATCTGTGCAGGGTACAATGAAATCTCAAGACTATCAAGGTATTCTAGAGAGAAATGTGCTGCCTAGTGTCAGATAGCTTGGTCTCAGTCGCAGGTCATGGGTCTTGCAACAGGATAATGACTCAAAACACACAGCTAAAAACACCCAAGAATGGCTAAGAGTGAAACATTGGACTATTCTAAAGTGACCTTCTATGAGCCCTGATCTAAATCCTATTGAACATCTGTGGAAGGAGCTGAAGCATGCCGTCTGGAGAAGGCACCCTTCAAACCTGAGACAACTGGAGCAGTTTGCTCATGAGGAGTGGGCCAAAATACCTGCTGAGAGGTGCAGAAGTCTCATTGACAGTTACAGAAATTGTTTGATTGCAGTGATTGCCTCAAAAGGTTGTGCAACAAAATATTAAGTTAAGGGTACCATCATTTTTGTCCAGGCCTGTTTCATGAGTTTGTTTTTTAAAATAATTCTGTTGAACCACAATTCAAAAGCATAGTCTGATTTTCATAGAATTTTTATTTATTACCACTTTTGTCAGATTCAAGTTATTTCTGTGACCATTGTGGGTTCTTCTTTCATTAACAGAGGGGTACCAACAATTTTGTCCACGGCTGTATATATACACTCTCGCAGGCACAGAGCAAGTGTTGGCATCCGGATTTCCAGCTCCTGAAGTCTCATGTATGGCCCTTGGACAGGAGCAATTGTGGAAATTGGGCTTGGAGAAGAAGGTCACAGACACCGTGCAGGCTTCATGGGCTCCATCTATCTAGTTGCGATGCAGAGGGTAGTGGAGATTGTTTTGAACTAGTGGCAGACCAAGGGGAAGGATCCCTTGTTATGTCACATCTATCATCTTGTCTTACGTCCAGTACCTCTTCACCCTAGGTTGGGCGGAGTGAACTACCAGGGGCTACCTGGCGGCGGTGTCAACTGTCCATGAGGAATGTGATGGCTTATCTCATGGAGTGCATTCCTTGGCTAAGCAGTTTTGAGAGGCGTGGAATGGAGCCATCCATCTCGGCATCCGTTGCTGCCCACTTGGGATCGCCAGACAGTTATTAGGGCTCTATGCTTACCCCCTTTTTTGAGCCACTCCCCAGTGCTGATCTTTGTCTGCTGTCCTGGAAGACGGCTTGTCTCTTGGCAATTGTCTTAGCCAAGAGGGTCGGTGAATTGAATGCGTTTTCTGTGAACGCGGCATGCCGTAGGTTTGATGATGATCAGATGGTTTGCCTGTGGCCCAACCCAGCTTTCAGCCCAGGGTGCTGACTCATGGGTTGTTTCCCACCTTCTTGTGCTTGAGGCCTTCTGTCTGCCTTGCACACCTCTTCAGAGGCTGAGAGGCTTCATAATTGTGCCCAGTGGGGCCCTTAAGTTTATGTTGACTGTACGAGGTCTGTCTGTTCTTCAGACAAGCTTTTTGTGTCGTATGGGGAATCCACGATGGGCAGGCCTATTCCTAAGCAGTGCCTGCCCCATTGGATGGTTGACCTGGTTGCTTCACATACTGTAGGTATAGGTTGGAACGGGACCACCAGATAGGCTGGTGGCTCACTCGACGCGAGGAATGACCACTACATGGGCATTGTTCAGGGGTGCACCCCTGGAGGATATATGCGCAGCCGCTGGCTGGTTTCTTGCTCAGCGTTCACCCGCTTCTATTGGCTCAATTTGGCCTCATCAGTCATCTCCCATCTGTTCTAGGGGTCGCCACAGATTCTTAATTGTGTCTTAGTTTTTCCCTCGCTGAGCCGGCAGGTGTGCCTTGTGCTCGAAGGGTTTTTTGGTCAGCTCCGGTTGCCCTAAGGAACCAACTTGACTTGTAGGTATCCAGTTGGGTGCAATAAGAAGTCGAACTCATCTGTCTGGGGGTTGCAGCAGATTCTTAAGTTGTATCTTAGTCTCCCTCATGTGATGCGGCATGTGTGCCTTGTGCTCGAAGAGGGTTGTTTCAGCTCTGGTTGCCTGTAAGAACCGGCTTAACTTGTAGATATCCATTTGAGTACGATAAAGGAGTCAACTCATCTGTTCTGGGGATCGCAACAAGTTCTTAAGATGCATCTTAGTCTCTCCTATGTGAGCCGGCATGTGTGCCTCGTGCTCCAAGAGGTTTGTTTCAGCTCCGGTTACCAGTCGGAACCGGCTTGACTTGTACATACTCAGGTGAGTACAATAAAGGAGCCAAACGCATCAGAATAGTAGTAGATTAGTTTATTTGACAGGGACAGTGCAATAAACATAGACAATTAATCAAAGACAATCAATCTGATGTGTTGCACATAGAGTGTATAGCTATTAGCTAATTTGCAACTCTTGTCCCTGGATGGGCTTTAGAAAAAAGAATCAAGATAAAAATATACACAATAACCACATACATCAATGCAGAAAAATTATAAATACACAATTATAAATATTATAAATATTATAAATACACAAATATAAGAGCCTGACTCACCTTTAACATAAATATTATAAATACACAAATATAACAGCCTGACTCACATTTAACACATATAACATAACTCACATTTGCCTATTTCAGGCCTTCCTCCCTCCGTCACTCACTATAAACAAACACATTTATTCCTTCCCTTCATTCACTCTCACTTTGCAGACAAATAATTCATACATGAGTACATTCTTGTATATTTTTCAGCCAGTTTTTAACATTTTTAGTGAATGTTTTAAAGTCCGTTATTATTTTAATTTCATTTGGCATTGTGTTCCAGATGTGACTGCCCTTTATAGAGAAAGCTGTTTGTCCAAATGTGGTTCTGCGGTGGAATATTTTACAGTTATTGTTAACAGAACTCCTGGTGGCTCTGCTGCTGTCCTGTCTTTGGACGAAACCAGCAAGTGGCTCGGGTGCTGATTTATGGAAACATTTGAACGTTAATTTCAGAAGACAGAGGTCAATGAAGCTCTCAAAACTCAATAGGTTGTATTTTTTTAAAACATTACAGTGATGCCACCTAATGGGCTTTTTGTCCAAGATTTTTAGGGTTTGATTATATAATGAACCTATATGTCTTATTGTGGAAGGGGCTGCTTGAGCCCAGACTGTCAAACAGTATGATATATGAGAAAAAACCATAGAATGCATATACAGTGCAGCTGCTTCGTAAGGTATGTAATATCTAATTAATTTAAAGCAGTTCAGATTTTTTTTTACTGTGTTATGCATTGTGCTCCTTCAACCTGTGTGTGTTGCCCTCTCCATTCTTCCTCAGGACTCTTTTGGTATACGGTTGTCACGTGGTTACAGGCTCACTAAAATGAAATAAAACGTACGTTTATGCATGTAAACGCAGTTTTATGAATGCAAGTGAACCTGTAAACATTCATTGTCCTTCGTCGGTGGAGTCAGGCTCCTACCAG
Source organism: Pholidichthys leucotaenia (assembly GCA_020510985.1). Taxonomy (NCBI): domain Eukaryota; kingdom Metazoa; phylum Chordata; class Actinopteri; order Cichliformes; family Pholidichthyidae; genus Pholidichthys; species Pholidichthys leucotaenia. Next base: position 124,065,233 of record CM035841.1, read on the forward strand.
TCATCAGAAAGAGGAAGAGGGAGTGGACGCAAGGTGTATATATAGGATGTGCATCCACAGGTGTGGTTAATTTGGTATAATTCTCCTACCCTGAAGATCAGTATCACGAGGCTACAGGTTCACTTTCATTTATAATACCGCATTTACATGCGTAAGCATACGTTTTCACAACCTTAATATTCTTAGGGCTCCTGGTGGCAACAAAATGAAATAATGTCATTTATATTCTATAAAATAAAGTAAACCCTTTAAAACGTAGATTATTATAGATTGTAACTACACATTTGAATTTACTACAGACAGTAGAGTACACCTTCTGAGTGACGTTGTAGTGCAGGGGTCCGATAAGTCAGTCCTCCTCCCCAGCTGAGTTCTGAATTAGGGCTGGGGATCTTTAGGCACCTCACCATACAATTATGATTCAGGGTCTCTGATATGATACTAAAACAATTCTTGATGCATTTTTTGTTTGTTTGTTTTTTTTTCAGGATTTTTTTCCTCTCACTGTGTGACACCTTGGTACTTTTAAAGCCAAGTGTTTGCAATGACCCATGAATTTACTTCAGATCTTTTAATAAAAGAAATGGAAGAGAATTGTGGTAAGTCACATGGACAAATTTATCTGAAAATGTGCTTTTAAGAATTGTCATCTTTTCGTGGATATTCTTTAAGAAGTCCACAGCTTTCTCTAGCAGGCCAATATCATTTGCTTGTACACATTATTTTATGGAGCAGATGCTTCAACTGCTTTTAATTCTGTATTTTTTCAACAAAAAATCAAATAAATTCTTTGCTCAATTTCAAATAAAACGTAATAATTTAATCATAATAATACACGGGCACACTAAATGTGTTTTTGACTCCAAATAAACAGCTCTACAATTCTAAAATCTACAACTTAAATCAAAATCTCACAAAAGTCCGCCTTTATACTATAAGTATTAAAAAAGTTTCAAACTATAAACCTTAAAAAGGAACAAAAAATATAATTAATTTCACAGTACAGAATTCCTTTAGAGGTTTTTTTTTATGTCAGTGTTTTTATCTTTTTAACCTGGTCTAGGTCTGTCTGGGTAACACTGTCACAGGGAGCGAGGAGGTGGATGTGTGTGGAACTTTCATGTTCAGTAACACACAGGGCAAATTGTTTTGACATGATATCAGAGGGTTGCTGAAATTAACTCTACAAACAACGTCGTGCAGCCCAACAGGGATGCTGTCCCAGGAAGGTGTGGAGGAGCCGCGGGGACCTTCCGTCAACAACCCCCCCGATGGACCCGTACCATCGCAGGCAGCCAGAGTGGCGGTGGACCCATTTTCACAGCAACGTTTCTTTCCTCGAGTTACACCAGCAAGGAAGCGTGACTGTCCACCTACTGTATCCCACCGAGAATGTCCAAGGTCCCACGCCATAAAATGTCCGGGTGACCGCCGCTGATATAGCACTTAAGTTCCACTTTTTTGTTTGGCTAAAAAAAAACAGTATAATTTTCTCCAAATTATATTAAAAAGCTTCGGAATCCAGATGGAGGACTCTTGAGGTCCGGAGCCGGACTGGAGTCCGCCAGTTGGTGACAGAAAATAATTTATCTTCTTTTGGTAATACGAGGAGCAGGGTTGTACTGGGTAGAGTGACACACTCAGTTTAGTCAGAAAAGATTTGAAAAATACAAAATATATCAAAGACAACAAAACTTCGGTCTACCCATGGCGTTAGCACAGTTTGATGATGGAATAGGGCTGGATGGTAACTGGGGATTCTAAATTGTCCTTAGGTATGACTGTGAGAGTGAATGGTTGTCTGTCTCTCTGTGTTGGCCCTGCAATGGACTGCCGATCTGTCCAGGGTGTACCCTGCCTCTCGCCCAAAGATGCTGGGATAGGCTCCAGCCCCCCTGTGACCCGAAAAGGGTTAAGCGGAAGAAGATGGATGGATGGATGGATGGATGGTAGAGGGAGCAGACATGCTGTAATCTCTCAGACAGTGACAGATAGGACTGCACATGATCAGTATTACAATAACAGACAGCAGCAGGTGTGGCATTTGTGCAAATGGCTGCAGTAAGGTGCAGAGACATACAGCAGCAGATGTGTTACTGTTGGTGTGCCAGTCTTTCTGTACCAACAGCAGAGGTAGTTATTGTGCGGGGTTAGGGTTTGGGTGAGTGCATTACCGTTCAGAGGTGGTGGGGGAGGAAGTGGACAGAGTTCAGCGTCCTGATGGCCTGGTGAATAAAGCTGTTTAGCAGTCTTGTGGAGCGGGCCCGGAGGCTCCGGTATCTTTTCCCCAAGGGGAGGGGGCTGAAGAGGAAGTGTGAGGGGTGGGAGGTGTCACCTGCAATGTTGATGGCTCTGTGGGTGAGATGGATGAGGTAGATGTCCAAGAATGGGGGCAGAGGGGCACCGATGATCTTGCTGGCAGCTTTCACAATGTGTTGTAGTGTCTTCCAGCAGGTGGCGGTGCAGCTTCCATACCACACTGTGATGCAGCTGGTGAGGATGGTCTCAGTGGTGTCCCAGCAGAATGAATACATGATGGGGGGATGGGCTTGCGCTGTACTCAGTTTGCAGAGGAAATGGAGGCGAGTTTGAGCCTTCTTGGCCAGTGATGTAGTGTTGTTGGACCAGAAGCGGTCCTCAGAGTTGTGCCCCCACAGGAACTTGGTGCTGCTCATCCTCTCTACAGCTGCTCCATCGATGATCAGAGGGGGATGCTGTGTGTGTTCTCTTCTGAAGTTGACCACAATCTCCTTGGTTTTTCCCACGTTCAGGAAGCGGTTATTGTCTTTACACCACTGGACCAGTTGGCTCACCTCATTTCTTTAGTTGGTCTCTTCATTGTTGGTGATGAGGCCCACTACCGTCGTGTCATCCGCAAACTTGATGATGTGGTTGGTGTTGTAGGCTGATACACAGTTATGGGTCAGCAGAGTGAAGAGCAGCGGGCTGAGCATGCACCCTTGTGGGACCCCTGTGCTCAGTGTAATGGTCTTGGAGGTGTTGCTGCCAACCTGCACGTTCTGTGGCTTCCCTGTGAGAAAGTTCAGCACCCAGTTACAGAGACAGGTTTTGAATCCCAAGTGTCTGAGATTTTGTATTTGGTGCTAGGGGATGATTGTGTTGAATGATGAAGTCCACGAACAGCATTCGCCCATAGGAGTTCTTTGAGTCCAGGTGGATGAGGGCTGGATGGAGAGCAGCAGCAATGGCACCTTTTGTGGATCTGATTGACCTGTATGCAAACTGAGATGGGTCGTGGGAGGGAGGATGAGCTTGATATTTTGCATGACCAGCCGCTCGAAGCACTAATGTTATTTTATGCTTAGCCAAGCTTTTCATGCACAAAAATGGAATGCAAAAATGTCCCGAACTTGAATTATATATGAAATCTCTAAAACTTTTGAAAACACCTAAAGGCCACAAACTATATTCGTTTATGAATATTCCCAATGACTCATCATATTAAACACACATTGCAATCCCCCTTACCTTTTTCTTTTCCTTTTGATATCTTTTTTGGTTGTTGCTTAATCTTACTTGTTCCCTCATGCATTACCACTGTTACTAAGATCATCACTCTATAAAACCAAGAAATCTCTGTGTATCTGTCTGTGTGTGTCTCACGCTTCATAGGACATCATAGGACAGCCTATGAGCAAGAAATCTCTGTGTGTCTGTGTGTGTGTGTGTCACACTTCACAGGACATCATAGGACATCCTATGATCTCAGGCATCATAGGACACAAATGTGTCTTTATGATGTCACATAGACCACAGAGATCGTAGGACGATTTGTCTTTGTGATGTCACACATGAACATCATAGGACATCCTATGAACTCAGGCTATCATCAATGACAAATGTGTCTTAATGATGTCACATAGACCACAGAGATCAATAAGACGATTTGTATTTAGGATGTCACACATAGATTTGTCTATGTGCACAGGACATGTGTCTTTATGATGTCATATGATCGCTGCCTGAACATCATAGGACGTCCTATACCATGTGTCTTTATGATTTTCATGATCCTGTCCATGAACTAGAATTACGATGCACCTATCCCTCAACCAGTGGTCTCAACGAAGAAGAAGAAGAAGACCCACTAGATGGAGAGCAATAGAATGATGACAACTGCTGCACGTCAGAAAAGATGCCATGAAGATGAAACACCTGAGGTTCCAGCAGTACATCGCACCTGTCTGAGACAGGACACCATTCACCAGCATAGGGTACGACAGACTTTAAAGCACGTTTCATGGACATCATAGGACGGCCTATGATCTCTGCCTCATCATCATAGTGTGTCCTATGAACTCAGGCATCATAGGACCACTCGCCATGCCTACATGACGGCAAATGTGTAACCTTGACGAATGCCAGTCTACACTACAAATGTGTAAAATGCCAAGCAAAGCACTGATTTTCTCCAGGTGCTCGGTTTCTTGGTTTCTGCGGGCATGCACGAGCCTTCCTGAACAGGGTCGAAAGCCACTTTTTCAGGATCGTGCCCATGAACTGGAATTACGACGCACCTATCCCTCAACCAGTGGTCTGAACGAAGAAGAAGAAGACCCACCAGATGGAGAACAATAGAATGAGGAGAAAGCTGCACGTAAGAAAGGATGATGCCGTGAACATGAAACACCTCAGGTTCCAGCAGTACGCCGCAGGCATGACCGTGAACAACGCAGCCGTCTGAGACAGGAGGAGACCCTTCAGTGGTCTGAACGAAGAAGAAGAAGACCCACCAGATGATGTCTATATGACGGCACATAGACAGAGCCCATGACTCCCTATAAGACATATACTGTACAGTATATAGACACAGGTAAGCTACATAACACAGAACAGTGACAGGCAGGAGAAGAAGGAACAAGCAGGGGCAAACAGCCCCAGATGGCAGGGCATATTTTGTGTGATTTTTATGTTTTGCTGCATACAAAAGCCATCACATGTGATTGCCACTTAGTGCTGTGTTGCTATACCAACTGTCCTGTGACCGGCAAGAATTCTGTTCCAATTCATCCCCACTACGGGCATGCTTGACAGGCAGGAGAAGAAGTAACAAGCAGGGGCAAACAGCCCGAGATGGCAGGGCATATTTTGTGTGATTTTTATGTATTGCTGCATACAAAAGCCATCACATGTGATTGCCACTTAGTGCTGTGTTGCTATACCAACTGTCCTGTAACCGGCAAGAATTCTGTTCCAGTGCATCCCCTCTACGGGTATGCACTAGTATCTATAAATGCAAAGAATCTCTGTGTGCCTATCTGTGTGTCTATTCCACGCATATCACTTGAACCATTCGTCAGACTGACCTAAGATTTTAAATATGCTTTGCTGAGGTTACGGGGGTGTGCATCCCCAAGTATATAGTCACTCAGTCAAAATATACGCACGTGGACAAAATTGTTGGTACCCCTCTGTTAATGAAAGAAAAACCCACAATGGTCACAGAAATAACTTGAATCTGACAAAAGTGGTAATAAATAAAAAGTCTATGAAAATTAACCAATGAAAATCAGACAGTGCTTTTGAATTGTGGTTCAACAGAATTATTTTAAAAAACAAACTCATGAAACAGGCCTGGACAAAAATGATGGTACCCTTAACTTAATATTTTGTTGCACAACCTTTTGAGGCAATCACTGCAATCAAACAATTTCTGTAACTGTCAATGAGACTTCTGCACCTCTCAGCAGGTATTTTGGCCCACTCCTCATGAGCAAACTGCTCCAGTTGTCTCAGGTTTGAAGGGTGCCTTCTCCAGACGGCATGTTTCAGCTCCTTCCACAGATGTTCAATAGGATTTAGATCAGGGCTCATAGAAGGCCATTTTAGAATAGTCCAATGTTTGGCTCTTTGCCATTCTTGGGTGTTTTTAGCTGTGTGTTTTGGGTCATTCATCATCATCATCATCATCATAGCAGTCTGTCGGGGTGACAATGACTGTCTCATTTAGGTCTGATCAGATTCCTCCATGCAGCACTGTAATTCACCTTCCGCTGCAAGGAACTCCTGACCTTGTTAACCCGGGCGACGTCCGAGCTGGTATGAGTTCCTCTCTGACTGACCATTTTATGAAACTGCTTGCAAAGCATTTGTGTACCGCTAGCTTTTGCTGGACTAGCGACACATTCTTGGCAGATAGAGGTATTATCAGTGGCAAGGACAGGCCAAGACAAACTGACTCCAGTATCTGTTGCAGTGACTGACCAGATGATAGGTTTGTTTATTTCTGCTCTTTGTGTAGTGTGTTTGGGTCATTATCCTATTGCAAAACCCATCACCTGCGACTGAGACCAAGCTGTCTGACAATGGGCAGCACATTTCTCTCTAGAATACCCTGATGGTCTTGAGATTTAATTGTACCCTGCACAGATTCAAGACACCCTGTGCCAGATGCAGCAAAGCAGCCCCAGAACATAACAGAACTTCCTCCATGTTTCACAGTAGGGACAGTTCTTTTCTTGGTATGCTTCATTTTTGCGTCTGTGAACATAGAGCTGATGTGCCTTGCCAAAAAGTTCCAGTTTTGTCTCATCTGTCCATAGGACATTCTCCCAGAAGCTTTGTGGCTTGTCAACATGCAGTTTGGCAAATTCCAGTCTGGCTTTTTTATGATTTGTTTTCAACAGTGGTGTCCTCCTTGGTCGTCTCCCATGAAGTCCACTTTGGCTCAAACGACGGATGGTACGATCTGACACTGATGTACCTTGACCTTGGAGTTCATCTTGAATGTGTTTAGAGGTTGTTCTGGGCTCTTTTGTTACCATTCGTATTATCCGTCTCTTCCATTTTTCATCAAGTTTCCTCCTGCGGCCACATCCAGGGAGGTTGGCTACAGTCCTGTGGATCTTAAATTTCTGAATAATATGTGCAACTGTAGTCACGGGAGCATCAAGCTGCTTGGAGATGGTCTTATAGCCTTTAAGATGCTTGTCTATAATTTTCTTTCTAATCTCCTGAGACAACTCTCTCCTTTGCTTCCTCTGGTCCATGTTTAGTGTGGTACACACCATGTCAACAAACAGCACGGTGACTACTTGTCACCATTTAAATAGGCCGACTGACTGATTACCAGTTTGTAGACACCTGTGATGTTAATTAGAGGACACATCTTGGTTGAACATGTCCCTATGGCCACATTATTTTCAATCTTTTCTAGGGGTGCCATCATTTTTGTCCAGGCCTGTTTCATGAGTTTGTTTTTTAAAATAATTCTGTTGAACCACAATTCAAAAGCATGGTCTGACTTTCATTGGTTAATTTTCATAGAATTTTTATTTATTACCACTTTTGTCAGATTCAAGTTATTTCTGTGACCATTGTGGGTTTTTCTTTCATTAACAGAGAGGTACCAACAATTTTGTCCACGTGTGTATTTGACTGAATGACTGAGTGGTTAGCATTGAGGCAGCACAGCAACTCACCCTTGGCCATGGGATCCCTGGTTCGATCCCAGCCCCTGACCAACAGTGATCTGTGTGGAGTTTGCATGTTCTCCCCGTGTCTGCATGGGTTTACTCCGGGAGTTCTCCGGTTTCCTCCCACAGGCCAATAACATGCAGGTTAGGTTAATTGCAGACTCTAAAAGTGGCCCTAGGTGTGAATGTGTGTGTGAATGGTAAAGGGATAGCGCCGTACCGTGGCTGCTTCATCCAGGTGGATGCCCTCAATTTCCCCTCTGGGGATCAATAAAGTATACAAAAAAAAAATGTAATTTTTATCATTAAAAGTTTAGCCACTGCTGTGTCACTGCTCTGTATTTCTTTATGCCCTGGCTCAAGAAGTGTGAGTGGGGTTTCGGATTGACTCCATGCTGATTGGATAATACACGGCACAACGACCTGTCAGTCACCACAGTGTTCCTGGACAAAACAAGGAAGTGAAAACGACAAATCTGACTAAAAAAACATAATACTGAAGATTTAATGCTTAAAAAAAATATACTATAAAGTTGCCGTGATTGCATAGGTCTTAAGGATAATTCAGCATATGTGGAGAACATGAGGTGTGCGAGGAGACTGGGAGGAGCGTCAGCGGGACCGGGTCTAACAAATAAACTCAGAACATGCCGGGAGAAGAAGTGGCCAGATACAGCCTGGCTCAAAGGCATGCTAACTGATGGTGATCAAAAAAAAGTTATTTTCAATAAAGTGAAAAAAAAGATAATGCATGGAGTGTGATTTTGCTCTTAGGCTGATTTATCATGGAAAACAGCTGAGCTCTGTGGTTCAAGCGATTAGCTGATTGGATCCACCTCCTCCGGTGTTCTGACGTTTTGGGATATCTATCAGAACAGCACCAGACAACTGAGGGTACACACTACAAAGGTTAAAAAAAAAAACATGGGGGAAGGCCCTACAACCTTTGCTCCTCGAATGCAGGACGTATCAACCATACGCTAAATACGTCTGAAAATTTTCAGCATGGGGCACATATTTTTTCCAGTTTATAAAATTTTTCACCAGGTCTGAGGTGTGTGTGAAAAAAAATTGCATTTTGGTTAGCGTTTAGAGGGTCAAAAATGCGATCGTTTAGGCGGAATAAGAATAATAGTAAAAAAATAATCTTGCATCAATAAAAAACAAACTGCTTACAATAGAGCCATGGTGATCACATCGTTAGTCTTTGCAAGTCATGCCCTCAAGGTTCAGATCATTATTTGGCCTCAGTATCGCCCCAGTGCGACGATATGAGCACTGCCTCAATCTTTGCATTCAAGTTTTTTTAAAAAAAACTTTTAATAACAAAATATTGCTAAAAAATAAACTGATGCACTACAATGGGTCTCAAATATTTGTAAACGTGTCCTGTTATAGTACTGCTGTGGGGAGCGTGAAATAACGAGGCTGAATTGTTTCTCAATTCAGGTTTTAATGTAGCTTTCACATCCCCAGCAATATCTCAAGAACAGAAGAGAGAGAGCTGCATCAAAACCCCCACATTTATACATCAACATCAAAGGAAGAATCACACATCCCTGTCAAAACCCTGCATTGACAATAACTCTTCCCCGAGTCCCTTAGTCCTCCGCCTGGCCCCAGGAGGTCAGGAAGTCCTTTCAGCTCCTTATCCGGTACCTCCGTCCTCTTGCCGTTATCCACAGGCGGTCCAGACATATTGTCCCATCCTAAGACGTGAGGTCAATCCACATATGTAATCCTAAGCATCTCACTTTATACTCATACATATGTAGGCAAAAACACATGCACCACATAAACCCCACCCCCTCAAACGTCGAAGAATGGACAATATCTCATAGTTCACAAAATATGACAACATCAACAGCATGATTTACACAACATGATCAAATCAAACATCAGTCAGTACGCCGTCTGGGCTTCAAACGTCTTCCAAATCTGCTGTAAGCAGGCCTCGCCATCCCTGCGGCGCCGTCCTGCAAACAATCTGCCGACTGAGGAAGAGAATGGTTATTTGATCTCTGCGGGGGCTCCCGGACCTGTTCCCTGGGGAGTCTGCCACGTCGAGGAGCCCTCGCTACCCGTACAGACTCGTCGTTCATCACAAAAGCAGGCTTTAGTCTGTCAATACTAATTGTTTCCTTTCTGTCCCCCAAATCTAGCACAAAATGCTTATCACCTGTCTCCAGCACTCTAAATGGGCCATCATATGGCAGGCGGAGGCCTGATCGTGAAGCCTCGTGCCTGACAAAAACAAACTCGGCATTTTTTAAACCTTTGGGAACGAAAACACGCGGAAAGGTGTGATGAACGGGGCCCGGGAGTATGTCTGCTCCCGTGCCACTCAGTGGCCCCAGAGCCGGGGGACGCCTGGGCTCCGGGTGCTCTGGTAGAAACTCACCGGGCAGCCTGAGAGGTTGTGCAAAAACTAACTCCGCTGGGGAGGCATTTAAATCCTCCTTAGGCGCAGCACGCAACCCCAATAAAACCCATGGTAGTTTGTTTACCCAATCTGCATCTGTAAGCGACGCTCTGAGGGCTGCCTTCAAGGACCTATGAAAACGCTCGCATAAACCATTAGCCTGCGGGTGATACGCGGTAGTGCGGTGAATTGTCGCCCCTAAGCTGCTGGCCATCGCTGACCAAAGCTCAGAGACAAATTGAGGCCCTCTGTCGGACGTAATATCCGACGGGACCCCGAAACGCGCTACCCAGGCCGTCAAAAATGCGCGAGCCACCTCTGCAGCTGTGGTCGATGCTAGTGGGACCACTTCCGGCCAGCGTGTGGTTCGGTCCACCATTGTCAAAAGATGTGTGAACCCCTGCGACGACGGTAGGGGGCCCACGAGGTCAACATGCACATGATCGAACCTCTTGGCCGGAATGTGAAACAGTTCAAAGGGGGCTTTTGTGTGCTTGTGAATTTTGGCCCACTGGCAAGCCATGCAGGTTCGTGCCCACTCTTTCACGTGCTTGCGCAGGCTCGGCCAAACAAACTTCTCTGCTACCATTTTCACCGAAGCGCGCACCCCTGGGTGTGCCAGGGAGTGAACCGAGTCAAAAACGCGGCGGCGCCAAGCGGCCAGTACCACCGGGCGCGGTCGCCCAGTAGAGATATTGCAGATTAGAGGGGGCATACCGGTTTGCAAACTCCTACTCTCCAGCCTTAACCCTGTTGGTCCAGACTGGAGCGTGCACACGTCCGCATCTCTACTCTGTTCCGCCGCCATGGCTGCATAATCTATCCCCACGTGAACTGGGGCCGCGTGCGCTTCCGCACTGCTATTTTGCCCTGCGGCTGCAGTAGTATAATCTACCCCCGCGCGGACGGGTGCTGTCACCGCGCGAGAGAGGCAGTCTGCCACTACATTGAGTTTACCCGCTACGTGCTGAATATCAGTAGTAAATTCCAAAATTGCGGCCAGCTGCCTCTGTTGCCGGCCCGACCAAGGTTCTGAAATTTTGGCCATCGCAAAAGTGAGCAGCTTGTGGTCGACAAACGCGGTGAAACGCCGACCTTCCAGCCAGAACTGGAAATGGCGAATGGCTAAGTGGAGCGCTAACAGCTCCCTGTCAAACGTGCTGTATTTCAGCTCGGCCCCGTGCAAGGATCTGCTGAAAAATGCCAGCGGCTGCCAAACCCCGGCAACCTGCTGTTCCACAACCGCCCCTATGGCCAAATCTGATGCGTCAGTGGTGAGCGCTATGCGGGCCGTTGGGTCTGGGTGAGCTAGGAGCGCAGCGTCAGCAAGGGCTTTTTTAACCTCAGCGAATGCGCACTCCCCGCTCCGGGGACCACTCGATCGTGTTGGAGGGTTTTTGCTTTTTAAGCGCAGCATATAACAGTTGCATGAGCTGCGCTGCGTGGGGTAGGAAACGGTTATAAAAATTTACCATTCCTAAAAATTTCTGTAATGATTTGACCGTTTGTGGTCGGGGAAAATCTGCCACTGCGCGCACCTTGTCCGTTAGCGGAACTGCCCCTTCTGAGGAAACGCGATGCCCCAAAAAATCGATCTGCGCGACACCAAACTGGCACTTGGCTGGATTAATTATTAACCCGTGCTCTCCCAACCTCCGAAAAACTGCAGTGAGGTGTTTTTCGTGTTCCTCCTCGGAAGTACTGGTGACTAAAATGTCGTCGAGGTAGACAAACACAAAAGAGAGATCGCGTAACACGGCATCCATCATATGTTGGAATGTTTGTGCAGCGCCTTTATGACCAAACGGCATGCGCAAAAACTCAAAAAGTCCAAAAGAGGTTATTACTGCTGTTTTAGGAATGTCCTCAGGCCGGACTGGAACTTGATGGTAGCCGCGAACCAGGTCTATTTTAGAAAAAATGCACGCCCCCGCTAGATGCACCGAAAAATCCTGAATGTGTGGGATTGGGTAGCGGTCATGCGCTGTGGCGTTGTTTAGTCTGGGGTAATCGCCGCAAGGTCTCCATGAGCCGTCAGCTTTAGGGACCATATGCAGCGGCGAGGCCCATGAGCTCTTCGAACGGCGAATAATGCCCAGCCTTTCCAGGCTGACGAACTCCTCACACGCTACGGAGAGCTTAGCGGCATCCAAGCGCCGAGCTTTCGCGAAGATGGGGGGGCCAGCTGTAGTGATAAAATGCTCCACCCCGTGTTTCGCAACTGTTGGCCAAAATGTGGGGACTGTGAGTGCTGGAAACTGGGTGAGTAGCGTGTTAAACTTACCGCCTGCTGTGGTGACGTTGGTCTGCACTGGTGGCCGGGACACTTGAGCTGCACAAGGAATAGAATAAAAAGAGAGTGCATTTACCAGCCGCCTATTGGCAAGATCAACTAACAAACCATGTGAGCACAGAAAATCAGCACCTAACATGTTGAAACTCACCGCCGCAATAATAAAAGTCCATTCATAAGTGCAGCCGTGTAAGGACAGAAACAGAGTCCTCTCTCCAAAGGTGTCGATGCTCGAGCCGTTCGCCGCCATTGCCCTGTTACCCCGGGGGCCTGCCAGCCGGTCAGCATAGGTCGGGGTGATGAAACTCACTTGGGCCCCGGTGTCCACGAGGAAGTGTCGCCCGGAACTCGCATCTGTGATGTAGAGCAGCTTATTCCGTTCTCCGAGAGCCGAGGCTGCTAACGAATCCCGGTCCTGGCGTTTTCCCGAGCTCTTGAAGTGGCACGGCGGCACACATCTGCGCGCCTTCTCTGGGAAACGCCGATGGTAAAAGCAAAGGTCATCTCCTCCGCTGCGTCATGAATGCGCCGCAGCCGTCGTTGTTGAGATTGCTTCCGCTGTCTCTGGCTCCTCACTGCTCCCGGTCGCCGCACCAAGGTCTGCCGCTGCTGAGGTGGCCGTCTGCTCACCGCAGGAGTCGAGGATCCGCTGCGCCTCTCGGGCCAGTGCACGGAAGTCCCGCTGGGTCACACAACGCATGCTGGACAGGTCTGCCCTCATGTGCATCGGGAGGTTTCTCAGGAAGATGTGTTTAAATAGGAAACCGTCATTCTCTGTTTCCCTCAGCTGCAGCATGTCTTCCATCAGGTCGACTGGTCTGCATCCTCCCCGGTCGTGTAGAGCCAGGAGCCTCCTAGCCCTCTCCTCGGCTGAGGGCGTGAAACGCTGGGTGAGGGCAGCCTTCAGCTCGCCGTATTTGTTGTTAGCGGGCGGCTGCTGCACCAGGCTCCGCACGCATTGAGCCGTGCGGTTGTCGAGCTTGGCGATGACATGGTAGAACTTTGTGTCATCCGCCGTTATTCCCCCGAGTGCGAACTGTGCTTCAGCCTGAAGGAACCACAAGTCCGGGTTGTCCTGCCAGAACTCCGGTAGCTTGATTGAGACGGCGCTCGTTCGAGCGGTCTCCGACAAGTCTGGATCGGGGGAAACACGTCTATGCATTTCACGTCATTGGTCACCAATGTGGGGAGCGTGAAATAACGAGGCTGAATTGTTTCTCAATTCAGGTTTTAATGTAGCTTTCACATCCCCAGCAATCTCTCAAGAACAGAAGAGAGAGAGCTGCATCAAAACCCCCACATTTATACATCAACATCAAAGGAAGAATCACACATCCCTGTCAAAACCCCGCATTGACAATAACTCTTCCCCGAGTCCCTTAGTCCTCCGCCTGGCCCCAGGAGGTCAGGAAGTCCTTTCAGCTCCTTATCCGGTACCTCCGTCCTCTTGCCGTTATCCACAGGCGGTCCAGACATATTGTCCCATCCTAAGACGTGAAGTCAATCCACATATGCAATCCTAAGCATCTCACTTTATACTCATACATATGTAGGCAAAAACACATGCGCCACACTGCATGAGTTTATTGACGATACACAGAATAAATTCAATATTACACTGAACTCCATCACTGAACAGTGATATAAACTAAAATAATTATAATGATGACTGTGTAGCGGGTTGAATTCAACCCCCCACAACACAGAGACAGAACACAGAGACAGTCAGCTCGCACTCCTGGGTTTTTTCCACTGCATGCTGCGTTTACAGCTGTGAGGTTAAAGTGTCATCCATGCATTGTGTTCATGCATCCTGTCTGTACCTCTGATATGCAAATGCCCAGATCGACTGCTGTGAATGTCTTTGATGTATTGTTTGAGTTGAGTATATATGCTGCACTGTGCTGTAAATCTGCCTCTCATTCTCTCACTCTGATTCTGCATCTGCTGCGAGACACACACACTGTCTCCTTTTTGAGAGCTGGAGGAACGAAGCTGCAGCCTGCTCAAGCCATGGGCTGCAGCCAAGTTCTGATGAAGGCGGGTGATAATAAAGCTATTTAAAAATCCAACGCTGCCTTTATTTTATCATCCGCTTTACTGGTGACCCCGGAATGCACAAGTTTTGTGCAAACGCAACCTTCTGATCTGAACAGCCACGCTGGCGACCCGAGACTGAAGAAAACGAGCGGCCAGCGAACGCAGCACCCGGGCATGAATGCTCCGTCGCCACGGCCTGACTGGTCTGCCCTCCCTGCTGCCTCAGGGAGACCTCGACGCAGAGCCCACGGCGGGCGAGCGGTTCTCAGGACATCAACCAAGACTGGGTAAGTGGCAGAGAACGTCATGGCGCGCCCTCGCCGAGATCGGCACATCCATGCGGGACCGGCCGCGCAGCTCCTCCACATCAGAGCACATGCGGACGACTCCCATGGCCGACGGAGCACACGTGGACCTGAACGCACCATGACTAATCTGCAGCCACGGCTCGTCAGAGATGTTTTTCGGCGCAGACTGCGCCGATCTCCACCAAGTTTCCGACCCTGATTTCCTCTCCAGCGGGCCCACCCACGCACGGAGCCCCGACACGCGCACAGGGGGTGACGAGGACGGTGCACCACGCACGGGACAAATACGGCTTTTCCGACCGCCTTCCTTCTGCTGCACACTGGCCCTTCAGGCTTGCTTGTACACCTGAGGCCCGCAGCTTGCTCACGGGATTTTATGGTCTTAGCCACGGCACACAAGGGGAATTCAGCTGTCTGCGGTTCCCGAGGCTGTAAGGTTACGTCTGCCCTAAAGTCAACACGCCAGTCCCTCTGCTTTTATTTTTTTCTTGCCGCCGCTCCTGCTTTTCTTTATGGCCACGAGGGGAGTCAGAGACTAATTTTTTTCTTCTTCTGATCTCCGCATGTTCAGACGGGACATCGCGGAGCAGCAAACACTTTTGGCGCGACTCGAATGATTTTCCCGTGCCCGGTCAGCATTTGCTACCCCCCTCCCCCTCCTCCTGCACAGAGCTTTTCCCTGCTCGCTGCCCAAACTGCAACATCGAGGTCACGGTCCCCTACCGTGCCCTCTGGGGAGGAGCAGTGTAGCGGGTTGAATTCAACCCCCCCCACAACACAGAGACAGAACATAGAGACAGTCAGCTCGCACTCCTGGGTTTTTTCCGCTGCATGCTGCGTTTACAGCTGTGAGGTTAAAGTGTCATCCATGCATTGTGTTCATGCATCCTGTCTGTACCTCTGATATGCAAATGCCCAGATCGACTGCTGTGAATGTCTTTGATGTATTGTTTGAGTTGAGTATATATGCTGCACTGTGCTGTAAATCTGCCTCTCATTCTCTCAATCTGATTCTGCATCTGCTGCGAGACACACACACTGTCTCCTTTTTGAGAGCTGGAGGAACGAAGCTGCAGCCTGCTCAAGCCATGGGCTGCAGCCGAGTTCTGATGAAGGCGGGTGATAATAAAGCTATTTAAAAATCCAACGCTGCCTTTATTTTATCATCCGCTTTAACTGAACAACTCCCATTCCCCAAAGTGCAAGAGACACTATTATCTTGAATATAAGTGATAAAACATCACACAAATAAGTGATCTGACAAACAAATAAACAAGGGATCTGAAACAGTCATTAATATTGGATGTTCCATTCATTTTCAATATTTAGGTATTCTGTAATTAATATTCACACAATCAAATAAATCTTCGTGCCATTTACTCCCTTTAATATTTGTCAGTCTAACATGTTATTGCCTACATGTAGGCTACACCTCTTTGTATTCCACTTTTAAACACAGCCTAATTTGGGCCTGTAAAGCCTGATTGGGATACCTGTTTCAGGCAGGAATACTTGTGTTCTACGGGCAATGCACCAGTATTTCTAATGACTGTAGCCACGTTTGTTTATAGTCAATAAAGTTACCTAAAAAAAACGGTTTGATGATGTCACTTCCTCTTTGTCATGTGCTAGGTGAAGTTTCGGTAATATGGTTGAATTAATGTGTTGGAACACCACTTCCGGAGCTTAATTAGTATTATTTAAAATATGCTTATTTTAAATAAATGGTTATAACAGTTACAAGATGTAGATATTAGCAACACCAAAACAAACAAAAGTGAAATTATAACTTATTTTAACAGCCTTTGATATGCAGTTTAGTTAGCAAGAACCTGGGGCAAGAGAGAAATGCTATTTTAGGTGGTGCTTAATAAATATTTTAAATTTTCAATCCACTTTATTCCTAGTCCCCATGATGCCTTGTGTGAATTATGGGCACTGTAGAGGATGTGCTCGAATGATGAGGCTGAGTTTAGTTCTTAAGTCAGCTTTATTGACAGAACACATTGTCTAGCATTCTCAAAGCAGGAAAAGAGAAAGAATCATATCACATCACCCTTTTATATGTTTCCAGCATCAGAATTCAAGTCACATGGTGTTTTCAGTAAACATACAGTCACAAAGCATCCCTTTGAACCTTCACCATTGTCTCTCATTTCTCGATGAACCGGAAATCCCTCCGGGGCATCTTCTGTGGGACAAAAAGACCAATCTCACACCACCTCGTTATCTTCTGCAGATTCGAGTCCTTTGTCCTTCCAGACGTGAAACCCCCAATACGCATGCAGTCATATCTCTGTGGAAATGTGAGGCCACAATGTGTGTCGCCCACACTACCCCCCCCCAAACGTCTAGTAAGGGCAAAACCTGCATGGCATAAAAAAAGAAAAACACAAAACACTCCATATATCGCTAATCAATCCACCAACTGCCTGGGTTTTAACCTTCTGCCGAATCTGCTGCAACCTGGCTTTGCTGCCCCTGCAACATCTCTCTGCATCTGTGGATTAAAGCTGTTAGCACGTCTCTGTGAAGATTCTGGAGAATGTCCTTTCGGCGGCCTGCCACGGCGGGGGGGCCTTGCGAGCTGCACTTCCTCATCAGCCAAAACAAAAGCGGGTTTGAGCCTGTTTATGCAAATCAACTCCCTTCTGCCCCCTAAATCTAGCAGAAAATGCTTCTGCCCGGTCTCCAGCACTCTGAACGGTCCGTCATAAAACGGCCGCAAACTTGGACGCTGAGCATCATGTCTAACAAAAACAAACTCTGCATTTTTTAAAGCCTTTGGCACAAAAACGTGTGGGAAACTGTGATGGACCGGGCCAGGGAGCGTGTTTGCTCCCGAGTCGCTCTGCCACGGCTGAACAGGGGGGCCATTTGGTGCGGGATTATCGGGGAGAAATTCCCCCGGCAAACGGAGAGGTTGTGCAAAGACTAACTCAGCTGGGGAAGCATGCAAATCTTCCTTAGGTGCAGAACGCAACCCCAATAAAACCCATGGAAGTTTGTCAACCCAATTTGTATCCGTCAGCGACGCTCTGAGGGCTGCTTTCAATGACCTATGAAAGCGTTCGCATAAACCATTAGCCTGGGGGTTATACGCGGTGGTGCGATGAATCTTCACCCCCAAGCTGCGGGCCATCGATGACCATAGTTCGGAAATAAATTGGGGACCCCTGTCGGACGTTATGTCCGACGGTACACCGAAACGCGCAACCCACGCTGCTAAAAATGCTTGCGCAACTTCTTCCGCTGTGGTTGATGTCAGAGGAATCGCCTCTGGCCAACGCGTGGTGCGATCCACCATCGTCAAAAGATGTGTGTGCCCGTGTGATGGTGGGAGCGGGCCCACCAAGTCAACATGCACGTGATCAAAACGCTTAGCGGGGATGTGAAAAGGTTCCAACGGAGCCTTAGTGTGTCTGTGTATTTTGGCTCGCTGACACGCTACGCAGGCTGCTGCCCATTCCTTGACCTGTTTGCGCAACCCGGGCCAAACAAATTTCTCCCCCACCAACTTAATCGATGCGCGCACCCCCAGGTGCGCGAGAGAATGGACCAAGTCAAAAACGCGGCGACGCCGCGCGGCTGGCACCACGGGGCGGGGCTGTCCCGTGGAGACATCGCAGATTAGTGGGGGCATACCACTTTGTTGCTCCCTGTGCTCCAGCCTTAACCCTGTTGGTCCAGACTGGAGCGCGCGCACGTCCGCGTCGTTAACCTGCTCCGCAGCCATGGCTGCATAATCTAACTCTACACAGACCGGGGATGCGCGCGCTCCCGCGTCGCTGCCCGGGCCTGCGGCCACAGCGACAGAGTCTGCCCCCATGGGGCTTGGTGTTGCTACCGCGCGCGAGAGACAGTCTGCCACAACATTGTGTTTACCCGCGACATGCTGAATATCAGTAGTAAACTCCGATATTGCGGCTAGTTGCCTTTGTTGTCGGCCTGACCAGGGTTTTGAAATTTTGGCCATCGCAAATGTTAGCGGTTTATGATCCACAAACGCGGTGAAACGTCGCCCCTCCAACCAGAACTGAAAATGGCGGATGGCCAAGTGTAGGGCCAAAAGCTCCCTGTCAAACGCACTGTATTTACGCTCACTATCGCGCAAAGTCCTGCTGAAAAACGCGAGAGGTTGCCAGGTACCTGCCACGAACTGTTCAACTACCGCCCCCACCGCTACATCGGAAGCGTCAGTGGTGAGTGCCATGCGGGCCGTTGGAACTGGGTGCACTAACAAAACTGCGTTTGCCAGGGCTGATTTGACCTGGGCAAAAGCGCGCTCCCGCTCCGGAGACCATTCAACTTTATTTGCGGGCTTTTGTTTTTTTAACGCGGTGTACAATGGCTGCATGAGCCATGCTGCACTTGGGAGGAACCGGTTGTAAAAATTAACCATCCCTAGAAACTCCTGAAGCGCCCTGACCGTTTGAGGTTGCGGAAAATCTGTTATGGCACGCACCTTATCTGGCAGAGGAACCGCTCCTTCTGCCGAAACGCGATGCCCCAAAAAATCAATCTGCGCCACCCCAAACTGGCACTTCGCTGGGTTAACTATTAACCCGTGCTCTGCCAGCCTCCAAAAAACTGCTGTGAGGTGTTTTTCGTGCTCGCCCTCAGACGCGCTGGCTACTAAAATATCGTCCAAATAAACGAACACGAAAGGGAGGTCGCGTAAAACTGCATCCATCATGCGTTGGAAGGTCTGCGCGGCCCCCTTGAGGCCAAAAGGCATGCGCAAAAACTCAAAAAGGCCGAAAGGAGTTATGACCGCTGTTTTGGGTACATCCTGCGCGCGCACTGGAACCTGGTGGTAACCGCGCACCAAGTCTATTTTAGAAAAAATGCGTGCCCCCGCCAAATGAACAGAAAAACCCTGAATGTGCGGAATCGGGTAGCGGTCATGAGCTGAAACATTGTTCAACCTGCGGAAATCGCCGCAAGGTCGCCACGAGCCGTCAGCCTTTGGGACCATGTGTAACGGCGAAGTCCAGGAGCTTTTGGAGCATCTAACAATGCCCAGTTTTTCCAGATTAGTGAACTCCTCGCGCGCGATGGCCAGTTTAGCTGGGTCCAAACACCGAGCTTTTGCAAAAACGGGAGGCCCGGTGGTGGTGATAAAATGCTCCACCCCATGTTTAGCCACCGTCGCCAAAAACGTGGGGACTGTGAGTGCTGGGAACTGAGCGAGCAATGTGTGAAACTTACCACCCGCAGCTGAGATGCTGGCATGTGCAGTCGGCGGGGCCACCCGAGCTGTGCAGGGAATAGAATGAAAGGACAGTGCATTAATCAGACGTCTATTAGCAAGGTCAACCAATAAACCATGTGAGCACAAAAAATCAGCCCCTAACATGTTGAAACTGACTGCTGCTACAATAAATGTCCACTCAAATGAACGGCCCTGTAAGGACAGAAGCATGGTCCTCTCACCGAACGTTTTAATCGCAGAGCCGTTCGCCGCTGACACTGACACCCAGGGAGCTTTAGACGGCATCAGCCGTTCCGCGTAGGTGGGTGTGACGAAACTCAGCTGGGAGCCCGTGTCCACGAGGAACTGTTTCCCCGAGTGTGCATCCGTCAGGTAAAGCAGCTTGTTCTTGTCGCCAAGGGTCGCAGCTGCTACCGGCCCTCGGTCTTGGCGTTTCCCTGGCGCTTGAAGTTGCACGGCGGGACGCACCTGTGCGCTCTCTCTGCAAAACGGCGGTGGTAGAAACACCGGCCGTCCTCCACTCCGCGTCGCCTGGCCCCCATCGCCGCTGTCGTTGGTGCGTCTGGCGCCGCGGCTGCTGGACCTGCGCTGTCTCCGAACGCCGTTCCTGGGCTAGCTGCCGCGGCCGAAACCACGTTCCGCTTGTGGGCATCGACAAACCGCTGCGCCTCTTTGCTCAGCCCATGGTAGTCTCGCCTGGCCAATCGGGGCGACTCTGCCAGGGCCACTCTCACTGCTGGCGGCAGGGTCCGAAGGAAAAGGTGGGCGAAAATGAATTCGCCATCCTCAGAGTCTTTGAGCCTCAGCATCTTCACCATCAGGTCCGCAGGTCTATCGTTCTCTGACTCCGTCAACGTCAGGAGCCCCTCTGCTCACTGTTGGACCGAAGGGGTGAAATGGCTGATCAGTGCATCCTTCAATGCGCTGTACTTGTCGCTGTCTGGTGGATGATTAACCAGATCCTCCACTCTCTGGACCGTGTTGCTGTCCAGCTTCGCTACCACATGGTAGAATCTTGTGTCGTCGTTGGAGATTCTCCGGAGGTTGAACTGCGCCTCGACTGCGCTAAACCATGAGCGCGGGCTGTGCTGCCAGAAATCGGGCAGCCGGATCGTGGAGGCGGCCATCAGGCTGGCTTTCGCCGAGCCCCGCTCAGGAGAATTCTGTCTGCTCATTCTTTGTCGTAGGTCACCAGTGTAGAGGATGTGCTCGAATGATGAGGCTGAGTTTAGTTCTTAAGTCAGCTTTATTGACAGAACACATCGTCTAGCATTCTCAAAGCAGGAAAAGAGAAAGAATCATATCACATCACCCTTTTATATGTTTCCAGCATCAGAATTCAAGTCACATGGTGTTTTCAGTAAACATACAGTCACAAAGCATCCCTTTGAACCTTCACCATTGTCTCTCATTTCTCGATGAACCGGAAATCCCTCCGGGGCATCTTCTGTGGGACAAAAAGACCAATCTCACACCTCCTCGTTATCTTCTGCAGATTCGAGTCCTTTGTCCTTCCAGACGTGAAACCCCCAATACGCATGCAGTCATATCTCTGTGGAAATGTGAGCCCACAATGTGTGTCGCCCACAGGCACAACTTCCGGTACTAGTTTAGAACGTGTGGTTGTCACTGAAATGGGACACTTTTCCTTGTTAAAAAACAGTGACTTTGGCATCAAAAATTTAGGAACACGGCCTTTTGTGCCTCAAAAACAGTAATCATACCACTTCCACGACTATCGATGAATAGGAGGATGACTTTAAAAAGTGGCCTCATAGACAGTAGCTCCGTTTGTTAGAGCCGCTGCTAAAATGCTAACAATGTAAACAAATAAAAGCTTTGAGATATATTGTGGTAGTGTGGAGAGTTGTGAAGGACGAGACTGAGTGTATTCCTCAGGTTCAGCTTTATTCACAATAACATTCTCCAACATTCAAAAGCAGAAAAAGAGGATGAATCTTCTCACATCTGTCCTTTTATACCAGGACATCAAACATACAATCACATGGTGCTTAATCAAACATACAGTCACATGGTACTTAATCCCAGTCACAATGTAACTTCCCCCGATCTTAACACTATCCACCTCCTAGTCTCTGGTGGTCAGGAAATCTCTCAAGGCCATCTCCTTGAAACAAAAGGCCAGATCTCACACCTTCCCGTTACCTCTGGAAGGCTCAGTCCCTTTGTCCCCCTGAGACGGGAATTATACAATAAGCATACAGTGGTATATCTGTGGAGCATCTGAAACCAACATATGTGCATATATGTGTGCCACATGACCCCCGCCCAAACGTCTAAGATGGAACAAATGTAATACAGTTTGCAAGTCATGGTCACATTATTACACATCAGTCCAAATGTTGCTTGGGCCTCAGTCGCCTTCCATATCTGCTGTAAGTGGGCTTTACCACCCCCGCGGCGTCTTCCCGCTGTGGAGCTGCTGTTTGAGGATTAGAACTGTTAGTCAATCTCTGTGGGTGTTCTGGGGAATGCTCTCTAGGGGGTCTGCCGTGCCGAGGAGCCCTCGCCAACTGCACCACTTCATCAGCCAGCACAAAAGCGGGTTTGAGCCTGTTTATACAAATCATTTCTTTCCTGCCCCCCAAATCTAGCAAAAAATGCTTGTCCCCTGTTTCCAGCACTCTGTATGGTCCATCATAAGGTGGGCGTAAAGGTGGGCGGTGTGCATCATGTCTTACAAAAACAAACTCCGCATTTTTTAAAGCTTTAGGCACAAAAACGCGCGGGAAGCTGTGATGAACTGGGCCAGGAAGCGTGCTCACTCCTGTGTCGCTCTGCAACTGCTGAGCGGGGGGGCACTCTGGTGCAGGATTACCCGGGAGGAACTCCCCGGGCAGCCGGAGTGGCTGCGCAAAAACCGTGGAGACATCGCAGATTAGTGGGGGCATACCACTTTGTTGCTCCCTGTGCTCCAGCCTTAACCCTGTTGGTCCAGACTGGAGCGCGCGCACGTCCGCGTCGTTAACCTGCTCCGCAGCCATGGCTGCATAATCTAACCCTACACAGACCGGGGATGCGCGCGCTCCCGCGTCGCTGCCCGGGCCTGCGGCCACAGCGACAGAGTCTGCCCCCATGGGGCTTGGTGTTGCTACCGCGCGCGAGAGACAGTCTGCCACAACATTGTGTTTACCCGCGACATGCTGAATATCAGTAGTAAACTCCGATATTGCGGCTAGTTGCCTTTGTTGTCGGCCTGACCAGGGTTTTGAAATTTTGGCCATCGCAAATGTTAGCGGTTTATGATCCACAAACGCGGTGAAACGTCGCCCCTCCAACCAGAACTGAAAATGGCGGATGGCCAAGTGTAGGGCCAAAAGCTCCCTGTCAAACGCACTGTATTTACGCTCACTATCGCGCAAAGTCCTGCTGAAAAACGCGAGAGGTTGCCAGGTACCTGCCACGAACTGTTCAACTACCGCCCCCACCGCTACATCGGAAGCGTCAGTGGTGAGTGCCATGCGGGCCGTTGGAACTGGGTGCACTAACAAAACTGCGTTTGCCAGGGCTGATTTGACCTGGGCAAAAGCGCGCTCCCGCTCCGGAGACCATTCAACTTTATTTGCGGGCTTTTGTTTTTTTAACGCGGTGTACAATGGCTGCATGAGCCATGCTGCACTTGGGAGGAACCGGTTGTAAAAATTAACCATCCCTAGAAACTCCTGAAGCGCCCTGACCGTTTGAGGTTGCGGAAAATCTGTTATGGCACGCACCTTATCTGGCAGAGGAACCGCTCCTTCTGCCGAAACGCGATGCCCCAAAAAATCAATCTGCGCCACCCCAAACTGGCACTTCGCTGGGTTAACTATTAACCCGCGCTCTGCCAGCCTCCAAAAAACTGCTGTGAGGTGTTTTTCGTGCTCGCCCTCAGACGCGCTGGCTACTAAAATATCGTCCAAATAAACGAACACGAAAGGGAGGTCGCGTAAAACTGCATCCATCATGCGTTGGAAGGTCTGCGCGGCCCCCTTGAGGCCAAAAGGCATGCGCAAAAACTCAAAAAGGCCGAAAGGAGTTATGACCGCTGTTTTGGGTACATCCTGCGCGCGCACTGGAACCTGGTGGTAACCGCGCACCAAGTCTATTTTAGAAAAAATGCGTGCCCCCGCCAAATGAACAGAAAAACCCTGAATGTGCGGAATCGGGTAGCGGTCATGAGCTGAAACATTGTTCAACCTGCGGAAATCGCCGCAAGGTCGCCACGAGCCGTCAGCCTTTGGGACCATGTGTAACGGCGAAGTCCAGGAGCTTTTGGAGCATCTAACAATGCCCAGTTTTTCCAGATTAGTGAACTCCTCGCGCGCGATGGCCAGTTTAGCTGGGTCCAAACACCGAGCTTTTGCAAAAACGGGAGGCCCGGTGGTGGTGATAAAATGCTCCACCCCATGTTTAGCCACCGTCGCCGAAAACGTGGGGACTGTGAGTGCTGGGAACTGAGCGAGCAATGTGTGAAACTTACCACCCGCAGCTGAGATGCTGGCATGTGCAGTCGGCGGGGCCACCCGAGCTGTGCAGGGAATAGAATGAAAGGACAGTGCATTAATCAGACGTCTATTAGCAAGGTCAACCAATAAACCATGTGAGCACAAAAAATCAGCCCCTAACATGTTGAAACTGACTGCTGCTACAATAAATGTCCACTCAAATGAACGGCCCTGTAAGGACAGAAGCATGGTCCTCTCACCGAACGTTTTAATCGCAGAGCCGTTCGCCGCTGACACTGACACCCAGGGAGCTTTAGACGGCATCAGCCGTTCCGCGTAGGTGGGTGTGACGAAACTCAGCTGGGAGCCCGTGTCCACGAGGAACTGTTTCCCCGAGTGTGCATCCGTCAGGTAAAGCAGCTTGTTCTTGTCGCCAAGGGTCGCAGCTGCTACCGGCCCTCGGTCTTGGCGTTTCCCTGGCGCTTGAAGTTGCACGGCGGGACGCACCTGTGCGCTCTCTCTGCAAAACGGCGGTGGTAGAAACACCGGCCGTCCTCCACTCCGCGTCGCCTGGCCCCCATCGCCGCTGTCGTTGGTGCGTCTGGCGCCGCGGCTGCTGGACCTGCACTGTCTCCGAACGCCGTTCCTGGGCTAGCTGCCGCGGCCGAAACCACGTTCCGCTTGTGGGCATCGACAAACCGCTGCGCCTCTTTGCTCAGCCCATGGTAGTCTCGCCTGGCCAATCGGGGTGACTCTGCCAGGGCCACTCTCACTGCTGGCGGCAGGGTCCGAAGGAAAAGGTGGGCGAAAATGAATTCGCCATCCTCAGAGTCTTTGAGCCTCAGCATCTTCACCATCAGGTCCGCAGGTCTATCGTTCTCTGACTCCGTCAACGTCAGGAGCCCCTCTGCTCACTGTTGGACCGAAGGGGTGAAATGGCTGATCAGTGCATCCTTCAATGCGCTGTACTTGTCGCTGTCTGGTGGATGATTAACCAGATCCTCCACTCTCTGGACCGTGTTGCTGTCCAGCTTCGCTACCACATGGTAGAATCTTGTGTCGTCGTTGGAGATTCTCCGGAGGTTGAACTGCGCCTCGACTGCGCTAAACCATGAGCGCGGGCTGTGCTGCCAGAAATCGGGCAGCCGGATCGTGGAGGCGGCCATCAGGCTGGCTTTCGCCGAGCCCCGCTCAGGAGAATTCTGTCTGCTCATTCTTTGTCGTAGGTCACCAGTGTAGAGGATGTGCTCGAATGATGAGGCTGAGTTTAGTTCTTAAGTCAGCTTTATTGACAGAACACATCGTCTAGCATTCTCAAAGCAGGAAAAGAGAAAGAATCATATCACATCACCCTTTTATATGTTTCCAGCATCAGAATTCAAGTCACATGGTGTTTTCAGTAAACATACAGTCACAAAGCATCCCTTTGAACCTTCACCATTGTCTCTCATTTCTCGATGAACCGGAAATCCCTCCGGGGCATCTTCTGTGGGACAAAAAGACCAATCTCACACCTCCTCGTTATCTTCTGCAGATTCGAGTCCTTTGTCCTTCCAGACGTGAAACCCCCAATACGCATGCAGTCATATCTCTGTGGAAATGTGAGCCCACAATGTGTGTCGCCCACAGGCACAACTTCCGGTACTAGTTTAGAACGTGTGGTTGTCACTGAAATGGGACACTTTTCCTTGTTAAAAAACAGTGACTTTGGCATCAAAAATTTAGGAACACGGCCTTTTGTGCCTCAAAAACAGTAATCATACCACTTCCACGACTATCGATGAATAGGAGGATGACTTTAAAAAGTGGCCTCATAGACAGTAGCTCCGTTTGTTAGAGCCGCTGCTAAAATGCTAACAATGTAAACAAATAAAAGCTTTGAGATATATTGTGGTAGTGTGGAGAGTTGTGAAGGACGAGACTGAGTGTATTCCTCAGGTTCAGCTTTATTCACAATAACATTCTCCAACATTCAAAAGCAGAAAAAGAGGATGAATCTTCTCACATCTGTCCTTTTACACCAGGACATCAAACATACAATCACATGGTGCTTAATCAAACATACAGTCACATGGTACTTAATCCCAGTCACAATGTAACTTCCCCCGATCTTAACACTATCCACCTCCTAGTCTCTGGTGGTCAGGAAATCTCTCAAGGCCATCTCCTTGAAACAAAAGGCCAGATCTCACACCTTCCCGTTACCTCTGGAAGGCTCAGTCCCTTTGTCCCCCTGAGACGGGAATTATACAATAAGCATACAGTGGTATATCTGTGGAGCATCTGAAACCAACATATGTGCATATATGTGTGCCACATGACCCCCGCCCAAACGTCTAAGATGGAACAAATGTAATACAGTTTGCAAGTCATGGTCACATTATTACACATCAGTCCAAATGTTGCTTGGGCCTCAGTCGCCTTCCATATCTGCTGTAAGTGGGCTTTACCACCCCCGCGGCGTCTTCCCGCTGTGGAGCTGCTGTTTGAGGATTAGAACTGTTAGTCAATCTCTGTGGGTGTTCTGGGGAATGCTCTCTAGGGGGTCTGCCGTGCCGAGGAGCCCTCGCCAACTGCACCACTTCATCAGCCAGCACAAAAGCGGGTTTGAGCCTGTTTATACAAATCATTTCTTTCCTGCCCCCCAAATCTAGCAAAAAATGCTTGTCCCCTGTTTCCAGCACTCTGTATGGTCCATCATAAGGTGGGCGTAAAGGTGGGCGGTGTGCATCATGTCTTACAAAAACAAACTCCGCATTTTTTAAAGCTTTAGGCACAAAAACGCGCGGGAAGCTGTGATGAACTGGGCCAGGAAGCGTGCTCACTCCTGTGTCGCTCTGCAACTGCTGAGCGGGGGGGCACTCTGGTGCAGGATTACCCGGGAGGAACTCCCCGGGCAGCCGGAGTGGCTGCGCAAAAACCAACTCAGCTGGGGAGGCTTTTAAATCCTCTTTAGGTGCAGAACGCAACCCCAATAAAACCCATGGTAGCCTGTCCACCCAATTTGCATCCGTAAGCGACGCTCTGAGGGCTGCTTTCAATGACCTATGGAAACGTTCGCATAAACCATTAGCCTGCAGGTTGTACGCGGTAGTGCGGTGGATCGTTACCCCCAGGCTGCGGGCCATCGCTGACCAGAGCTCGGAAACAAATTGAGGACCTCTGTCAGATGTAATGTCCGACGGAACTCCGAAACGCGCTACCCATGCTGTTAGAAACGCGCGCGCCACCTCCTCGGCTGTGGTTGATGCCAGTGGGACCACTTCCGGCCAACGCGTGGTGCGGTCCACCATTGTCAAAAGGTGTGTGCACCCCTGTGACGGCGGAAGGGGGCCTACGAGGTCGACGTGCACGTGATCGAATCACTTAGCCGGGATGTGAAAAGGCTCCAAGGGAGCTCTAGTGTGTTTGTGTATTTTGGTTCGCTGACAAGCCACGCAGGCTGTTGCCCACTCCTTGACTTGCTTGCGTAGGCACGGCCATACAAATTTCTCTCCTACCATTTTGACCGACGCGCGCACCCCTGGGTGCGCCAGAGAATGAATCGAGTCAAAAACGCGGCGGCGCCACGTGGTCGGCACCACCGGGTGCGGTCGTCCCGTGGAAACATTGCAGATTAGGGGGGGGGGGTATACCATCTTGTAGCACCCTGTTCTCCAGCCTTAACCCTGTTGGTCCAGACTGGAGTGCGCACACGTCCGTGTCGGCAACTTGATCCGCGGCCATGGCTGCATAATCTATCCCTACGCGGACTGGGGCCGCGCGCACTTCCGCGTCGCTAACCTGGTCCGCGGCCATGGCTGCAAAATCTACCTCTGCGCGGGCTGGAGCCGCCACGGCGCGCGAGAGGCAGTCTGCCACTACATTAAGTTTACCCGCTACATGCTGGATATCGGTAGTAAACTCCGAGATGGCGGCCAGCTGTCTCTGCTGCTGGCCCGACCACGGTTCTGTAATCTTGGCCATCGCGAAAGTCAGTGGCTTGTGATCCACGAACGCGGTGAAACTGCGTCCTTCCAGCCAAAACTGGAAATGGCGAATGGCCAAGTGGAGAGCTAACAACTCCCTGTCGAATGCACTGTATTTTCGTTCACTATCGCGCAAGGTCCTGCTGAAAAAGGCGAGCGGTTGCCAAGCTCCTGCTACATACTGTTCCATGACCGCTCCTATGGCCACGTCTGACACGTCAGTAGTGAGTGCTATGCGGGCCATTGGGTCTGGATGTGCCAACAACGCAGCGTTTGCCAGGGCTATTTTGACTTCAGCGAATGCGCGCTCCCGCTCCGGAGACCATTCGATTTTGTTTGTGGGTTTTTGTTTTTTTAGTGCAGCATACAATGGTTGCATGAGCTGCGCTGCGTGAGGGAGGAAACGGTTATAAAAATTCACCATTCCCAAAAACTCCTGTAACGCTTTGACCGTTTGTGGTTGGGGAAAATTTGTTATTGCGCGCACTTTGTTGGGCAGAGGAACCGCTCCTTCTGAAGAGACGCAATGCCCCAAAAAATCAATCTGCACCACCCCGAACTGACACTTCGCTGAGTTGATTATTAACCCGTGCTCTGCCAACCTCCGGAAAACTGCTGTGAGGTGGTTTTCGTGTTTGTCTTCGGACGCGCTGGCTACCAATATGTCGTCCAAGTAGACGAACACGAAGGGGAGGTCGCGCAGAACCGCGTCCATCATGCATTGGAACGTCTGCACTGCGCCTTTAAGCCCAAACGGCATGCGCAAAAACTCAAAAAGCCCGAAAGGAGTTATTACCGCTGTTTTGGGTATGTCCTCAGCACGCACTGGAACCTGGTGGTAACCGCGTACCAAATCTATTTTAGAAAAAATGCGCGCCCCCGCCAAATGCACCGAAAAATCTTAGATGTGTGGGATCGGATAGCGGTCGTGCGCTGTAGCGTTATTCAACCTGCAGAAATCACCGCAAGGTCGCCACGAGCCATCAGCCTTTGGGACCATATGGAGCGGCGAAGCCCAGGGGCTCTTCGACCTCCTGATGATGCCCAGTCTTTCCAGGTTGGCGAACTCCTCGCGCGCTATGGTCAGTTTAGCTGAGTCCAAGTGCCGAGCTTTTGCAAAAACGGGTGGGCCGACACTGGGCCTCACTCCTTTCCTCACTCTCTATGAAATATTTTTTTTGCTGGTCATTAACATTTGTTTGTTCTCTCCCATAGATTGAGTCCCCATCGTGCTGTTTGCTCTCTACATGTCTGTTCTTTTCTTCTTCTCTATCCCCTCACCCCCCAGCCAGTCGCAGCAGATGACTGCCCCTCCCTGAGCCTGGTTCTGCTGGAGGTTTCTTCCTGTTAAAAGGGAGTTTTTCCTCTCCACCGTCGCCAAGTGCTTGCTCACAGGGGATCGCCTGATTGCTGGGGTCTTTCTGCAACTGTGGGGGTTCCCCCCTACAGTTGATAGTGCTATGAGATGACTGTTGTTGTGAAATGGCGCTATATAAATAAAGTTGAATTGAATTGAATTGAATTGAATTGAATTGAATTGGTAGTAATAAAATGTTCCACCCCATGTTTAGCCACTGTCGCCGAAAACATTGGGACCGTGAGTGCTGGGAACTGAGTGAGGAGTGTGTGGAACTTACCACCCGCAGCTGTGACGTTGGCTTGTGCAGTAGGCGGGGCCACTCGAGCTGTGCAGGGAATAGAATAAAAGGAGAGTGCATTAACCAGGCATCTGTTAGCAAGATCAGCCAATAAACCATGTGAGCACAAAAAATCAGCCCCTAACATGTTGAAATTGACTGCCGCTACAACAAAAGTCCACTCGAATGTACGGCCCTGCAAAGACAGAAGTAGAGTCCTCTCACCGAAGGTCTTAATCGCCGAGCCGTTCGCTGCTGTCACCCGGGGAGGACCACTGGAAGGCGCCAGCCGGTCCGCGTAGGAAGGCGTGATGAAGCTCAGCTGGGAGCCTGTGTCCACGAGGAATTGCCTCCCCGAGCTTGCGTCCTTCAGGTAGAGCAGCTTGTTCTCTTCTCCCAGGGCCGCGGCTGCTACCGACCCCCGGCCTTGGTGTTTCCCGAGCGCTTGAAGTGGCACAGTGGGATGCACTTGCGTGCCCTCTCTGCGAAACGGCGATCGTAGAAGCAAAGGACGTCGTCCGCTCCGTGTCGCCTGGCCCTTGCTGCTGCCGTCGTCGGTGAGTCTGGTGCTGCAGCCTCTGGCCCCATGCCATCTCCGGACGTCGCGCCTAGCTCTGCTGCTGCGGCTGAAGCTGCCCTCCGTTTGTGGGCGTCGACGAGTCGCTGCACCTCCTGGCTCAGCTCGTGGTAGTCTCGTCGGGCCAACAGCGGTGAACCAGCCAGGGTCACTCTCACCGCTGACGGTAGGGTCCTGAGGAAAAGGTGGGTGAAGATAAAGCTGTCATCATCGGAGTCTCTCAACCTCAGCATCTTCCCCATCAGGTCTGCGGGTCTGTCGTTCTCAAACTCCGTCAACGCCAGGAGCCCCTCTGCTCGCTGTTGCACCGAGGGGGTGAAGTGGCTGATAAGCGCAGCCTTCAATGTGCCGTACTTGTCGCTGTCCGGTGGGTGGTTGACCAGGCTCTTCACCCTCTGGACTGTGTGGTTGTCCAGCTTCGCCACCACATGGTAGAATTTTGTGTCGTCTCTCGAAATTCTCCGGAGGTTGAACTGCGCCTCGACCGCGCTAAACCAGGAGCGTGGACTGTTCTGCCAGAAATCTGGCAGCTGGAACGTGGCGGCATTCGTCAGGCTGGCTTCTGACGAGTCCGGCTTAGGAGAATTACTTCTGCTCATGCTTCGTCGTAAGGTCACCAGTGTGGAGAGTTGTGAAGGACGAGACTGAGTGTATTCCTCAGGTTCAGCTTTATTCACAATAACATTCTCCAACATTCAAAAGCAGAAAAAGAGGATGAATCTTCTCACATCTGTCCTTTTATACCAGGACATCAAACATACAATCACATGGTGCTTAATCAAACATACAGTCACATGGTACTTAATCCCAGTCACAATGTAACTTCCCCCGATCTTAACACCATCCACCTCCTAGTCTCCGGTGGTCAGGAAATCTCTCAAGGCCATCTCCTTGAAACAAAAGGCCAGATCTCACACCCTCCCGTTACCTCTGGAAGGCTCAGTCCCTTTGTTCCCCTGAGATGTGAAGTATACAATAAGCATACAGCGGTATATCTGTGGAGCATCTGAAAGCAACATATGTGCATATATGTGTGGCACAGTAGAAATGTTTAGATAAGCTAGGATATTAATTATTTTTTACACAAATGTGCTTTTGCTGTATGAAGTCACTCACACTGCTTCATGCTGAACATAAAAGATGTGGGTTAGTTATGCACACACATATCCCTTATCGCTTAGCAAACAATGGGCTGCTTTTGCTCACACATAGTTGGGGGTGGTGAACTTATTCAGGGTTGCAACTAGAAATAATGAAGTCAGCATTCCTGAAGAAGAGAGCCACTGTTCAGCAAGATGCACCTGGCCAGGCGACCTTGGGGGAGAAGACAACTGATGGAGTCAGCATTCCTGAAGGAGGGAGCTATTGTCGGAGGCCTGGGGAACGCCCCAGACCAGAAGCTTTATGGACTTGATTTTATTCTTTTTCGGGGTCCAGTCTGACAGGTTGTGCCGAGACTCAGGCTCACAGCTGTGATATTCTCCACATGATTCAAGAATAATTAAACAGATAAGTGTGAAATAGCATCTCTCATGCGATTCTTAAATCTCTGATGCATTTAAAATGGTTTTGTGCTTACTGACCAATTCTTGAACACACTTTTACAGAGAGAAAGAATAAAAGACTTTTTACAACCTGGTGACCCCGACGTGATTGGTCAGTTGGTCGACTACATTGGGACATCGGAGGTGACCAGACAAAAAAGTTTTTGCTTGTCTACTACAGACAATTCGGGGCCCCTGATCTCACAAGGTAAGCAGGAAGCCTATTCTAAATTCCTGTAGAATTGTCTGTAGTATTCAGTCAAAGTAAGTCTTTTTGTCATAATTATAATTTTACAAGAAATTAAGAATTTGATAATTATAATTTTTAACTGAAATTTGGGAATTTAATGTCGTTTTTAAAAAAATCAAGAACATACAGAGAATATTTTAATCATTTACATGTTAAGATAATATGAATGAATTGCTTGGTTATTAATACATTTTTTAAGGGTCAGATTTATAAGCCGCCTTTTATAGAGAATAAGAAGTATTGATACTGAGTAATATGTGAATGGAAATAATGGGCATTTAAGGAATTTATGACAACATGAGAATCTCAAGTAAAATCAAATAGTGAGTGAATTATGTCATTAGAAGGAATCTGACACAATATGAGACAAGAACCTAAGTACCATCAAATGATGAGCTATTGTGTTTGGTCAGTTTGATCAAATCAGCTGGGCTGATCCCCATAAAAAGCTGTCAATGGTTTTAATTTTGAACGCAAAGTTAAGGTAAATAGCCTCTGTATGGAGTTAAACTGAAAAAAAAAGCCCATAGCAACAAGCGGCAAAGGGAAAGGGAAAGACACAGACACACACAATTGCTTCTCAAGATATTGTGTACTCCATGTATGCTGTCATTGTCTTGTCTTTGTGAATTTTGTGGGGATAAAAATGTGTGGGAGGTTAACCTCTTATGTCCCATTTTAAGACATGAAGAGTGGTGTAGGGTGAAGGGGTTAGCCCTAATCCCGAATTTTCATTTCTGGTTGTCTGGAATAAGAGGCAGTATAATTGTGAGGTTCTGGAAATAAAGGCTAAAAGCCCCCGAGGAATGCATTTTTTTTCTTGGTCTATCAGAAGCAAAGAATTTGCAACCCACTGGCATTGCAGGCCATGTGCTCTACTGCCTGTGTCACCAGAACAACGGGTAGAAGCTTGTAGAGGCTGTAATTCCTAGTAAGGAGTTGAAAATTCGGAGTTTAGACCCTAGGGCTGTAAATATATGCTAACTTTTGCTTCCCAGAGTTTGTATAGGCTACCTGATAACTATGGCAATGCCAAAATCATCTATTGTGAAGGAAATATATGGAAAAAGCAGAAGGTGAGGGAGACAGAAAAAAAGGGAGTCAGAAAGTTTCAGCAGTGGGTGTGGGAAATGCAGGATTAGGGAGAAAAATGTGTGTCTGAAGGAGGAGTGAAGTTGTGTACACAGAAATCTGCTATAGAGAACAGTGGCACATTGATAGCATGCATTCAAAGAATTTATTGGCCAAAGATAAGAAAAAAGGGAGGTGGAAGTGTGTGCAGGCACACACACACGCACAAGTGAAGAAAAAACTGTAGGAGAAAAAGAGGCTGAGGAGTGAGGGTGTTGTTTAAAGCTGCAGGCACACAGCAGAGGTAAGAAAAAAAAAGTTATAAATTAAAAGACACATAACACTTAAAGACCAAGTGAAAAAACGGATTGGACAAAACAACAAATTAGATAACAAGAGAATGTGTAATTCAAGACTAATAACTGAATTAGAAGTCTCCCTATTTCTCAGTCAAGTAACAGGGAGAGTTGATGAGGAATTTTGATGCACAAATAATAATTAAACAAATAAATAACTGAGAAAAATAATATAATTAATGAATAAACAGATTAAATAGAATATAGCAAACTAGTAAAAAGAAATAAGAGTTTTTGTTGGCTTTCAAATACCTGACTCTGAGCCACATCATTTCATTAAGTAATACTCAAGGATTTTTAGATAACAGCTACCAGAATTAAAAAGAAACAAAATTAAAAACTTAATACCAATAATATTGGGTGACAGGATCTGGCAAATTATATACAGATAAATTAATGAATAAATTGACATATAAAAAAATGCAAAAATTATTGCAAACAATAATGATGAGTTGTCAGTGGCTTGGGTCATAATCATAATAATGATAATAAATAATAATACTATACAAGTAAGAACATTAATAATGATAATAAGAAGGGGCAATAGGATTTTTTGATAATCGTGCTTTTCTTGTGGTGTTACATAAAATATCATTATAGAAACTATGAAAGAGAAAAATCATATGCTTTAAAACTTATGATTCTTCCTACAATTCATAGTGCTAAAAAGAAAGGAAAGCTGAAGGAAATAAAGAGGGCTAACACCAACAGAGCCACTAGATCAATACAAACACTTTTCTCATAGTGAGGAGGAGTTCCCCAGTAAACTGGAGATAGGTACCACCTCCACCCCCTCACCAAAACTAGAAACAGAAAATGGGAGGGATGATTTAGGGGCTGCAATGAACAAATTACAAAGATCTTTAGCAGAGGCTGGAGCTAGTCCACAAAATTTATCTGTTTCTGGGGAAAACACCCTTAAGAAAATCACTGATTACACAAAAAAAAAAAAAAAAAAAAAAACACCTACAGGCACATCAAAACCATGGACATATGATGATTATGGTTCGACAATTGTGAATCTGACCAAAAAAGCACCACAGCGCACGTGTTTACAAGTAGGTGTCATACCTAAAGTAGATTATAGGAACATGCCCATGATAGCTACTGAAACTGGGCAACACAATATTCCGAATGGTCCTTTAAGGACCTTAAAGGCATTTGCGATACATTGCCTCCACTGACCTCGGGAGCATTGGAACAGAATTCTTGCCAGTTACAGGACAGTTGGTATAGCAACACAACACTAAGTGGCAATCACATGTAACGGCTTTTACATGCAGCAAAACATAAAAATCATACAAAATATGCCCTGCCATCTGGGGCTGTTTGCCCCTGCTTGTTACTTCTTCTCCTGCCTGTCACTGTTCTGTGTTATGTTACTTACCTGTGTCTATATACTATATATACTGTATACAGTGATCCCTCGCTACTTCGCGCCTCACCTTTCGCGCCCTCAGTGCATCGCGGATTTTTCAAAAATATTCATCAAAAATTCAAAATTGAGAAAAAATGGGTGGGCGCTAGCAGAAGGCAGGGAGACTACATTAGAACGTCAGGTATCAACACGGAGAGCCCGCACAACTCAAAATCCACCTCTCTGTTCGCTGTTCTCGTGTTGGCTCGGCTCGGGAATCTCGCAAGCTGATTGGCCGAGACGTTTTACCCACCTTCTCTCCCTGCCGAGCGCCCATACCCAGCGAAGGAAGACCACATTCATTGTTCTTTATCGCTCGTGTTGCTTAGTCTCGCCGCGTGGAACTTTTCGCTGTTCTCTTGTGCCTTTTTGTGCGAAATAGTCTTCCCGTCGAGCCACTACGCCGCCTCCTGCAGCTTCTCCAGCTCTATCGGAAGCTGCCCTTGACGATGCTGCGCCTCTAGCACCTGACGATGAGGCGTCACCTGACGAGCAGTAAAGCTCTCATTAACCTGTGCAGTAAATCATCTTTATCTTGAGTTACATATCTTGTTATAAGAATAAAAGAGTTCTAAAAACATATTTATGTACACTTTATTTACATCTACGTATGTATGTACACTTACACACACACACACGTATCATATGAGAGAGAGAGTGAGAGAATGAACGTACGTATTATTTATGGGTGACGTCATTAGGGGTGACGCTACTTCGCGGTTTTTCACTTTTCACGGTCGGTTCTGGAACCCATTAACCGCGATAAGTGAGGGATCACTGTATATGTATCATGTGCTCTGTCTATGTGCTCTGTCATGTGCTCTGTCTATGTGCCGTCATATAGACATCATCTGGTGGGTCTTCTTCTTCTTTCAGACCACTTAATGGTTTCCTTCTGTCTCAGATGGCTGTGTTGTTCAGTCATGCCTGCGGTATACTACTGAGGTGTTTCATGTTTACGGCATCCTTTCTGAGGTGCAGCGGTTGTCCTCATTCTATTGCTCTCCATCTGGTGGGTCTTCTTCTTCTTTGTTCAGACCACTGGCTGAGGGATAGATGTGTCGTAATTCCAGTTCATGGGCACGATCCTGAAAAAGTGGCTTTCAACCCTGTTCAGGAAGGCCCGTGCATGCCCGCAGAAACCAAGAAACTGGAGCACCCAGAGAAAATCAGTGCTTTGCTTGGCATTTTACACATTTGTAGTGTAGACTGGCATTCGTCAAGGTTACACATTTGCCGTCATGTAGGCATGGCGAGTCGTCCTATGATGCCTGAGCTCATCGGACGCACTATGATGATGAGGCAGAGACCATAGGCCATCCTATGATGTCCTAGAAACGTACCCTATGCTGGTGAAGGGTGTCCTCTTGTCTCAGACAGGTGCGATGTACTGCTGGAACCTCAGGTGTTTCTTCTTCTCTCGGTTACTGGTGGATAGCAAACAACTGAAAGGTGCATACCGCCACCTACTGTACAAGAGTGTGTAACATTATGTCATCTGAGCCTGACCCCTAAATTCTATGACTTAATCCTGTGTTATTTAAAAAAGAGAAAAGAGCCCTTCTCATGATTCTTATTGCCTCTCCATCTCCATCTGTTCCCAGAATCCCAGTTAAATCCTATTCCCTACCGGCCTCTCGAACTTCATTTTCCATTATCTGTCTTTCATTTCTGTATTTGTGACAGTGTAATAAGATGTGCTCGACATTTTCTTTTACTCCACATTCTCTACATTTGTCACTTTCGCTCTTCATGGCATCTTTTCTGATGTGTAGCAGTTGTCAAGACAAATCGTCCTATGAACTCAGGCATCCTATGCACATAGACTATGTGTGACATCATAAAGACAAATCATCCTATGACCTCTGTGGTCTATGTGACATCATAAAGACACATTTGTCGACACATAGACAAATCTATGTGTGACATCATAAAGACAAATTGTCTTATGATCTCTGTAGTCTATGTGACATCATAAATACACATTTGTCATCCTATGATCCCTGAGTAGACACATGGTCTATGTGACATCAAAAGCCATATGGTCTATGTGACATAATAAAGACACATTTGTGTCCTATGATGACTGAGATCATAAGACGCCCTATTCAGGCTGAGATCATAGGACGTCCTATGATGTCCTATGAAGGGTGACACACACACACACACACACACAGAGATATTTCTTGCTTTTATAGCGATGATGATTAAAGACCAACATAGAAAGGAGCTGTTTTTACCTTTATATGTTTTGACTGTCTTGTCTACTTGTCTTTAGTAAGAACAAAAGGTAAATAATCAAAAGAAGACAAAATAAACCTACTTGAGCTAGTAGGAGACTTTGGTGGGGGTACAGGACTTGGTGTGTAAAGACATTTGTGTGGGTCCACAAGGAGTTGCTGCTGCAGTTTATCTGGACAAAGACTTGTTGCCTCTGTATGCCCTCTCGGACACTGCTGCACCCCATGTTACGTTGGGGGTGTCCGCAGGGGAGGAGGCAAGGGCACTGGGACCAATGGTGAAAAACTGTCTTAGGTTGACTGACTGGGTTGTCACACAATGTAGGGACCTACATTACTCACCATCTGCTGATTGCTATCGCATCTCATGCAATGTCACAATTAAGGCCACTCCACAAACATTACACCTAGACAGAACACGAGGCAGAGAAAACACTGACCATCCAGATTCTGGTGCACTTTTGGACGCTCTGCCCCCCACTCTGTGGTCAGACGGCTCTACAGACACTGGTCTGATTTCCTGTTCACCAGTCAAAATCTCACTGAAAGCAAAATTCTTCCTGTAGAGAAGCCTGGCAAAATGGACTACAGGATGGTTCATGACCTGAGATCTGTGAACTTGGTCGTCTCTCCTATGACTTACACTGTTCCAAATCCTTATTTGCTTCTGAATAGCATTACATCACAGCATTTTTTTTTTTTTTTTACTGTGGTGGATGTTTATAATGCTTTTTTCAGCATTCCACTGCATGCAGATAGCAGGTGTGGCGGATGATAAAATAGGCAGTGAACTGAGGGTTTTAAGTAGGTTTATTAAATCATACCGCCATCACGGAGCTCACCCCGGCGCGATGCACGCGCACCAGAGCGAGCCCGGATGCTCTCAAGCAGATAGGCAATGCGTGCAGTAGAAGAGAGAGACTGAGTTACAGAGCAATGCAGCTTATATACCCAACTACAGACAATACATGAAAGGGATTCACAGCAGTAGGTATGGGCATTTGCATTTGAGAGACACACATAACAATAAGGAGATTACTGGCCGGAATTCACCTCTGCTCCGGAGCTGCAGGACAAAAGAGGTTACAAGGCACATCTACATATTGTTATCAGTCTATAGACACAGTAAGGGCAGGAAGCATGAACACAATGCATGAATGGCACATTAACATCACAGTACTGAGCAGGGAAAAGCTAGACGAAGCCGGGCTGCCTGTTGACATTAATACGCATATTTCACTGTTATGTTAATTGCTCTAGTTGAGCGCTGTGCTTATCCCAGTCTGTTGTGGGGGTTATCCCACACTACTCCCCCCCCCCAGAGGGTTCAGCAGGCGGCTGAGGCCTCGATAGTCCGGCTTTGGCAGTGAGCAGGGAAAGCACTGTGCAGGCGGAGGTGGAGGGATGGGGGGTGGGGGGTAGCAGTGCCGGCCCGGGATGGCGAAATCGTCTGGGCCGCGCAAAAATTGCTTGTGGATCCGCGATGTTGAGGGGCTGTCCCGTTGAATGTGCGAAGATCCACAGCGGCTGTAAGAGAAAAAAAAATTAGTCACTGACTCCTCTCGCGATTAAGTCCTGCAAGGATTAATAGCGGCCGTGAAGAAAAACAGGAGCGGCGAGGATTAACAGCGGCCGTGAAGAAAAACAGGAGCGGCGAGGCTGTGTAGCGGCTGTAAGAAAAAAAAACAAAAGCAAAGGGACTTGGCGTGTTGACTTTAGGTGCGGGCACAACCTTAAAGCCTTCGGGGACCGCAGACTGCTGAATTCCCTATGTGCGCCATGGCTAAGACCATTAGAAAATCCTGTGAGCAAGCTGCGTGCGTGCCTCAGGTGTACGAGCAACCCTGAAGGCTCTGTGTGCAGCGGCGAAGGACGATGGCGGTCTGTGGAGCCGTATGTGTCCCGTGCGTGGTGCGCCGTCCTCGTAACTCCCCGGTGCGTGTGCCGGGGTTCCATGCGTGGGTGGGCCTGCTGGAGAGGAGAGTCAGGGTCAGGGAGCTTAATCATCCCTGTTGTAGTTGTTGCGGTAGTTCGCTGTGCTGGGTCATGGTGCGTTCAGGTCCACGTGCTGCGTTCTCCGTCGGCCCTGGAGGTCGCCGTTGTGGAGAGAGGACGAGGTGCGTGCGCTCTCGTGTGGAGGAGCTGTGAGAGCGGCCGGTCCCAGCGTGGATGTGCAGATCTCAGGTGTGCAGATCTCACCGTGAAGCTTGCTGCGGCTTTCCCGGTCGTGGGTGATGTCCGGAGAGTTTCGTCGGAGCATTACCGCCGGGTGCTGCGTTCGCTGGCAGCGTGTTCTTTTCAGCATCGGGTCACCAGTGTGGCGGATGATAAAATAAGCAGCGAAGTGAGGGTTTTAAGTAGGTTTATTAAATCATACCGCCATCACGGAGCTCACCCCGGCGCGATGCATGCGCGCCAGAGCGAGCCCGAATGCTCTCAAGCAGATAGGCAATGCGTGCAGTAGAAGAGAGAGACTGAGTTACAGAGCAATGCAGCTTATATACCCAACTACAGACAATACATGAAAGGGATTCACAGCAGTAGGTATGGGCATTTGCATTTGAGAGACACACATAACAATAAGGAGATTACTGGCCGGAATTCGCCTCTGCTCCGGAGCTGCAGGACAAAAGAGGTTACAAGGCACATCTACATATTGTTATCAGTCTATAGACACAGTAAGGGCAGGAAGCATGAACACAATGCATGAATGGCACATTAACATCACAGTACTGAGCAGGGAAAAGCTAGACGAAGCTGGGCTGCCTGTTGACATTAATACGCACATTTCACTGTTATGTTAATTGCTCTAGTCGAGCGCTGTGCTTGTCCCAGTCTGTTGTGGGGGTTATCCCACAGCAGGCCCCTTTTTGCATTCACCTATCAGGGTCAGCAATACACATACAGCAGGCTACCACAAGGTTTTGTTGACTCACCAGCCATTTTTAATCACATACTGCGACAACATTTGCAGGATTTATTCCTGCCCCCTGTTACATTGTTGTTGCAGTATGTTGATGATCTGCTATCAGCAGGCCCTACTGCTGCCTCTGTGCTTTCAGCCACGGAGATCCTCTTGAAACATCTTTATCAGAAAGGCTACAAACTAAGCCGCAAAAAGGTACAGTGTTTTTGCCCCAGAGTTCACTATTTCGACAGGCTAATCACATCTGGTGACTCTGCGGTGTCTCCGTCACAAAGGTCATCAATTCTCTCACACCCCAGACCACGCACTGTAAGGGAAATGATGTCATTTTGGGGTCTTACCGGATACAGCAGAAATTCTGTTCCAAATTACATTGTGCTCATTCAACCCCTGCGCGATCTTCTTAAAGAAGCAGGACACAAAAATGTCACATCACCACTGCAATGGACTACCTCAGCCGAGGGTGCATTCATTGAACTAAAACAACTGATGTCACATGCGTGTTCACTCAAACCACCTGACTACATTTCTCCATTTTACTCTGACATTTCTGAAAAGCACGGGATTGTAAATGCCATGCTGTATCAGAAGGGGGAAGGTACAGGGTCAAGGTCAGTTCTAATGTACTACAGTTCAACATGAGATAACAGAAAGAGGACATCCGCCGTGCACACGTCATGTTGCCGTGATAGCCAAAGCATTGGAGAAAACTTCTCACATTACCATGCAACACACTGTGATTGTGCACACAATGCACGGAGTAGCTTCATCTCTACAAAGTGTGTTGTTCACACTCTCAGCCAAAAGAACACAAAGGTGAAGTCTTTCAAAGGCGAAGGCACCATTGCCAGCCTGCTGCATCAGCTGACACAGAAGGGCCGTGCGTTTCAGTGGAGTGAGAGCTGTGCTGCTGCTTTTTCCCGGCTTTGCTCCGTGTTCATCAGAGTCCCTATCCTGCAGTATCCCGACCCGAACCGCCCTTTCATTGTGGACATGGATGCCAGCAACCAGGGCATTGGGGCGGTGTTATCCCAGGAGGGAGAACACGGAGAGCACGCAGTTGCTTTTTTCAGCCGCACTCTCAGCAGAGCTGAAAGGAATTCTTGCGTTACTCGCAGAGAGCTGTTGGCTGTCATCCAGGGGCTTCGTCATTTTCGCCCGTATGTGTACGGG
Source organism: Pholidichthys leucotaenia (assembly GCA_020510985.1). Lineage (NCBI taxonomy): Eukaryota > Metazoa > Chordata > Actinopteri > Cichliformes > Pholidichthyidae > Pholidichthys > Pholidichthys leucotaenia. The sequence continues at coordinate 124,106,551 of CM035841.1, forward strand.
GGGAGGTTCCAGCTCAGGACAGATCATGCTTTCTTCACCTGTCTGCTGAACTTTAAAGAGCTGGATGGACAGTTGGCGAGATGGCTGGAGGCACTGCAGGATTATGATTTTCTGATTGTACATCGGGCAGGCCACCTCCATGCCAACGCTGACGCGCTGTCTTGGCATCCCTGTGCCGTGGAGGACTGTTGGCACTGCCAGCAGGCAGAGGACTGAGACCAAGCCGTCCCATGGGCTGCTGTTCTCTGGACCGCTGTGAGCAGGAATAACACAGCGGTGCACAGCTCCTCCTCAGATAATCAGTCAGCTCTCTCCAGTGATGACGTCACAGAGGCCCTCGGCGCACAGCAGCTGCAGAGCGAGCAGGACAGAGATCCAGTCATCTCCCGGGTTCAGCAGTGGCTGGACGCGGGCCAGCGGCCCGTCTGGGAGGCTGTGTTTGCGCTGGATCTAGAGACCAAGGCCCTACACTCCCAGTGGGCCAATCTCCGCTGTCACAAGGGTGTTGTGTATTGGCAGTGGCAGACTCCAGCTGGGCAACATCATGTCTGGCAGCTACTGGTTCCCCGGCGGCTCTGGCCCAACGTACTCCAGCTGGTCCACGGGGCGGTGGGGGCGGGCCACTTCAGGGTGACGAAGACTCTGCAGCATCTTCGGGCTTGGTTCTACTGGCCCGGATGTCGCCAGGATGTAGAGCTCCATGTCCATTGCTGCGACACCTGCACGGCTCAGAAAGGGCCAACTCAGCAATCCCACGCCCCCTTGCAGCAGTACTGGGTGGGAGCACTGATAGGGCGGGTAGGAGTGGACATTCTGGAACCGCTCCGTGCTGGTCACAATGGATTACTTCAACAAATGGCCAGAGGCGTACGAGGCCCCTAATCAGAGCAAAAAATAATGAGCAGAGTCGCCGTCTACGTCTTCACTCCATTTTTCTTTATTCAAAAGAACAAGGAAAACTTCTGCGCAAGCACACAACACAGTTCTCTCTCTGGGCAAAAGCAATCAAATTGTGAATCATCAAACTTTCAACAAACTGTAAATAGTGTACACAGCATTTAAACTTTTTTAGCACTGCGTTAATGTTTTTAAATGTAACAATCATGTACTAAAATAATAATGAAATATTAATCTTTTTAACTCTCATTTTTAACTGTATATATTGTCTACAATCAGCTTTTTAACTGACTTTTTAACCTGTAATCTGCTTCTTAACCCGTGTATGATACGCTTTTAATTAACCCATTAATCCCCATTTTTAACCTGTAACATACTCCCCCTCAAAATAGATGTTGTTCCCAACATCAGGACATGTGAAATGTATAATAACCACTGTCACAAAATTCTCAAAGAATGCATAGTCAACTAATTCAAAAAAGGTTTACAGACTGGAACTCTTTTCATACATTCTGGCTTTGAGATGAACTCATTCACAGTCTCAAGTGTCCATTACACTTTAAGTGCATATCCTGTGCATACTGGGATAAACACCAACACAGTCCCCCCCTTTTTTTTTTAAGTCAGTCTCAATGAGTCAAACGATCTTAAAACTCAATCTTTCAGTGTGAGTCCAATGTAACTGCATTTACTCTACTTCAAGTATACAAAATGACCACCAACCCATTAACATTGACCACAAAACTCTTGGAAGTAGAAAGGATGTACACTGTATACCCATGACATGGTCGGTTCAGAATAATAAGGCAACGTCTGTATGTTATAACATGTTGGTGTACCCAATGTATCATAAGTGAATACTTTCGGTTTTCTAGCGTTAAGTCTAGGTCTCTGATTCACCTCCTCACCAGGATCACTATAGGTAGGAGAAGGAGGGTGCGGTGAAGGAAAGCTCACCTCCGTAGGTAAGTTCTCTACCTGACCAATGTCGTTCTCTGTGGCTGGTCAGCTGCTGCAGCTCAAGCTCTGTCTCCTGCTGCACCTCTTCAGGTATGTTGTCCTCCTGCTGAGCTGGGTCTGCGGCCCTCTCAGGCGGTGGCGAATCAGGGCGAGTGCTCAAGTGAAGTGGCACTGGATAATACTCGTCCTCATCATCGTCATCCTCTTCTGAGTGAATCTCCGGTGTCCCCGCTGATCTGGTAGTGGCGTATTTCTTTGAACAAGGCTGCAAAGAAATCTCCAAGGGCAAATGATCACATGGCAGAAGAAGATTGCGATGCAAAGTTCTAGATCTACCCTTGCCTCTCTCAGGTTTCAGTTCATAAATGGGACTATCCTGCCCAACTTGCCTTACCACAGCATGGATTGCGTCCCCCCAGTGATCCCGCAGCTTACCAGCTCCTCCACGTGGTGAGTTGGTGCATGGGGGCCGGCGGCCGTAGCGTCTACGTACAAAGTATAGTGGGAAGCGCTGTTGTTGCTGCTGGTCTCCTTCGGGGGCGTTCTCTCCATCACTCTGGTAGTTCTCTGGATAGTCTCCACAGGGAGGGCCTCTCCTCCTGGGGTAGTGCCTATAGCGGCTCCTGTCAGCAGCATACCTGCTTCCCTGGACTGCAGTGCCTCCTGGGCCGGTAACATTTGCCACCTCTGCTCCCTTTTCTCCTTCAACTACATCAAACTCCACAGTTTCACCATCTCCAACACTGCGAAGGTATTTCCTTGGGTTGTTCTTTTTGATGGCTGTCTGGTGTACAAAAACGTCTTCTTTTGTGTCATTCCTATTGATGAAACCATATCCATTTCTGACGTTGAACCATTTGACTGTACCCAAGACTTTTGTTGCGATGACCTTCTTATTCTCCGCTGGAGCTGCGGCTGCCGGGCTGGATGGGCTACTGCCTTTCGGGCTCTCTGCTTTCCTCTCTCTTGCAGCATTATGCTCCCTATATACTCTACAGCCTGCCTGAAAATGCTCACTACTCCCTTTACGAATGCTACCACAGGTGTAGGGCTTACATTTGGCTTTGTGTATGGGCCAGCGCTCTCCTTGACACTTTTTGGAGCAGTACAAGGCACTTTTACACACTGAACAACATTTCAAACTCTGGTTTTCACCCTGTGTAACACGGCTATAACAACTCTGGGACCTTTGTATGTCACTGGTCACACCATGTCCCGCTGGAGTGACCCCTTCTAATTTAAAGAGTAACCTCTGGCTGGTTTCACTGGCTTCTGTGCTTTACAGCTTGCTCTAAAATGCTCGCTGCTCCCACAGCTAAAACAGTGCTGGCAAAACTCTTCACCTGTCTGAATGCAATAATAACACCTTGGTTGTGGGCAGGGCATGTGGTACCGCTGAGGGGCGAAGCGCTGCTGGAACTGTGCAGTGCCTCTCATCGGTGCCAGGCCTTGCGCTGGATAGCACTGCTGAAGAGCTGCTGGGGAGTGTTGAGGAAAGTAGTGCTGAGCAGATGGGTCCAGCTGGTATTGTGGATATGGCGTGAAAGTCGGCGCTGGGGAGTGGTTTTTAGGTCCTCCGCTGGTGGTGGGTTGTGCTGTGGCTGAAGACTTCTGCATGGCTTCTCGGATTTGGGACACTTCAGCTCGCAAGCCCTTTAAAAGTACCATCTCAGACCGCATCTCTTTAATCTCTGCCAGCAGATTAGGTGACGGAATGGCTGTGCTTTGTTTTTGAACTGTCTTTTTTTCCTGCAGGTGCAGGAGTGTCACTGGGCTGAACAGCATTCATGGCGGCTGCTCGCTGGGGGACAGCACATTTCTTCTTGTCTTGTCTTTCCCTTTCATTAGCGCATGCAATATTCACCTTTTCCAATAAAACTTCATCAGATGTCGTGGGCTGAAGAAGGTATGGCTGCATGTCACTCTTAACATTGTCACTCTGCAAACCTGTTAGGATGGTGTGCATGAACAAATTTTGGACCAAGGCAGGATCATATTTTAGACCCGACTCATCTTCCTGGGACGCGAAGAGAATCTTCTGGCGAAGGTCCATGGCTCTCAGAAGGAAGTTTTGAGGAGTCTCTTTACTGCTCTGAGCTTCTGAAGAAAGCTGCTTGTACAGTTCAGTAGCCCCTCTCTCCTGATAGTGAGACCTTAGGATCCTCCGCAGGGCAGGAAGAGTAAGATTACCTTTGCCTTCTAGGTAACTTCTCAGCTGCAGCCCTGGTGTGATGGCGCGAATCACTGCATCGATGATCTCATCTTCATGGTAGCCTTTACTGAGCCCACTTTCAATCTGCCTGGCCAAACTGGAAAATGTGAGCTTGTCTTTTTGTCCCGACTACCCTATTTGGCCTGATATCTTAAAGTCTTTACGCCACATGAAGTTATCTAGAGGCGCTGAAGCTCGTCTGTGCATTGGTGTGCTCTGTAGGCTCAGTTTATTACTCATTAGCTGATGCATAGCCTCTTCTTTGGCTTGAAGTGTGGCCCGTAAAGCATGTACTTCTTTCTGCAGGTCTTCTTTCTGTTTATCTTCACCTGCTATCTCTAACTCTGGCATCTTTGTATTTTCAATCAAGTCCTTTATATTTAGCAAATGAGACATTCCCTCATCTTCTAGCTCAGTTAACTCAGTTCTTTCAACATAACTTGTGACAAATGTGATTAGCTGGCCTCGAGTTTTGTCTGCAAATTGCTCTTTTCCCATTCCAGATATTTGTAGTCCATTGCATACATTAAGCAGTTGTTCAACATTCAGTTTGTATAATGCACCTTTAACTTCTAACTGCACTTTCTCCAACTCCATTTTCATCAGAGAGGTGGGCATAAAACAGTTCAACGTCGGCCTCTTTTTTACCTCGTGGTGTAGTGGTGCCCTCTAGTGGTGATTGCGGTGCTAGAGTTACAACCTTTGCACGTGGTGCCAGAGTCACGGTGAATGTCGGTAGTGCCTTACGTCTCCGATGCTGGGGTTCGTGGAGGGATATTCGGCTCGAGTTTCCACTTCGGCTGGCGGATTTTTCTCTCACCAAAATATCCCAGCAGTGCCTCCAAAATGTTGCGCCCTCTGCTCCACAGTTTGGGAGAGGTACGTGGTACTTTTGAGCAAAAAATAATGAGCAGAGTCGCGGTCTACATCTTCACTCCATTTTGCTTTATTCAAAAGAACAAGGAAACTTCTGCGCAAGCGTACAACACACTTCTCTCTCTGGGCAAAAGCAATCGGTTTGTGAATCATCAAACTCTCAACAAACTGCAAACAATGCACACAGTATTCAAACCTTTTTAGCACTGTATTAATGTTTTTAAATGTAACAATCATGTACAAAAATAATAATGAAATATTAATCTTTTTAACTCTCATTTTTAACTGTATATATTGTCTACAATCAGCTTTTTAACTGACTTTTTAACCTGTAATCTGCTTTGTAACTTGTGTATGATATGCTTTCAATCAACCCATTAATCCCCATTTTTAACCTGTTGTAGGGAGCTTGAAATGAAGAAGCGATGTGATTTTATAAATCAAGATTTATTATCAGCTTCATCTCCCTAACATGTCTCATCTCGATGCAGAAGCAGAATGAGAGGTCGAGCGCAGTCAGACCTTCATACTTATACCCACACTCAACAAAAGACATTGCATATCAAAGCTGACATCCCGCATTAACATAATCCCCCTCCATTGTCCTCTCTCTCCTTCCCCTGACCCTGGGGGGTCAGGAAGTTCGATCCGGTCTCCACCACTGTGACTCAGTCTGTTCTTTGATCTTCGCCGGTGGTCGAGACCTCTTGTCCTGTTCTGAGGCGTGAGGTCATTCTACATATGTAATCTCTAAACATTCTAATATGTCTATACATGTGTAGGTATGGAATATATGATTAATATAAGCCACACCTGTCACACTTTTAGTGCAAAAACACTCTAAAAACATCGTACCTTTTTTAAAAAAAAGCTCCCGCGAATTCAGGCTTTTTGGCCCACAACAATCATAAAAGCATCCCGCGAAATCCTGGAGGGACTGGTAATTTGTTCAAATGTTCAATAAACGCTTTAAAACAAAATCTATCTCAGCAGTCACAATGACGTCACTTCCGCCTTTCCAATCTGGACGCTCCATTCACAAAAAAACACTAGTTAGAGTGTACATGTTTTTCTGAAAGCATTTAACACCTCATTAATAGGTCGACATAAAGTTATGACAGAATAATAGAAGGTGCTGTAAATAAAGTTCTTTTGAAAATATCCGATCACGTGACCGCATGTAGCAGCGTTAGCTTAGCTTGTGTCGGTGGTTCAGTTGAAACAATGAACGGAGTCAGATCAGTGTTTTATTCAGTAAAGCAACAACGTGTTCATATTATCAGAGAGAGACCAACTGCTGCTGAAGAAGAAACACGCAGAGAGGCTGAACAAAACATCCAACAGGACAAAGAAAAGATGGAAAGTCAGAAGAAACTGTTGGATTTCATGAAGCTACAAACAACAACAGGTATTTGAAACTACAGTGGGATAACACGCTAGAAAAGAGACTTTTGGAGGATTTTGGTTCATAAAATCTGTAGGGAGCCACGAGGCTGGACTGAAGGCTGTCTGTAGTAGCTTGCAGGAGGCTCTTTACTTTTTGGGAGAGGCGTTAAGAGCCGTTCACACCAACCACTAACTATAAAATCGTCACTTTAAAGATCGTTCTAACGCAAGTGAATGGCAGAATCCGCACTTCAGTGATCATTGAAGTGTGGGCTCTGCCATTCACTTGCGTTAGAACGATCTTTAAAGTGACGATTTTATAGTTGTTTGTTTTTATATTGCTTGGTGTGGCCGGCCCTTTATTAGAAGCCTGAATGAACGGTACCCGGTCAAGTCCCCCTGTCCTATCCGATTTGGAAGACAACCTAATGAGCGACTTTCGCATTACGAATGCGCATGTGCGAACTATGTGAGTTCAAATTTCACAACTACCAAACATTCCGGTAGCCGCCTTGCTTTTGTATAGAGACAGTACTGTCACACCTGAACAACTGCCATTTAAAGTCTGCTTTAAGCGTTAAATCTCCGTTATGCCAGGTGCACACTGTGCCGTAGTGAAGTGTGGGAACGGCATGTATCATCTAGAGCGGTGGAAAAAGAAAACTTGCAGCATACATGCGTGTAACTTCGGGACCAGCGTGTGTACATGTCCGCCACCATTCACGTTGTATACATTCCCCACGGAGCTGAAGGATCCGGACGAACGTAATTGTTGGATTAAAGCAGTAAGTCTATATTGTGACGTTTGCGGGATTCACACAAAGAAAGAGGAGCAAGATGGTTGTGACAAACAGGCTTTATTTACACACCACCAACCCCAACTACCTCTGAGCACAGAGAGGAGGGGAGGTCATTCTCCCAGACCTCCGTTTCAATCATGGTTACACAGACATGATACATCTTGCCCTAATCCTGCTAAACACTGCTGGGTCATTATAACGCAGTTATAATGACACAGTAGTATAACTCAGTAATAACACATTTAATACACACACACAGTAACGTTTCAACTGGCAAAGCATGCTGGGAAATCCCTGCCCCCCTTAACATGGCCCCAACGTTACACTGCCCTCCCCTGGACTGGTTTCTGTCCCCAGAAAATTCAAAGTCCACTTTCAGAAATCCAACACGAGTCAGCCCGGTGCCGGGGCGGCATGCACGGGCCATCCAGTGTCCATCTGAGTCTTGGTCAGAGTATCTGGTTGGGGTAGGGTTCCGGTTTGGCCACCAGCGGGCGGATGGACACATCTGACAGCCTCTGTAGGACCACGCACAGTCCCTTCCCTGGCAGCGGGAGTCCCATGCCCGCTCCGGCCGACTCCCACCGCTGCCAGGTCTCCCAGGCGGCCGCTGGCCCGCGTCCTTGCGTCCAGCCCTTGCCGCGCCTGGAAAATGGCCGGATCTTCGTCCTGCTCGCTTCGCTGCTGCGCCGAGGATCCTCCGTGACGTCACCGAAAGGGGAAGCATCTGCGGGTGGCGGTAGGACTACGCACAGTTCCTCCTCTGGCAGCGGGAGTCCCATGCCCGCTCCGGCCGACTCCCACCGCTGCCAGGTCTCCCAGGCGGCCGCTGGCCCGCGTCCATGCGTCCAGCCCTTGCCGCGCCTGGGGAATGGCCGCATCTTCGTCCTGCTCACTCCGCTACTGCTGCGCTCTGAAGGTCTCTGTGACGTCACCGCCGGGGAAGCATCTGTAGGAGGCGGCCTTTACCCGTCCATGCCACCTCGCTCTAATTTAACGTTGGCGAGGGGCCAGTTTGTCGTGCGCTGCGTGCGGGGCAGTACCGTGTGAAGTACCCTGGCTCTGTGCAGCGGAAGCCCCCCTTCCTTGCGTCGCCACGGCTGTCTCCTCCGCGCTGCCGTGGTCTGCCGTAGCTCCTCCTCCCACTCGCTCTCAGCACGGTGGTTTCCTCCAATGACCAGTCGTTCAGCGCGGCAGCCAACTCGACCTGGGCCAGGTGGTCATCCAACAGGTTCTCGCCGTTGTAGCGGGGAATCTTGGCCTGTTGCTGGATGGATGGGACGGTCATCTCCTGGTCGATCGCCGCTCCTAATTGCTCTGGAATCGCCAGCCCGTCCTGCCCTGAAAAGGGCGGGAAACAGGGCTGGTTTGCTCTGCTCGGCCCGTTCTGCCTTGAAAAAGGCAGAGCAGTCCCATCGAGTCTGCTGCTCCGTCCATCGCGGCGAGCCTCTCCGGGGGCCGGCGTCTCAGCTCTACGCTCCGTTCCCAGCCGAGCGATGAACCGCTCCGGCCGCTGGACCTCCGCCTGGATCCTCGTCTTGCTCCATCCCCACTCCTGACACCAGTGTGACATTTGCGGGATTCACACAAAGAAAGAGGAGCAAGATGGTTGTGACAAACAGGCTTTATTTACACACCACCAACCCCAACTACCTCTGAGCACAGAGAGGAGGGGAGGTCATTCTCCCAGACCTCCGTTTCAATCATGGTTACACACACATGATACATCTTGCCCTAACCCTGCTAAACACTGCTGGGTCATTATAACACAGTTATAATGACACAGCAGTATAACTCAGTAATAACACATTTAATACACACACACAGTAACGTTTCAACTGGCAAAGCATGCTGGGAAATCCCTGCCCCCCTTAACATGGCCCCAACGTTACAATATTATAACATAATTAAATAGTGTTGTGTATTGTTCAAGTTCTAGCCTAATTGACAGGAGTCTAAACCCTGAAGTAGTAGGTACGGACAGGCAGGCCTGGGTCTAGGATATAGTTCTTTGTATATTGGTAATGAAGCTTGATCTACACACACATGTAATTAAGGCCATTGATAAGTAGGCTGGTATAAAATGAAATTGCAAATCATTGAAAACGTGCGGTATTTAAACTATAGTAGTATCGACCTATAGATCTAAGTAAGCAGGCTATGCCTTGTAGTGAAATTTACTCAAAATGACAAAACCAAAGTTGAGCTGTCAAACCACTCGCTTACCTTCTTTGTAGTCATTTCGGAGTCTCGCAAGTAAGGGTGCTTGGTCCTTTGACAACAACAAATCTGCTATGTCAGCGTACATACAGGGAGGCCATTTTGGCCAATTTCTGCAACGTGGCCGCGAATGCAAGCGCAACTAGTTCATCCTTGCATTTGCGGGTACAGCCGGGAAGACCCCTACGCATACAATATGCTTGTAGATCAGGAACTTTCCATAAATTAAATGTATTGATAGAACATGTTTGGTAGCCATGTTCCCATGATGCTTTGCGCGAGCCGAGATGCGAAAGTCACCTATTTGGAGTACGCATCTTGGAACGTGAGTGATGGCAACACAAGAGGGACAATAAGCCCTACCATGCCAGATTGGACTGTGCATGCGTGCCTCCCCCCCCCCCCCCACGTTCCCTTTGCGATTGTGAGGATCAAAGTACAGGTACAGCTCAAAAAATTAGAATATCATGGAAAAAGTTCAATATTTTTGGATACATTACACAGATAGTGATATCACAGATAGTGATATGTGATCCCTTCTGATCCCAGCTTGCAATGTCGCTCTTCTCCTGGCTGAATCTTAATCCAAATGGAAATTATGGATCTGGAAAGCGGCTTATATGCGATTGTCACCACTTTAAAAGAAGAAGATCGGGTCAGGGGGAACCCAAGGGAGACTCATGGCATTGGAATTCATGTGTCTGTGTGATTCGACTGAGATTGAACTGATCACAGGATCTTCTGTTTGGCCCCTGGAGTTTTCCTAGTGTATCGAAATTATCTGGGTGAGCTAATCAAATGCGGACCCCGGCGTAGCTCCCTTAACAAATTCAACAATTCGTCCAGCTGGGGGGAGCACTGACTGTCAGCGGCAGGATTAACATGGAATTTACCACCTGGCATGCATTGAAGAGAGAACGGACTCTCTTGGACATGTTTACCTATGTTTCGGTAGGTGGATAACATCTGTGGATCGCTGAGTGCTCTCCAGAGAATGATCTAAAGCATGATTCAAGCCTGTATGAAATTTGAAGCACAGAATCGAAGAGAGGGAAAATTTTTTATTCTCTGAGTGCACTGTGCAGATTTGACCTTGTGTTTTGGTGCCCTTGTTTACATTCCTCCTCGATGAAGATAACGCTGGAGAAGTGGCTTAACCCAAACATCGACAAACAATGGCTGTTGTTCTGCAGATCGAGCTTCTCAAGGACAGCGCTATCATGTGTTTACAGAACTTGCCACCTGCATGAGAATGGACATGCCGAGTAGAACACATGACTATCCGTTGCCAGAGGGTGCCCTCTGCTGTTCACCAGCAATTGACACACCTCCACACTGCATCACACACTGATCATATGCTGACTACATACACTGGTCTCTCTCGCTTTGTCATTTGTCAACGTCTGCTAATTGTGCATAGAGGGTTTTTTTCTGTGTGATCAAAATTTGGCTCATTTGAGCTTTATATGAGCTTATACGAGCGTTATTCTGATAACTATGTTTTTTCTCTCTGCCTATTGTGTTTTCCTCTCCCCCCCCCCCCCCTTCCCCTCTTTACCCTCACTGTTCGACTGGCGCCTTCGGGCTGCCCCGGCTATGGGATGCGCTTACTGAGCGCGCCCAATGTCAAGTCAAATTTCAATTCTCCTGTATGTATTACGTATGGTAGTATTGACAATAAACCTTATTCATTCATGTGTCAAGTGTTTTTATTTTAATTTTGATGATTATGGCTTACAGCCATGACATGGTTCAGATAAAAGTAAACTTTGCATTTCATTTGGAAATCAAAGTCCCAGTGTCTGGAGAAAGAGCGGAGAAGCACAGAATCTAAGTTGCTTGAGGTTTAGTGTGAAGGTTCCACAGTCAGTGATGATTTGAGGAGCCATGTCATCAGCTGGTGTTGGTCCACTGTGTTTTAATCAAGATCAAAGTCAGCACATTCATCTACCAGGAAATTTTAGAGCAGTTCATGCTTCCCTGTGCTGACAAGCTTTATGGAGAAGCTGATTTCATTTTCAAGCAGGACTTGGCATCCCCCACACACTGGCAAAAGTATCAAAACCTGGTTTCACTGGGTTTGATTGGCCAGCAAACTCTCCTGACCTAAACTCCATAGAGAATCTATGGAGTATTATCAAGAGGAAGATGAGAGACACCAGACCCAACAATGCAGATGAGCTGAAGGTCACTATCAAAGCAACCTGGACCTTCATAACACCTCAGCAGTGCCACAGGCTGATCACCTCCATGCCACGCCACATTGATGCAGTAATTAATCCAAAAGGAGCCCTGACCAAATATTGAGTGTGTACATGGACATACTTTTCAGTCGGTCCACATTTCTATTTAAAAACTATTTTTAAAAAAAAATTAATTTTATGTAATATTTTATTTTTTTGAGAAACTGAATTTGGGGTTTTCATGGGCTGTAAGCCATAATCATCAAAATTAAAATAAATAAACACTTGAAATAGATCACTCTCTGTGTAATGAATCTACATAATATATGGGTTTCACTTTCAGAAATGAGTGACCAAAAATATTGAACTTTTTCATGATATTCTAATTTTTTCAGATGTACCTGTATAGAACATGTTTTGTAGATTGTCCCCATGTCTTTACTTTTTGGTGTGATTTGCAGAAATTATTTGGAAAAATGTCATACTAACTAAATTCCACATTTTACTTATGTGTAACAGAAAAGTTTATAATCAATGTCATTGTTATTGTAGCGAAATATTACATTCACAAGATGAAATGGCTTGAAAGATAACCCTCTTACTATAATTTTAAAGAATCTGATCTAGAAACAGATTTGGCCCCCATTAAAAAATTTAAATTTGATAGTTGAAAACTTACTTCTTTTAATTAGCAGACCCCTAAATGTGCCTTTTGTCTGTATTATTGTCAGTGACTCTAATCATGTCTTGTTATACAACCCATTATACAATTGTGTATTGACATTCTTCAAATAAAATCTACGTAGCAAAAAACAGCTTCATTTATCAACATATTTTAAAAAATTACAGTCTTGAACTCTTTTACGTGTACCAGCAAAACATTGCATATTAATTTGTGTATTTTGATTACTGTAGTTTTCTTTTTGCCCATTTAAAAATAATAATAAAAAACCTCAAATGCATTTTGTGCCATTACATACACTACCGTTCAAAAGTTTGGGGTCACTTAGAAATTTCCTTATTTTTGAAAGAAAAGCACTTTTTTTCAATGAAGATAACTTTAAACTAATCAGAAATACACTCTATACATTGCTAATGTGGTAAATGACTATTCAAGCTGCAAATGTCTGGTTTTTGGTGCAATATCTACATAGGTGTATAGAGGCCCATTTCCAGCAACTATCACTCCAGTGTTCTAATGGTACAATGTGTTTGCTCATTGCTTCAGAAGGCTAATGGATGATTAGAAAACCCTTGTGCAATCATGTTAGGTCTGCAATGCTGTAATTGCTGCAAATGGAGGATTCTTTGACAAAAGCAAAGTTTGAAGGAAAAAATTATTATTTCAAATACAAATCATTATTTCTAACCTTGTCAATGTCTTGACTATATTTTCTATTCATTTTACAACTCATGGTGGTAAATAAGTGTGACTTTTCATGGAAAACACAAAATAATTGTCTGGGTGACCCCAAACTTTTGAACGGTAGTGTATACCCCATACATTATTCATTGAAAAAAATTTGAGGCCTTCCACTTAGAATTATGATCTGACTCGCAGTGTTGATGAGACTATATTTTCTGTGAATTTATGGAGTCTGGTCTAAAGCTGCTCTTTGTGTAAAGTGTCCTGAGATAACTGTTGTGATCTGGCTGTATATAAATAGAACTGATTTACCTCACCCTTTGATAATTGTTATAAAAGTTATGCTAGCAAATACTCTTATGTTGGGAGATTTTATTCAGAATTTTCTGCACACTCCGTAATAATTTGCAATGTTTATGCACCATCTCAGAACTACCATTATCTCAGACTAAGTGTCTGTATTGAGTAGAGTTTTATAATCTATATCCCATTTAATGGAAAAGACAATCCAATTTATTTTTCTGGAATATGAAGAGCTATGCTTTACATATTATTTCAATGCTTCTAAAACTACCTCTAGTCCAAACAGCAATTAACAGACTATGCAGAACCATAGGAAACTACTGTATATCACAAGAGTGTAGAGAACCAAAGTCCTGCACACTGCTTTTATTCAGCATCCTTGTTTCACTCAACAATGCTTCTAAAACTGACTTTTTTAAAATACACAAACCTTTTTCCCCGGATATTATTTTTATTAAATATTACATTTTGGAAAAATAATTTATATATTAATAAAACTTATTATTCATTCACCAAGAATTTAACAACTTTATTGGACCATTTCAACATTAAATGGAAAACAAAAAAGAACATCTTAAACATGTTTGAGAGAAAAAAATGTTTGCAAAATCAAAAAAAAAAAAAAAAAAGACAACTGACCTCAGGATACGTGTGCAAAGATCAAACAGAACTAATGACTATCCATACACACTGTCTGCATTACTGCACAGTGTTGATCTTCAGGCCCTGTTTGTCTCAGCGTTCTTTGAGGAAGACTTCCATGTCCTGCATGTTCATGAACGCCAACAAAAATGGATCTTTTGATTCTGGGTCGTCCACATCGATTGCCACCCTCAAAGCGATCTGCTGCTCTTCCTTATCCGTGTCAAGGAAAGTAGGTACGTAGTCTTACCACCCTGTAAACAGCCCTGCATTGCTGTGTACCCACTGCCATTCTTGGCTCCTCCTTAGATAAGTGAAAATACTCATATCATTGCATTAGTTATGTCACATATCAAATATATAAAATACTAGATGGAAGTTTGAAAATAGCTGACTAATGTATGTTTGACATACCGTAACTGGACTGCTGTGGGCTAGCTTATGGGGAAGCCTAAAAAGTGGCTCTAGTTTTGCAGCCATCAGTGCCTCTGCCTCTTCCGTCCACAATGCAAAGCATTTTCCATGCCTGTTGAGGAATAAAATATAGCCCAATCATTAAATCTTGCCTTCTGATTGTTGCTCTGAGTGTTGCCATCCCTGTGCTGTTGCAATCCTGGAATTTCCCCATTGTGGGACCAATAAAGGCTTATCTTATCTTATCTTATCTTATCTTATCTTATCTTAAATGTCATAATAAAGTGGGCCAGTATCATCTGGTGAACAGCTGTCCTACCCTTAAGTGGAGAACCTCTCCTCTGGCAAATGAGGATGCCAGTGAAACATCAGAAAATATGAACTATGCTTTGTGGATGCCTGAATAGAAAGAGGTCAGGGTATTAATACAGATAGTATTTCTATTATGTAAAACCAAAGTGAAAAAAATGATGATTTAAATGACAAACTAAGAAGAAAACAGCATGCAAAGATGTGTTTATTCAGTCCACAACTGCCTGGAGGTGGAGATCCCAATCATTGTGGTTCTCAATTTCCTCAAGGCCCGCTTTAGATTATGATTGGATCGTTCATCCAAAGTATTCCAAAACACATTTGGTAATATTTATCATTTTATAGTTTTAATATGTACCTGTGTGTATGTGTGTATATATATATATATATATATATATATATATATATATATATATATATATATATATATATATATGTGTGTATACGTACAGTATATATACAGTATATAGTATATATATATATATATATATACAGTGGGGCAAAACAGTATTTAGTCAGCCACCAATTGTGCAAGTTCTCCCACTTAAAAGATGACAGAGGTCTCCAATTTTCATCATAGGTATACCTCAACTATGAGAGGCAAAATGAGAAAAAAAAAATCCAGAAAATCACATTGAAGGATTTTTAATGAATTAATTGGTAAATTCCTCTGTAAAATAAGTATTTGGTCAATAACAAAAGTTTATGTCAATACTTTGTTATATACCCTTCGCTGGCAATGACAGAGGTCAAACGTTTTCTGTAAGTCTTCACAAGGTTTTCACACACTGTTGCTGGTATTTTGGCCCATTCCTCCATGCAGATCTCTAGAGCAGTGATGTTGTGGGGCTGTCGCTGGGCAACACGGACTTTCAACTCCCTCCAAAGATTTTCTATGGGGTTGAGATCTGGAGACTGGCTAGGCCACTCCAGGACCTTGAAATGCTTCTTAGGAAGCCACTCCTTCATTGCCCGGGTGGTGTGTTATGGATCATTGTCATGCTGAAAGATCCAGCCACGTTTCATCTTCAATGCCCTTGCTGATGGAAGGAGGTTTTCACTCAAAATCTCACGATACATGGCTCCATTCATTCTTTCCTTTACACGGATCAGTCGTCCTGGTCCCTTTGCAGAAAAACAGCCCCAAAGCATGATGTTTCCACCCCCATGCTTCACAGTAGGTATGGTGTTCTTTCTCCCCCAAACACGACAAGTTGAGTTTTTACTAAAAAGTTCTATTTTGGTTTCATCTGACCATATGACATTCTCCCAATCCTCTTCTGGATCATCCAAATGCTCTCTAGCAAACTTCAGACAGGCCTGGACATGTACTGGTTTAAGCAGGGGGACACATCTGACACTGCAGGATTTGAGTCCCTGGCGGCGTAGTGTGTTACTGATGGTAGCCTTTGTTACTTTGGTCCCAGCTCTCTGCAGGTCATTCACTAGGGCCCCCCGTGTGGTTCTGGGATTTTTGCTCACCGTTCTCGTGATCATTTTGACCCCACGGGTTGAGCTCTTGCGTGGAGCCCCAGATCGAGGGAGATTATCAGTGGTCTTGTATGTCTTCCATTTTCTAATAATTGCTCCCACAGTTGATTTCTTCACACCAAGCTGCTTACCTATTGCAGATTCAGTCTTCCCAGCCTGGTGCAGGTCTACAATTTTGTTTCTGGTGTCCTTTGACAGCTCTTTGGTCTTGGCCATAGTGGAGTTTGGAGTCTGACTGTCTGACTGAGGAAAGCAAGATGGCTGCAAAAAAACTTGGTTCGGCCTGGGTCAGTATGAAAACTATTGCAGGCCTTCAGAGCACAGAGCGCAGTAATCGTGTGTTTTTAGATGGTTTTAGTTCAGACACAGAGCTGGCTAATGCTCTTAATTGTTTTTATGGTCGTTTTGACTCCTTTGATTTTAGCACAGAAATCCAAGATTTGAAACAGAAACTCAAAGACAACCAGCACTTTAATATTGAGATGCAGGATGTTAAAAGGGAGTTCTGCGCTGTAAAAGTGAACAAAAGTCAGGGCCCTGATAATATATGTGGGCGCCTGGTAAAGTCTTGTGCACATGAACTGAGTCCTACTGTATATTTCATTACATTTTCAATAAGTCCTTACAGACACAACATGTGCCTAAGATCTGGAAAGATGCCGTGGTTGTTCCTGTTCCAAAATCCAGCTGTCCTAAAACGGTAAATGACTTTAGACCAGTTGCTTTGACTTCAATTTTAATGAAAATTTTTGAAAAACTGGTCAGATGTGAGGTCCTAAAGCAGACTGAACATGCATTGGATCCTCTGCAGTTTGCCTATAGGCCTCACAGAGGAGTGGAGGATGCCACTGTCACTCTGTTTAACATGCTTTTCAAACATCTGGATTTTAATGGGACACACGCCAGGCTTTTATTTGTGGACTTTTCTTCTGCCTTTAATACAATCCAACCTCATATTTTAGTTGAAAGGCTCCTGCAACAATTTGATTTAAGCAATAATCTGGTGGGTTGGATTCTGGATTTCTTAACCAACAGGACGCAGAGAGTAAGGGTCAATGGCACATTGTCTGACCTAAAGTGCTCTTCTACTGGCTCTCCTCAGGGGTGTGTGTTGTTACCACTACTCTTCATCCTGTACACAAACATGTGTCGGAGCAGACATGACAACAGACACATTATAAAGTATGCTGATGACTCAGTCATTGTCAGTCTCCTCCAGGATGGTGAGAGTGGCCACGGCCCAGTAGTTGATGACTTTGTTCACTGGTGTGAGGATTCCTACCTGCAGCTGAATACAACAAAAACGAAAGATATGATTATTGACTTTAGGAGGAAAACTACCAGGCACAAAGTCACCATACTAAAAGGCCAGACCGCCGAATGTGTACAATCGTACAAATATCTTGGGACGATTATTGATAGTAAATTAAACTTTGAAGTGAACTGTGAAAGGGTGTGCAAAAAGGGTCAGCAAAATTTGCATTGTTTGAGGAAACTTGCACGCTTCCAAATTGACCGAACCATAATGACTATGTTTTATCGGGCTTTTATTGAATCTGTTTTATCCTTTTCTTTAACGTCATGGTTTGGTCAGATAAAACTGAAACAGAGGAAATCCTTGGATCAGGTAGTTAGATGGTCCAGTCGTTTGCTTGGTGAGTCACAGCTGAGCCTGACATCCCTGTACACCAGACAAGTACAGAGGATGGCCGACTCGATTTTAAATGATGACTCCCACCCTTTGCACTGCAACTTTCAGCTTCTTCCCTCCAGACGGAGGTTTGCTGTCCCAAAAAGTAGAACCCAGCGCTACAAAAACAGCTTTGTCCCTGCTGCTGTCAAAGAGTTGAACAAGCTATAAAATCATATTGTACATATTTTATATTTACCTATTTTGTAAGATGTGTGCCTGTGTTTGTGTCTATGTTGAATGTAATTAGTGGCTTGTAAATATGGATGTCACCAACTGCAAAACAAATCTACCTACGGGTACAAATAAAGTAACCTGAACCTGAACCTGAACCTGTTTGAGGTTGTGGACAGGTGTCTTTTATACTGATAACGAGTTCAAACAGGTGCCATTAATACAGGTAACAAGTGGAGGACAGAGGAGCCTCTTAAAGAAGAAGTTACAGGTGTGTGAGTGCCAGAAATCTTGCTTGTTTGTAGGTGACCAAATACTTATTTTACACCATAATTTGCAAATAAATTCTTTAAAAATCAGACAATGTGATTTTCTGGATTTTTTTTTTCTCATTTTGTCTCTCATAGTTGAGGTATACCTATGATGAAAATTGGAGACCTCTCTCATCTTTTAAGTGGGAGAACTTGCACAATTGGTGGCTGACTAAATACTTTTTTGCCCCACTGTATATATATATAATATTAAAAAGAAATAAAGGTTATAGTTATGTCTGGAAACCGGCAAAGGACCAACAGAGAGTGGAGTTTGCTGGGAACACGAACTTTATTACAGACTGTGCAGATTAAAGAACACAGACTGCCGTTGGGAGGCTGAGCGCTGCAGCAGTGAGCGTAAGAGAAAGAATTGGAGAAAGAATAAAGTCTTGTGTCGTTCAGCTCATTGTCTCACCTATTCCTTTCTTCACAACCTTTCATTAAGAAGTTTGAAGACGCGCGACAGACATCTCTTTTTTCCATCCAGGATAGAGAGGATGGAAATACACCTGTGGAGATGTAATCTTTAACATATCCAAAAAATGTCAAGTTGTTCTCCATGAAGTCCAGAAATTGACCGTAACCTTATGACGCTTTGTAAAAATAAAAAAAATAATAAAAAAAAAAATGCCATGCACACGTAGACCAATCTGGCGGGTGTCCAAACTCACGAATGCCTGTATATCCAAACCAGGTAGGGCTTCCTTAAATATTGTCCCTGTTATGTTGCCGTCGTCCGCATTCCAAGATGGGGGAGTATTTTGCGCATACGTACTCCAAATTAGGTTGTCTTCCAAATCAGGTAGCGACACCCCCCCATAACCAGCTCGCCCCAGCCAGTTACAGTTGCCCCACGACAAACTCGCCCCGGAAGCATATACACACGTGAACAAAATTGTTGGTACCCCTCTGTTAATGAAAGAAAAACCCACAATGGTCACAGAAATGACTTGAATCTGACAAAAGTGGTAATAAATAAAAATTCTATGAAAATTAACCAAAGAAAATCAGACAATGCTTTTGAATTGTGGTTCAATAGAATTATTTTAAAAAACAAACTCATGAAACAGGCCTGGACAAAAATGATGGTACCCCTAGAAAAGATTGAAAATAATGTGACCAAAGGGACATGTTCAACCAAGATGTGTCCTCTAATTAACATCACAGGTGTCTACAAACTTGTAATCAGTCGGCCTATTTAAAGGGTGACAAGTAGTCACTGTGCTGTTTGGTGACATGGTGTGTACCACACTAAACATGGACCAGAGGAAGCAAGGAGAAAGTTGTCTCAGGAGATTAGAAAGAAAATTATAGACAAGCATGTTAAAGGTAAAGGCTATAAGACCATCTCCAAGCAGCTCGATGTTCCTGTGACTACAGTTGCACATATTATTCAGAAATTTAAGATCCACGGGACTGTAGCCAACCTCCCTGGACGTGGCCGCAGGAGGAAACTTGATGAAAAATGGAAGAGACGGATAATATGAATGGTAACAAAAGAGCCCAGAACAACCTCTAAACACATTCCAGGTGAACTCCAAGGTTAAGGTACATCAGTGTCAGATCGCACCATCCGTCGTTGTTTGAGCCAAAGTGGACTTCATGGGAGACGACCAAGGAGGACATCACTGTTGAAAACAAATCATAAAAAAGCCAGACTGGAATTTGCCAAACTGCATGTTGACAAGCCACAAAGCTTCTGAGAGAATGTCCTATGTACAGACGAGACAAAACTGGAACTTTTTGGCAAGGCACATCAGCGCTATGTTCACAGACGCAAAAATGAAGCATACCAAGAAAAGAACACTGTCCCTACTGTCCCTACTGTGAAACATGGAGGAGGTTCTGTTATGTTGTGGGGCTGCTTTGCTGCATCTGGCACAGGGTGTCTTGAATCTGTGCAGGGTACAATGAAATCTCAAGACTATCAAGGTATTCTAGAGAGAAATGTGCTGCCCAGTGTCAGACAGCTTGGTCTCAGTCGCAGGTCATGGGTCTTGCAACAGGATAATGACCCAAAACACACAGCTAAAAACACCCAAGAATGGCTAAGAGTGAAACATTGGACTATTCTAAAGTGGCCTTCTATGAGCCCTGATCTAAATCCTATTGAACATCTGTGGAAGGAGCTTGAAACATGCCGTCTGGAGAAGGCACCCTTCAAAGCTGAGACAACTGGAGCAGTTTGCTCATGAGGAGTGGGCCAGAATACCTGCTGAGAGGTGCAAAAGTCTCACTGACAGTTACAGAAATCGTTGCAGTGATTGCCTCAAAAGGTTGTGCAACAAAGTATTAAGTTAAGGGTACCATCATTTTTGTCCAGGCCTGTTTCATGAGTTTGTTTTTTAAAATAATTCTGTTGAACCACAATTCAAAAGCATTGTCTGATTTTCAATGGTTAATTTTCATAGAATTTTTATTAATTACCACTTTTGTCAGATTCATGTTATTTCTGTGACCATTGTGGATTTTTCTTTCATTAACAGAGGGGTACCAACAATTTTGTCCATGTCTGTATACCATCCACACCTGCTGTATGAGAGCTTTTCACGCTCATGATGATTTTGGTAACTTTTGTCTTGTCAGTTGGTGTGAGAAAGAAAGAATTTACATAATTACCTTGAAGATATTGTTGATAAGTAGTTCCCTGTGGTGTACTAATAGTATTTGCAAGATGGTCCACTTAAACCAAGGTTGAACTTTTTGGCCAGAATTCCAAAAGGTATATTTGGCGCAAACACAACACTGCTCATCACCAAAAGGACACCATACCTACAGTGAAGCATGGTGGTGGCAGCATCATGCTTCAGGGCTGTTTTTCTTCAGCTGGAACTGGGGTCTTTTTCTAGGTGGAGGAAATTATGAACAGTTCCAAATACCAGTCAGTGTTGGCACAAAACCTTCAGGCTTCTGCTAGAAAGCTGAAAATGAAGAGGAACTTCATCTTTGAACACGACAATGACCGAAAGCACACATCCAAATCAACAGAAGAATGGCTTCACCAGAAGAAGATGAAGGTTTTGGAATGGCCCAGTCAGAGTCCAGGCCTGAATCCAATCGAACATCTGTGGGGTGATCTGAAGAGGGCTGTGCACAGGAGATGCCCTTGCAATCAGACAGATTTGGAGCATTTTTGCAAAGAAGAGTGGGCAAATATTGCCACATCAAGATGTGCCACGTTGATAGACTCCTACCCAAAAAGACTGAGTGCTGTGATAAAAGCCAAAGGTGCTGCAACAAAATATTAATTTAAAGGTGTACATATTTATGCAAACAGGTTATTGTAACTTTTTTATTTTTCCCCTTAAAAGATTTCAGTTTGTTTTTCAGTTGGGTTGTATAGGTTGTAGATCACATTAATGGTGGAAAAAGTTATGAAATGATTTATCTTGATCTAATTTTTTTTTTTTACATCAAAGAGACTTTGCATTTGAATAGGAGTGTGTAGACTTTTTATATCCACTGTAATTAAAAGTAGACAACCAAAAATTTTTAGTTGAGTTAAGGGTACAAAGAGCACCTACTTAAAAACTTGAGTAATGACTTCAGTCTTGAAGGTTTGAGGTTTTTCTCCAAAATTTATAACCGTTTTCTTAGTTTTCTACTTTTCTCTGTAAATTTATCTAAATTTGTAATTTCCTCTTGTAAAATTATGACTTGTCCATTTGAAACTATTATAAATTTGTGGATTATTTTATGGCTAATTTTATCTATTTTAATTCCATTCCAATCTAATTTTATTTATATCATCATCATCATAGCAGTCTGTTGTGGGCGACAATGACTGTTTCATTTAGGTCTGATCAGATTCCTCCACACAGCTCTGTCCTTAGCCTTCTGCTGCCAGGAATTCCTGTCTATGTCCAACTTCTCCAAGTTTCTTTTTACAGTGTCTTTAAATCTGAGCCTTGGCCTACCCTGATTGCGTTTGCCCTCGCATAACTGTGAGTAGAGTAACTGCCGAGGGAGACGCTGGTGGTCCATCCTCTCAACATGTCCAAGCCATCTCAGGTTCATCTGTATTAGCATGTCCTCCATTGATGGTAGACCATCTTGTTTCAACACTTCTGTGTTGGTTATCTTGTCTTTCCATGAGATGTTCATTATGGCTCGAAGGTGTCTCATCATGTACGTGTGGAGTTTCTTCACCTGCACTCTGTAGACAGTCCAAGTTTCAGCACCATACAATAGAGTAGCCAGTACTGTCGGTCTGTACACTTTGCATTTCACACGGATAGACACATGTCAATTATTCCACAGTCTCTCCCTCAAGTTTCCAAACACAGTGCTCGCTCTTTCCATTCTGAGATATAGTTCATCCTCCAGCCTAGCATTCTCTGAAACAGTACTCCCTAGGTACTTGAAAGACTTGCACTTGACTAGTGGCTCTGTACCAATGCTGATCTCTTCTGGTAGTGATGTTGATAATTGGAACTTTGGTGGTTGATAAAGGCACTCTTGTCTTCTTGATGTTGATTTGGAGGCTGAATTGGCTAGCTGCTCTTGCAAATTTCTCCACTAAAGATTGCATATCTTCCACGCTGTGTGCAACTAGAGCACTGTTGTTGGCAAAGAGCATTTCTCTTACTGTCTTTATCGATGTCTTACTCTTGGCTTTAAACTGTGCCACATTGAACAAGTCTGCTTCTTTCCTTGTTTGAATGTATACTCCTTCTGAAATGTCTTTGAAGGCCACCTCAAGCATGGCTGCCAGATATAGCGAGAAGAGTGTAGGTGCCAGCACATACCCTTGTTTCACCCCGTTGCTTACTGAAAAGTCTTTAGATACTGAACCACTCATTGCCACGTTTGCTTGCATACCTGTATGGAGTCCCTCGATCAGGCTGACAAACTTCTCTGTACAACCATATTTCTTGAGTGCCTGCCAAAGTCCTTGTCCCGAAACAGTATCGAAGGCTTTACTGAAGTCAATGAAGACTACATAAAGCGGCATGTTCTGTTCGATACACTTTTCTTGAACCTGTTTCAAGCAGAAAATCATGTCCATTATGCTTCTTCCACTTCTAAAGCCGCACTGGGTTTCCGGTAGTACATTCTGCGAGATGTGTTCACTGAGTCTGTTAAGTAGTACACGTGAGAGAATCTTACCAACAGTAGCTAGTAGTGATATACCTCGGTAATTTCCACAATCCTTCCTGTCACCTTCCTTGAACAAAGGCACCATACTTGCATCCTTCCAGTCTTGAGGTACTTTCTTGTCATCCCATATCTCTTGGTTGAGCTTGTGCAGGCAGTTGGTCAGCTGAACACCACCAAATTTCCACACTTCTGCTGGAATTCCATGCCTTCCTGGAGCTTTACCATCCTGTGTTGTCCTGATAGCTGCCATTAGTTCATCAAAATTTGGTGGTTCATCCAGACTTGATACAGCTGGTTGCTGCACTAGAGCTTCTTTAGCCTCTTCAGTGAGATCTCCAGGGTTGTTCAGTAGTTGGTCAAAGTTGTCTGCAAATCTGTCCAGGATCTTGTCTTTCTCCTGCAAAACTGTTTCACCATCCATAGCCTTTAGTTGGATCAATCCTCTTGGTTTAGGGCCGTAGATTTCTCTCAAACCTGTGAAGAATGTTTTCATGTCCTTCCTGTCTGCTGCAGTTTGAAGTTTCTCCGCTTTTTCATCCCACCAGTTGGTCTTCATCTCTCTGGTGTACTTCTGTAGCTCACTCTGAGCCTTTGAGTATTTCTTCTTCTTCGGCCTTGTGTTACACTGTAGGTTTTCCTGCCTAGCTGTATTCCTCGCTTCTAGTAGTTTCTTCAGGTGTTCATCATGCTCATCAAACCAATCTTGATGTTTCCTCTCAGGGTAGCCTAATACATCACTTGTAGTCTGATACACCGTATCCTTCAGTGTTTCCCATTTCTCTTCTATGTCATTCTCTGAGTTGTTGCTGTCCCAGTCTTTCAAGTTTTCATCCATTTCCTGTGTAAGTTCTTCCTGCTTCTTTTGGCCTTTCAGTGCGCTAGTGTTTAGCTTCCGTGGTGGCTTCGCACCCGTCCTGCAGTGCTTTTTTCATCTGCAAATGCTTTTTCTAGATCTCAGCATAACATGATCAGTGCCACAGTCAGCGCCTCTCATTGCTCTGGTGTCCCATACATCCCTTATGTCTCTCTGCCTGACTATGATGTAGTCTAATAAGTGCCAGTGCTTGGATCTTGGGTGCATCCATGTCTTCTTGTGTGTGTCTTTGTGCTTAAATAGAGTGTTGGTTATCACAAGGTTGTACTCTGAACATAGTGCAAGTAGAAGTTCTCCATTAGCATTGCACTTGCCTACTCCATGACTGTCTAGTACTCCTTTCCATTTCTTGGTGTCCGAACCAACTCTAGCATTAAAATCTCCGAGTATCAGCCTGTCATCAGTCGGTACACGCCTGATAGTCTCACGTAAATCACTGTAGAACTTTTCCTTCACCTCCTCTGTGTTGGTCATTGTTAGGGCATATACACTGATGAGTGTGGCATACATCTTCCGCTGTAGTGGGAGTCTCATAGTCATTATCCTGTCGTTGATTGGCACCAGTTCCTCATCAAGCATTGCTGCTATCTCCTTTCTAACTGCAAAGCCCACTCCTGCTTCTCTCCTTTCTTGAGTTGATCTCCCACTCCAAAGAAGATGTACCCATGGTCTTCCAAGCTGTCATATCCAGGCAGTCTTGTTTCACTAAGTGCAGCTATGTCTACATTGTACCTGTTCATTTCCAGGGCCACAAGCACGGTCTGTCTTTCTGGGCGCTGTGATGTTGTTCTGTCCAACAGAGTGCGTACATTCCATTCTGCTACACACAAGGCTTCTGTTTTCCTCTTCTTTTGTCTTCCTGCTCCTAGCTTACTTTTCGCTGCCTGTCGGAGTGTGAACAGATCAGCGCGGACCGTGTAAGCCCGGGCGGCGTCCGAGCCGGTATGAGTTGCTTTCTGATTGACCATTTCATGAAACTGCTTGCAAAGTATTTAAGTACTGCTAGCTTTTGCTGGACTAGCAGCACATTCTTGGCAGATAAAGGTAATATCAGTGGCAAGGACAAGCCAAGACAAACTGACTCCAGTATCTGTTGCAGTGCACTGACCAGATGATAGGTTTGTTTATCTCTGCTGTTTGTGTAGTGCATGTCACAATGCACCGACTGGCAGTCCACCACAGACCTTGTGACAGATGTGGTTATCTGCCAGGATGTCCAGTCTCACCCTGTGTAACTGGGAGTGGTCCACCACAGACCTGTGACAGATATTGTTTTTAGTTCTGCCAGGACGCCCTGTTTCACCCTCCATGCCCTCGGAAGGGCGGGGATGCCGGTTGAGTCACCGACAGCCCAACCCATGAGACAGGTAGTACCGGTTTTCATGGTTATCCGGTAGCAAGCAAGCCAGTGCCTGACCTGACAAAAAAAAAAAAAATGGGGGGATGTAAGACTCAGTTAAAAGCTGCCAATTTCTGACCAAAAAAGTGCAATTTTATGGGTAAAAAGCTGCAACTTTAGCAAAAAGACAAAAAAAAAAGGTGTAAATTTCCAATTGTTTATAACCTAAAAACGCTGCAGATCTAAGATTTGAGGAAAAAGCTGCAAGTTTAAGCTTTTTTTTTAAACTGCAAATTCAAGAATAAGAAAAGTTCTAAATTCATAAGGAAAAAGCTGCAAAATTATGAATAATAAAAAGCTGTAAATTTTCAAGTCAGAAGCTGCACATTTCTGAGTAAAATGGCTGTAACTGCAGGAAAATCCTGCAAATTTATGAGAAAAATCCTCACATTTACAAAAGAATGTTTCTAATTTACATGAAAAAGGATGTGATAAATTGGCGTGTGTTGGCCATTTTTTTATGACAGCCGTGAGGAGGAACTAAGCGGTTGTGTTCGGAGGTGTTAAATTCTGCAAATCTGCATTAATCAGCAGGGAAAAGGAGAAGAAGAGGAATAGGTGATCCCCAGCAGCAGAAATAATCCAGTTAACCCAGGAAGAGTAAACACATGACACCCCCATGACACCCAACAGATCACCCCCCCATGACATCAGTGGGAACAGCTGGGACAAACTTCACACCTCTGTCGATTTACATGTTCCCTTCTGAGGACAATTCAAACAGAGCTGCTGCTGAGATGGAAACCAAAGGGTTAAAGGGTGATGTGGCTTTATCAGCAGCACTGATCCCCCCCCAACTGACCTGCTGGACAGGAACTAACAACTCCTCAGGCCTATTAACACAATTTTAACAACCAAAGGACATACAAAAGAACAAAGATTCCCTTTGATTTAACATGATAACAGCGTGAATTTTCTGGTCCATGAATGAACAGAGCAGCCATGAATGTTTCACAGAGTCACTTAATGAATTATAATGGTTAATCTAAGTCACAATTTCGGGAAACTTAAACCCATGACACATTGTTTTAAATTTTGCTGATTTTTCTTTTTTTTCCTGCTTCTCTTCCAGTCCTTTTGGCCACTTTCTGATTGCTTTGAGTTTTTAAAACATCATTTTAAGAATAACGTTAACTGACTTAAAGTACATTTCTAACTACACTACAATATGCCAATATGCCATTTAACATACAATTTCATTTGATCGCATTTAGTTCTTAATTCAAACAAGCAGAGTATTTGCAACCAACTTAATTAAGACTTGAACAAAAACAATCAATCTGAATACAACTGGGAGCGTTTAAGAATAAAAATCTTTGGATTCCTTAATGAAGTTCTGCCTGCAGATCACCTGCACTCTAAACATTCCAAGTACCACTCATGGGACGGACCACATTCCATACAAAATGTTAAAATTTTTTACTTTGGCTTCGTCTTTAAGGGGTTGCTGTTCCAGTTAAAAGTCTCAAGTGTTGAAGAGTCCAGCTTTGTATAAAAACGGCCAAGTCAGAATACCACTAAAGGCTCAAAGTCGCTAAGATAATCCAGAGGTTAAACCGGTTGTTAATGTCATTTAAACCCTTCATGGCATCGACAACGTGGAACCGGCATTTCACTTTGAAACGGATGGCAGCGAGTTATTGCAAATGAGCAGGTTTAAAATACACATGGCATTAAAGTTAAGAGTATTGCAAGAAGGAAAATAGTTTAATATAAAACACAGCTGTCTTACCTTGGAATGTCCTTTACAAATGAAGATATTCAAATTGAAGTACGGAGGAAAAACTTAAAAACTGTCCAAAATATCCAGTAGATTCTCCAGAGGTGTTACAATATAGTATATGTATATATTGTGAAGGAATGAAAGGATGAGACATGAGAAGCCCAAATTGTGCACCAGGAGTGCACCAGAGGAAAGGTGGAAAAACACAGATCGTACTGCTTATGCAAAGGGCTGCAAACTAACAAAAAAGTTACATGAAAATGGCACAAAATCAAAGACCCGTTTAAGTACAGAAGGTCTGAAGTCGTGTGAAAATGTTAGAAATGTTACGTGTAAATAGTAGTTCAGCCCTCGGCTCTGACTCTTAACATTTCTAACTTTATTTATAAAGCACTTTAAAAAATGATAACTGACACAAAGTGCTGTTCATCAAAGATAAATAAAATATAAAAACAATAAAATACAGCTAAAAAAGTACAAAACAGCACAAACATGTAGTCGTACCACAGAGACAATAAGAAAAAAAAAATCAGTGTCTCAAACCGGGTCAAAAGCCAGAGAATAAAAATGAGTTTTAAGATGAGTTTTAAAACTGGACAGTGAAGAGGCCTGTCTGATGGACAAAGGCAGGTTGTTATAAAAATTACTGTTTTTCTTTTTTTTTAAATAAATTTGAAACAGAATGTGGCAAATTTTTTACTTTTTTCCTCATACAATTTAAACTTTTGACCATAATTTTGCAGATCCAGAACAGAACAATAATTTTAACTCTGAATTCAAAGAAATATAATTATTAAAATTATATTTAAAGAAATAAATTAACTAAAATGACCAAAGATGCAGTTATTTCTGTTACAATATTTGTATATTTTATAGTTTTTCAAACTCTCCCCACCAACCAGACAGTAGGAAAAACCTCCTTTATTTTGAAATCCAAATGTTGGCACATTTAGTTTGTCTGAAGGCTGTTGACGGATTAAAGCCATTGACTTGGTGAATTTTGGTCATCTTAACTTGCCAGGTACATGATAATGAACATTTGATGGTGCATTTCTCAGTTTTTTTTCCTGGTGTTGCTGCTGCGTCCGCCATCTCGTAAACATGGACTGAGGTTAAATCTCACAAGACACCTTTGCTGCAATGACTTTGTGCCATCTAGTGGACTGAAAACTCCATTAATTAACTGATAACCCAAAAGTATATGTTTGTGCATTTTTTTTTTAAAATAAAAGATTGATCCGTGCATTTATGGATCGATGCATTGTCACAAGTGTCAAGTATCATGATTCATCCCTGGATCAATCTTTTTTCCCACCCCTAATGTCACAGTGTGTCATCAGCAGGTTGCAACAGAGATGCAGAGAGATGGGAATAGTCACAGAAAGGCATAGGAGTGGACGTCCTTTGGCCACATCCCACGCTGATAGCCACTTCATTGTGAACGGTGCCCTACGGAACCAGATGATGAATGCCACTCAACTGCAGGCACATTTCAGGGAGGTGAGAGGCACCCAAGTGTCATGTCAGAGGATTGAAAACCGTTTACATCAGCGTGGTCTGCGTGCTAGACGACCTGCAAGGGTACCTGACCACACCAGCCACAGGTGTTCTTAACTTGCATGGGCCAGGGAGCATTTACACTGGACAAGGAACCAGTATTCCTCAGTGCTGTTCTCTGATGGCAGTCAATTCACGTTGAGTAGACATGATGGCCACCACTGATGTTGGAGATGTCAAGGAGAGCATTATGCATCAGCCACTGTTGTCACCAGACAAGCCTTTGGTGGTGGTGGTGGTGTTACAGTCTGGGCAGGTGTGCCTAGTCAATACAGAACTGCCCTACACCTTGTGAATGGTACAGTGACAAGCCGACACTACCTGAATAACATCATTAATCCAGTCATTGTGCCCCTGCATGAACAACACAGGCCTAATTTCATATTCATGGACGACAATGTTCCAGCTCATCGAGGTCGCATCATTAGGGAACGGCTGCTGGATTCTGGGGTACCTCAAATGGAAGGGCCTGCAATTTCTCCAGACCTGAATCCCATAGAAAACCTTTGCGATCAGCTGAGTCGCCGTGTAGAGGCTTGTAACCCTGCAGCCCATAACCTCAATGACCTGAGGGCCACCCTTCAAGAAGAGACCCTTGGCCGGGGGATCTTGGGTTTGATCCCAGCTCCTGACCAACAGTGATCTGTGTGGACTTTGCATGTTCTCCCCATGTCTGCGTGGGTTTACTCTGGGATTTTTCCGTTTTCCTCCCACATGCCAAAAAACATGCAAGTTAGGTTAATTGGAGACTCTAAAGTGGCCCAAGGTGTGAATGTGTGTGTGAATGGTGAAAGGACTGGGTGCTGCACCAGTGGCTGCCTCATCCATTCACGTGGATGCCCTGAAATTTCTCCATTGTGGGACTAATAAAGGAATCTAAATCTAAGAGTGGAATGCCATGCCTCAGCAGACAATAAATCAACTTGTGAACAGCATGAGACGTCATTGTCAAGCTGTAACTGATGCTCAAGGGGCACATGACAAGTTATTGAGACATTGGCATTTTTTGTTGGGGTCAGACCCACCACTGTTGTTGGCTTTTCTTCAATAAATTGAGATGAGGAAATCATCATTGCATGCTTCTATTTAAATGCCCTACTTTCATGATATAATATTACTGTAGCGTGAACTTATTACATTTTCCATAAATTTCATCTGAAAGCCAAATATCCCTAACTTTTTGTCAGCAGTGTGTAGAGGATGATTGGCAAACAGCTTTACGCTTGATTAAATGTACATTTACATGCAACAGGTTGAGGGAAACTAAGTACAGTTATTCACAGACTTCATATAACCCCTGTTACCTGACATAAAATCAGTCACTCTGTTTCCTTTATGTATCAAATGTAATTTAGAGAGGGGAACATATTTTTATTGTTCCTGGGAGTTAGAGCTGCAATAAACAATTATTTTGGTAGTCGACTAATCTAACAACTATTTTTTCGATTAGTTGACTAATCACGATTATTTTTCTCATGTCCACCATCTCTGCTTCCTGTTGGGGCTCTAGTGTATATTTTACCTCACCTGCTGTTTAAGCCCGCACACCTGTGAAAATTTCCTTGTTGTCAGTCCCTGCTTTAATGTAACATTTTATAAGCAGTTTCCAGAGCTACATGCAAAAAAAACAAGAAAGCTGTATTAATTATCACAAGTTTAAGGTTATATATCAGTTTATCACAGCCAACGTAATGCCTAATGTCATTTAGGCATTGTGCTGTCTGATAAACTGATACATATACAGTGGTGTGGAAAAAGTGTTTGCCCCCTTCCTGATTTCTCTTTTTTTTTGGTATGTTTGTCACACTTAAATGTTTCAGATCATCAAACAAATTTAATTATTAGACAAAGATCACACTAGTAAACACAAATTGCAGTTTTTAAATGAAGGTGTTTATTATTAAGGGAAAAAAGATCCAAACCTACATGGCCCTGTGTGAAAAAGTGATTGCCCCCTAAACCTAATAACTGGTTGGGCCACCCTTAGCAGCAACAACTGCAATCAAGCATTTGTGATAACTGGCAATGAGTCTTTTACAGTGCTGTGGAGAAATTTTGGCCCACTCATCTTTGCAGAATTGTTGTAATTGAGCCACATTGGAGGGTTTTCGAGCATGAACCACCTTTTTAAGGTCATGCCACAGCATCTCAATCTGATTCAGGTCAGGAGTTTGACTAGGCCACTCCAAAGTCTTCATTTTGTTTTTCTTAAGCCATTCAGAGGTGGACTTGCTGGTGTGTTTTGGATCATTGTCCTGCTGCAGAACCCAAGTGTGCTTCAGCTTGAGGTCATGAACAGATGGCCAGACATTCTTCTTCAGGATTTTTTGGTAGACAGCAGAATTCATGATTCCATTTACCACAGCAAGTCTTCCAGGTCCTGAATCAGCAAAACAGCCCCAGACCATCACACTACCACCACCATATTTTACTGTTGGTATGATGTTCCTTTTCTGAAATGCTATGTTCCTTTTACACTGGATGTAATAGGACACACACCTTCCAAAAAGTTCAACTTTTGTCTCGTCAGTCCACAGAGTGTTTTCCCAAAAGTCTTGGAGATATCAAGATGTTTTCTGGCAAAACTGAGACGAGCCTTGATATTATTTTTGCTCAGCAGTGGCTTTTGTCTTGGAACTCTGCCATGCAGGCCCTTTTTGCCCAGTCTCTTTCTTATGGTGGAGTCATGAACACTGACCTTAACTGAGGCAAGTGAGGCCTGCAGTTCTTTGGATGTTGTTGTGAGGTCTTTTGTGACCTTTTGGATGAGCCTTCTTTGTGCTCTTGGGGTAATTTTGGTCAGCCAGCCACTCCTGGGAAGGTTCACTACTGTTCCATGTTTTTGCCATTTGTGGATAATGGCTCTCACTGTGGTTCACTGGAGTCCCAAAGCTTTAGAAATGGCTTTATAACCTTTTCCAAACTGATAGATCTCAGTTACTTTGTTTCTCATTTGTTCCTGAATTTCTTTGGATCGCAGCATGAAGTCTAGCTTTTGAGGATCTTTTGGTCTACTTCACTTTGTCAGACAGGTCCCATTTAAGTGATTTGTTGATTGAGAACAGGTGTGGTAGTAATCAGGCCTTGGTGTGGTTAGAGAAATTGAACTTGGCTTTCCAAAGATGTGATAAACCACAGTTAATTTATGTTTTAACGGGGGGGTGGGGGGGGGGGAGAAATCACTTTTTCCCACAGGGCCATGTAGTTTTGGATTTTATTTTTTTTACCCTTAATAATAAACAACTTTATTTAAAAACTGCGTTTTGTTTTTACTTGGGTTATCTTTGTCTAATATTTAAATTTGTTGGATGATCTGAAACATTTAAGTGTGACAAACGTCCAAAAAAAAAGAGAAATCAGGAAGGGGGCAAACACTTTTTCACACCACTGTATATATAAAAACGGGTTGTATCAGTGTATCACCATTTTTTCTCAACTTTTAATTTGCCAGAATTTTGAAATAAACACAAAAATAGCTCACCTTACTGTCAATAGAACGGTGCTGCACATGCGCCTGAAAACTCCCGCCAGAGGATGGTACTGAGCAATCTGCCAATACTGGGTGAACAAATGTCCGTCTTTTTGCCTGTCTGTTTTCATCCTCTGCCACTTAACAGCAAAAGCTCCTGTTCAACTTGATTGTTATTGTATTCACACACCTCCATTGCTCATCATCATAGCAGTCTGTCATGGGCGACAGTGACTGTTTCATTTAGGTCTGATCAGATTCCTCCACGCAGCTCTATCCTTAGCCTTCCGCTGCCAGGAACTCCTGTCTGTATCCAACTTCTTCAAGTTTCTTTTTACAGTGTCTTTAAATCTGAGCCTTGGTCTACCCTGATTTTGTTTGCCCTTGCATAACTGTGAGTAGAGTATCTGTCGAGGGAGACGCTGGTAGTCCATCCTCTCAACATGTCCGAGCCATCTCAGGTTCATCTGTATTAGCATGTCCTCCATTGATGGTAGACCATCTCGTTTCAACACTTCTATGTTGGTTATCTTGTCCTTCCATGAGATGTTCATTATGACTCAAAGGTGTCTCGTCATGTACGCGTGGTCTTTACCTGCACTCTGTAGACAGTCCCAAGTTTCAGCACCATACAATAGAATAGCCAGAACTGTCGTTCTGTGCACTTTGCATTTCACACGGATAGACACATGTCGATTGTTCCACAGTCTCTCCCTCAAGTTTCCAAACACCGTTCTCGCTCTTCCCATTCTGAGAGATAGTTCATCCTCCAGCTTAGCATTCTCTGAAACCGTACTCCCTAGATACATGAAAGTCTTACACTTGACTAGTGGCTCTGTACCAATGCTGATCTCTTCTGGTAGTGATGTTGATAACTGGAACTTTGGTGGTTGATAAAGGCACTGTCTTCTTGATGTTGATTTTGAGGCTGAATTGACTAGCTGCTGTTGCCAATTTCTCCACTAAATATTGCATGTCTTCCGCACTGTGTGCAACTACAGCACTGTTGTCGGCAAAGAGCATTTCTCTTACTACCTTTATCGATGTTTTAATCTTGGCTTTAAACTGTGCCACATTGAACAAGTCTGCTTCTTTCCTTGTTTGATTGTCTACTCCTTCTGAAGTGTCATTGAAGGCCATCTCAAGCATGGCTGCCAGATATAGCGAGAAGAGTGTAGGCGCCAGCACACACCCTTGTTTCACCCCGTTGCTTACTGAAAAGTCTTTAGACACTCAACCACTCATTGCCACGTTTCTTTGCATACCTATATGGAGTGCCTCTATCAGGCTGACAAACTTCTTTGTACAGCCATATCGCTTGAGTACCTGCCAAAGTCCTTGTCGCAATACAGTATTGAAGGCTTTACTGAAGTCAATGAAGACTACATAAAGCGGCATGTTCTGTTTGATACACTTTTCTTGAACCTGTTTCAAGCAGAAAGTCATGTCCATTATGCTTCTTCCACTTCTAAAGCCGCACTGGGTTTCCGGTAGTACATTCTGCGAGATGTGTTCATTGAGTCTGTTCAGTAGTACATGTGAGAGAATCTTACCAACAGTGGCTAGCAGTGATATACCTCGGTAATTTCCACAATCTTTCCTGTCACCTTTCTTGAACAAAGGCACAATACTTGCATCCTTCCAGTCTTGAGGTACTTTCTTGGCATCCCATATCTCTTGGATGAGCTTGTGCAGGCAGTTGGTCAGCTGAACACCACCAAATTTCCACACTTCTGCTGGAATTCCATGCCTTCCTGGAGCTTTACCATCCTGTGTTGTCCTGATAGCTGCCATTAGTTCATCAAGATTTGATGGTTCATTCAGACTTGATACAGCTGGTCGTTGCACCAGAGCTTCTTTAGCCTCTTCAGTGAGATCTCCAGGGTTGTTCAGTAGTTGGTCAAAGTTTTCTGCAAATCTGTCCAGGATCTTGTCTTTCTCCTGCAAAACCATTTCACTATCCATAGTCTGTAGTTGGATCAGTCCTCATGGTTTAGGGCCATAGATTTCTCTCAAACCTGTGAAGATTTTTTTCATGTCTTGATGTTTCCTCTCAGGGTAGCCTAAAACATCACTCGCAGACTGATGCACCATATCCTTCAGTGTTGCCCATTTCTCTTCTATGTCATTCTCTGAGTTGTTGCTGTCCCAGTCTTTCAAGTTTTCATCCATTTCCTGTGTAAGTTGTTCCTGCTTCTTTTGGCCTTTTAGTGCACTAGTGTTTAGCTTCCATGGTGACTTCGCACCTGTCCTGCAGTGCTGTTTTCGTCTCCAAATCCTTAATCTAGTTCTCAGCATAACATGATCAGTACCATAGTCCGCACCTCTCATTGCTCTGGTGTCCCATACATCCCTTATGTCTCTCTGCCTTACTATGATGTAGTCTAACAAGTGCCAGTGCTTGGATCTTGGGTGCATCCATGTCTTCTTGTGTGTGTGTCCTTGTGCTTAAATAGAGTGTTGGTTATCACAAGGTTGTACTCTGAACATAGTGCAAGTAGAAGTTCTCCATTAGCATTGCACTTGCCTACTGTATGACTGCCTAGCACTCCTTTCCATTTCTCAGTGTCTGAACCAACTCTAGCATTAAAACCTCCGAGTATCAGCCTGTCATCAGTCGGTACACGCCTGATAGTCTCACGTAAATCACTGTAGAACTTTTCCTTCACCTCCTCTGTGTTGGTCATTGTTGGGGCATACACACTGATGAGTGTGGCATACATCTTCCGCTGCATTGGGAGTCTCATAGTCATTATCCTGTCATTCATTGTCACCGGTTCCTCATCAAGCATTGCTGCTATCTCCTTTCTAACTGCAAAGCCAACTCCTGCTTCTCTCCTTTCTTGAGTTGATTTCCTACTCCAAAAGAAGATGTACCCATGGTCTTCCAAGCTGTCATATCCAGGCAATCTTGTTTCACTAAGTGCAACTATGTCTACATTGTACGTGCTCATTTCCAGGGCCACAAGCGCGGTCTGTCTTTCTGGGCGCTGTGATGTTGATCTGTCCAACAGAGTGTGTACATTCCATTCTGCTATACACAAGGCTGATGTTTTCCTCTTCTTTTCGCTTCCTGCTCCTGACTTACTTTTCACTGCCTGTCAAGAGTGTGAACAGATCAGTGCCTCCATTGTTACCACCATTTAAAACATCTGCCAACATGCTGTTCTTGGTGTGTGTTTCTTGGTGTTTGGATTGCAGCTGTTCAAATCAGTTTGGTGGCTCTTGGCTGCTGCCGACAATATAGGCTTGTGAATTGCAGATTATTTTCACTGCGCATGCATGTCCTCCAAAACTACTGGATGGATTTGGCTGAAATTTTTACCAGAGGTGGTCCTTGGGCTAGAGAGGAAGCCATAGCATTGGTTACAGTTGGTTGCTTTGTTTTTTAGCTCTGCTTGTATGTGTTTATCCTTCTGCTTTGCCATGCTGTGCTCCTCTTCTTCGTCACTGGAAATTGTTCACGCATGCTGGACAACAGAGGTGCTACTGCCTGCAGCAGTTCCGGTCGTGCATTGCAGTTAGAACTGAACATTTCCACAGCATGCATATAAACGTTATAATTAAACGATTTGTCGACAATAAGAAATTTTGTTGACAAATTTTTATTGTTCACATTATTGACAACGTTGACTAGTCGTTTCAGCCCGAGTGGGAGTGCAAAAAGATTTACATATTTCGGACAAATATTTCATCTGTGACTAGTGGGATCTTCGCATTAAAGTTTAAAAGGAATCCAGGTGTCTTCCTTTTCGACTTTCCCTCGAGGGTAGGGGTGCTAAACTCATTCCATGGAGGGCCAAGATCCTGCATGTTTTACTTCCACCCAGTGTCTTCAGCAGGTGTTTTCACTGATCAGCAATCAGTGGGAAGAAATTCAGTGAAATCGCCTGTTGAAGACAATGGGTGGAGGTAAAGCCTGCAGGGTCTTGGCCCTCCATGGAATGAGTTTGACACCCGGAGGTTATCAGTACACTCCTCCATGAAAGGTTGCATGCAGTAATGGAGGAGAAAGAGGAGCACTTTTTTTTTATTAATTTAGGAAGAAAGTCCAAATCTTTATCTGCCTGGTGACCTAAAGGAGTTGCTTCTTAAGGGAGAGCACCTTCCTGTAGGAAGACCTCCATTAATGACCTCCCCATGAGGGGTGATCTTGTGGACTTGGACTTGGTTGTTTTATTTGTTGTTTGCTTTTTGTGCTTTGAGCTATGCACCTCACTGGTGCTGCTAACTGCTATCTGTTCCTGCTATTGCATTGGGTGGCTGTCTGTGGGTGGGGTGGGAGGGTATGGGACTGTTCTGTTGTTGATTTGTTTGTATGTTTGTATTGTTTAAATTCAATAAAAATGTATCTTAAAAGGTCATACATTTGTGAAGGCTCCATCAGGTCATTCTTTCTGACTGTATTATTACTGCTCAAGTTGACTGTTCACAGCAGCTCAAAAAGACCAACAGAGGTGGACATTTATTTCCTTAGAGCTGAGTTCTGCTTTAACCCCATTAGTGAATGATTTTGTTTTATCTTTTTCCCCTCTAGACTTCCCAGAGCACCATGTCTGTGCAAACAAGTTTTCTCCTGACCAGCAGCTCTGGAACCAAGAGGAAAACTCAGGTTTAGAACAAGAGGAACCAGAACTTCCACAGGTTAGAGAGGAACTGGAGGAACCAGAACCTCCACAGGTTAAAGAGGAACTTGAGGAACCAGAACCTCCACAGATGAAAGAGGAACCAGAACTTCCACAGGTTAAAGAGGAACAGGATGAACTAGAAGCTCCTCCGGTTAAAGAGGAACAGGTGGAACTCTGCATCAGTACGGAGGGAGAACAGCTGGTTGTGAAGCTGGAGGCCAATACCTTCGTGGTGACTGTTGTTTCTGAGGAAATCCAGCAGAGTGAAGCAGAACCAAACAGTGAGCAGCTCCTCTCTCACAACTATTCTGGAACTGAGATCCAAGATGAAGAAGGAAACTGGCATGTAGACTCAGGTTTAACTAAAGAAGAAGAATCCAAACCAAAGAAGAGACGACTGAGAACACAAAGTCACCGTGAAGGTAAACACTCTGAAAACAAAAACTCATTGTGAGAATGAAACAGATAAAATGTTATAGAAGTGTAAAGGATAAGGACCTGTACTTATACAGTGGGGTAAAAAAGTATTTAGTCAGCCATCAATTGTGCAAGTTCTCCCACTTAAAAGATGAGAGAGGTCTCCAATTTTCATCATTGGTATACCTCAACTATGAGAGATAAAATGAGAAAACAAAAAAATCCAGAAAATCACATTGTCTGATTTTTAAAGAATTTATTTGCAAATTATGGTGAAAATTAAGTATTTGGTCAATAACAAAAGTTCATCTCAATGCTTCGTTATATACCCTTTGTTGGCAATGACAGAGGTCAAACATTTTCTGTAAGTCTTCACAAGGTTTTCACACACTGTTGCTGGTATTTTGGCCCATTCCTCCCTGCAGATCTCCTCTAGAGCAGTGATGTTTTGGGGCTGTCGCTGGGCAACACGGACTTTCAACTCCCTCCAAAGATTTTCTATGCGGTTTAGATCTGGAGACTGGCTAGGCCACTCCAGGACCTTGAAATGCTTCTTACGAAGCCACTCCTTCATTGCCCAGGCGGTATGTTTGGGATCATTGTCATTCTGAAAGACCCAGCCACGTTTCATCTTCAATGCCCTTGCTGATGGAAGGAGGTTTTCACTCAAAATCTCACGATACATGGCCCCATTCATTCTTTCCTTTACACAGATTAGTCATCCTGGTCCTTTTGCAGAAAAACATCCCCAAAGCACGATGTTTCCACCCCCATGCTTCACAGTAGGTATGGTGTTCTTTCTCGTCCATACACAACAAGTTGAGTTTTTACCAAAAAGTTCTATTTTGGTTTCATCTGACCATATGACATTCTCCCAGTCCTCTTCTGGATCATCCAAATGCTCTTTAGCAAACTTCAGACGGGCCTGGGCATGTACTGGCTTAAGCAGGGGGACACGTCTTGCACTGCAGGATTTGAGTCCCTGGCGGCGTAGTGTGTTACTGATGGTAGCCTTTGTTATTTTGGTCCCAGCTCTCTGCAGGTCATTCATTAGGTCCCCCCAGTGCGGTTCTGGGATTTTTGCTCACTGTTCTCATGATCATTTTGACCCCACGGGGTGAGATCTTGCGTGGAGCCCCAGATCGAGGGAGATTATCAGTGGTATTGTATGTCTTCCATTTTCTAATAATTGCTCCCACAGTTGATTTTTTCACACCAAGCTGCTTACCTATTGCAGATTCAGTCTTCCCAGCCTGGTGCAGGTCTATAATTTTGTTTCTGGTGTCCTTTGACAGCTCTTTGGTCTTGGCCATAGTGGAGTTTGGAGTCTGACTGTTTGAGGTTGTGGACAGGTGTCTTTTATACTGATAATGAGTTCAAACAGGTGCCATTAATACAGGTAACGAGTGGAGGACAGAGGAGCCTCTTCAAGAAGAAGTTACAGGTCTGTGAGAGCCAGAAATCTTGCTTGTTTGTGGGTGACCAAATACTTATTTTCCACCATAGTTTGCAAATAAATTCTTTAAAAATCCTTCAATGTGATTTTCTGGATTTTTTTTTTCTCATTTTGTCTCTCATAGCTGAGGTATACCCATGATGAAAATTGGAGACCTCTCTCATCTTTTAAGTGGGAGAACTTGCACAGTTGGTGGCTGACTAAATACTTTTTTGCCCCACTGTATAGCACTTTTTCTAGTCTCAAAGACCACTCAAAGCGCTTCACTAGTTATAACCCTTTATTCTAAGGGCCTATCAGAGATAGATACCTGGGGACAATATAGAGTCACCAATTAACCAAACATACATGTCTGTGGATTGTGGGAGGAAA
Source organism: Pholidichthys leucotaenia (assembly GCA_020510985.1). NCBI lineage: Eukaryota > Metazoa > Chordata > Actinopteri > Cichliformes > Pholidichthyidae > Pholidichthys > Pholidichthys leucotaenia. The sequence continues at coordinate 124,145,786 of CM035841.1, forward strand.
CCGGAGCTCCTGGAGTAAACCCACGCAGCACAGGGAGAACATGCAGCCTTCACACAGAAAGGTTCCTACCCCTTCCAGCCTGGGGATTCAAACCTGGAACCTTGTAGCTGTTAAACAACAGTGCTACCCACTGAACCACCATGCTGCCCAAAAATGCTCGTCTTAAAGAAAAAAAACAAAAACAAAAAAAAAAAAACAAATAAAGAAACCAAAATCTACACCATGTTTCAAATTATTATGCAAATGATATTTGTCTCTGATTTTCCTAAATAGTCGATGCAATGACAGTCAGTATAATTTTCAAGTCATCAGCTGTTTGAGCATAATTCAAATTTTTTTGAACAAATCTCCCAATAACATTTTTTTTTGCAAAAATAAAAAAACTCAAAATGCACTGTTCCAAATTATTATGCACAACAGAGTTTCAAAACATTTTATTGGTTGTAAAGAACTGAAAATTGTCATTTGTTGAATTTGCAGCATTAGGAGGCCATATTTTCTGAAATCAAAAGGTATTTCAATTAAAAATATCTTAACAGACCAAGTTACATGTTAACATAGGACCCCTTCTTTGATATAACCTTCACAATTCTTACATCCATTAGACTTGTGAGTTTTTGTAGAAGTTCTGCTTGAATTTCTTTGCAAGATGTCAGAATAGCCTCCCACAGCTGCTGTTTTGATGTGTACTGCCTCCCACCCTCATAGATCTTTTGCTTGAGGATGCTCCAAAGGTTCTCATTAGGGTTGAGGTCAGGGGAGGATGGGGGCAACCCCATGTGTTTTCTCTCCTTTTATGCCCATAGCAGCCAATGACACAGAGGTATTCTTTGCAGCATGAGATGGTGCATTGTCATGCATGAAGATAATTTTGCTATGGAAGGTACAGTTTTTCTTTTTGTACCATGAAAGAAAGTGGTCAGTCAGAAACTCCATGTACTTTGCTGAGGTCATTTTCACACCTTAAGGGACCCTAAAGGGGCCTACCAGCTCTCCCCCCATGATTCCGGCCCAAAACATGACTCCGCCACCTCCTTGCTGACATCACAGCCTTGTTGGGACATGGTGGCCATCCACCAACCATCCACTACTCCATCCATCTGGACCATCCATGGTTGCACAGCAGTCATCAGTAAACAAGACTGTTTGAAAATTAGTCTTCATGTATTTCTGGGCCCACTGCAACCATTTCTGCTTGTGAGCATTGGTGAGGGGTGGCCAAATAGTAAGTTCATGTACAACTGCAAGCCTCTGGAGGATCCTACACCTTGAGGTTTGTGGGACTCCAGAGGCACCTGCAGCTTCAAATACCTGCTTGTTGCTTTGTAATGGCATTTTAGAAGCTGCTCTCTTATTCTGATGAATATGTCTGGCAGAAACCTTCCTCATTATGCCTTTATCTGCACAAACCCATCTGTGCTCTGAATCAGCCACAAATTTCTTCACAGTACGATGATCATGCTTAAGTTTTTTTTTTAAATATCTAGTGTTTTCATACTTTGTCCAAGGCATTGCACTATTTGATGCTTTTCGGCAGCATAGAGATCCTTTTTTTTCCCATATTGCTTGAAACCTGTGGCATGATTAATAACCTGGAACATACTTCTTAAATAGTTTTTCTTTAATTGGACTCATCTGGGAAACTAATTATGACAGGTGTCTTAAATTGATATCAGTGATCCAAAGAGCCCTGAGACACAATACCATCCATGAGTTTAATTGAAAAACAAAAAATTGAATGTTTATGACACTAAACTCCTATTTGCATAATAATTTGGAATGCGGTGTACTTGTACAACAATCTAGAAAGTTATAATGAATAAATCTGATTTGGGATTCATTTAATGATTTTTACAGTGATGCATGCTGAGAATTTTTATTGTTGGTAAACGGCAGTAAACTTCAGAATCCCAACTTTACTGACTTCTACCAAAACTTAAAATCCAACCTGCACACAATAAAATTAAATCTACAGCCATCTGCTACCAATCTGAACATCCTTCTTTTTCCCTATCAGTGACTAATTACTCACATTCTAACCAAGATGGTAAACATGAGTTCTGTTTGGTTAAGAAGGGTTTTTAAAAACCCCACAGACCCGCCACCGGGTCCGGCAAGGAACACCTCAAAATACCCTTGGGGCTTAAGGGGTTAATATCTGGCTTTTTTTCTGCAGAGTTTCAAAGCATGATGGACTGTCAACAAAGACTGATTGATGTCACCAGGAAACCTGTGATAAAGTTGCACAGAATAGGTATGTAAAACTATGTCTCACTGAACAAACACATTAGTAGTGATAGCAAAGGTGAAACAGTGTTTTGGTATGTACCGAAACCTAGGTGGAACTTCTGAATCGAACCACTGTTCCGAGGTCTGTATCAGAAAGAGGATGTCACATGACTGTTCCATGTTGCATTCCATTAGGTCACTGGCTGTTTTGAAACATCACAGTTGTTTTATATTAGTGAAACACAAGTGAATCTGCAGTGATTTTGTTATCCCGTTTTTAAAATGGAATAATAAATAAAATACTACCATTACACAATATGAAAATGCCTATTCTATGCACAATATATGTATTATATACTGCTCAAAAAAATAAAGGGAACACTTTGAAAACACATCAGATTTTAATGGGGAAAAAATAAGCTGGATATCGAAATTGTGGCAGGCTAGTCCAGCTTACTCAGATTAAAAAGTGTTCCTTTAATCTGAGTAAGCTGGACTAGCCTGCCACAATTTCGATATCCTGCTTATTTTTTCCCATTAAAATCTGATGTGTTTTCAAAGTGTTCCCTTTATTTTTCTGAGCAGTATATATGCTTTATATGTTAAATACTAATTTCTCGTGTCCTTGCCTGATTGGCTGCTGATTCGTCACCCTACATGCCTAAGTCCTATGTCCTCTGAAGTGCAGTTTGTTTGCGAAGTCTTACCTCTCTGAGTGTCTTGTGTTGAGCGTGCTTTTGGATTTACACTATTTGGAAATGGATGGGGGTGGAAAGCGTCCCAGGTCAGCTGTCTGGGACCACTTCAACCTTCTTGAGGGGGAAAAAAGTTAAATGTATGCATTGTATGCAACATCTTGCATTTTGTAATAATACAGCAACAATGTGGAGACACCAACGGACAAAATATCCTGATGCCTACATTCCTAGCACAACACAACCTGAATCAAGCCATGCTCAGCATAGTTTATAGTATGTATTCATGGTCTTTTAATACACATACAAATATACATTTATTATTTATACACCTTTATTATTATTTACAAAAAATATAATTATGCATTTGATCACTAAAAGAAGCCATAGGTAGGCAACCCCCAGACACCCACCAGTGACGAAGGGAGGGAGGCCTGAAATAGGCAAATGTGTGTCAGGTTGTTATATTTGTGTATTTATAATATTTATAATATTTATAATTGTGTATTTATAATGTATTTATGTTTTTTTTGCATTGATGTATGTGGTTATTGTGTATTCCTTTTTTTTTTTTTTTTTCTTGTTTCTCCTTTCTAAAGCCCATCCAGGGACAAGAGTTGCAAATTAGCTAATAGCTATACAGTCTGTGCAACACATCAGATTGATTGTCATTGATTAATTGTCTATGTTTATTGCATTGTCCCTGTCAAATAAACAAATCTATCTATCTATCCACTATGCTCAGAATGATTGAATGAGGTGGTAATTGTGTTTGATTCTCATTTATTGTCATGTAACTTGTCTGTTTGTTTATCTATCAATCGAGGTTCAGTGCTATCTCTCAGCCCCATACTTGCCCAGAAGAGATGACCCTCAAGATTACTGGAAACAACATGCCACTATATTCCCTCACCTGTTCCAGCTGGGCAGTGAGGAGTGGCAACCCCTGCCCTGTATTAGCTTTGTAAAGCGATCGAGATGTGGTCACTCACCTCATAGGTGACCAAATAATAATAATAATGTTCCAGCTGGCCAAGACATATCTCTTCATTCCAGCCACATCAGTCCCTTGCGAGAGAATATTCTCAAAAGCAGGAGAGATTTTAAACAAGGGGAGAAACCGTCTAAGTCCGAGCACTGTTGAACAGATTGTTTTTCTGAATAAAAATACTTGAATGTACACAAGCACCCTCTACAAATACTGACTGTCTATTTTGTACACAAGCACCCCCTTCAAGCACTAATTAATTCATACAAATAATACTATAAACCCAAGCAAAACACGAAACGCTAAGAGCTAAAAACACACACGAAAACACTTGAATGTTTGAGTGTAGTATTACAACATTTGGCCATCAGATGTCGCTGTGGGCTTCCTCATGGATCGTCACCTTATCGTGGTGGGGGGGTTTGCGTGCCCCAGTGATCCCAGGAGCTATGTTGTCCGGGGCAATTTGCCTCTGATAGGGTCTCCCAAGACAAACTGGTCCTGGGTGAAGGGCCAGACGAAGAACGATCCAACAGACTCTCATGATAAATTGTATATCAAGGATTCAGTGTACCCCGCCCGGTATGGGGTTACCGGGGCCCCACCCTGGAGCCAGGCCTGGGGGAGGGGCTCGAAGGCTAGCGTCTGGTGGCCGGGTTTCCACCCATGGGACCCGGCCGGGCTCAGCCCGAAGGAGTTACATGGGTCCGCCCTCCAGTAGGTTCACCACCTGCAGGAGGGATCATGGAAGTCCGGTGCTATGTGGATTAGGTGGCAGTCAAAGGCGGAGACCTTGGCGGACTGATCCCAAGCTTTCTAAACTGGCTTTTGGTACGTGGAATGTCACCTCTCTGGTGGGGAAGGAGCCTGAGCTGGTGTACGAGATTGAGCGATACCGGCTAGATATAGTCGGCCTCACCTCAACACACAGCTCCGGTTCCGGAACCAGTCTCCTGGAGAGGGGCTGGAGCTTGGCCTTTTCTGGAGTTGCCCCGGGCGAGAGGCGACGAGCAGGGGTAGGTATTCTTGTATCGCCCCACCTTGCTGCCTCTATATTGGAGTTTTCCCCGGTGGACGAAAGGGTTGCTTCCCTGCGCCTTCGGGTTGGGAAACGGGTCCTGACCATCATTTGTGCCTATGCACCAAATGATGTTTCAGAGTACCCACCCTTTTTGGAGTCTGTGACTGGGGTGCTGGAGGGTGCTCCTCCTGGAGACTCCATTGTCCTACTGGGGGACTTCAATGCGCACGTGGGCAACGACAGTGAAACCTGGAGGGGGGTGATTGGGAGGAACGGCCTGCCCGATCTGAACCCGAGTGGTGTTCAGTTATTGGACTTCTGTGCTAACCACAGTCTGTCTATAACGAACACCATGTTCAAGCATAAGGGTGTCCATATGTGCACCTGGCACCAGGACACCCTAGGCCGCAGGTCGATGATCGATTTTGTTATCGTATCATCAGACCTGCGACCGTATGTCTTGGACACCCGAGTAAAGAGAGGTGCAGAGCTGTCAACTGATCACCACCTGGTGGTGAGTTGGATCCGATGGCAGGGGAGGAAGCCATTCAGACCTGGTAGACCCAAACGTATAGTGAGGGTGTGCTGGGAGCGTCTGGCTGAGGCCCCTGTCCGGGAGGTCTTCAACTCCCACCTCCGGAAGAACTTCAACCACATTCCTGGGCTGCACGGTGGCGCAGTGGTTTAGCACTGTGGCAGCACAGTTTTACCCTTGGCCGGGGGATTGCGGGGATCATGAGGTCGTGGGTTCGATCCCAGCCCCCGACCAACAGTGAGCTGTGTGGAGTTTGCATGTTCTCCCCGTGTTGCGTGGGTTTACTCCGGGATTTCTCCGGTTTCCTCCCGCATACCAAAAACATGTAGGTTTAGGGCGCTCGCGCACGCAGCGACCAGCAGCCGGTGGCTTGTCACCAGACTGCAAACCAAGTCTACCTACGGGTACAAATAAGTAACAAAAAAAAAAAAAAAAAAAAAAAAAAATTCCGAGGGAGTCTGGAGACATGGAGTCTGAATGGGCCATGTTCTCCACCTCTGTTGTTGAAGCGGCAGCCCAGAGCTGCGGCCGCAAGGTGGTCGGTGCATCTCGTGGTGGCAACCCCCGAACCAAGTGGTGGACACCAGTGGTGAGGGGGGCCATTAAGCTGAAGAAGGAGTCCTATCAAGCTTGGTTGGCTTGTGGGACTCCCGAAGCAGCTGAGGTGTACCGGCAGGCCAAGCGGAGTGCAGCTCGGGTGGTTGCTGAAGCAAAAACCCGGGTATGGGAGGAGTTCGGTGAGGCCATGGAACAAGACTTTCGGTCGGCTTCAAAGATATTCTGGCAAACTGTTCGGCGGCTCAGGAGGGGAAAGCAGCTCCCCGTCCACACTGTGTATGGTGCGGATGGGACACTGTTGACTTCAACTGGGGATATCGTCGGGCGGTGGAAGGAATACTTCGAGGATCTCCTCAATCCCACTGATACGCCTTCCACAGAGGAAGCAGGGTTTGGGGACGAGGGGGATGACTCGCCTATCACAGGGGCTGAGGTCGCCAAGGTGGTTAAAAATCTCCTTGGTGGCCGGGCCCCGGGGGTGGACGAGATTCGCCCCGAGTACCTCAAGGCCCTGGATGTTGTTGGGTTGTCATGGTTGACACGCCTCTGCAACATTGCGTGGAGGTCGGGGGCAGTGCCTTTGGCATGGCAAACCGGGGTGGTGGTTCCTCTCTTCAAAAAAGGGGACCGGAGGGTGTGCTCCAACTTTAGAGGGATCACACTCCTCAGCCTCCCTGGGAAGGTCTATGCCAAGGTACTGGAGAGGAGAGTCCGGCCGTTGGTCGAACCTCGGATTCAGGAGGAGCAATGTGGTTTTCGTCCTGGCCGTGGCACATCGGACCAGCTCTTTACCCTCTCGAGAATTCTCGAGGGTTCGTGGGAGTTTACCCAACCAGTTTACATGTGTTTTGTGGACTTGGAGAAGGCATTTGACCGCGTCCCTCGTGGATTTTTGTGGGGGGTGCTTCGGGAGTATGGGGTATCGGGCTTGTTGTTACGAGCTATTCGGTCTCTGTACGACCGTTGTGAGAGTTTAGTTCGCATTGCCAACACTCGGTCGGAGTCATTCCCAGTGAGAGTTGGACTCCGCCAGGGCTGCCCTTTGTCACCGGTCCTGTTCATAATTTTTATGGACAGGATTTCTAGGCGCAGCCAGGGAATGGAGGGTGTCATGCTTGGTGACCACAGGATCTCATCTCTGTTGTTTGCAGATGATGTTGTACTGTTGGCTTCATCCAGCAATGACCTACAGCTCTTGCTGGGACGGTTTGCCGCTGAGTGTGAAGCGGCTGGGATGAGAATCAGCACCTCCAAGTCCGAGTCCATGGTCCTCAGCCGGAAAAAGGTAGATTGTCCTCTCCGGGTTGGGGACAGGCTCCTGCCCCAAGTGGAGGAGTTTAAGTATCTTGGGGTCTTGTTCACGAGTGAGGGGAAAATGGAGCGAGAGATCGACAGACGGATTGGAGCAGCATCTGCAGTGATGCGGACGTTGTACCGGTCTGTTGTGGTGAAGAGGGAGCTTAGTTCTAAGGCAAAGCTGTCGATTTACCAGTCAATCTACGTTCCTACTCTCACCTATGGTCACGAGCTTTGGGTAATGACCGAAAGAACGAGATCGCGGATACAAGCGGCTGAAATGAGCTTTCTCCGTAGGATTGCTGGACTCACCCTCAGAGATAGGGTGAGGAGCTCAGTCATCCGGGAGAGGCTCAGAGTAGAACCGCTGCTCCTCCACATTGAAAGGAGTCAGTTGAGGTGGTATGGGCATCTGATTAGGATGCCTCCTGGACGCCTCCCACTTGAGGTGTTTCAGGCACGTCCCACTGGGAGGAGACCCCAGGGCAGACCCAGGACTCGGTGGAGAGACTATGTCTCCCAGCTAGTCTGGGAACGCCTTGGTATCCCCTCTGAAGAGCTGGAGCAGGTGGCTGGGGAGAGGGAAGTCTGGGCTTCTCTGCTTGAACTGCTGCCTCCGCGACCCGGACCTCCGGAAAAGCGGTAGAAGATGGATGGATGGATGGATGGATGTCGCTGTGGGGAGATGTTTCAAATGTTCCAAAAGATCGATTCTTTTTCTGAATCAATTGTTCCAACTGATTTGATTTCTCGAACGTTCCATTTCTGCTTTCACTACATATTAGTATGACTCATGTAGAGCCTAATCAGAAATCTGTGTTACATTTAACTGTTTGAATGTGTCTATCGCCGAATTGCGACATACCCCTAGTGGTCAAGAGTGGTAAATATTTTTTGTCAATAAAATAGTTCAGATTGCCAAGGCTATAACTTGAAAGTGGTAAGAGATAGTGGCTTACTGTCAATTAGAAAGATGTAAAATATGATCCAAAGTTTCAGATAGGAATAAATGTACGCATCTAATTTGCATAATGTCACGGCAGCTCTTTAAATTCCATGACTCAGTCAAAACTGGACTTTGGACATATTTACACAAAGAATGGTTCAGTCTTTTGACACCGTTTTTGTACAGAGGTACCTCATCATCTTATCTTCAAAGTATATGAACAAGAAATCACTGCAATATTAAAAAAAACCACAGAAATAAGTCACTTAGCAGCGGCTAACAGGACTCGCTCGCTGCCGTGGTTGCTACGTTTTCACTCATCATGGTTGTTATTTTGCGTTTTGTTGGTCATTTACGCTCTCTACCACACCTACAAAGTCTTATGATTATCCTGTAGAGACTGGGTTAATCATCTCAGACTGGATGCAGAGGGTAAACAGAGAAGGACAATAGCTATGGAGATTATGGTGAGGCGGCAGGAAGAAGGAGTTGGGGGAGAAGGGATGAATGTATTGTGATGTGAGATGTCATGCAGATGTGAGATGGGCGGTTGGTATAAAAGGAGAACCCATGGTGTATTGAGACATGCTTTTCTGTGTATGAATGATGTGAGAGTGAATAAAATCGTCTGCTGCATAAATCAGTGTTGTTATTTACACTCTCCACAATCCCACATAAATTTTGCTTGTATCATGCAGCTATTTTCCGTGTACAAAGCCATCTAAGTGACGGTGACGATGACCGATCGCGGCCATATTAACTTTGTGAGCTAAAAGAAGGGAACACAGGAAAAGGAAATGAGGCGTTCTTCTTCTTTGGTGTATTATGTGTCATTCATTGAGTCCTCCAGCACATACAGTGGGGCAAAAAAGTATTTAGTCAGCCACCAATTGTGCACGTTCTCCCACTTAAAAGATGAGAGAGGTCTCCAATTTTCATCATAGGTATACCTCAACTATGAGAGACAAAATGAGAAAAAAAAAATCCAGAAAATCACATTGAAGGATTTTTAATGGATTAATTGGTAAATTCCTCAGTAAAATAAGTATTTGGTCACCTACAAACAAGCAATATTTCTGGCTCTCACAGACCTGTAACTTCTTCTTTAAGAGGCTCCTCTGTCCTCCACTCGTTACCTGTGTTAATGGCACCTGTTTGAACTCGTTATCAGTATAAAAGACATCTGTCCACAACCTCAAACAGTCAGACTCCAAACTCCACTATGGCCAAGACCAAAGAGCTGTCAAAGGAAACCAGAAACAAAATTGTAGACCTGCACCAGGCTGGGAAGACTGAATCTGCAATAGGTAAGCAGCTTGGTGTGAAGAAATCAACTGTGAGAGCAATTATTAGAAAATGGAAGACATACAAGACCACTGATAATCTCCCTCGATCTGGGGTTCCACCCAAGATCTCACCCTGTGGGGTCAAAATTATCACGAGAACGGTGAGCAAAAATCCCAGAACCACATGGGGGGACCTAGTGAATGACCTGCAGAGAGCTGGGACCAAAGTAACAAAGGCTACATCAGAAATACACTACGCCGCCAGGGACTCAAATCCTGCAGTGCCAGACGTGTCCCCCTGTTTAAGCCAGTACATGTCCAGGCCTGTCTGAAGTTTGCTAGAGAGCATTTGGATGATCCAGAAGAGGATTGGGAGAATGTCATATGGTCAGATGAAACCAAAATAGAACTTTTTGGTAAAAACTCAACTTGTCGTGTTTGGAGGAGAAAGAACACCATACCTACTGTGAAGCATGGGAGTAGAAACATCATACTTTGGGGCTGTTTTTCTGCAAAGGGACCAGGACGACTGATCCGTGTAAAGGAAATAATGAATGGGGCCATGTATCGTGAGATTTTGAGTGAAAACCTCCTTCCACCAGCAAGGGCATTGAAGATGAAACGTGGCTGGATCTTTCAGCATGACAATGATCCCAAACACACCGCCCGGGCAACGAAGGAGTGACTTCATAAGAAGCATTTCAAGGTCCTGGAGTGGCCTAGCCAGTCTCCAGATCTCAACCCCATAGAAAATCTTTGGAAGGAGTTGAAAGTCAGTGTTGCCCAGCAACAGCCCCAAAACATCACTGCTCTAGAGGAGATCTGCATGGAGGAATGGGCCAAAATACCAGCAACAGTGTGTGAAAACCTTGTGAAAACTTGCAGAAAACGTTTGACCTCTGTCATTGCCAACAAAGGGTATATAACAAAGTATTGAGATGAACTTCTGTTATTGACCAAATACTTATTTTACAGAGGAATTTACCAATTAATTCATTAAAAATCCTTCAATGGGATTTTCTGGATTTTTTTTTCTTATTTTGTCTCTCATAGTTGAGGTATACCTATGATGAAAATTGGAGACCTCTCTCATCTTTTAAGTGGGAGAACTTGCACAGTTGGTGGCTGACTAAATACTTCTTTGCCCCACTGTATCTGCCACCTTCTGAAACTGACGGATCAGTACAAAACCCCAATGCAGCCGATGATGTCAGTGAAATGACAGGCGCAGTGCCGCGCTCTGCCACTAGGGGCACACAAATTCTCACACTCAAAGCCTTTGCCCCTAGTGACATGATCGCCTGCATTGGGAATTTGTACTGATTGTACTGATTTGCCAGTTTCAAAAGGTGACAGACATCGGTTGGAGGATTCAGTGGATCAGAATCAGATTTATTGCCATTGTTCATGTAGTACACAAACTAGGAATTTGTCTCGGTGCAATGCTGCAACATTAAACATGATAAAATAAAAGAAATAAACTATACATGCAATAAAGTGTAGAATAAGAGTGAGTAATACTAGTCAGTAGTTTATATATATTAGCGAGCAGCAGATAATGTGGAGAACCATATAGTGCAGTCGGTAATGCAGGAAGAAAACAGTGATTGACATGAGTCTGGTTGAGCTGCTGTACATAGTGCACGAGAGGCAATAAGTCACTTAGTGTTCAGCAGTCTGATGGCAGAGGGGAAGAAGCTGTTCATGTGACGGGAGGTTTTAGTTTGGATGGACCGAAGTCTTCTACCTGAGGGGAGAGGGGCAAACAGTACGTGACCAGGGTGTGAGGGATCGGCTATGATCCGGCCAGCACGCCTCCGGGTCCTGGAGATGTACAGATCCTGGAGAGATGGGAGCTTGCAGCCGATCACCTTCTCAGCAGTGCGCACGACGCGCTGCAGCCTTAGTCTGTCCCTGGCAGTGGCTCCTGCGTACCACACGGTTATGGAGGTGGTGAGGATGGACTCGATGATGGCTGTGTAGAACTGCACTAACATCTTGATGGGTAGCTTGAGCTTCCTCAGCTGCCGCAGGAAGAACATCCTCTGCTGGGCCTTTTTGATGAGGGAGCTGATGGTCAGCTCCCACTTGAGATTCCTGGTGATGGTGGTGCCTAGGAAGCGGAAGGAATCAGCAGTGGTGATTGGAGAGCCTGTGAGGGTGAGGGGGGGGCAGAGGGGTTGTGACTTTCCTGAAGTCCACAATCATCTCCACTGTCTTCAGAGCGTTCAGCTGCAGGTTGTTGTTGTTGCACCAGGACGCCAGCTGGGCCACCTCTCTCCTGTAGCCGGACTCGTCGCCGTTGGAGATGAGCCCGATGAGGGTGGTGTCGTCCGCAAACTTGATCAACTTGACAGACTGGTGGCTGGAGGTGCAGGAGTTGGTATAAAGGGAGAAGAGTAGGGGGGAAAGTACACAGCCCTGGGGTGATCCGGTGCTGATGCTAGCAGAGTCTGAGACAGTCTTTCCCAGCCGCACATGCTGCCTCCGGTCTGTCAGGAAGACGGTGATCCACCTGCAGAGGGAGTCAGGCACGTTGAGCAGGGACAGCTTGTCCCGGAGCAGAGCGGGGCGGATGGTGTTGAATGCGGAGCTGAAGTCCACAAACAGGATCCTGGCGTAGGTTCCCGGGGAGTCCAGGTTCTGCGGATGGAGTGGAGGGCCAGGTTGACTGCGTCGTCTACAGACCTGTTGGCTTGGTAGGCAAACTGCAGCGGGTCCAGGAGGGTGGTGGTGATGGACTTGAGGTGGTGCAGGACCAGGCGCTCAAAGGACTTCTTGACTACAGAGGTGAGCGCTACAGGTCTGTAGTCGTTAAGTCCAGTGATCCGTGGCTTCTTGGGGACAGGGATGATGGTGGAGGATTTGAGGCAGGACGGCACGTGGCATAGCTTAAGGGAGGTGTTAAAAATGTCTGTGAAGACAGGAGCCAGCTCTTTCGCACAGTGTCTCAGGGTGGAGGGAGACACGCCGTCCGGACCGGGGGCCTTGCGCGGGTTCAGTCTGGAGAACTGTTTGAGCACGTCCTGCTCACTGATGACAAGGGCAGGGGGGGGAGGAGGGGGGGCGCCTTTGATGAAGTAGGGATCGTGGAGGCTGTGGAGCTGGAGGGAGGGGGGGAGTTGGACACAGATGACGAGGTGTCAAAATGGGCATAGTGTTGGGACAGTCTTTGACAAAGGGCTTTGTCATCCTGACCTTTAGGAGCCTGAGGCCGATAATTGGTGATTTGCCTCAGTCCTCTCCACACAGAAGCCGAGTCATTAGCAGTGAACTGCTGCTGGAGTCTCTCAGAATACACAGATTTAGCTCTCCTCAGCTCTCTGTTAAACCGATATTTAACCTCCCTGTAGCAGCCCCTGTCTCCACTTTTCAGCGCTGCTTCCTTCTCCTTCCTGATCTGTCTGAGCTTAGCAGTGAACCAGGGCTTATCATTAGAGTACCTCACCCTGGTGCGCGATGGAAGGATGCTCTCCTTACAAAAGTGGATATATGAGTTCACAGTGTCCCTGTACTCATCCAGATCATGCGTGGCTCCTTTAAACATGCCCCAATCAGTTATTTCCATGCACGTTTCCAGCTTCTCCTCAGCTTCACTGGTCCATTTCTTCGTAGTGCTCACAACAGGTTTAGTGAGCTTCAATCTCTGTCTGTATGTGGGAATGAGGTGGACCATCACGTGATCAGATAGTCCGAGCGCAGCGCGGGGAACAGCGCGATATGCGTCTTTCACTGTGGTGTAACAGTGATCCAGCGTGTTTATTCCTCTGGTGGGGCATTTAATAAACTGTTTGTAGCGGGGGTGATCGTGGCTCAGATTGCTCTGGTTAAAGTCGCCAACCACAATAACCAGAGAGTCTGGAAAAATCCGCTCCGTGTGTTGGATGTGATCCGCGAGCACGCGCTGAGCTTCGCGCGTGTCCGCGTCGGGAGGGACGTACACAGCGACGAGGATGAATGAGGCGAACTCCCGCGGGGAATAAAATGGCTTGCAGTTAATAAAAAGAAATTCCAGGGCGGGAGAACAGTGTTTGGAAATTACCGTTAAATCAGAGCACCAGCTGCTGTTGATGTAGAAGCAGACTCCTCCTCCTGAGGATTTACCGGAGAGCTCTGTGTCACGATCAGCACGAAACAGCTGAAATCCCTCGAGGCGCAGCGCGCTGTCCGGTGTATTTTCCCTGAGCCAGGTCTCGGTAAAACAAAGGGCAGCCAAGGAAGAGAGGTCCTTAAAACGCATCAGCAGTCTCAGTTCATCTACCTTGTTAGAGAGAGAATTGGTATTGGACAGAAATATGCCAGGCAAAGCCGTGCGCGTGCCTCTCCTGCAGAGCCGGACGAGAGCGCCCGCTTGCCTTCCTCTCTTTCGCCGTCTCACTTTTCGAGCTAAGCAATGAACCAGATCGGCGGCAGGAGCTAAAAAAACTGGGAGTAGGTCCGTGGGAGTGAAAGTCCTGATATTTAGAAGCTCTTCACGGGTATAAGAGCTGGCAGACACACAATTGACAAACAAAAACAAACAAAGGGCGCAGCGAAGCACCATGGCGACCACTGTGGGCGCCATCTTGCACAAAGAAAGATGACAAGGATGACATGTAATACACCAAAGAAGAAGAACTCATTTCCTTTTCCTGCTTGTAGCAGTTAGCACCGAAAGCTAATATGTCCGCGATCGGTCACCGCCACGTTTTGTCGGCTTTGTGTGCGGAAAATAGCCACGGGATACAAGCGAAATTTATGTGGGATAATCATAAGACTTTGTAGATGTGGTAGAGATTTTATATTACTGGCGGAATGCAAAATAAGGACCATAATGGGTGAAAACACAGCGACCACTCCAGCCCTCCTTTGTCAACAGACTGTACAACAGTAAGTGACTAATTTCTTTTTTTTTTTTTTTAAATGTACCAATTTCTTGTTCATGTACTTTGAAGATAAGATGATGAGGTACCTCTGTACAAAAGACGGTGTCAAAAGACTGAACCTGTGGGCCTCAGGTTATTTCACACCTTAGACAGAAACAATGAATACACATGGGAGAACAATGTCCAAATTATACTAGACAAATTCCTAGTTTGTGTACTACATGAACAATGGCAATAAATCTCATTCTGATTCTGAAGTGGGTGAGAGGGGGTTGAATGAAGTGTAGTGTAGATGTCATGCTGTGTAGGAGGAAGTGCCTTGAACCTTGTGAAGTGTGACTTGATATAGAGAGAGGAATGCTTGATGAGTCCAGTCAGTCTGTTCTTTGCTTGTAAGATGTGAGTGTGTAATAAATCATCTGAAATGAATATGCCTCTTCATTTACACACTCCACACTGGTGACCCAAGACGTATTATGGAACACGAGGCAAGAACCCCGTAGCCGGCCCGGTTGGGAAGCCCCAGAGACACTGAAGCCAACCCGCAGACAGCCAGGACTGGAACCCCCAGCAACGCATGTGCAGTTTCAGTCAAGCTACCGGATTTCTGGCAGCACAACCCGCGCTCTTGGGTCCATCACACCGAGGCCCAGTTCACCCTCCGGGGAGTAACAGCAAACGACACCAAGTTCTACCATGTGGTAGCAGCGCTGGACTCCCGCACAGCCCAGCAGGTAGTGAGCCTGCTTGATCAGCCACCGGCCAGCAGCAAATATGAGGCGCTCAAGGCTGCGCTCATCCGGCGATACACGCTCTCGGAATGTGAGAGAGCGGAGAGGCTCCTGGCGCGGACCGAGTTAGGAGAGGGGTTGGCCGTAGACCTGATGGAGAAGATGCTGGGATTGATGGGCACGGGCGACGGGCACGTTGTGTTTGCCCACCTTTTCCTCCGGAACCTGCCAACAGAAGCAAGAGCGGTTCTGGCCAATTTGCCGTTGGCCCAGGAGGCAGACCGGATCATCCTCACCACCAGGGCGATCACAGTCAACGTGGCGGCAGCGGAGCCCAGCGAGACGACCAGGGGAGGCGAGGAGCCACCGACGGTAGCGGCAACAGGGGCCAAGGAGCGCCAGAAAGACACGCTCTGCTTCTACCACTGCCGCTTCGGAGGGAACGCGCGCAGATGCGCGCCACCATGCCACTTAAAGCGCTCGGAAAACGCCAAGGCCGGCAGTCGGTAGCAGCTGCGACCGCCGGTGAAGAGAACAAGCTGCTCTACGTGACGGACTCGTGCTCAGGGAGACGCTTCCTCGTCGACACGGGAGCCCAGAAGAAAATCATCCGGCCGTCCTACGCTGACCGGCTGGCAGGACCTAGAGGCCCTGGAATGGTGGCAGTAAATGGCTCAGAGATTAAGACGTTCGGTGAGAGAACACTGACCTTATCTCTACATGGCCGCTCGTATGAGAGGACCTTTATCATTGCAGCACTGTGTTGCCCGCTTCTGGGTGCTGATTTTCTGTGTGCACATGGTTTACTTGTGGATGTTGCTAACAGGCGCCTGGTTAATGCACTGTCCTTTGAATCTCTCCCCTGTATAGCTCAAGGGACCCAGCCAACAGCACAAGCCAGCGTCACAACTCCAGGCGATAAGTTCCACGCACTGCTCACTCCGTTCCCAGCACTCATGGTCCCAACATTTTCCGCGGCCATCGCTAAACACGGGGTGGAGCACTTTATCATCACCACCGGGCCGCCTGTTTTTGCAAGACCTCGGCGCTTGGACGCAGCTAAACTGGCCATAGCGCGCGAGGAGTTCGCTAACCTGGAAAGGCTGGGCATCATCAGGCGATCAAACAGCCCATGGGCATCCCCGCTACACATGGTCCCTAAGGCTGAGGGATCGTGGCGACCGTGCAGTGATTTCCGCAGGTTGAACAACGCCACAGCACACGACCGCTACCCAATTCCCCACATACAGGATTTTTCCGTTCACCTCGCCGGAGCGCGCGCTTTTTCTAAAATAGACCTGGTCCGCGGTTACCATCAGGTCCCAGTGCGCGCAGAGGACGTACCCAAAACAGCGGTAATAACTCTGTTCGGTTTATTCGAGTTCCTGCACACGCCATTCGGGTTAAAAGGCGTGGCACAGATGTTCCAGCGCATGATGGATGCAGTGCTGCGTGACCTCCCGTTCGTGTTCGTCTACCTGGACGATATCCTGGTAGCCAGTACGTCCGAAGACGAACATGAAACCCACCTCAGGACGGTTTTCCGGAGGTTGGAGGAGCACGGGTTGATAATCAACCCGGCGAAATGCCAGTTCGGCGGGACGAAGATTGATTTTTTTGGGGCATCGGGTCTCTCCGGAAGGAGCGATCCCGTTGCCTGACAAAGTGCGCGCCGTGGCAGATTTTCCCCGGCCTCAGATGGTCAGGGCACTGCAGGAATTTTTGGGGATGGTGAATTTTTATAACCGTTTCCTTCCCCGCGCGGCGCGGCTCATGCAACCATTGTACGCCGCGCTCAAGAGACAGAAACCCGCAGATGGAGTTGAATGGACCCCGGAGCAAGAGCGAGCGTTCTCGGAAGTTAAAGCAGCCCTTGCAAATGCTGCACTGCTGGCACATCCGGACCCGACGGCCCGGATAGCGCTCACCACCGACGCTTCAGACGTGGCCATAGGGGCGGTCGTGGAGCAGCACGTCGCCGGGGCTTGGCAGCCGCTCGCATTTTTCAGCAGAACTTTGCGCGACATCGAACGTAAATACAGCGCGTTCGACAGAGAGTTGCTGGCTCTCCATCTGGCCATACGCCACTTCCAGTTCTGGCTGGAAGGGCGCAGCTTCACCGCGTTCGTAGACCACAAGCCACTAACGTTCGTGATGGCCAAGGTTTCAGAACCGTAGTTGAGCTGGGAGCAGAGACAGCTGGCCGCGATCTCAGAGTTTACTACCGATATTCGGCATGTGTCGAGTAAACTGAATGTGGTGGCGGACTGCCTCTCGCGCGCCGTGGTGGCCCCAGTCTACGTGGGGATAGATTACGCAGCCATGGCCGTGGAGCAGATTAGCGATGCAGACGTGCGCGCACTCCAGTCTGGACCAACAGGGTTAAGGCTGGAGAGCAGGGTGCTGCAAGATGGCGCCCCCCCCCCCCAATCTGCGACGTCTCCACGGGACGCCCGCATCCGGTAGTCCCGGTCGCGTGGCGCCGCCGCATGTTTGATTCGGTTCACACTCTGGCGCAACCAGGAGTGCGCGCATCTGTCAAAATGGTGGGAGCGAAGTTTGTGTGGCCGAGCCTACACAAACAAGTAAAAGAGTGGGCTGCAGCCTGCGTGGCGTGCCAACGAGCCAAGGTACACAGGCACACGAAGGCTCCCTTGGAGCCGTTTCCGGTACCGGCTAAGTGGTTCGACCATGTGCACGTGGACCTCGTGGGCCCCCTCCCACCATCACAGGGGTGCATGCACCTCTTGACAGTGGTGGACCACACCACGTCCTGGCCAGAAGCAGTCCCGCTGGCAGCAACCACGTCCGCGGACGTAGCACACACTTTTTTAACAACATGGGTGGCGCGTTTTGGAGTCCCGTCGGACATTACGTCCGACAGGGGCCCGGAATTTGTTTCCGACCTCTGGTCTGCGATGGCCCGCAGCCTGGGTGCTGCAATTCATTGCACAACCGCGTACAACCCACCGGCCAATGGTTTATGCGAGCGTTTTCATAGATCACTGAAAGCAGCACTCAGGGCTTCACTGACGGATGCAAATTGGGTAGACAGGCTGTCGTGGGTTTTATTGGGGTTGCGCTCCATGCCAAAAGAGGATTTGGAAGCTTCCCCGGCAAAGCTTGTTTTTGCGCAGCCCCTACGGCTGCCCGGGGAATTTCTACCAGACAATCCCGCGCCGGGCAGCTCCCCATCTCAGCTTTTGCAGTGTAGCGCAAACACAGGCACGCTGCCGGGCCCTGCCCACCACAGTTTTCCGCGTACCTTCGTGCCTAAAACTTTGAAGAACGCGGAGTTCGTGTTCGTCAGACACGACACCCACCGCCCTCCATTGCGCCCACCCTATGATGGACCGTTCAGAGTGTTGGAAACAGGGGATAAGCATTTTGTGCTAGACTTGGGGGGTAGACAGGAGAGAATTGGCATAGACAGACTCAAACCCGCCTTTGTAGTGGCGGATGAGCAAGTGCTGTTGGCGAGGGCCTCTTGGCGTGGAAGACCCCCACGGAGACCTCCCCAGGGGAACGATTCATCAGAGCAGCCACACGGACAGAGTGACCCCCCCCCCCCCACTCCACGGCTCACCTGCAGTCGGACACACTCCCAGCAGCCTCCCACCGGCACAGCAGCGCCACGGAGGCAGTAAACCCCAGTTCCTGCAGATATGTGAGGAGACTGAAGCCGAAACAGCATGTGGACTGATGTTCTATTGTTCTATCTAAGATGCTGGGGGGGGGGGGCGGTGTGGGCCTCAGGTTATTTCACACCTTAGACAGAGACAATGAATACACATGGGAGAACAATGCCCAAGTGGGTGAGAGGGGGTTGAATGAAGTGTAGTGTAGATGTCATGCTGTGTAGGAGGAAGTGCCTTGAACCTTGTGAAGTGTGACTTGATATAGAGAGAGGAATGCTTGATGAGTCCAGTCAGTCTGTTCTTTGCTTGTGAGACGTGAGTGTGTAATAAATCGTCTAAAATGAATATGCCTCTTCATTTACACACTCCACAAACCATTCTTTGTGTAAATACGTCCAAAGTCCAGTTTTGACTGAGTTATGGAATTTAAAGAAGTGCCACAACATTATGCAAATTAGATGCATAAATTTATTCCTATCTGAAACTTGGGATCATATTTTACATCTTTTTAATTGATAGTAAGCCATTATCTCTTACCAATTTCAAATTATAGCCTTGGAAATCTGAACTATTTAATTGACAAAAAATATTTACCACTCTTGACCACTAGGGGTTATGTCGCAGTTTGGCAACATACACACTCATAGGGTTAATATAATGTACTTACATGAGTGGTCAACACTAAAGCCCCTTCGATACGGTACAGTTCGGCCCGCTTGTGTTTCCACTGCACATGGAGTACCACTTGATGTGGGTGGGAATAGTTACAGGGAGGCTGTGCAGCCATCCCGTTACGTAAAACAAGCGTAACGGGCATAAAACAAGTGCAACATTTCGTAAAACAAGCGATTCAGGCAAAACACAAGATGGCAGGGTACGAGGCGACTGTGTTCTCTGGCTTTTTTTTTTTTGCTTGAGTAAAGCCAAAAAAGGAGAACAGAAGGCAAAAGGCGGCGAGACGACACACTCTGGAAAAGTACTGGAGCGTTTAGGAAACCATATACAGCAGTATAAAGTAGAAGACATGAGGACACGAACTACAGGACATCACATATGAAGGTAAGCTAATGCTACTTTGCTTTTAAGTCTGCTGTACGACATTGTAATGTTGGCAAGTTATTGCTATTAGGTACTAAAATATGTATTCTCTGTGTGTGTGTTTCAGATGGCTCTCTACTGGCAAATTTATCGCTTCAAACCGTGAGTCTAGACATTCAACACTGGAGCTCAGTGATGTCACCCCAGCTTCACGAATGGGAAGTGGTTACAGAACTACAGAATGTCTGTAGAAATGTTTACAGGGATGTGATTTTTCCGCAAATTAGCGGAATTCCGCTTTTTTTATCTTCCAAAATAAAAAAAAATGTATCATATGAGTATATACCGGATTCCGACTTTTAGTAATTCTCTAACCGTAATTAAACGACGCGCCTGATTGGCTGATTGTCCTTGCAGTGACCAATGAACGCGGCTGTTGCAGTGATGTCGGTGATTGAATGTAAAGATGCTCCGAGAATTAAAGAAATTGACAAGATCGTGAAAAACAAATTTCGTTGGGATTGGCTAGAAAAAGAGATTGCAACGGATGTTAGTAAGAAAACTGTGACAAATTTGTTTAGCAATTTTATACGGAAAATCGACCGTGCCGGGAAGGCGCGGAAAACATGTACAAGAAGGAGCAAAAAACATGTACAAGGGGTCAAATCGAGGTCCACTAATTATTCAATTGCTGGAACTTTTGGTGTTCAGAAAAAACCATCGAAACCATACGACCTCCACCCTTTGTTAACGACACGATCAGACACGGAAATCGAAAGGAATGATCCACCCCAACAACCAGTTCCAGATGCGGATAGAGTAGTGAATTTTGAGGTATGTGAAGATATATTTTTGTATACATGTCATCTAGTTAATATTTTCTTCATCTTGCCTGCTGAAGATGTTTTGGACTTTATTTAAAAAATATTTTTAACGCAGTGCACAGTGGACATTGACTCATAACGTTTGAATATTTCTAAGACTTAGCTACATCAGTGATTGTGCAAAATGAACAGCTCAAGACTCAATGGAGATTGAAACTGGTGATCTGAAATGAATGCTGAAATTATAAAAAGTAATGGTATGTTGGAATTTTATTTCTATTATGGAATAATAGAGTTTTTCCTCTCCACCGTCGCCAAGTGCTTGTTCACAGGGGATCGCCTGATTGCTGGGGTCTTTCTGCAACTGTGGGGGTTCCCCCTACAGTTGATAGTGCTATGAGATGACTGTTGTTGTGAAATGGCGCTATATAAATAAAGTTGAATTGAATTGAATTGAATTGAATTGAATAGATAAAATTAACTGATTTTGATTTGATCAAGTGTTAAAGCATGTGATGGAGAATGCTTGTTGGAATATTTTAGGAATGCTATCTTCTTGGAACATAAGTCAATATTATACAGTACTAAGTGGCATTCAGCTGTTTGTTTTATGTAATTTAAGCACAGTTCTGGTACTTAAAAATCATAAAAACCCAAGAGCTTCGGGGGGCAGAGCCCCCCATACCCCCCTCACCGGGGCTCGACTTCGTCCCCCAGACCCCCTGCAAAATTTTCAGATAATTTCACCAACCCCAAATCACATCCCTGTGTTTAGCTTCCTGTGCAACAAATTGCTCTGATCTGTGTCAAAATCATGGAGAGACTGTTGAGACATCATAGGATTTACCTGCTCCAGCCAGTGGTGTCGTGGCAAAACAGGATCAGCTGCCAAACTTGATCACCAGGTGCCATATTGTAGTATGTGAGTCATAAAATATATATTTCAACAGGTAAACAGTACAGAGTTGGGTATAATAAGATATATTTAACAATTATGATGCATTTTAAGCCAAAACAAGTGGATCTAGGATTAAAAGCAATTAAAATAATGCAGTCACAAGGCTACATGGAGAAATAAATGGATTTACTGGATATATCATATTGAGTATTGCTGACTACATGTAGATACTGTATAAATATATATTCTCTGCATCAACAATGTACTGTACATGTATTCATTTAGTATAACACTGGGAATTTTGACAATAAACCTTTGTACTTTTTGCAGATGTGTCTCTTTTGTTTTATGTGTGAAGGTTACCACCAAGTGACACAAATTAAATAATAAAAGATTGAAAAAGCTGTCTAAGAACAGTCCAGCAGTTTGAGAAATCACTTTTGGTTTGGTGTAAGTCTGCCAACAGAATTATGAACCATAAAGCAGTTTTTGTTAAAATGTTAAATCCCATTAAACCCTAACTCAGGGGTGTCCAATCATGTGCCATGGAGGGCGAAGACCCTGCAGGTTCTCTCTTCTACCCAGTCTATTCAGCAGGTCTTCACTCTGTATCATCACTCTGTATATCAAAGCACATCACTCTATCTGGTCTTCTTCTTCTTCTTCTCTTAGATTTGATTGGCGGTTGGCAACCAGCCCACAGGTGCACCACCGCCACGCACCTCACTGTAGTCCTTAATGCCACGTACTTCACTCAGTAAACATCACTCTATGTATCAAAAGTCAGAATTCTTCTCGGTTGGCAACCTCTTCTTCATCTTCTTCACTCTTTATCTTTGTATAAGTTCTTATAAGGAGTTCTGAACAATCTTCTTCAAAAAAGAAGATATTATAGACATCTATATGACTTCTATAACATCATGTAGATGTTATAGACATCTACATGATGTCTATAACACTCTATCTCATCAGTCCTCTCATAACACTTGTCGAAGACCCTTTGACCTTGTACCTCAAGATTGAAGTTAGGCTCACCAGCATGCAGTTCCTAGAGGAATTCTTCTCATAGGAAATTCTGTCGCATGTGTGTGTGAGTGCTTGGTGACTGTGAGGGTTAACCCAGCTCCACTGTCTTCCATCTACCAGGCGACCTCCGCTTACCTGTATACCAGACCTCTGACTGAGTGACCTGTCCAGTCAGACACCTGGAATACCCCCTTGGTATTAGCGACAGCCCCTCGTGGTCTTGCTTTGCTCTTGTTAATCTGGGTGAATGTTGAAGATCAGGAAAATTGATCTATAGGAGGTCTGTTTTAAAACACCTTAAAGAGTAACCTTTAAAAACTCATAAAAATGTAAAACCTCTTGCAGAAAAATACCTTCTTGAAAACCAGTAAAGATGGACACTGAATCAGTGATCTCACAAACTCCCATATAGTCTTTTAATATGCTGTAGTATTTATTGAAAGTCTGCAAAGCTCAGCCAAAAAGGATATACTTGCATAAAAACAGTCAATTAAATCAAAATGATAAAATTCAAAATCAACCCAAAAACTGATTGAAAAACCTTGATTTAAAAAGATGGTATTGGTAAAATCAGTCATTTGATCAAAAAGTGAAATCATTCAAAAATATAAAAATTCAAAATCACCTTGATCAGCCAAGAAAATCAAAATTTAAAATCAACCAAAAATATGAAAAATCTGAAAGAGTCCAAAATAAAAGAAACCCTTTGAATCATAAAACCTGGTAAAAAACATCTAATAAATTTGTGGATAAATGTCTAAAAAGCCTTGCTGGGGAGATTAAAAAAGAATGATTAATTGCTGGTCTTTGCCTTCGATCCTCCTCTTCTCAGGGAGTAGGGGAAGGAAAGGCGAGGCTTGGAAGCGGACTCTTGAGGCTCCGTCTTCTGTTCTTCCTTCAGCGGGGCCTGTGCTCTGTGAAGCCGGAGGCAGGAGAATTTGTCAGCCGGGGAGGGGAAGGGGGGCCTCCACTTCCTCTTCTATTCTTCACCCAAGTGTTATTTCTTCCTTCTTGCAGCAGAAGATTTAGAGTTGTTAAAAATTGAAGAGTTGAGATGGTGTTTGATCCATTTTCCTAGCAGCGGTTTTGTCCTTCTCTTCAATGTTCTGCCATGGGATGATGGTGTCCTGGAGACCGCCGAAAATAAATATTTCGGGGCTTTCGAACAGAGTTTTTATACCTTTTTTTTACACTCAGCTGTGATTGGCTAGCAATCTCCCCATAGGCTCTTTGGCTTCTGTGATTGGCTTACTGTTACTTTTTATATAACCATTACCTCATTGCACATGTTCCCTCCTAATTTCCAGTAACAGCCATGTGACACGCACCCCCACCCTTCTTCCAGTAATCGGACATGCACTACTCATGCACTGCTCACTCCTTGCCCCCGTGGCTGTCTGGTTTTGCTTATCTCAGCACTTGTCCCTCAAGTTCTGTTCATCTCATCATTTTCCATTACCAAAATAAATCAACTCGCTGTGTCTGTTACTTTCAGTTCCTCTTTTTTCTCACATGCTTCCCCGTCAACAGGTCTTGCAGAACATTTCACAATCTGAACCCACATAAACCTTTCTTTGTGCAGTTAAAATGAACATATGATCACAGTTGGATGACACTCATTATTTTTGTTGATTTCATACTTCTTAATCAATGAGTATCATTTGCTTTACTGATTACATACAAAATATTGCATTTCATAGCATATGCTTTCAATATTGTGCTTTGCATTCAGTTCTATGAATCACCAGCCATGCCTGTTGCCGTCATTCCTGACCACAGGAGTGTGTGCTCGCTGATGATTTCGTGACCCTGTCTGACCTCCTTGTGGTACTTTATGTATTCTTGAGACAGTTGAGGCAGGATCCCCCATTTTCTTTTCATAGGGGGCAAATCGGTGTGATTGGGAGGGTCGGCTACTTTCAGCCTTTTTACGATTGGTGGGGTCATGTCGTGGGGTATTCAAACACGCTCTATCTGGTCCCACTCTATATATTCTTCAGGTCATCACTCTATCATCAGGAGCTCTTCATCTTCACATCCTTAAAAGGAACTCCGATTATATTGGCATGTTAGCTCTATATGCTTTATTTCGATGTTAGTAACATAACTATAATATAATTTTTTTGAAAATAATTCCCAGTTTTATATATTTTTAAAAAACTTTATTACAATGTAAATCGCCATTTTTGTGTACGTCGCAATACATTCTGGGTAGTGACGTAGAATGGTTGCAGCCGTTTTTTCTGTGTTATACAAGCCAAGAAGCGAAGCTACGAACTACTGCCATTTGTCAGTGAAAATGCCACATTGCGCGGCTTTTGGATGTAATTTCCAATCAAAGGGAAATAAAGAGAGCGGGGTAAGCCTCCCTAGCTTTCCTAAAGAGGGAAAGTTGAGGAAAAAGTGGGGCGGCAGCGGCTCAGGAGGTAGAGCAGGTCGTCTAATAACCCGATGGTTGGCGGTTCGAATCACGCTCTCCCCAGATATCCTGCCGTTGTGTCCCTGGGCAAGACACTTCACCCGCATTGCCTCCAGTGCCCATAACACTGGGTATGAATGTGTAAAAATGTTTAAATGTTCGGTGGTGGCCGGAGAGGCCGCTGGTGTGGATTGGCAGCCACATTTCCGTCACTCTATGAGTGTCTATGATCAAGCGCTATAGCGCACACTTGATAAAGCTGATATTTATATTTATCACGCTATGATAAAGCATTATATCGCTCAAAGCGCACGCTTTTTGAGCGATATAGCGTGCGCTTGAGTGTCTCTCCGCTCCGCGAGTGTCTCTCCACTTTGAGTGTCTCAAGCATGCGCTTGAGGAAGCATTATTTTAAGGTGAAACTTATATATTGTTGATTTACTTACAATAGAATGCTCAAACACAAAAAATTGTCTACAAGCATGCGCTTTGAGCGATATAGCGCTTTATCATAGCGTGATAAATATATATATCAGCTTTATCAAGCGTGCGCTATAGCGCTTGATCATAGACACTCATCGAGTGACGGAAATGAGATGTGGCTGCCAATCCGTGCCAATGGCCTCTCTGGCCACCACCGGATATTTAAACATTTTTACACATTCATACCCAGTGTTATGGGCACTGGAGGCAATGCAGGTGAAGTGTCTTGCCAAGGGACACAACGGCAGGATATCTGGGGAGAGCGTGATTCGAACCGCCAGCCATCGGGCTATTAGACGACCTGCTCTACCTCCTGAGCCGCTGCCGCCCCACTTTTTCCTCAACTTTCCCTCATTAGGAAAGCTAGGGAGGCTTACCCCTCTCTCTTTATTTCCCTTTGATTGGAAATTACATCCAAAAGCCGCGCAATGTGGCATTTTCACTGACAAATGGCAGTAGTTCGTAGCTTCGCTTCATGGCTTGTATAAGACAGAAAAAACGGCTGCAACCATTCTACGTCACTACCCAGAATGCATTGTGACATAAACAAAAATGGCGATTTACATCGTAATAAAGTTTTTTAAAAATATATAAAACTGGGAATTATTTTCAAAAAAATTATATTATAGTTATGTTACTAACATCAAAATAAAGCATATAGAGCTAACATGCCAATATAATCGGAGTTCATTTTAACACGGTAATCCATCATGTGTCTCACATCACCACTCGTTCAGTATTGCCTGCCTTTGATCTTTGATGATGTCATAGGGAGTCCTATGATCTTTGATGATGTCATAGGGAGTCCTATGAACTTTGATATCATAATGAGTCCGATGATCTTTGATGTTATAGTGAGTTCTATGATCGTGAGTGATGCCTGCCTTTGATCTTTGAAGATGTCAAAGTGAGTTCTATGATCACTGATGATGAGACGCTTCCTGTGGTAACGTATCATCACTTCCTGTGTTGCTGGCTGTCTGTGTGGTTTGCTCTGTGGTTAGCTCTCCTCAATCATCTGAGGATTATTGCCTTTAATTGTATTTTAATCACTTTTTTTCCATCTACCGTCAGCTCTCACTTCTGTTTAACAAGCCTCTTGCACCTGTGTGCACACTCAGTGTCATCTAATCACCCTCTTTAGTCTTCTGTTCACCTTTCATCAGTGTTTTTGTTAGCTTCGGGTTAGCCACTAGCTATGGCTACTAGCTGTCCTTCCCCTTCTCCTCTGGTGTGCTCTCTCTGTCAGATGTTTAGCTACATCTCTGCCTCTTTTAGTGGTAATGATAAATGTAATAAATGTTGTCTTGTTGAGGCGCCCGAGGTGAGGTTGTCTGATTTGGAATCCTGGCTCCGCTGCATTGAAACACTGTCTGCACCAGTTAATAATGACGGACGCCCCTTAGCTGCAGCGGAGCTCCCTAGCATAGGGCGGCCTGCTAGTGGTCCTCCGGTCCTCCTGAGCAGCCAGGAGACTGGGTGGGTGACGGTGAGAAGGAAGCATAGTCGCAAGGCCCTAGGTCACCACCAACCTGTTCATGTTTCAAATCGCTTTTCCCCACTCAGCAACACACCCGCTGAGGAAAAATCTCTAACCATTGGCGACTCTGTAGTCAGAAACGTGAACCAAGAGACTCCAGTGGTCATAGTCAAATGCATTCCTGGGGCCAGAGCAGGCGACATAGAGTCAAATTTGAAAATGCTGGCTAAAAGTAACTGTAAATACTCCACAATTGTTATCCACAATTGTACTCCACAACGACATCCGACTCTGGCAGTCAGAAGTCACGAAACTTAATGTGGAATCGGTGTGTGACTTTGCAAAAATGATGTCTGCCTCTGTAGTATTCTCTGGGCCCCTCCCAAATCTGACCAGTGATGACATGTTTAGCCGCTTGTCATCCTTCAACCGCTGGCTGTCTGTGTGGTGTCCTACAAACAGTGTGGGCTACATAGACAATTGGAACTCATTTTGGGGAAAACCTGGTCTTATTAGACCAGATGGCGTCCATCCCACTTTGGATGGTGCGTCTCATTTATCTAACAATCTGGTATCATTTTTATCCAAAGTTTCAAAACATTGACAACTCAGAGTTGGGACCAGGAAGCAGAGTCGCAGTCTTACACGCCTCTCTGTAGCTCCTCTTCATCCGCCACCCCTCAACTTAGCCCCTGTCTTCCCCATCAGCGAATCATTGTGTGCTCCCTCCAAAGTAAATAAAAATATTATATATAAGCATCCCAAAGTGATTAAACAAAAAGCTGGTAAAACTCAAATTAAACATGAAGTCTCTAAATTTAATGACAGCCTCTGTTCCTCCTCATAATTTAAAAATTAAATGCAGTTTGTTAAATATTAGGTCTCTAACTCCCAAGTCTCTGCTAGTCCATGATTTGTTAATTGATCATCAGATTGATTTAATATCTCTTACAGAGACGTGGTTAGGGCAAGAGGATTATGTTAGTTTAAATGAATCAACTCCCTCTGGTTATTTAAACTGTCAAAATCCCAGAAGTTCTGGTCATGGAGGAGGAGTAGCAACAATTTACCATTCCAAATTACTAGTTAATGTAAAGCAAAAAACATGTTCTAATTCCTTTTAGGGCTTGGTCCTCAGTATTGGGCATTTTAGCAATTTTAGGTTAAACCCACTTTTATTTGCCATAGTTTATCGTCCTCCATCAACCTACTCAGAATTTTTATCCGAATTTGCTGAATTCTTAGCTGATTTAGTGCTGAAATCAGAATAATTATAGTAGGGGACTTTAATATACATGTAGAGTTTTTATCCAAATTTGCCAAATTTGTAGCTGATTTAGTGCTGAAATCAGATAGAATAATTATAGTAGGGGACTTTAATATACACATACATGTAGATGTAGATAGTGATTGCCTTAATATGGCATTTAATTCAATATTAGACTCGGTGGGGTTTTCTCAGAAAGTAGGAAATTCTACCCATTATCTCCACCACACATTGGACCTTGTTCTGACATGTGGCATAGAAATCTGGTAGTGTCTCCTCATAACCCTGTACTGTCAGACCATTGTCTGTTAACCTTTCATTTTACTATTTCTGACTATTTGGCTCCTAAAGGAAAATATTACTACAGCAGATGCCTCTCAGATGATGTTGTTACCAAATTTATGCACATTGTTTCCTCTATGCCATGTGTCAACACAACGGAAATAAGCTATGGAGAGCTTGCTCCTTCTGTAATTGATAGCATGGTAGATAGTGTTACAGCTTCTCTGCATCAGACTCTAGACATGGTGGCCCCTTTAAAACAGAAAAAGTCTAATCAGAGATTTCTAACTCCTTGGTTCAACACAGAAACTCGTAGCTTAAAACAGAAGACTCGTCAGTTAGAAAGAAAATGGCGCTCCACTAATTTAGATGAAATCTGTTTAGCCTGGCAAAATCATCTTTTAATTTATAAAAAATCTCTTAGAAAAGCTAGAACAAGTTATTATTCTGCATTAATAGGAGAGAACAAGAATAATCCCAGGTTTCTTTTCAGCACTGTAGCCAGCCTGACAAAGAGTCAGGACTCTTGTCAATCCTAGCATTCCCTTAGAGCACAGGTGTCAAACTCATTCCATGGAGGGCCAAGACCCTGCAGGTTTTACCTCCACCCAGTGACTTCAACAGGTGATTTCACTGAATTTCTTCCCACTGATTGCTGATCAGTGAAAACACCTGCTGAAGACACTGGGTAGAAGCAAAACATGCGGGGTCTTGGCCCTCCATGGAATGAGTTTGACACCCCTGCCTTAGAGCTTACTAGTCAGGACTTTATGAACTTTTTCAATAATAAAATTTCATCTATCAGAGATAAAAATCAGTCAGATTCTTCCCATCGTTAACTTAAATACAGTAACTACTACAACTCCTTCAATTGATATCTGTTTGGATGAGTTTACTCCAATTGACCTTTTAGAGTTAGATAAAATAATTTCCTCATCCAAGCCTTCAGCTTGTCTTTTAGACCCCTATTCCTACCAGGTTATTTAAAGAAGTCTTCCCATTTATAGGTAGCTCTATTCTTCAAATAATCAATTCTTCATTAACTTTAGGCCATGTACCGCAGGCTTTTAAAACTGCTGTAATTAAACCCTTACTCAGAAAGCCAACGCTGGATCCAGGAGTTTTAGCTAACTATAGATCATTCTAATCTCACTTTCATTTCAAAAATCTTAGAAAGACTTGTTGCTGTGCAATTATTTGACCACCCGCAGGGAAATGGTTCATTTGAAGAGTTTCAATCTGGGTTTATAATCCATCATAGTACTGAAACAGCCTTAGTGAAGGTCACTAATGTAATGACCTCCTTATCGCATCTGATAATGGACTTGTTTCTGTACTGGTGTAGCCACACATGGGGAGAACATAATGAGTAGCATCTTAGATAAGAACAAAGAGCAGAGTTTTACTTGGAGATAACAGGAAGTTGTGAAGAATGATGCAGTGTGATCTTTTGTGTGTCAGAGACTACTAGGAGGGTCCTTTGTGTATCAGAGACTGCGAGCAGGATGTTAAAGGATTAAGGAAGTGAATGCACTGTGACCTTTGATGTGAATGCAATGTGACCTTTGATGTGTAGAAGCGTCTGTAGGAAGACCTGAGTATTTAAGAGAAGAGTTTTGTCTGAGATGTTCTCTTTCTACTATGCTTATGTGTGAGATGTGTAATAAACTGCCTGAGACAGATCTGCCTCATCATTTACGCACTCCACACTTGTCCTTTTAGACCTTAGTGCAACTTTTGATACCGGTACTATCGATCATAATATTCTACTTGACAGATTAGAACACTATGTTGGACTTAATGGAACTTCGTTGCAGTGGTTTAGATCTTATTTATCTGATAGGTTCCAGTTTGTTCATGTCAATAATGAGTTTTCTTTCAACTCAAAGCTCAGTCATGAAGTTCCACAGGGATCTGTGCTAGGCCCTAGTCTTTTTAGTTTATATATGCTTCCGTTAGGCAACATTATTAGAAAGCACTATATACTGTACATTTTCATTGTTATGCAGTTGACACACAATTATACCTGTCAATGAAGCCAGATGATAGTAATCAATTAGCCAAGCTAGAAGCCTGCCTTAAGGAAATCAAAGCTTGGATGACTTGTAATTTCCTGCTATTAAATTCAGATAAGACTGAAGTCATTCTTGTTGGTCCAAAAAAACCTTATAAATACCTTTCCAACTCAAACTCTTAGTTTGGATGCAGTTACTCTTAATAGTTCTGTGAGGAACCTTGGAGTTATTTTTGATCAAGATCTGTTCTTCAGTTCACATATTAAATTTGTTTCTTAAGACTGCCTTCTTTCATTTGCGTAATATTGCCAAGATTAGGAGCATCTTGTCTCAGAGTGATGCTGAGAAACTGATCCCAGAAACCGGAGCACTGGAGAAAATCAGCGCTTTGCTTGGCATTTTACACATTTGTAGTGTAGACTGTCATTCTTCATGGGTACTGCTTTGAATGGGTGTGGTTTAAAGTAGTGTGTTCTGTTCTTAATTGGGTGACAGACTGACACACTGACAGATTTCTTGAATTTATAGAGTGCCTTCTGCCTTACTGAGTGAGATTCCCAGATTTACTGCTTTGAATGGATGTGGTTTAAAGTAGTGTGTCCTATTCGGTCTCAGCTTCTCTGTGCCTTGCCTGGTGTGCAGCGTTGGCGGCCAGCCGACTATTCTGCATCTCCTCAGTCTCAGCTTGCCTGTGCCTTGCCTGGCGTGCAGCGTTGCTCGCTTTGCGGGCATTTTGGGCTTCAAGTAACTCAGCACGTGCATGGTGCACTGCCACACATTTCCTGTCTGTCTGTGCATCCCTTGTCTGTCGTACCTCATGACATGCTCGAACCTCAGGTGTTTCATCTTCACGGCATCTTTTCTGACGTGCAACACAGTCATGCCTGGGAAGTACTGCTCCAACCTCAGCTGTGCCATCTTCACAGGATCTTTCCTGACATGCAGCAGTTCTTCTTCTTCTTCTTCTTCTTCTTCTTCTTCTTCCGACTGTGGGGGGGTGGAATGTTTGTTTTGTTCCCAAGTTGAGACCCTCGACCATTTGTTTGTCCATTGTTTTCGTTTATCTGGACTTTTTGACATTTTGCGCGGGTGGTTTCGGGCTTTGGGTGAACGATTCTCTTTTGGTCTGTTCATTTACGGTCCGAAGTACAAAGTGGCAAGGAAGGCTTCCCACACTTTGATGAACTTCCTATCTGGGACTGCTAAGCTTGCCATGTGGCTGACGAGGAAAAATCGGGCAAGCAATGCTGGCAATGTGGATCCTGTGTCCGCTTTCAAGGTCTTGTTGACAGTCAGACTCCGGGTAGAGTTCTCTTACTATCAAATGGTAGACAATCTGGAGGCGTTCCTCAATAGATGGGCTGTAGGGAATGTTTTGTGTTCGGTGGGTCAGGGGGATGAGTTATGTTTGCACTTTTGAGATGTGACACACTTGGAAAACTGAAATTGGTCTTTGTGTAATTTGGAAATGTGCAATAAAGCCTTTTTTTAAAAGTCAAAAGTCTTCTTCTTCTTCTTCTTCTTTCTTCTTTCTTCTTCTTCGACTCCGGGTAGAGTTCTCTTACTATCAAATGGTAGACAATCTGGAGGCGTTCCTCAATAGATGGGCTGTAGGGAATGTTTTGTGTTCGGTGGGTCAGGGGGATGAGTTATGTTTGCACTTTTGAGATGTGACACACTTTGACAACTGATATTGTTCTTTCTGCAATTTTGAAATGTGCAATAAAGCCTTTTTTTAAAAGTCAAAAGTCTTCTTCTTCTTCTTTCCTCCTCCTCCTCCTCCCGGTTACTGGCGGATAGCAAACAACTGAAAGGTGCATGCCCCCACCCACTGTACAAGAGTGTGTAACATTATGCCATTTGAGCCCGACCCCTAAATTCTATGACTTAATCCTGTGTTATTTAAAAAAGAGAAAAGAGCCCTTCTCGTGATTCTTACATCGAGGCAGCCATCATAGGACATTACATCATAGGCAGCCAGTCCTATTGCCTGTATGATTGCATCGCAAGTCCTTTGTAGCTTGAGATCATAGGATCATCATAGGACATCATGCAGCCATCATAGGCAGGCATCATAGGACACTACATCATAGGTAGCCAGTCCTATTGCCTATATGATATCATCGCGAGTCCTATGTAGCCTGAATTCATAGGATCATCATAGGACATCATGTAGACATCATAGGCCGTCCTATGATGTCCTACGATCGTGACACACAGAGATTTCTTGAATTTATAGACACAGACAAGACACACAGAGATTTCTTGAATTTATAGAGTGATATAGAGGATATATTTATAGAGTGACCCCCCCCCCCCAGACCCCACTCTGGAGCCAGGCCTGGGGGAGGGGCTCGATGGCTGGCGTCTGGTGGCCGGGTTTCCACCCATGGGACCCGGCCGAGCTCAGCCCGAAGGAGTTACATGGGTCCGCCCTCCAGTGGGCTCACTACCTGCAGGAGGGATCATGAGGGTCCGGTGCTATGTGGATTAGGTGGCGGTCAAAGGCGGAGACTTTGGCGGACTGATCCCAAGCTTTCTAAACTGGCTTTTGGTACATGCAATGTCACCTCTCTGGTGGGGAAGGAGCCTGAGCTGGTGTACGAGGTTGAGAGATACCGGCTAGATATAGTCGGCCTCACTTCAACACACAGCTCTGGTTCCGGAACCAGTCTCCTGGAGAGGTGCTGGAGCTTGGCCTTTTCTGGAGTTGCCCCGGGCGAGAGGCGATGAGGAGGGGTGGGTATTCTTGTATCCCCCCACCTTGCTGCCTCTATATTGGAGTTTTCCCCGGTGGATGAAAGGGTTGCTTCCCTGCGCCTTCGAGTTGGGAAACGGGTCCTGACCATCATTTGTGCCTATGCACCGAATGATGGTTCAGAGTACCCACCCTTTTTGGAGTCTGTGACTCGGGTGCTGGAGGGTGCTCCTCTTGGAGACTCCATTGTCCTACTGGGGGACTTCAATGCGCACGTGGGCAATGACAGTGAAACCTGGAGGGTGGTGATTGGGAGGAACGGCAAGCCCAATCTGAACCCGAGTGGTGTTCAGTTATTGGACTTCTGTGCTAACCACAAGTTTGTCCATAATGAACACCATGTTCAAGCATAAGGGTGTCCATATGTGCACCTGGCACCAGGACACCCTAGGTCGCAGGTCGATGATCGATTTTGTTATCGTGTCATCAGACCTGCGACCGTATGTCTTGGACACTCAGGTAAAGAGAGGTGCAGAGCTGTCAACTAATCACCACCTGGTGGTAAGTTGGATCCAATGGCAGGGGAGGAAGCCATTCAGACCTGGTAGACCTAAACGTATAGTGAGGGTGTGCTGGGAACGTCTGGCTGAGGCCCCTGTCCGGGAGGTCTTCAACTTCCACCTCCGGAAGAACTTCAACCACATTCCGAGGGAGTCTGGAGACATAGAGTCTGAATGGGCCATGTTCTCCACCTCTGTTGTTGAAGCAGCGGCCCAGAGCTGCGGCCGCAAGGTGGTCGGCGCATCTCGTGGTGGCAACCCCCAAACCAAGTGGTGGACACCAGTAGTGAGGGGGGCCATTAAGCTGAAGAAGGAGTCCTATCAAGCTTGGTTGGCTTGTGGAACTCCCAAAGCAGCTGAGGTGTACCGGCAGGCCAAGCGGAGTGCAGCTCGGATGGTTGCTGAAGCAAAAACCCGGGTATGGGAGGAGTTTGGTGAGGCCGTGGAACAAGACTTTCGGTCGGCCTCGAAGAGATTCTGGCAAACTGTTCGGCGGCTCAGGAGGGGAAAGCAGCTCCCTGTCCACACTGTGTATGGTGCGGCTGGGGCGCTGTTGACTTCGACTGGGGATATCATCGGGCAGTGGAAGGAATACTTCGAGGAGCTCCTCAATCCCACTGATACGCCTTCCACAGAGGAAGCAGGGTTTGTGGACGAGGGGGATGAACTCGCCTATCACAGGGGCTGAGGTCGCCAAGGTGGTTAAAAATGTCCTTGGTGGCCGGGCCCCGGGGGTGGAAGAGATTCGCCCTGAGTACCTCAAGGCCCTGGATGTTGTAGGGCTGTGATGGTTGACACACCTCTGCAACGTTGCGTGGAGGTCGGGGGCAGTGCCTTTGGCATGGCAAACCGGGGTGGTGGTTCCTCTCTTCAAAAAAGGGGACCGGAGGGTGTGCTCTAACTTTAGAGGGATCACACTCCTCATCCTCCCTGGGAAGGTCTATGCCAAGGTACTGGAGAGGCCGTTGGTCGAACCTTGGATTCAGGAGGAGCAATGTGGTTTTCGTTCTGGCCGTGGCACATCGGACCAGCTCTTTACTCTCTCGAGAATTCTCGAGGGTTCGTGGGAGTTTACCCAACCAGTTTACATGTGTTTTGTGGACTTGGAGAAGGCATTTGACCGCGTCTCTCGTGGTTTTTTGTGGGGGGTGCTTCGGGAATATGGGGTATCGGGCTTGTTGTTACGAGCTATTTGTGCCCTTCAGAGGTAAAGTGGGCTGTCCCACAAAACCATTATTTTGAGAAAATGAGTTCTAAAGTTGAAATATTCTCAAAAAATCAGTGTGCCTATATCATTAAAAAGTTACCCCTATAGGGGTAACTTTTTAATGATATAGGCACACTGATTTTTAAAAAGGCACACTGATTTTTTAAAAAGTGTGCATTTTTAAAAAGGCACACTGATTTTTAAAAAGTTACCCCTATAGGGGTAACTTTTTAATGATATAGGCACACTGATTTTTTGAGAATATTTCAACTTTAGAGCTCATTTTCTCAAAATAATGGTTTTGTGGGATAGCCCACTTTACCTCTGAAGGGCACATTTGGTCTCTGTACGACCGTTGTGAGAGTTTGGTTCGTATTGCCAACACTCGGTTGGAGTCATTCCCAGTGAGAGGTGGAGTCTGCCAGGGCTGCCCTTTGTCACCGATCCTGTTCATAACTTTTATGGACAGGATTTCTAGGCGCAGCCAGGGAATGGAGGGTGTCCTGCTTGGTGACCACAAGATCTCATCTCTGTTGTTTGCAGATGATGTTGTCCTGTTGGCTTCATCCCGCAATGACCTACAGCTCTTGCTGGGACGGTTTGCCGCTGAGTGTGAAGCGGCTGGGATGAGAATCAGCATCTCCAAGTCCGAGTCCATGGTCCTCAGCCGGAAAAAGGTGGATTGTCCTCTCTGGGTTGGGGACAGGCTCCTGCCCCAAGTGGAGGAGTTTAAGTATCTTGGGATCTTATTCATGAGTGAGGGGAAAATGGAGCAAGAGATTGACAGATGGCTCGGAGCAGCATTTGCAGTGATGCGGACGTTGTACTCGTCTGTTGTGGTGAAGAGGGATCTTAGTTCTAAGGCAAAGCTGTCGATTTACCAGTCAATCTACGTTCCTACTGTCACCTATGGTCACGAGCTTTGGGTAATGACCGAAAGAACGAGATTGCGGATACAAGCAGCTGAAATGAGCTTTCTCTGTAGGATTGCTGGACTCACCCTCAGAGATAGGGTGAGAAGCTTAGTCATCCGGGAGAGGCTCAGAGTAGAACCGCTGCTCCTCCACATTGAAAGGAGTCAGTTGAGGTGGTATGGGCATCTGATTAGGATGCCTCCTGGACGCCTCCCACTTGAAGTGTTTCGGGCATGTCCCACTGGGAGGAGACCCTGGGGCAGACCCAGGACTCGCTGGAGAGACTATGTCTCCCAGCTGGTCTGGGAACGCCTTGGTATCCTCTCTGAAGAGCTGGAGCAGGTGGCTGGGGAGAGGGAAGTCTGGGCTTCTCTGCTTGAACTGCTGCCTCCACGACCCGGACCTCTGGAAAAGCGGTAGAAGATGGATGGATGGATGGATGGATGGATGTACAGTGGGGTAAAAAAGTATTTAGTCAGCCACCAATTGTGCAAGTTCTCCCACTTAAAAGATGAGAGAGGTCTCCATTTTTCATCATAGGTATACCTCAACTATGAGAGACAAAATGAGAAAAAAAAAATCCAGAAAATCACATTGTCTGATTTTTAAAGAATTTATTTGCAAATTATGGTGAAAAATAAGTATTTGGTCAATAACAAAAGTTCATCTCAATACTTTGTTATATACCCTTTGTTGGCAATGACAGAGGTCAAACGTTTTCTGTAAGTCTTCACAAGGTTTTCACACACTGTTGCTGGTATTTTGGCCCATTCCTCCATGCAGCTCTCCTCTAGAGCAGTGATGTTTTGGGGCTGTTGCTGGGCAACACAGACTTTCAACTCCCTCCAAAGATTTTCTATGGGGTTGAGATCTGGAGACTGGCTAGGCCACTCCAGGACCTTGGAAATGCTTCTTACGAAGCCACTCCTTCATTGCCCGGGCGGTGTGTTTGGGATCATTGTCATGCTGAAAGACCCAGCCACGTTTCATCTTCAATGCCCTTGCTGATGGAAGGAGGTTTTCACTCAAAATCTCACGATACATGGCCCCATTCATTCTTTCCTTTACATGGATCAGTCATCTTGGTCCCTTTGCAGAAAAACAGCCCCAAAGCATGATGTTTCCACCCCAATGCTTCACAGTAGGTATGGTGTTCTTTGGATGCAACTCAGCATTCTTTCTCGTCCAAACAGGACAAGTTGAGTTTTTACCAAAAAGTTCTATTTTGGTTTCATCTGACCATATGACATTCTCCCATTCCTCTTCTGGATCATCCAAATGCTCTCTAGCAAACTTCAGACAGGCCTGAACATGTACTGGCTTAAGCAGGGGGACACGTCTGGCACTGCAGGATTTGAGTCCCTGGCAGCGTAGTGTGTTACTGATGGTAGCCTTTGTTACTTTGGTCCCAGCTTTCTGCAGGTCATTCACTAGGTCCCCCCGTGTGGTTCTGGGATTTTTGGTCACCGTTCTCGTGATAATTTTGACCCCACAGGGTGAGATGTTGCGTGGAGCCCCAGATCGAGGGAGATTATCACTGGTCTTGTATGTCTTCCATTTTCTACTAATTGCTCTCACAGTTGATTTCTTCACACCAAGCTGCTTACCTATTGCAGATTCAGTCTTCCCAGCCTGGTGCAGGTCTACAATTTTGTTTCTGGTTTCCTTTGACAGCTCTTTGGTCTTGGCCATAGTGGAGTTTGGAGTCTGACTGTTTGAGGTTGTGGACAGATGTCTTTTATACTGATAACGAGTTCAAACAGGTTCCATTAATACAGGTAGCGAGTGGAGGACAGAGGAGCCTCTTAAAGAAAAAGTTACCGGTCTGTGAGAGCCAGAAATCTTGCTTGTTTGTAGGTGATCAAATATTTATTTTCCACCATAATTTGCAAATAAATTCTTTAAAAATCCTTCAATGTGATTTTCTGGAATTTTTTTTCTCATTTTGTCTCTCATAGTTGAGGTATACCTATGATGAAAATTGGAGACCTCTCTCATCTTTTAATTGTGAGAACTTGCACAATTGGTGGCTGACTAAATACTTTTTTACCCCACTGTAGAGTGATGTCACTTGTTGGTAACCTTCACAAATAATACAAAGTGGAGACACATCTGCAAAAAGTACAAAAAAGATATATCAGCCAGCAATGGCAGTGGAGGACACAGTCCAGTCCAAGGATGGATAATTTTTTCACACATAAGGAGTTGTTCAGAGCTCCTTATCATCATCATCATCATCATCATAGCAGTCTTTTGGGGGCAACAATGATTATTTCATTTAGGTCTGATCAGATTCCTCCATGCAGCTCTGTCCTTTGCCTTCCACTGTCAGGAACTCCAGACCTTTTTAACCCGGGCAATGTCCGAGCCGGTATTTCATGAAACTGCTTGCAAAGTATTTGAGTACCACTAGCTTTTGCTGGACTAGCGGCACATTCTTGGCAGATAGAGGTATTATCAGTGGCAAGGACAGGCCAAGACAAACTGACTCCACTATCTGTTGCAGTGACTGACCAGATGATAGGTTTGTTTATTTCTGCTCTTTGTGTAGTGCACGTCACGATGCACTGACTAGCAACAGTCCACCACAAACCTTGCGACACATGTGCTTATCTGCCAGGATGTCCAGTCTCACCCAATGTAACTGGGAGTGGTCCATCACAGACCTGTGACAGATAATGTTTTTAGTTCTGCCAGGATGCCCAGTTTCACCCTCCACACCCTCGAAAGGGCGGGGTTGCTGGTTGAGTCGCCGACAGCCTGGCCCATGAGACATGTAGTACTGGTTTTCATGGTTGTACTGGTTTTCATGGTTGCTCCTTATAAGAACTCCTTATACAAAGATATAGAGTGACAATAATCAAGTCAGTGGCGGTAATGGACCTTTGAGCTGGTTGCCAACCACCAATCAAATCTAAAAGAAGAAGAAAAAGTACAAATGTTTATCGTCAAAATTCTTGGTGCAATACTAAATGAATACATGTATAGTACATTGTTGATGCAGAGAATATATATTTATACAGTATCTACATGTATATATCCAGTAAATCCATGCATTTCTCCATGTGGATTATGATATAGCGTGATAAAAGGATATAGAGTGAAGTACATGGCAGTAATGCACCTGTAAGCTGGTTGCCAACTGCCAATCAAATCTAAAAGATTTCTCCATGTGACCTTGGGACTGCATTATTTTAATTGATTTTAATCCTAGATCAAGTTTGTTTTGGCTTAAAAATGCATCATAATTGTTAATTATGTCTTATTATACCTAACTCAGTACTGTTTACCTGTTGAAATGTATATTTTATGGCTGATATAACCCCATAACTACAATATGGCACCTGGCGATCAATTTTTGACAGCTGATCACTTTTTGCCACGACACCACCACAGACTCGAGTGCTGCTGGAGCAGGTACATCCCATGATGTCTCAACAGTCTCACCATGATTTTCACACAGATCAGAGCAATTTGTTGCAACCACTGCAGGTTTGTGAAGCTGGGGTGACATCCCACAACGGGGAGTCTTGGTTGAATGACCAGACCAAAGGTTTGAAGTGGTAATTTTGCCACAAGAGAGCCATCTGAAACACACACACAGCATACATATTTTAAGACCTAATAGCGATAATAGAGTGATGATAATCAAGTCAGTGGCAGTAATGCACCTGTAAACTGGTTGCCAACCGCCAATCAAATCTAAAAGAAGAAGAAGAACTTGTCGCCATTACAATGTAGTACGGGGGACTTATTAATGACTGTATCAAACTAGAATTAGCAATCATTACCTTACCCTCACATGTGATCTAGTCTGTATCCTCATGTCTTTGGCTTTATACTGCTCTACGGCTTCCTAAACTCTCCTGTACTTTTTTCTATGTTTCTTCTCGCCGCACGTAGCCTTCTCTGGCTCTTTTTTGCCTTTGCTGTGACAAAAAGCCACAGACTGAGCAGTACGTGTACCATGCCCTCGTAATCCTCTATCTTGTGTTTTGTTTGTGTTGCATATATTACGTCACGGGCGTGTTGGGCCGCCTTGCTGTGAAAAAAGTTCCACCCACCTCATGCGGTACTCGGCTGTAATGGAAAGCGAACCATACCGTGTAGACCTGAGTTGAGTAAAGGCGAGGCGAGTAGGGCTAAGTTGGCACTAGTGGAAAAAGGGCTTAGACCCAGATGAGATCTGAGCTGAAGAAGATCGAAGCGAGGAAGGCTGCAGGTCCAGACAGCATCAACTCGAGGCTCCTCAAGTCCTGTGCAGACCAGCTGTGCAGGATTGTGGAGTACATCTTCAGTTTGAGCCTGAAGTTGGGGAGGGTACCACAGCTGTGGAAAATATCCTGTGTGGTACCCGTACCGAAAACTCTGCACCCTAAGGACCTGAACAGCTACAGGCCAGTGGCCCTCACATTACACCTGATGAAGACCCTGAAGAGGCTGCCCCTTGCCCATCTCCGCCCCCTGGTGGGACCAGCGATGGACCCACTTCAGTTTGCCTACCAGCATGGCATTGGGGTGGGGGATGCAGTGATCTTCCTTCTACATTGTTCCCTGTCTCACCTGGAGAAGCCTTGGAGCACTGTGAGGATCATGTTCTTTGATTTCTTGAGTGCTTTCAACACCACCTGACCAGTGATCCTGAGGGACAAGCTACTGTGTGTATGGGTGGACCAGCACCTGTCATTGTGGATCCTGGGCTACTTCACAGTCTGGCCACAGTTTGTGTGGACCCAGGTCTGTGTATCTGATACCATCAGGATGGTGGAGAGTTTTTCTTGCCAGATTGCTGGGGTCTTTCTGCAACTGTGGGGGTTTTCCCACAGTTGAAAGTACTATGAGATGACTGTTGTTGTGAAATGGAGCTATATAAATAAAGTTGAACTGAATTAAGGGGGCCCCAAGGGAACAGTTCCGACTCCTTTCCTGTTCATCCTCTACACTGCTGACTTTTCATACAACACACACAACTCTATCATCTACAGAGGTTCGCTGATGACTCTGTGATCGTGGGGCTCATCTCTGATGGGGATGACTTGGAGTAGAGAAGGCTGATCCAGGACTTTGTGGACTGGTGCCTGCGATACCGG
The DNA here is from genome assembly GCA_020510985.1 of Pholidichthys leucotaenia. Classification (NCBI taxonomy): domain Eukaryota; kingdom Metazoa; phylum Chordata; class Actinopteri; order Cichliformes; family Pholidichthyidae; genus Pholidichthys; species Pholidichthys leucotaenia. The sequence continues at coordinate 124,186,775 of CM035841.1, forward strand.
ATCCAGATCAATGTGGGGAAGACCAAGGAACTGGTAGTGGACTACCGCAGGCATGGACACTCCCCACAGCGCCAGTAAACATCCAGGGAACAGACATTGAGATGGTGAGATCTTACAAGTACCTGGGTGTTCACCTGAACAATAAACTGGGCCGGTCACACAACACCAATGTGCTCTACAAGAAAGAGCAGCGCAGGCTGTTCCTTCTGAGGAGACTCAGGTCATTCGGAGTGCAGGGGGCACTCCTGAAGACCTTCTGCATCTCTGTGATGGCATCAGCATCACATTTGGTGTGGTCTGCTGGGGGAGTGGCATCATGGCAGCTGACAGGAAGAGACTGAACAGGCTGATCAAAAAAGCCAACTCTGTTCTGGGGCGCCACCTCGATCCAGTGGAGGAGATAGGAGAGAGGAGGATGGTGGCTAAGCTGTCATCTCTGCTGGAGTCCAAGTCACACTCCATGCGGGACACGCTAAACATACTGAGGAGCTCATTGTGGCAGGCTGCGCCATCCGAGGTGCTCGAGGGAGAGGTTCTGCAGGTCCTTCCTATCTGCTGCTGTCAGACTTTACAAGCTAACCAGTGCTGCTCATAGAGACCGTACATAATACCACTACTTTGCACAAGGGGGATCGTTCCCTTCCAGTGCATTACTAATACAATTATAAAGTGGCACCAACACTGTTCATTCAACTGTGAAATATATATATATTTTTTTTTGTTACTTATTTGTACCCGTAGGTAGACTTGGTTTGCAGTCTGGTGACAAGCCACCGGCTGCTGGTCACTGCGTGCGCGAGCGCCCTAAACCTACATGTTTTTGGTGTGCGGGAGGAAACCGGAGAAATCCCGGAGTAAACCCGCGCAACACGGGGAGAACATGCAAACTCCACACAGCTCACTGTTGGTCGGGGGCTGGGATCGAACCCACGATCTCATGATCCCCGCGATCCCCCGGCCGAGGGTAAAACTGTGCTGCCACAGTGCTAAACCACTGCGCCACCGTGCTGTCTGGATTTATATTTTTATTTTGCTGGGTAACTTAACTGTAAAGCTGTAAATACCATTAAACTGCAGTGCTCTTGCACTGTGTAAATACACTGTGTATAAATGTACAATGGATATAGAAAGTCTACATACCCCTGTTCAAATACCAGGTTTTTGTGATGTAAAAAACTGAGAACAAGATAAATCACTTCAAAACTCTTTTCCACCATTAATGTGACCTATAACTTGAACAACCCAATTGAAAAACAAACTGAATTTTTTTAAGGGGAAAAAAATAATAAAAAAAAAAACTTACAATGACCTGTTTGCAAAAATATGCACACCCTTAAACTAATACTTTGTTGCAGGACCTTTGGCTTTTATTACAGCACTCAGTGTTTTTGGGTAGGAGTCTATCAGTGTGGCACATCTTGATGTGGCAATAGTTGCACACTCTTCTCTGCAAAATACTCCAAATCTGCCAGATTGTGAGGACATCTCCTGTGCACAGCCCTCTTCAGATCACCCCACAGATGTTGGATTGGATTCAGGTCTGGACTCTGACTGGGCCATTCCAAAAACTTAATCATCTTCTGGTGAAGCCAATCTTGTTGATTTGGATTTGTGCTTTGGGTCACTGTCATGCTGAAAGATGAAGTTCCTCTTCATCTTCATCTTTCTAGAAGAAGCCTGAAGGATTTGTGCCAGCACTGACTAGTATTTGGAACTGTTCATAATTCCCTCCACCTTGAGTAAGGCCCCAGTTCCAGCTGAAGAAAAACAACCCCAAAGCATGATGGTGCCACCACCATGCTTCACTGTAGGTTTGGTGATGAGCATTGTTGTGTTTGCCCCAAATATACCTTTTGGAATTATGGCCAAAAAGTTCAACCTTGGTTTCATCGAACCATAACACATTTTCCCACATGCATTTGGGAGATTTCAAATGTGTTTTTGCAAAATGTAGCTGGGCTTGGATGTTTTTGTTCGTTAAATAAGGCTTACATGTTGCCACCCTAGACGAGAGATTGTTATCACATGTACTAGACAGCCAGTACTTGTCAGAAATTCCTGCAGCACCTTCAATGTTGCTGTCAGACTCTTGGCAGCCTCCCTGACCAGTTTTCTTCTCGTCCTTTCATCAATTCTGGAGGGACATCCAGTTCTTGGTAATGTCACTGTTGTGCCATATTTTTTCCACTTGATGATGACTGTCTTCACTGTGTTCCAGTGGGCATATTTAATGCCTTGGAAATTCTTTTGTACCGTTCTTGTGACTGACACCTTTTAACAATGAGATCCCTCTGATGGAAGCTTTCTGTGGACCATGGCTTGTGCTGTAAGATGTGACTACAAAAATGTCAGGAAAAGCCTACTAGAACAGCTGAAATTTATTTGGTGTTAATCAGAGGCACTTTAAATGGTGGCAGGTGTGTGCTGACTCCCATTTAACATGAGTTTGAATGTGATTGGTTAATTCTGAACACAGCCACATCCCCAGTTATAACAGGGTGTGCATATTTATCTAAATACATTATTGTAAGTTTTTTTGTTTTTTATTTTTCCCCTTAAAAGATTTCAGTTTGTTTTTCAATTGGGTTGTTCAGGTTATAGGTCACATCGATGGTGGAAAAAGTTTTGAAATGATTTGTCTTGGTCTCGTTTTTTTACATCACAAAAACCTGGCATTTGAACAGAGGTGTGTAGACTTTTTATATCAACAGTATATTTATTGTTTTTCTATCAATCAATCAATCAATCAGTTTCTTATATTATTTATTATTGCTTTTCGTGCTGCTATCCCTTTGCTGCTGCAATCCTGTAATTTCCCCATTGTGTGACTAATAAAGGTTTATCTTGTTAGAGTTTCACTTGAATATGTGATTGATGTGGTCACACAGCAGAGCTGTGGTCAAATGTTAAAGCTATAAAATATTTACTGTTAGTGCTTTTTTGTTATCCCCCACCGGACACAGCCCAAAGGGGCTGAAGATCCTTTTGGGTGAAGACCGAATGGGGATTATGTTATGGGTCTGTCTGTCCGTCCATCCGTCCCCAGCACAATAACTGCTTAAAGAAATGATGTAGGCTTTTCAAATAGATACAGTAGTTGTATCTAATACACATTTTGGATGATTTACACCCAGACCTAACTATGGGTTTGGGGTCAAAGGTCAAAGTTTATTGCAGTTGCACTATGGTAAATGCGACATTTACTATTACTATAAAATGAGTAAAGCTAAGCCCACCAAACCTGGTATACAGGTTCACCTTGGGATCCTGACCTCTTGAATATGGGTTTGGGGTCAGAGGTCAAGGTTAGCATTCTTTATGCCTTACTACGGTGCAACGAGTAAAGCTCGAGTCACCAAACTTGGTACACAGGTTCACCCGGTGACCTTGAAATGTGACGATGGTTTTGGAATCGCAAGGTCTAAGGTCAACATCAAAATAGCTTATAAACTATATCTCAACAACAAAGAAAGCTAGGGTCACCAAACTTGCTACACGAGTTCACCTTGGGATCCTGACCTCTGACTATGAGTTTGAGGTGAAAAGGTCAAGATTGCCACTCCCTGTGCTCTCTTAATATAGAAGGTGTAAAGCCCTATCAGGTCACCAAACTTGCTACATAGGTTCCCCTTGGAATCCTGACCTACAACTATGTGTTGCATGCTAAGTATTGGGATCTTCAAAGAAAACTGAGGCGGGGGATATTGGACTCGCCTTAGAGTGCGCTTGTTTTCATTGTTATTGTGTGTCTTTGTCCCTCCAGATACTTCACAGCTGCATGACTGTAAAGAGGAGGAAGTTCTCACTGTCCAGCAGCTCTCTAACCAGGAGAGAAACGCCAGTCTGGACCAGGAAGAACAAGATGCTGCACAGGTTAAAAAGGAAGAAGAACTCTGTACTAGTCAGGAGGAAGAACACTTTGGACTGAAACAAGAGACTGATACCTTCATGGTGACTACTACTGATGAGCACAATGGCAACAGTAAAACTGAACCAAACAGTGAGCAGCCTCTCTGTCACAACTCTCCTGACACTGAGAGCCAAGACCAGGGAGTAGGTAAGAATGTCAACCCAGGATCAAGTAAACATGAAGAGCCAAAGAAGAAACTTCACAGAAACAGAAGTGAACGTAACATTGCAGACAACTCCTCCATGTCAGAGAATCAGTGTGATACTGATGCAGGTGAAAAGTCTGTAAAATGTTCTGTTAATGACAAAGACAGTAAAAATGAGTCCCGAAAGAAGAAACTTCACACAGTTAAGTCATATGTTTGCAACATGTGTGGGAAAAGATTCAGGCTGAAAAGTCATTTATCAGTTCATGAGCGAATTCACACAGGTGAGAAGCCATTTTCTTGTGAAACATGTGGGCAAAGATTTAATCGACTTGATAATTTGAAAACACACATGAAAATCCACACAGGTGAGAAGCCATTTTCTTGTAAAACATGTGGACAAAGTTTTAATGCATGTAGCAGTTTTAAAAAACACATGAGAATTCACCCAGTTGAGAAGCCATTTTCTTGTGGAACATGTGGACAAAGTTTTAAACAACGTGGTCATTTGAAAACGCATATGAAAATTCACACAGCTGAGAAGCCATTTTCTTGTGGAACATGTGGGCAAAGTTTTACTCGAGTTGATTCTTTGAAAACACACATGAGAATCCACACAGGTGAGAAACCATTTTCTTGTGGAACATGTGGACAAAGTTTTAAAACACGTGCTCATTTGAAAAGTCATATGAAAATTCACACGGATGAGAAGCCATTTTCTTGTGTAACATGTAAGCAGAGTTTTAAACATAGTAGTACTTTGAAAATTCACATGAGAATTCACACAGGTGAGAAGCCATTTTCTTGTGGAACATGTGGACAGAGTTTTAAACAAGGTGTTCATTTGAAAACTCATATGAGAATTCACACAGGTGAGAAGCCATTTTTTTGTGGAACATGTGGACAAAGTTTTAAACAACGTATTACTTTGAAAACTCATATGAAAATTCACACAGGTGAGAAGCCATTTTCTTGTGGCACATGTGGGCAAAGGTTAACTCGACTTGATTCTTTGAAAACACACATGAGAATCCACACAGGTGAGAAGCCGTTTTCTTGTAAAACATGTAAGCAGAGTTTTAGACACAGGAGTGCTTTGACACTTCACATGAGAATTCACACAGGTGAGAAGCCATTTTCTTGTGGAACATGTGGAAAAAGTTTTAAACAACGTCTTCATTTGAAACGTCATATGAAAATTCACACAGGTGAGAAGCCATTTTCTTGTAACATGTAAGCAAAGTTTTAAACATAGTGGTGCTTTGAATTTCACAATGGAACCCACACAAGTGAGAAGCCATTTTCTTGTAAAACGTGGAAAAAGTTTTAATGACTGTAGAAATTTAAAACACATGAGAATTCACACGGGTGAGAAGCCATTTTCTTGTGGAACATGTGGACAAAGTTTTAAACAATGTGTTACTTTGAAAACTCATGAAAATTCACACAGGTGAGAAGCCATTTTCTTGTGGCACATGTGGGCAAAGGTTAACTCGACTTGATTCTTTGAAAACACACATGAGAATCCACACAGGTGAGAAGCCATTTTCTCGTAAAACATGTAAGCAGAGTTTTAGGAACAGGAGTGCTTTGAAACTTCACATGAGAATTCACACAGGTGAGAAGACTTTTTCTTGTGGAACATGTGGAACAAGTTTTAAACAACATCTTCATTTGAAACGTCATGAAAATTCACACAGGTGAGAAGCCATTTTCTTGTAACATGTAAGCAAAGTTTTAAACATAGTGGTGCTTTGAATTTCACAATGGAACCTACACAGGTGAGAAGCCATTTTCTTGTTAAACGTGGAACAAGTTTTAATGACTGTAGAAATTTAAAACACATGAGAATTCACACAGGTGAGAAGCCATTTTCTTGTGGAACATGTGGACAAAGTTTTAGACAACGTGTTCATTTGAAAACTCATAAGAATTTACACAGACGAGTAGACGTTTTTTTGTGATGTGGGCAAACATTTAATGATCATAGTAATTTGAAACTACATGAGAAGTCACACAATTAAGAAGGCATAGTCTTGTAAAATATGCAGGAAACTCTTAACACGGAACTCACGGTTGAGGTCCTGTAGTCCAGTTACATCTGTAGATCTTTATTTTCAGGATTAAATCTCTTTTGTGTGAATGAATCCATCCATCTTCTACTGCCTTTCCGGAGTTCCGGGTCGCGGAGGCAGCTGTTCAAGCAGAGAAGCCCGGACTTTCCTCTCCCCAGCCACCTGCTCCAGCTCTTCAGAGAGGATACCAAGGCATTTTCAGACCAGCTGGGAGACATAGTCTCTCCAGCAAGTCCTGGGTCTTCCCCAGGGTCTAATCCTAGTGGGATGTGCCTGAAACACCTCAAGTGGGAGGCGTCCAGGAGGCATCCTGATTAGATGCCCATACCACCTCAGCTGGCTCCTTTTGATGTGGAGGAGCAGTGGTTCTACTCTGAGCCTCTCCTGGATGACTGAGCTCCTCACCCCATCTCTAAGGGTGAGTCCAGCAATCCTACGACGGAAGCTCATTTCATCCGCTTGTATCCGCGATCTTATTCTTTCGGTCATTACCCAAAGCTCATGAATATAGGTGAGGGTAGGAACGTAGATCCACCGGTAAATCAACAGCTTTGCCTTAGAGCTCAGCTCCCTCTTGACCACAACAGGTTGGTACAACGTCTGCATCACCGCAGATGCTGCTCCAACCAGTCTGTCAGTGTCTTGCTCCATTTTCCTCTCACTCATGAATAAGACCCCGAGATACTTAAACTCCTCCCCTTGGAGCAGGAGCTTGTCTCCAACCCAGAGAGGACAATCCACCTTTTTCCGGCTGAGGACCTTGGACTCGGACTTGGAAGTGCTGATTCTCATCCCAGCCGCTTCATACTCAGCAGCAAACTGTCCCAGTAAGACCTGTAGGTCATTGCTGGATGAAGCCAACAGGACATCATCTGCAAACAACAGAGATGAGATTCTGTGGTCACCAAGCATGACACCTTCCGTTCCCTGGCTGTGCCTATAAATCCTCTCCATAAAAATTATGAATGGGATCGGTGACAAAGGGCAGCCGTGGCGGAGTCCAACTCTCACTGGGAATGACTCCGACCGAGTGTTGGCAATACGAACCGAACTCTCACAGCGGTCGTATAGAGACCGAATAGCTCGTAACAACAAGCCCGATACCCCATACTCCCGAAGCACCCACTACAAAAAATCCACGAGGGATGTGGTCGAATGCGTTCCACGAACCCTTGAGGATTCTTGAGAGGGTGAAGAGCTGGTCTACTGTGCCACGGCCAGGCCGAAAAACCACATTGCTCCTCCTGAATCCGAGGTTCGACCAACGGCCAGACTGTCCTCTCCAGTAACTTGGCATAGACCTTCCCAGGGTGGCTAAGGAGTTTGATCCCTCTAAAGGTGGAGCACACCCTCTGGTCCCCCTTTTTAAAGAGAGGAACTACCACCCTGGTTTGCCATGCTAAAGGCACTGTCCCTGATCTCCACCCAGTGTTGCAGAGGCGTGCCAACCATGACAGCCCTACAACATTCAGGGCCTTGAGATACTCGGGGCAAATCTCGTCCACCCCCGAGCCTGGCCACCAAAGAGATTTTTAACCACCTTGGTGACCTCAGCCCCTGGGATGGGAAAGTTGTCCCCCTCGTCCACAAGCCCTGCTTCCTCTATGGAAGGTGTGTCAGTGGGATTGAGCAGATCCTTAAAGTATTCCTTCCACCACCCGACAGTGTCCCCAGTCGAAGTCAGCAGTGCCCCATCCGCGCCATACACAGTGTGAACAGGGAGCTGCTTCCCCCTTCTGAGCTGCTGGACAGTTTGCCAGAATCTCTTCGAGGCCAACCGAAAGTCTTGTTCCATGGCCTCACCAAACTCCTCCCACACCCGAGTTTTTGCTTCAGCAACCACCCAAGCTGCACTCTGCTTGGCCTGCCGGTACACCGCAGCTGCTTGGGGAGTCCCACAAGCCACCAAGCTTGATAGGACTCCTTCTTCAGCTTCATGGCCCCCCTCACCACTGGTGTCCACCGCTTGGTTCAGGGGTTGCCACCACGAGATGCACTGACGACCTTGCGGCTGCACCTCGGGGCAGCCGCTTCCACAATGGAGGTGGAGAGCATGGCCCATTCAGACTCCATGTCTCCAGACTCTTTTGGAATGTGGTTGAAGTTCTTCCGGAGGTGGAAGTTGAAAACCTTCCGGACAGGGGCCTCAGCCAGATGTTCCCAGCACAACCTCACTATACGTTTGGGTCTACCAGGTCTGAATGGCATCCTCCTCTGCCATCAGATCCATCTCACCATCAGGTGGTGATCAGTTGACAGCTCTGCACCTCTCTTTAATTCAATTCAACTTTATTTATATAGCGCCATTTCACAACAGTCATCTCATAGTGCTTTCAACTGTAGGGGAAACCCCCACAGTTGCAGAAAAACCCCAGCAACCAGGCGATCCCCTGTGAGCATGCGCTTGGCGATGGTGGAGAGGGAAAAACTCCCTTTTAACAGGAAGAACCCTCCAGCAGAATCAGGCTCAGGGAGGGGCAGTCATCTGCTGCAACTGGCTGGGGGGTGAGGGGATAGAGAAGATGAAAAGAACAGACATGTAGAGAGTGTTGAAGACCCTTTGACCTTGTACCTCAAGATTGAGGTTAGGTTCACCAGCTTGCAGTTCCTAGAGGAATTTTCCTCATAGGAAATTCTGTCACATGTGTGTGTGCTTGGTGACTTTTGAGAGTTCACCCAGCTACACTGTCTACTTTCTATCAGGGGACCTCCACTGCCTGTAAACCAGACCCCTGACTGAGTGACCTATCCAGTCAGACACCTGGAATACACCCCTGGTATTAACAACAGCCTCTCATGGTTTTGCATTGCTCTTGGTAAATCTGGGTAAATATTTAAGATCAGGAAAATTGATCTATAGGAGGTCTGTTTTAAAAACACCTTAAAGAGTAACCTTTAAAAACTCATAAAAATGTAACACCTCTTGTAGACAAATACCTTCTTGAAAAATCACCCAAGAAAAGTGGACACTGAATCAGTGATCTCACAAACTTCCATACTGTCTTTAATATGCTGTAGTATTTATTGAAAGTCTGCTAAGCTCAGCCAAAACAGGATATACTTGCATGGAAACAGTCAATTAAATCAAAATAATGAAAATTAAAAATCAAACCAAAAACTGATTGAAAAACCTTGATTCAAAAGTTGAAAGTTGTAAAATCAGTCATTTGATCAAAAATCAAAAGTTTCAAAAAACATAAAAGTTTAAAAATCACCACAATTAAATCAAAATGTAAAAACCATTAAAAATATGAAAAATCTGAAAGAGTCCAAAATAAAATGAACCCTTTGAATAATAAAACCTGGTAAAACCATCTAATTAATTTGTGGGTAAATGTCTCAAAAGCCTTGATGGTGAGATTTGGGAAAAGGGATGATTAATAGCTGGTCTTCTCCGTCGAGGCTTCCCTTTCATGGGAAAAAGGGAAGAAGCGGGCGATGCAGGGTAGCTGGCTCTCGAGGCTCCGTCTTCTTTCTTCCATCCGCTGGACCCGTGGTCTGCGAAGCCATCTGCCGGGGAGAGGAAGATGAGAAGAGCCCTTGAAGTGGAGACCTCAATCCGGAGAAATCGTACAGCCCCGGCTTCCTCTCACTCCTCTGTGGGGATGATGTAAGGCAGCAGGCTGGGAGCACAGCCAGTTGTGGTGTCTTCACTTCCCTTTTTTGGTTCGCCCAAAGTGCTATTTTCCCTTCTTGCTGCAGAAGATTTATAGCTGTTAAAAGTTGAAGAGATGAGATGGCAGTTGATTCATCTTCTTGTGACGGTCTCCCTTTCTTCAGTCTCTGCTGTGGGATGCTGGGGGTCTTGGAGTCTGCTGAAAATGAACATTTTGGGGCTTTCGGGCTTGGTCTTTATACTTTTTCAACACTCAGTTGTGATTGGCCCGCAATCTCACCATAGGCTTCTTGGCCTCTTATGATTGGCTTAAAGTTAACTTTTATATAACAATTACCTCATTCTGCCTTGCGATGGACTGGCGATCTGTCCAGGGTGTACCCTGCCTCTCGCCCAAAGATGCTGGGATAGGCTCCAGCCCCCCCCCCCCGCGACTCAAAAAGGATTAAACGGAAGAACATGGATGGATGGAATTACCTCATTCTGCACATGTTCCCCCCCTCCATTCCAGTAAAGCCATGTGCTTGTTCATGCGCACAGCCCATGGCTGTCTGGCTTGCCTATCTCATCATTTTCCATCACCAAAATATCTCAACTTGCTGTTCCAACCATCTTTCACTTCCTCATTATCACATTCTTTTCCAGTCAGTCTTTTCAACATTTCACAATCTAACCCCACATGAACCTTCCTTTATGCAGTTAAAATGTACATACAATCACAGTTTGATTACATTCATTATTTCTGTTGATTACATACTTCTTAATCAATGAGCATACATTTGCTTTACTGATTACACAGAATATTACATTTCATAGCATATGCTTTCAATATTGCTTTGCATTCAGTTCTATGATTCACCAGCCATGTCTGCTCCCATCTTTTCTGACCACAGGAGTGTGGACCCTCTGATAATTTCGTGACCCCTGCTGACCTCCCTGTGATGTTTTCTGTATTCTTGGGTTACTTGAAGCAGGATTCCCCATTTTCCTTTCATAGGAGATATGCTGGTATGATTGGGAGGGTTGGCTGCTTTCAGCCTTTTTGCGGTGACTGGGGTCATGTCGTGGGGTACTCGAACAAGAGCAAACAGCTCGATGGGGACTCAATCTATGGGAGAGAACAAACAGATGTTAATGACCAGCAAAAAAAAAAAAATAAATAATTGAGAGTGAAGAAAGGAGTGAAGCCCAGTGCATTATTGGAGGTCCCCCTGGCTGTCTAAACCTATTAGCAGCATAACTAAGGGAGGGTTCAGAGACACATAATCCCAAGTGTCCAAGACATACGGTCGCAGGTCTGATGACACGATAACAAAATCGATCATCGACCTGCGACCTAGGGTGTCCTGGTGTCAGGTGCACATATGGACACCCTTATGCTTGAACTTGGTGTCTGTTATGGACAAACTGTGGTTAGCACCGAAGTCCAATAACTGAACACCACTCGGGTTCAGATTGAGGCCGTTCCTCCTAATCACGCCCCTCCAGGTTTCACTGTCATTGCCCATGTGTGCATTGAAGTCCCCCAGTAGGACAATGGAGTCTCCAAGAGGAGCACTCTCCAGCACCCCAGTCAGAGACTCCAAAAAGGGTGGGTACTCTGAACCATCATTTGGTGCATAGGCACAAATGATGGTCAGGACCTGTTTTCCAACCCAAAGGTGTAGGGAAACAACCCTTTCGTCCACCGGGGAAAACTCCAATATAGAGGCTGCAAGGTGGGAGGATACAAGAATACCCACCCCTGCTCGCTGCCAGTAGGCCAAGCTCCAGCCCCTCTCCAGGAAACTGGTTCTGGAACCAGAGCTGTGTGTTGAGGTGAGGCCGACTATATCTAGCCGTATCTCTCAACCTCATGCACCAGCTCAGGCTCCTTCTCCACCAGAGAGGTGACATTCCATGTCCGAAAAGCCAGTTTAGGAAGCCTGAGATCAGACCACCAAGGTCTCCGCCTTTGACCACCACCTGATCCACGTAGCACCGGCCCCCCATGGTCCCTCCTGCAGGTGGTGAGCCCACTGGAGGGTGGACCCACGTAACTCCTTCGGGTTGAGCCCAGCCGGTTCCCATGGGTGGAAACCCGGCCACCAGGTGCTAGCCATCGAGCCCCTCCCCCAGGCCTGGCTCCAGGGTGGGCCCTTGTAACCCCATACCGGGTGGGGTTTAGTGGATCCTTGTTCTAACATTCATCATGAGAGTCTGTTGGATCGTTCTTCGTCTGGCCCTTCACCCAGGACCATGGATGACCCTACCAGAAGCAAATTGCCCTGGACAACATAGCTCCTGGGATCACTAGGGCACACATTCACACATTTATTGTGTGACTGAAATGTTCTTTAAATTGCTGATGCTTTATAATATAAATCAGTTTGGAAAAAAAGAGAAATCAGGAAGAGGGCAAACACTTTTTCACACCACTGTATAGTACACTATATGGGGAAGGAGTGAGCATTTCAAACACAGCACCTGCTTGCTGTGAGTAATTTCCCTGCCAGCTTTTTTTTTTTTTTTTTTTACAATTTTGTTGCATTTTATGTCAAATATTGATAATTTTGATGAACCAGTGATGTGTTCACCAGTGGGGCGCAAATAAGTTCGGAACAGCAAACAATATTCAGAATTCTTGCTACTATTATCTTTGATTATCAGAATTCTTGCTGCTTTGCTGCTGTAGTCTCTGCACATTAACCGCAACCATTTGCACAAATGCCATATCTGCTGCCGTCTGTCTGTCACTCTAGTACTGATCACGGGGAGTCCTAGCTGTTACTGTCTGCACCTACACTACCACATTGAACTGCAACTACAGGTATTACATCTCTAGTTGTCTGTATATAGGATTGCTGGGTTTTATCATCATTAATCATTTATCTCAATTTTGTACAATGGGAGGTCTGGGTCTTTCTTGTCGCCATTTGCACCACGGGTTGCATTACTGTACATATTGTATATTAGACTGCTGTTGTTTTCTTTTTTTCCAGCCGTATTCCTTTTCTTTTTATACTGTGCACACCAATGATGAGAGAAACACCATTTCAATTCTCCTGTATGTATAGTAGTATTGACAATGAAATCTTTGAATCTTGAATTATAGCTTTATTATACCATTTTACTGAGTGGATATGCCTAAATCAGTGTGTCAATCATACTACATTGATAGAGACATTCAAGTATGTTCCAAACAAACTCGCATGGTTTTTGGGACGTCTGTTTTTGCAAAAGAATGCCTTTTGTATTTGTGTTTTTGTGAAAAAAAGTACTAATAAATTGCCAAAAAGTAACTATGAGTTGAGGTTTGATTTTTTGCTTTATGTCTGAGATACTCATATTTCAAGTGACCATGTCTTAGAAGCTGAATTGGAAATACGAACACCTATCAACCAACAAATGAAAATGTTTTTCTCAATATTAAACCAATTGGAGTTATCTGTTTTTGCAAAAGAACTGTTCACTTATGCCCTCCATTAGACAGCGTCCCAGCAATAGCGCCTTTCACCAGCAACGGGATGAGAGAGCAGCAGCACATCGTGAAGTGGAAACAACTTTCACTCATGGTGCTCAACTGGGTCTGGATCTGGCAATCCAATCGTCCGCATGAGCTGCCGTTGTTCTAGACACTGCAGATGCAGATCACCGCTCAACTTAGACCAGCCATCTTCCAGATGGCTGATTGGTCACAATGGCATGCCAGGCGTCTGAGGAAGATAAAATACCGCCATGTGCCCTGGACCAACAAACAGCCACCAAGCTGACCCAGCCAGTGTGGGACCCGGACTGAGACTTTGCTGATGCGCAGACCGCAATTCCAGCGAGGTGGCCTCCAGAGTCGCCTGAGCCAGCACCGCACCCACCACAGGTCCAACAGAGGCCCTGCTGAGCTCTGAACTGTTATGGATGTTAAGTTCATAAGTACATGTTAGGGTCAGGGCATGGTCCATTCAAAGTGGCAGAATAATCCACACGACCATGTGGGCACACCGGCAGTTGCCCAGTTTAAAAAAGAAAAAAATGTTACGGCTGAAAATATGCCTTAGGTGGTTCCTTATACAGTATGCACTTTGTTCACATCAGGCAATAGGCTAATCGTTATATTGGCCTGTTTGGCCACATCATGTGTACGTATGACCAACTGTACACTAGCAGATATGCCAATTTGTGTTTTACTTGCTGCCCTTTCTAAGGCTAATTTGCAGATATATGGTTCTAAGCTTTTCGAGGGGGAGTAAATGTGGTGTACGGGAAATGGCACAACGCATCACACTGCAGTAGCACGTACACACGTGACATCATGATGCCACAAGGTATTTAAGATGGTTGCCCAGGGCTAGTTGTCCTCTTTGGCGCTCCACCCTTCATGCCACACCTGCAGTGTGTACCCTGTTTAGCCAACACTCAATAAAGCTAACCTCAACACGTGGACGTGTCCGCACTCATATTCTCCAGACATAACAAAGCCATCAAAAAAATGGAGAGGTCCAGCTCAGGCATCAAAGGTACGCCTTTTATGATGCAAATTAGTCAGTGTTCTGAATTTGGTGCAACCCTGTTACCAATAATCTGGGACCAAAAAACTAGATTTTAAAAATATTATCAATCTTTGACTGTTATGCTAAAAGTCGTTGTAACTAACCATTTAATTTATGATAAGACTAGATAGATTAATTTAAACATCTTTTGAAATTTACCCAACTTTTCAACAGTCACGAGGTGTTTTAGTGATTTTATTATTTATTTGAAACTCTTTGCTCAAGTACACTATGCATATAATTAATCAAACTATTACAAAGAAAAGTGAACTGATGAAACCATATATAATTATTTTTGATTAAAAACAGGGTTAAGGGTTTCACGTGATGGCGGTCTAGGAGAAGATCGGCTTTTGTAGAGCTGCGTAAACGTCTAAAATATATTTAACATTCTCACTTGAGATACAACTTTTTTCTCTTAAGTTAGTGTAATATTATGACTCTTGAGCAAAACTGGACAAGACAACACAAAACAATGCCGTCGTTCAAGGGTAAGAACAGATTGATCCAGGACAACACAGGATGGTAAAGCTTCAGGAAGGCATGGAATTCCAGCAGAAGTGTGGAAATTTGGTGGTGTTCAGCTGACCAACTGCCTGCACAAGCTCAACCAAGAGATACGGGATGCCCAGAAAGTACCTCAAGACTGGAAGGATGCAAGTATTGTGCCTTTGTTCAAGAAAGGTGACAAGAAAGATTGTGGAAATTACCGAGGTATGTCACTGCTAGCCACTGTAGGTAAGATTGTCTCACGTGTACTACTTAACAGACTCAGTGAACACATCTCGCAGAATGTACTACCAGAAACCCAGTGCAGCTTTAGAAGTGGAAGAAGCACAATGGACATGATTTTCTGCTTGAAACAGGTTCAAGAAAAGTGTATCGAACAGAACATGCCGCTTTATGTAGTCTTCATAGACTTCAGTAAAGCCTTCGATACTGTTTCACGACAAGGACTTTGGCAGGTACTCAAGAAATATGGTTGTACAGAGAAGTTTGTCAGCCTGATTGAGGCACTCCATACAGGTATGCAAGCAAACGTGGCAATGAGTGGTTCAGTATCTAAAGACTTTTCAGTAAGCAACAGGGTGAAACAAGGGTGTGTGCTGGCACCTACACTCTTTTCGCTATATCTGGCAGCCATGCTTGAGGTGGCCTTCAAAGACACTTCAGAAGGAGTATACATTCAAACAAGGAAAGAAGCAGACTTGTTCAATGTGGCACAGTTTAAAGCCAAGAGTAAGACATCGATAAAGGTAGTAAGAGAAATGCTCTTTGCCAACGACAGTGCTCTAGTTGCACACAGCATGGAAGATATGCAATCTTTAGTGGAGAAATTTGCAAGAGCAGCTAGCCAATTCAGCCTCCAAATCAACATCAAGAAGACAAGAGTGCCTTTATCAACCACCAAAGTTCCAGTTATCAACATCACTACCAGAAGAGATCAGCATTGGTACAGAGCCACTAGTCAAGTGCAAGACTTTCAAGTACTGTTTCAGAGAATGCTAGGCTGGAGGATGAACTATCTCTCAGAATGGGAAGAGCGAGTGCTGTGTTTGGAAACTTGAGGGAGAGACTGTGGAACAATCGACGTGTCTATCTGTGTGAAATGCAAAGTGTACAGAGCGACAGTACTGGCTACTCTATTGTACGGTGCTGAAACTTGGACTGTCTACAGAGTGCAGGTGAAGAAACTCCACACGTACATGATGAGACACCTTCGAGCCATAATGAACATCTCATGGAAAGACAAGATAACCAACATAGAAGTGTTGAAACGAGCTGGTCTACCATCAATGGAGGACATGCTAATACAGATGAACCTGAGATGGCTCGGACATGTTGAGAGGATGGACCACCAGCATCTCTCTCAGCAGTTACTCTACTCACAGTTATGCGAGGGCAAACGCAATGAGGGTAGACCAAGGCTCAGATTTAAAAAGAAACTTGAAGAAACTCGTAAAAAGAAACTTGAAGAAATTGGACATAGACAGGAGTTCCTGGCAGCAGAAGGCTAAGGACAGAGCTGTGTGGAGGAATCTGATCAGACCTAAATGAAACAGTCATTGTCACCCACGACAGACTGCTATGATGATGATGATGATGATGATCTCCGTGCCTTATTATGACTCTGTGCGTGATGGTTGGGTTAAATAATGGGCACGGCTCTTTGTGTTTAATACACATTAGTGCATACCCGTGCATACCCATAGAAACCAAATATAAGCAAGTATTTCTACATGCCCGTAGAAAGCAGGTGTAAGCAAGCATTTCTGCTTGCCTGTCGAAAGTTACTGTTACCATGGCAACAGCAACCATTGTGATGCCTACCTTTGATCTTTGACATGGTTAAGCAAGTATTTCTGCATGCCTGTCAAAAGCAAGCGTAGGTGTGCCGTTGCCCAGAGATAGACTTCAGCATGAAGAGGTGGCAACTCTCTGCTGAAGAAGAAGAAGGTGATTTGACCAGGACACAAATTCAGCTAAGAGGAATGTAGGTGGGAAGTGAGGAAGAGGAAGTTTAGAGCAAGGTGGAGTCTAAAAGAAACAAACGTAGATGTCAAGAAACTCAATCAAGACTGTTATCAAGTGATGAGGATCCAAAGGATGAACAATCCTGAAATGAACAGAAGGAGTGGAAAGTAATCATTAAACTTACTCAGGAAGGGGCATTGTTTCTTGAGTGGAACCCAATTAAGCTCACAAATGCAATTAATTTGTTACTTGGAGAAGTTTTAAATGCAAGGGTTCTTCGTAATGGTTCGTTGCTGGTTACATGTAAAGATAGTGTTCAACAAGGAAAAGCAATCGGAGTTGCTCAGATGGAGGGAAAAAATGTGCAGTGTTCAGTACTGGAAGGAAACAAGGCAATGAGTGATATCGGGCATTCCAACGGCTGTCTCAACTGATGAAATAATGAGGAACTTAACTGGAGCAAAAGTGACAGAGGTATGGAGATTGAAAGCTAATAGAAATGGCGAAAAATGTGACAGTCTGTCAGTAATGTTAAAATTTGATGAAACAAGACTGCCAAGTAAGGTGTATATTGGCTACATGAGTTATGAAGTCAGACTTTACGTTCCTCCTCCACTCAGATGTTTCAAATGTCAAAAGATTAGTCATATAGCAGCGATATGCAAAGGTAGACAACGATGGGCCAGATGCTCTGATGAACATGAATGAATGAATGAATCTTTATTTCGGATAGATTAAAAGTAAAGATTAAAAAAGAAACAGAATAATATAACAAAGGGGGAAGGAAAATCCAACAAGGTCAAATTAGACAATAACTCCTCTGATTATACAGTTCAACATAAGTTATCCGAAATGGGTGATGGCTGAAGCCGCAGCTTATATTGCCCACCCATATTCCATCCAAGAATTCAAAAGAAAAACAAAGCAAGAGTGGAACATGAATATGGAAAGTGTGAAAGAGGAGCAAATTAAAGTGCTGTAAACTGTGGTGGTGAACATAGCTCTGCATATCCAGATTGTAAAGCCAGCAAAAGAGCAACAGAAATTCAGCAGATAAATGTCTCCCAGGGACTAACATATGCAGAAGCTGCGAAAAAGGTGCTAGCTAAAAAAGTGGGAGTGGACTCAAATAGGGAAAGTGCAGACTTGCAGTGCATGCAGTAGAATTAAGGAAGATACTCTGGTTTTGAAGGAAAATAATTTTGTCTTATTTGTGGTAGATGTAATAAACTGCACTGCTCAGACTTCCAAGAAAACAGAAAAAATCAAAATCATTGTGAAAGCAGCAGAAAAATATCTTGGCATTAAGGGGCTACAGTGGGAAGCAGTTGGGGACTTGTTAAGTGGGGGATCTTTAAGTTCAAAGACATCATGGGCTGGTGGATCAACTGCCAATCAAGTCTAAAAGGAGAAGAATAATAATGAGATGAGATGCAGATATAGATACAGACTACAGCTAGAAGAAGAATAATGAGATGAGACGCAGATACGAGATTAAAAAAGAGGAACATCACAAAGCAATGAGGAAAACGTCTTAAAGCTATGAGGAAAATGTCACAAAGCTTTGAGGAAAAACATCACAAAGCTCTGAGGAAAATGTCACAAAGCAATAATTCAATTCAATTCAATTCAACTTTATTTATATAGCGCCATTTCACAACAGTCATCTCATAGCACTTTCAACTGTAGGGGGTACCCCCACAGTTGCAGAAAGACCACAGCAATCAGGCGATCCCCTGTGAGCAAGCACTTGGCGACGGTGGAGAGGAAAAACTCCCTTTTAACAGGAAGAAACCTCCAACAGAACCAGGCTCAGGGAGGGGCAGTCATCTGCTGCGACTGGCTGGGGGGGTGAGGGGATAGAGAAGATGAAAAGAACAGACATGTAGAGAGCAAACAGCACGATGGGGACTCAATCTATGGGAGAGAACAAACAGATGTTAATGACCAGCAAAAAATAAATATTTCATTGAGAGTGAAGTGGGGAGTGAGGCCCAGTGCATTATTGGAGGTCCCCCAGCTGACTAAACCTAATAGCAGCATAACTAAGGGAGGGTTCAGAAACACATGATCCCTCCCTAATCGTAGGCTATATCAAAAAGGAAGGTTTTAACCCTATTCTTAAAAACAGAGATCGAGTCTGACTCCTGAATCCAGATTGGCAGCTGGTTCCACAGGAGAGGAGCTTGATAACTGAAGGCTCTGCCTCCCATTGTACTTTTGGAGATTCTAGGTATTACAAGTAATCCTGCATTTTGGGAGCGTAGTGCTCTGTTAGGATAATACGGTAGAATCAGATCTTTTAAATAAAAAGGAGCCTGATTGTTTAGAGCTTTGTAAGTAAGAAGAAGGATTTTAAACTTAATTCTAAACTCTATGGGAAGCCAATGAAGCAAGGCCAGAACCGGAGAGATATGATCTCTCTTTCTAGTACCTGTTAAAACTCTTGCTGCAGCATTTTGGATCAGCTGAAAACTTTTTAAAGATGTTTTAGGACAACCTGATAATAAAGAATTACAATAATCTAATCTTGAGCTAACAAAAGCGTGGATCAGTTTCTCAGCATCACTCTGAGACAAGATGCTCCTAATCTTGGCAATATTACGTAAATGATAGAAGGCAGTTTTAGAAACAAATTTAATATGTGAATTGAAGTACAGATCTTGATCAAAAATAATTCCAAGGTTCCTCACAGAGCTATTAAGAGAGAGAGTAACGGCATCCAAACTGAAAATTTGATTTGGAAAAGTATTTCTAAGGTTTTTTTGGACCAACAGGAATGACTTCAGTCTTATCTGAATTTAATAGCAGGAAATTACAAGTCATCCAAGCTTTGATTTCCTTAAGACAGGCTTCCAACTTGGCTAACTGATTACTATCATCTGGCTTCATTGGCAAGTATAATTGTGTATCATCTGCATAACAATGAAAATGTATAAAGTGCTTTCTAATAATGTTGCCTAACGGAAGCATATAATAATAATAATGCATCGGTTTTATATAGCGCTTTATCATATATACTCAAAGATGCTTTACAAATAGGTACATTATTCATTCACTCCAGACAGACAATGGTAGTGGCAAGCTACTTCTGCAGCCACAGCTGCCCTGGGGCAGGCTGACGGAAACGTGGCAGCCAATCTGCGCCAACGGCCTTTCCGGCCACCACCGAACAGTTTATACATTTATACACATTCATACCCAGTGTTATGGGCACTGGAGGCAATGCGGGTGAAGTGTCTTGCCCAGGGACACAACGGCAGGATATCTGGGGAGAGCGGGATTTGAACCGCCAACCATCGGGTTATTAGACAACCTGCTCTACCTCCTGAGCCACTGCCGCCCCAAAATATATAAACTAAAAAGAGTAGGGCCTTGCACAGATCCCTGTGGAACTCCATGACTAAGCTTTGAGTTGAAAGAAAACTCATTATTGACATGAACAAACTGGAACCTATCAGATAAATAAGATCTAAACCACCGCAACGAAGTTCCATTAAGTCCAACATAGTGTTCTAATCTATCAAGTAGAATATTATGATTGATAGTATCAAAAGCTGCACTAAGGTCTAAAAGGACAAGTACAGAAACAAGACCATTATCAGATGCGATAAGGAGGTCATTAGTGACCTTCACTAAGGCTGTTTCAGTACTATGATGGATTCTAAACCCAGATTGAAACTCCTCAAATAAACCATTTCCCTGCAAGTGGTCAAATAATTGCGTAGCAACAACTCTTTCTAAGATTTTTGAAATGAAAGGGAGATTACAGATTGGTCTATAGTTAGCTAAAGCTCCTGGATCTAGCGTTGGCTTTTTGAGTAAAGGTTTAATTACAGCAGTTTTAAAAGCCTGCGGTACATGGCCTATAGTTAATGAAGAATTGATTATTTGAAGAATAAAGCTACCAATAAATGGGAAGACTTCTTTAAATAACCTGGTAGGAATAGGGTCTAAAAGACAAGTTGAAGGTTTGGATGAGGAAACTATTTTGTCTAACTTGCAAAGGTCAACTGGAGTAAACTCATCAAGACAGACATCAGTTGAAGGAGTTGTAGTAGTTACTGTATTTAAGTTAACAGTGGAAAGAATCTGATTGATTTTATCTCTGATGGATGAAATTTTATTATTGAAAAAGTTCATAAAGTCCTGACTCGTAAGCTCTAAGGGAATGCCAGGATTGACAGAGTCCTGACTCTTTGTCAACCTGGCTACAGTATTGAAAAGAAACCTGGGATTATTCTTGTTCTCTTCTATTAATGCAGAATAATAACTCGTTGTAGCTTTTCTAATAGCTTTTTTATAAATTAAAAGATGATTTCTCCAAGCTAAATAGATTTCATCTAAATTAGTGGAGCGCCACTTTCTTTCTAATTGACGAGTCTTCTGTTTTAAGGTACGAGTTTCTGTGCTGTACCAAGGAGTTAGAAATCTCTGATTAGACTTTTTCTTTTTTAAGGGGGCCACCAAGTCTAGAGTCTGATGCGGAGAAGCTGTAACACTATCTACCATGCTATCAATTACAGAAGGAGCAAGCTGTCTATAGCTTATTTCCATTGTGTTGACACATGGCATAGAGGAAACAATCTGCATAAATTTGGTAACAGCATCATCTGAGAGGCATCTACTGTAGTAATATTTTTCTTTAGGAGCCAAAGAGTCAGAAATAGTAAAATCAAAGGTTAACAGACAATGGTCTGACAGTACAGGGTTATGAGGAGACACTACCAGATTTTCTATTTCTATGCCATATGTCAGAACAAGGTCCAACGTATGGTGGAGATAATGGGTAGAATTTCCTACTTTCTGAGAAAACCCCATCGAGTCTAATATTGAATTAAATGCCACATTAAGGCAGTCACTATCTACATCTACATGTATATTAAAGTCCCCTACTATAATTATTCTATCTGATTTCAGCACTAAATCAGCTAAGAATTCAGCAAATTTGAATAAAAATTCTGAGTAGGTTGATGGAGGACGATAAACTGTGGCAAATAAAATTGGGTTTAGCCTAAAATTGCTAAAGTGCCCAATACTGAGGACCAGGCCCTCAAAGGAATTATAACATGTTTTTTGCTTTACATTAACTAGTAATTTGGAATGGTAAATTGTTGCCACTTCTCCTCCACGACCAGAACTGCTGGGATTTTGACAGTTTAAATAACCAGAGGGAGTTGATTCATTTAAACCAACATAATCCTCTTGCACCAAGTCTCTGTAAGGGATATTAAATCAATCTGATGATCAATTAACAGATCATGGACTAACAGAGACTTGGGAGTTAGAGACCTAATATTTAACAAACCACATTTAATTTTTAAATTATGAGGAGGAACAGAGGCCAAATCATTCAATTTAGAGGCTTCATGTTTGAGTTTTACCAACTTTTTGTTTAATCACTTTGGGATGCTTATATATTATATTTTTATTTACTTTGGAGGGAGCAGATAGGGATTCTCTGATGGGGAAGACAGGGGCTAAGTTGAGGGGTGGCGGATGAAGAGGAGCTGCAGAGAGGCATGTAAGACTGCGACTCTGCTTCCTGGTCCCAACTCTTGAGTAGTCAAGGTTTTGGAAATTTGGATAAAAAAGATGCCAGATTGTTAGATAAATGAGAAGCACCATCCAAAGTGGGATGGATGCTGTCTCGTCTCATAAGTCCAGGTTTTCCCCAAAATGAGCTCCAGTTGTCAATGTAGCCCACGTTGTTTGCAGGACACCACACAGACAGCCAGCGGTTGAAGGATGACGAGCGGCTAAACATGTCATCACTGGTCAGATTTGGGAGGGACCCAGAGAACACTACAGAGCCCGACATTGTTTTGGCAAAGTCACACACTGATTCTACATTAAGTTTCGT
The DNA here is from genome assembly GCA_020510985.1 of Pholidichthys leucotaenia. Lineage (NCBI taxonomy): Eukaryota > Metazoa > Chordata > Actinopteri > Cichliformes > Pholidichthyidae > Pholidichthys > Pholidichthys leucotaenia. The sequence goes on from CM035841.1 coordinate 124,209,385, forward strand.
GATTTCCGACTGCCGGAGACGGATGTCATTAATGCCGGCGTGTATAACAATTGTGGAGTATTTATAGTTACTTTTAGCCAGCATTTTCAAATTTGACTCGATGTCGCCTGCTCTGGCCCCAGGAATGCATTTGACTATGGCCGCTGGAGTCTCTAGGTTCACGTTTCTACCAATGATCAGAGTTTTTTTCCTCAGCCGGTGTGTCGCTGAGCGGGAAAAATGATTAGAAACGTGAACAGATTGGTGGTGTACTGGGGCTTTGCAACTAGGCTTCCTTCTCACCGTCACCCACCCAGTCTCCTCGCTGCTGAGGAGGACCGGAGGACCACTAACAGGGCCTACGCTAGGGAGCTCCGCTGCAGCTAGGGGACATCCGTCAAGATTAACTGGTGCAGACGGTGTTTCAATGCAACGGAGACGGGATTCCAAATCAGACAACCTCGCCTCTAGTGCCTCAAAAAGACAACATTTATTACATTTACCGTTATCACTAAAAGAGGCAGAGGTGTAGCTAAACATCTGACAGAGAGAGCACACCAGAGGAGGACAGGAAGGAGAGCTAGTAGCCATAGCTAGTGGCTAACCCGAAGCTAACAAAAACACAGATGAAAGGTGAACAGAAGGCTAAAGAGGGTGATTAGGTGACATGGAGTGCACACACAGGTGCAAGAGGCTGATAAACAGAAATGAGAACTAACGGTAGATGGGGAAAAAAGTGGTTAAAATACAAATTAAAAGCAAAAACCTCAGGAGAGTGAGGAGAGCTAACCACACGGACAGACAGCAATACAGGAAGTGACGATACGTTACCACAAGTGACGTGTTATTTAAGCAGGGTTATTTTAGCAGTGTTAATTATGCTCTCGATAAGGAAAACATCACAAAGTTATGAGGAAAAACAGACACACAGAAAGACAGACATACATATGGAGTGTGTGGCGGTAATGCACCTGTAAGCTGGTTTCCAACTGCCAATCAAATCTAAAAGAAGAAGAAGAAAGCAAGTGTAAGCAAGCAGTTCTGCATGCCCATAGAAAGTGTTCTGACCTCACAATGTGCCGATGATGTCTATGTGACATCATAGGAGGAGTTGTTTAGAACACCTTATATGGTCATGTGAAATCATAGGAACACAGTGTGCACATGTGACACAGACATATACGTAGATTTCTTGAATTTTATATATTTCTGCTGGCCCCGTTGCTGAAGGGTCTCCTCCTGTCTCAGACGGCTGTGTTGTTCACAGTCATGCCTGCGACGTACTGCTCGAACCTCAGGTGTTTCAGCTTCACGGCATCTTTTCTGACGTGCAGCAGTTCTCCTCATTCTATTGCTCTCCATCTTGTGGGTCTTCTTCTTCTTCTTCTTCTTCTTCTTCTTCTTCTTCTTCTTCTTCATTCAGACCACTGGTTGAGGGATAGGTGCGTCGTAATTCCAGTTCATGGACAGGATCATGAAAGTAGATCTGAGCAAAAAGTGGCTTTCGACCCTGTTCAGGAAGAGAAGCATCCATGTAATGATAAACTTTACCTTGTATATGTATGCCTGGGTTGAAGCCAGGCAGAGGGATCTCCTTAATGCCAATATTTGCCATTGCCAATGCATTGCTGTATTGTTTTGCATGTTTAACAATGTAATGATAAACTTCTCCTTGTATACGTATGCCTGGGTTGAAGCCAGGATCTCCTTAATGCCAATACTTGCCATTGCCAATGCATCGTTGTATTGTGTTGCTTGTTTAACAAAGTTTTGATGCATCACTGAGCCTATGATGTGCCTATGATGTCTATATGACCTCATCTAGACACCATAGGTGTAGACACTGTGACAGATTTTCTGGAATCAGTCTATACGGCGTCTATATGACATCATATAGACATCATGTAGACATCATAAGAGCATCATAAGCGACTCTATACTATGGTGTCTATATGTCGTCATATAGACATCATGTAGACGGCATAGGTAGGAACATCATAGGCAATCCTATGATCTTTTAGCCAGTCCTATTGTCTATACTAGTGCATACCCATGCATGCCCGTAGAAACCCGTGCATGCCCATAGAGGGGATGCATTGGAACAGAATTCTTGCAACACAGCTCTAAGTGGCAATCACATGTGATGGCTTTTGTATGCAGCAAAACAAAAATCACACAAAATATGCCCTGCCATCTGGAGCTGCATCCTGCCTATCACTGTTCTGTGTTATGTTGCTTACCTGTGTTTATATATACTGTATGTCTCGTAGGGAGTCATGTGCTCTGACTATGTGCCGTCATATAGACATCATCTGGTGGGTCTTCTTCTTCGTTCAGACCACTGAAAGGTCTCCTCCTGTCTCAGACGGCTGTGTTGTTCACAGTCATGCCTGCAGCGTACTGGTGGAACCTGAGGTGTTTCATGTTCACGGCATCCTTTCTGACGTGCAGCAGTTCTCATTCTATTGCTCTCCATCTGGTGGGTCTACTTCTTCATTCAGACCACTGGTTGAGGGATAGGTACGTCGTAATTTCAGTTCGTGGGCACAATCCTGAAAAAGTGGCTTTCGACCCTGTTCAGGAAGGCCCGTGCATGCCTGTAAAAACCAAGAAACTGGAGCACCCAGAGAAAATGAGCGCTTTGCTTGGCATTTTACACATTTGTAGTGTAGATTGGTATTCATCAAAGTTACAGATTTGCCGTCATGTATATTACACATTTGCTGTCATGTAGACATGGCGAGTCGTCCTATGATGCCTGAGTTCATAGGACGCGCTATGATGATGAGACAGAGATCATAGGCCATCCTATGATGTCCTAGAAATGTGCTTTAAAGTCTGTCGTACCCTTTGCTGGTGAAGGGTGTCCTCCTGTCTTGGGTGCAATGTACTGCTGGAACCTCAGGTGTTTCATCTTCATGGCATCTTTTCTGACGTGCAGCAGTTGTCGTCATTCTATTGCGCTCCATCTGGTGGGTTTTCTTCTTCTTCGTTGAGATCACTGGTTGAGGGATAGGTGCGTCGTAATTCCAGTTCATGGACAGGATCATAAAAATCGTAAAGATACATGGTTTATATGACATCATAAAGACACATTTGTCTATGTGTCCTATAGGACGTCCTATGATGTTCAGGCAGAGATCATATGACACCATAAAGATACATTTGTTTATGTGTCATAGGACATCCTATGATCTCTGTGGTCTGTGACATCATAAAGACACATTTGTCTATGTGTCTTATGCACATAAACAAATGTATGTGTGACATCATATAGACAAATCGTTCTATGATCTCTGTATGTGACATCATAAAGACACATTTGCCATCATATGATGCCTGAGTTCATAGGACGTCCTATGATGTTCAGGCAGAGATCATAGGTCATCCTATGATGTCCTGTGAAGCGTGACAGACACACAGACACACACAGCACTGGGGGGCCCGGCGGAGGGCCTGGAGCCTGTCATGTTGTCAAAATCCTTGGGTGTTGCTAAATGAAGAGGGAGAGAGAGGGAGTGAGAGAGAGAGAGAGAGAGAGAGAGAGAGAGAGAGAGAAAGGGGAGAAGGAGAGAGAGAGAGAGAGAGAGAGAGAGATTTTTTTGATTTTTCAACACACCTTTATTGTCACAAATTCAACAGAAAAACACAGCAACTAAAACAACTAAAAGAAGCAATGGAAAAGAAAAATGTCTCACTGACAAGAAATCAAAGACACAAGTAACCAAACAAGGAAAACTAAAACAAAAAACTTGCTTCTTACAACAGGATTATACCATAGGTAATTTTCCCCTCCTTAACACAACACAGGATGTGCTTAAAGCACCACATGGCCTCAAAAGTTTCAACATTTTGCATCAGAGGATAGTAATTGTAATCAATCACTATTCGAGCCTTGATCATGTCAACCAGCATGTTTTTTGCATTACAATCCAGCAGTTGTTCAATTTTTCTTTTCCTACTAACATAAATAGCCATTTTAGCCTGACCCAGGATGAAATTTAAGAGTTCACTCTTTTTCTTAGTCCTCTGTCTATATGGAAAGCCCAAGATAAAAATCTGCTGGGAAAAGACTTCTCCAAACAGATAAAACAGCTTCCCCAAAAAAACAAACAACAATTGCAGTCTGTTACAGTCCAGAAAACAATGGAACACAGTTTCTTTCTGAGGACAAAATGGACAAACCTCAACAACATTTGGGTTTAAAAGAGAGATAAAAGCATTTACAGCCACAGCACCACGTAAAACTCGCCATTGTAGGTCTCCAACCTTCTTAGTTAATGGTGGTTTATAGAGTGCTCTCCAGGCAGGCCTCACCTCTGGACCCAGACCCAAGTGTTTCCTCCATGGTGTATCAGCTCGACCTTTTAACTTATTCACATTTAGAATTTTCACCAAAAGTCCATACATTTTTTTACCAGGAGAGTCACAAATGTTAATGTGCTCAGAGTTTAAAAACACACCAGTGCCATCTTTAAAATCAGGAGATAAAACACTAAAAGGAAAAGAGTTTTCGCAGTGTAAAACAATAGCAGAGTGTTCTTCTGCAGACAGGCAGTCTCTCCAATCTTTCAACAAGTTCATTATAACTCTGACTGAAGAAACGCCAAGAGCCGAGCACAGGGCAACAGCATTGTCCAAGTTAGGACCACATAAATTCACCAAATGTCCCAGCGTTGTAACCTTTGCAGAAATAAACTTTTTTAAAACAGAAGGTCCTAAAACATTGCCCACATCAAAACGGGTCCCGAACACAAGTGGTTCCTTTAAAAGCCAGAAAGGCGACAAGGAAGCCTGGGGAGAGTTCTTTTTAAAAAGTCCCCAGATTTTAAAAGCACTCTGGTAAAACTGGGGAAGTTCTGGGAGTTTTTGGCCCCTTAAATCCATTAAAAGCAGCGACTCCTCTAGTCCAAGCCCTCCACAGCGAGCCAGGACAGCCCTGGCAATAGGTCTCCACACAAGGTCAAGGGGGCCACTCAGCAGTCGCTGAATGAACTGCAGGCGAAAGACAGCCCCCCTGCTGGCCAGATGGATGAGCCCTTGACCACCTTCTTCCCTCGGTAAAAACAGGATACTCTGTGGAACCCAGTGAAGACGGTCCCAGAAAAAGTCCACGACTATAGATTGCACTCTGGCCAGCAAATTGGGTGGAGGGTCCAGACAAGACAGTCGATGCCACAGCATTGAAGCAATCAAGTTGCTGATAATTAAAACACGACCTCTGAAGGACAAGTTTGGCAGAATCCATTTCCATTTTTTTAGTCTTCCTTCAGTTTTTTCTAAAAAACACTCCCAATTTTTCTCAGTAAAAGTCTGATTTCCTAAAAACACACCAAGATATTTAAAACCACCTTGTGTCCACGAGAGGCCACCAGGTAGGACAATTTTTTGTGGTCTCCCCCCCACCACAACAGCTTCACTCTTACCCCAATTCACTCTCGCTGAGGAGCACTCACCAAAAAGATTGACAGTTCTTAAAAGGTAGTCTACATCATTTTGATTTCTTGTAAAAACAACAACGTCATCAGCATAGGCAGACACTTTAAAAACAGAGTCAGAGTTGGGGACTTTAAAACCAGTGAGGCCTTGCCTTAGTTTACAAAGGAGGGGCTCAATGGCAAGAGAGTACAGCATACCTGAGAGGGGGCAGCCCTGTCGGACACCCCTCTCAACTTTGAAAGGAGCACTCAAACCACCATTAATCTTAAGAATACTCTCAATGTCTCTATACAAAGCCTGGATCATGGCGATGAACCCTGAGCTGAAACCAAAGGCCTCTAATGTCTGCCAAAGGTATGGATGTTCAACTCGGTCAAACGCCTTTTCTTGGTCTATTGAAATAAGACCAAGTTCTTTGACCAATGAGCTGGAGAGGTCCAAAACATCACGAATTAAAAAAATGTTGTCTGTAACCAACCTACCAGGTACACAGTAGGTCTGGTCTACATGTATGACCTGCTCCATCGCCTTCCTCAGTCTGGTAGCCAACACTTTGGAGAGAATTTTGTAGTCAGTACAGAGGAGGGCCACCGGACGCCAGTTCTTAATGTCTTTCAAGTCACCTTTTTTTGGAAGGAGGGTGAGGACTGCTCTCCTACAACTTAGGGGCAGGTGACCCTTCCGCAGACTGTCAGACAGTACTTCCAGCAAGTCCTCACAGATCTCAGACCAGAACGCCTTGTAGAACTCCGCTGGTAGGCCATCTATCCCTGGGGCTTTTCCGCACTGAAAAGACTGGACAGCCGCTGCCATTTCTTGCAGAGTGATCCCGCTCTCCAGCTCCGCATTCACGCTAGCCATCACCTTTGGCAAGTCCGTCAAAAAATGACTCAGTGCATGTGGATTCTCAACAAATTCTTTCTTAAAGAGATCCTTGTAGAAAGCAACTGCAAAGCGACGGATCTCCGCAGACTCATGGATCGGCCGCCCGTCCTCGGAGCTGAGAGAGTGGATCATCCTCCTCTGACCATTCTTCCTCTCCAGACCAAAGAAAAAATGAGATGGAGCGTCCATTAGTGCGATGTTCTGGAACCTACTGCGTACCACAGCGCCCCTGGCAGCCACACCCAGTAGGTCAGTTAAAACAGACTTTTTGCCATTGAGGGCCTCAAAATGTCCTCTTTCTCCTGTGGAGCCTGCCAAAGACTGCAGCTCCACTACTTCTCTCTCCAGGTCCCTGACAGACCTGGCCAAGTCTCCAGAGACATTGCGAGTATACTGTAGGCACAGATTCTTTATTTGGCTCTTCCCTACATCCCACCACTGCTGCAAAGAACTAAAATTTGATTTTGTTAATTTAAAATTACTCCAAAAAACATAAAAGCAGTTTTAAAACTGTTATCCGATAAAAGTGACGTGTTAAAATGCCAGTATGCACTACTGCACTTTATATTCTTGATAAAAACACAACACTGAACCAGGGAATGATCTGTGAAGCCAACAGGGACTATAAAAGCACTTTTAAAAATGCTAAAATGGTGCTTAAAACTGTAAACCCTATCCAGTCTAGCTAAGGACAAAATATTGTCCTTTCTATGGCTCCACGTGTACTGTCTAGCCTTGCCATGAAAATTCCTCCACACATCACACAGATCATGAGCTTCTATGAGACCTTTTAAAACTCTTTTGGATGCAGCATGTGGCTCTGGGTGATTCCTATCCATAAGAGGATTTTCTGTACAATTAAAATCACCTCCCACAAATAAAAAGTCATCATTACTGCAATTTTTGATCGTGTCATCTAAAATATTTAAAAAGGCCAATCTTTCTGTGCCTACGGTTGGAGCATACACATTTATAAAAACAACTTTCACATTCTCAAAAACAGCTCGAACTTTTAAAATGTGGCCTGCAATTATCTCATCAATGTCATAAGAAAGTGGAATAAAATCTCGAGAAAATAAAATACCCACTCCACCACATTTGCTGCTTCTATGACTAAGAATAATTTCACCCTGAAATTCCCTCCTCCAGTCAGCAGCATTGTCCTCAGAACTATGAGTCTCCTGAACAAAAAGAACATTAATTTTCTTGCATTCTGCAAGAGTAAAAACACTCGCTCGCTTGGACATTTCTCTTGCCCCATTGATGTTGAGCGTGCCAAAATTAAAACTACACATGTATATAAGAGGGCAAAGCCAATACAAAAACAGAAAAGAAAGAATGAGCGATAAAAGACTAATCATCCTGGGCAATTTGGTTCTTAACTTTTAGTACAAGCTTTTTTAGTCTGTAGATCTCCTGATCAGTGAAACTTTCCTGCTCAAGCTCTCCCCTATTTTTCATGTAGGCCCGAGCAGAGTCAACAAAACGTTTTAGATCAGGGAAGAAGCTTTCAACTTTAACCATTCTGACCCCCTTAGTGTCCTGCAAAAACTTCTGTATTTTTGTGAAGGGGTAACCGCCTCCACTGGCCACATCATCACTGCTTTCACCATCATTCTCTATCTCAGACCCAGCATAAGAATCTGGCTGAGATAGAGGAACCTCAGAACTGTCTTTGACAACCCTTTTTACTTTGACCCTCTGCTGTTTGGTTTCCAAATTCTTCCGCTTGATGGAGATTTTACATAACTCTTCATCTATTTCGATGTCATCCTCATCCTCCAACACTGACTCAGCCACCCTGGTAGCTGTCTCTTCCTGTCTTTCGCTCACCCTGTGCTGTGCTTTTATATTCATCTTTCTGGTCCCACCATCTACCTGGGCCTCATTTGGCTCCTCTGTCTGACCCTCAGCGTGATCCCTCTCGGTAATCTCACCCTGGTCTGCAATGTTGGTCTGTGCAGCAGCCCCGCGATGTGCTTTAACTTTTGTTGCTGTTTCAGTTATGATCGACAGGCTGGCTGCGGAGGTTTGCCGCCCCGCCGCCAGACAGCCTCGCGGCCTCAGCCGAAGCGCCGCCGCCAGATGGCCCTGCGGCTCCGGCTGAAACGCCCGACGGCGCGGCAGCGCCGTCAGCCTCGGAGGTCGGCAAAGCCGCTCCGTCACCAGACGGCCCCGAGGCCGCACTAGCGGCCTCCCTCGAGTGATCACCCCCCACTCCCTGAGGGCATGATCGAATCAAGTGTCCCTCCATTCCGCAGCCGAAACACTTCATATTATCGGAGGTGACGTGGATGGTGTAATCAAAGCCGTCAATCCGGTATTTAAACACGAGGTTGAGGCTTTCCTCGCTATTCTTTAAAATCATGAGCACCTGTCGCCTAAAAGACATGACATGCTTTAAACGCGGGGACTTACAACCGAGAGGGATGTGCTTAATGGGGGACAAAAGCTGCCCGTGTCTCGACAGCTCCTTCTCCAACAGCTCATTCTTTAAAAATGGTGGGACATTTGAGATGGTAATTCTCTTCGCGGGATTTACCAGAGACAGAACAGGAACCAGTGTGTCTTTAATCACAACCCCGCTCTCCACTACCCGGTTAACTTTTTCAATACTATCCAGGAAAATCACCACGGCACTATTCATTCTAGAAGCTGATCTAACGCTTTCATAACCGACCAGCTCCCCCACAGCTAGACTACACTCCTCCACCGAGCAGCTGACAGCCGGTGTCAGTTTGACAGCATGTCGGCGTGTCAGCTGCTCAAAACCGGAGCCTCGCTCCAAAACCATGCTGACCAGCAGAGCTGGCAGCAGAAACCCCCCTCCCAAAACACCTACCCCACCCCAGCTACAGAAAACAACAAAAATTAAGATTATTTAACAAAAAAACACCTTAAACACCAAAAGATAGAGAAAAGTTTGAAATAATTCACTCACGCTGTCACACGCTCTCAGCTCGCACTCACGACCACACCCACTCAGAGAGAGAGAGAGAGAGAGGGAGAACAGAGAGAGGGAGGGGGGGGATAAAATCTATTTGTGACATCATAAAGACAAATCGTCCCATGATCTCTGTGGTCTATGTGACATCATAAAGACACATATGATGCCTGAGATCATAGGACGTCCTATGATGTTCAGGCACAGATCATAGGCTGTTCTATGATCTCCTATGAAGTGTGACACAGACACACACATAGATTTCTTGCTTTTATAGAGTGATGACGGCATCACGAGTCCTATGATGCCTGAGATCATAGGACATCATAGGAACATCATAGGACATCATGCAGACATCATAGGAACATCATAGGCGGTCCTATGATCGTGACACACTGACAGAGATTTCTTGAATTTATAGTGATATGTCAATCCGTGAATCCAACTATTTGAAAATTCCGTATTGAATATGACAAACTCAAACGTATTGTTTGTTCTTAATATCAAGGGGCATTTCAATAGCTCCCTGTCATCTACAGTGGGGTAAAAAAGTATTTAGTCAGCCACCAATTGTGCAAGTTCTCCCACTTAAAAGATGAGAGAGGTCTCCAATTTTCATCATAGGTATACCTCAACTATGAGAGACAAAATGAAAAAAAAAATCCAGAAAAATCACATTATCTGATTTTTAAAGAATTTATTTGCAAATTATGGTGAAAAATAAGTATTTGGTCAATAACAAAAGTTCATCTCAATACTTTGTTATATACCCTTTGTTGGCAATGACAGAGGTCAAACGTTTTCTGTAAGTCTTCACAAGGTTTTCACACGCTGTTGCTGGTATTTTGGCCCATTCCTCCATGCAGACCTCCTCTAGAGCAGTGATGTTTTGGGGCTGTCGCTGGGCAACACAGACTTTCAACTCCTTCCAAAGATTTTCTATGGGGTTGAGATCTGGAGACTGGCTAGACCACTCCAGGACCTTGAAATGCTTCTTATGAAGCCACTCCTTCGTTGCCCAGGCAGTGTGTTTGGGATCATTGTCATGCTGAAAGACCCAGCCACGTTTCGTCTTCAATGCCCTTGCTGATGGAAGGAGGTTTTCACTCAAAATCTCATGATACATGGCCCCATTCATTCTTTCCTTTACACGGATCAGTCGTCCTGGTCCCTTTGCAGAAAAACAGCCTCAAGGCATGAGGTTTCCACCCCCATGCTTCATAGTAGGTATGGTGTTCTTTCTCCTCCAAACACGACAAGTTGAGTTTTTACCAAAAAGTTCTATTTTCGTTTCATCTGACCATATGACATTCTCCCAGTCCTCTTCTGGATCATCCAAATGCTCTCTAGCAAACTTCAGACGGGCCTGGACATGTACTGGCTTAAGCAGGGGGACACGTCTGGCACTGCAGGATTTGAGTCCCTGGCGGCGTAGTGTATTTCTGATGTAGCCTTTGTTACTTTAGTCCCAGCTCTCTGCAGGTCATTCACTAGCCCCCCCCCCCCCCCCCCGTGTGGTTCTGGGACTTTTGCTCACCGTTCTCGTGATCATTTTGACCCCACAGGGTGAGATCCCGCGTGGAGCCCCAGATCGAGGGAGATTATCAGTGGTCTTGTATGTCTTCCATTTTCTAATAATTGCTCCCACAGTTGATTTCTTCACACCAAGCTGCTTACCTATTGCAGATTCAGTCTTCCCAGCCTGGTGCAGGTCTACAATTTTGTTTCTGGTATCCTTTGACAGCTCTTTGGTCTTGGCCATAGTAGAGTTTGGAGTTTGACTGTTTGAGCTTGTGGACAGGTGTCTTTTGTACTGATAATGAGTTCAAACAGGTGCCATTAATACAGGTAATGAGTGGAGGACAGAGGAGCCTCTTAAAGAAGAAGTTAAAGGTCTGTGAGAGCCAGAAATCTTGCTTGTTTGTAGGTGACCAAATACTTATTTTACCAAGGAATTTACCAATTAATTCATTAAAAATCCTTCAATGTGATTTTCTGGATTTTTTTTTCTCATTTTGTCTCTCATAGTTGAGGTATACCTATGATGAAAATTGGAGACCTCTCTCATCTTTTAAGTGGGAGAACTTGCACAATCGGTGGCTGACTAAATACTTTTTTTCCCCACTGTAAGTTACCACTTGCTTCTTTTTTTCTGTCTTTCTCGCTCTTTTTTTCTTTTTTTGCCGTGCGCACTCGTGAAATGTCACAGCCCGCTCCCGCCTGTCATCCGCTCCAGCTGTGCGCACACCTGCACCTCATCAGGCCGCGCCTATTTAGCCTGCTCTGCCCAGGGCTTCGGCCTGGAGTCGTCAGCTCTCCTCCTCGTTGAGCTCTGCGTTCGCCTTACTCCTACGGCCAGCTCTCCTCTCGTCTTATGTACGTAAGGTCATTCTCTTACCTGCTCTCTCAGTTCGTCCCTTGTGCGCAGGTGGATCCTCCTGGCGGCAGAACTCCTTCTTCATCGCCGTACCTCTTCAGTCTTCGTCCCATGGTGCTGATCAGAATCAGAATCAGAATCAGAATCAGAATAAACTTTATTGCCAAGCATGTAAAAAACACACGAGGAACTTGACTTGACATTGGTGCGCATGCGCGCGACACAACGACACGGCAGCCATAATAGGCGCCTCATCAAACAGAGATAGATAAGAAAGGGAGGGGAAGGGAGGGAACGACACAAGGGGGGAGGAGAAAAAAAACTTCGTTATCAGAATACAGCTTATTTTTAAGCAGATTATGATTACAATGAAAAAAAATCTCTCAATAGCACAGAGCAACAACTCAGAATTTCACAAGACACAAGAGAGCAGTGTACAGTATATCTTTAATCAGTTCATGAATCAATGTGTGTGCGGTGTTGAGCAGTGTTGATGATAATAAGAGAGACCCAAGGACCCTTGGCAGAAGATGTTTTGTCTGTCTGGCGCCCAGTCTTATCTGGCGCTGCAGCTGGCTGTCCAAGGCCTTGTGCTCATGATTTTGAAAAAAACACAGTCTGCAGACAGCCAGGAGGAATTTTCATGGGGAATAATAATGCCAAATAGGACTGATCACAGAGAAGACTTGTATTTCTTCTGTAGATTCAGTACATTAATCCTTCATTGCGCAGCTTTGAATTCGTCGTGGAAAGACCTGAGCGAACCCATGATGTAATCCACCTTACGAGACAGTTCTCCAGTATCAGGGTCTTCTCCAGTTTCTCAATTTGTTGGATGCACCTCGCCTGGCCAGCATTTTGATAGGTTGAATCCATCTTCAGCAATTTGCGGTAAACCAAGACAATTCCCGTCCCAATCAGAATTATCCCAATCACCAAGATTACGAAGATAAACAAATCTTCAATATCTTCGATAGAGAGATTAGAGAGACACAGCATTTTCCAATTACCTGTGTCACATAGATAGCCCACTGGAGCCGTTCCAGCGGGGCAGACAGCTTCCCCCGGAGCACTTTTCCTTGTTGAAAAAATAGTGACAATTGTGTTCAAAGCCCAGCTTATTAACTCCATAATTTCTTTTCGGCGGTCGCAGTTAGACGCAGACAGACAACAGCAAGCTGGGATCCAGTAGTAGGAGGGGAGGAAAAGTCAGCAGGAGAGAAGAAAAAAGCGTCTGCTCTCTTGGGAGGGCGGAAGCGATCAGGGCGCTGTCTCCCAGGCATGAGCCGGTCTTGCCAACGCCAGCCACCAAACCCCTGCAAGTAAGCCACACTCATATGTTCATCATATCCCTGTGTGTTCATCTCACCCTTGTCCTCTGCTCTGTCCTCAGGGTTGCCTGGCTGTATGGTGTTCTGTTCTGCCCTCGGTGCTCCTGTCCCCAACAAGACATCTACATCCCTCATTCACGCATTCATACACCTGTTTTCAATAAAGACTCTCAAATCTCACCCGAGCCTGCGTGTGTGTTCCCTGGGCTAGCCTAACATGTCAGTATGACTCCAGCACAGTAGCCCAGCGAACAGCAGGTTTGCACGCCAGCTTTCCACCCTCGAGGCACGGGTGGATTTGATTGTCCATCAGCAACAGGTAATTCTGAACCAATTAACCTCTATGACTCACCGTTTGGATCATCTTGACCCTCCGCAGGGATCTCAGCTCGGTGGGTCAGCTCCTCCCGTACCTCAAGCCGGTCAGTTTGCCCCGGGTCCGCCGACCCGTCTCACCCCTGTTCCTACCCCCGCGTGCTTCTGCGGGAAGCTCAGGGAAGCACGCGGATTTATTTTACAATGTGAGACGATGTTTCAGCGCGTTCCCAGGGATTTCTCTACTGACCATAGCCGAATTGGGTACATCTCCAATCTGTTGGAAGGGCGAGTGTTAGCTTGGGCTTACGCCGTTATGGCGAAGCCCAGCTACGCAAACCTGACCTATACCCAGTTCGTGCAACAGTTTTTCGAGATCTTTGATCACTCAGATCGAGATAGCGTGTTGGCCAAGTGGCTACTCAGCCTTCGCCAGGGTAGCCGCTTAGCGGCCGACTACGCTGTCGACTTCCGGGTAGCTGCGGAGGAAGTTGGTTGGGGCGACACCGCCCTTTGCAGTTTGTTCCTCCGCAGCCTAAATTCCAATTTATGGGATGAACTGGCCTGCCGGGACCAGCCGAATCGGTTGTCTGACTTAATTTCCCTAGCCATATCTTTAGACAACAGGCTGAGGGAGCGGGCCGCCGAGCGGAAGTCTCATAGCCACTCGCGTGGCGCCTTCTCCCGCACTCCTCAGTCTCGCCCCCTGGCGTTGCCTCCTCCGGAGGCCCCCGACGACCCTGACGCTATGGTAATCGGGTGGGCCAAACTTCCTTTGGCGGAGAAACAGCGCTGCCGAGAGTTGGGTCTCTGCATGTATTGCGGAGACGACCAGCATCTCGTGGAAGTCTGCCCGGTGAAGCCAAAAGGGGAAGTCCACGAGTCGCTGTAGGGGGCCTCGCGGACGTCACCCAGTCAGATCCCCTCTCCAAATGCCAAATCCCCATCAGACTCTGCCATAACTCCATTGGACACTTCACTCATGCACTGGTGGATTCGGAGGCGGAACAGAACTTTATTTCTAAGAGTCTGGCAACCCGCCTGGGCATCCAGTGCCAAGCGTTACCCTCCCCTCTCCATCTGGTTGCCCTCACCCGCTTCCCCCTTGAAAAGGTCACCCATAAAACCCAACCCTTCCCCGTCATCATCTCCGGTAATCACCGGGAAGACCTCAGTTTTTATGTCCTTCCTTCTTCCACTTCATCCGTCATTCTGGGCTACCCGTGGCTGTGCCTCCACAACCCTGTATTTGATTGGCAGACCGGCCGCGTCCGCTCCTGGAGGAACTTGTCTCCAATCTGCTGCCTTTGCCCCGTCTGTGCCCCCCCCCCCCCCCCGCTGTTGACCCCGCCCCACTGGACCTCTCCTCAGTCCCGCCGGAGCTCCACGACCTGGGCACCATATTTAGTAAATCTAAGGCGCTCTCCCTCCCACCCCATCGCCCTTATGATTGTGCCATCAACCTCCGGTCAGGGGTGCCTCTACCATCCGGCCGCCTCTATAGTCTCTCAGCCCCAGAACGAGAGGCTATGGACGCCTACCTCCGGGAGTCCCTCAGTGCCAGCACCATTCGCCCCTCCTCGTCTCCCCTGGGTGCTGGATTCTTCTTTGTTGCGAAGAAGGACGGGTCCTTACGGCCGTGCATAGACTTTAGGGCTTTTAACGACATTACGATCAAGGACCGTTACACACTGCTCCTTATAGACTCGGCCTTTAACTCCCTCCAGGGGGTGTCCTGGTTCTCCAAATTGGACCTTCGCAGCGCCTACCGCCTCGTCCGGATCTGGGAGGGTGATGAGTGGAAGACGGCTTTTCGGACGCCCAGCAGCCACTTTGAATACCTTGTGATGCCATTTGGGCTCACCAACGCCCCTGCCGTCTTCCAATGTTTGATCAACGACGTTCTTTGTGATTTCCTGGGGGTCTTTGCTTTCATCTACCTAGATGATATTTTGATCTTCTCTTGCTCCCGGGAGGAGCATCTACTCCACGTGAGGCGGGTCTTTCAACGTCTCCTGGAGAACAAACTATACGTCAAAGCTGAGAAATGCGAGTTTTTCACTGACAAGACCCCCTTTCTGGGTTTTATTATCTTGCATAACCAGCTCATTCCAGACCCGGCCAAGTTCAAAGTGGTGGTTGAGTGGCCCACCCCCTCCTCCAGGAAGCAGGTTGAGCAATTCCTGGGATTTGCTGGTTTTTACCGCCGCTTTGTTCCTGGTTATAGCTCCATCACCCCTCCTCTGACCCGCCTCACCTCCCCGAAGGTGCGTTTTGAGTGGACGATGGAAGCGGCGGCCGCCTTCGAGACTCTGAAGAAGGAGTTCTCATCCTCCCGGGTCCTCACACAGGTGAATCCAGCGTGGCAATGTCTGGTGGAGGTGGATGCGTCTGACACCGGAGTGGGGGCTGTTTTGTCGCAGCACAATCCGGCAGACGGGATACTGCGCCCCTGCGCCTTCTTCTCCAAGCACCTCTCCTCGGCCGAATGCAACTATGACATCGGTGACAGGGAGCTTCTCGCTATTACACTCGCACTGCAGGAGTGGCGCCACTGGTTGGAGGGGGCAGCTAAGCCTTTCATGGTCTGGACCAACCATAAGAACTTGGAATACATCAGGATGGCCAAGCGCCTGAACGCCCGCCAGGCGCGCTGGTCACTGTTCTTTGGTAGGTTCAGGTTTACCATCTCCTACCGTCCTGGGTCCAAGAATGGGAAACCAGACCCGTTGTCCAGGCAGTTTGCCCCAGAAGCCCCTGAAGAAGAGGTCCACACCATCCTGCCTACGTCGTGCGTTGTGGGGTCCATTTCCTGGGCGATTAGAGACAAGGTCCGGAAGGCACTGGAGTCCGAACCCGATCCCGGCGGTGGCCCAGCGGGGAAATTGTTCGTGCCCTCGTCGGTCCGGGGCGACTTTATCCATTGGGCACACACTGCTAAATTCGCCTGCCATCCAGGGATCATCCGATCGGTGAAACTCATCCAGAGGTTCTTTAGGTGGCCTGGGCTTTGGACCGACTTCTCCAACTACGTATGCGCCTGCCCCCAGTGCACCATGAATAAGTCTTCCAACTCTCCCCCTGCAGGTCTCCTCCATCCTCTGCCAGTTCCTGGTAGGCCCTGGTCTCATATCGCCCTAGACTTTGTCACTGGTCTTCCCCCCTCCCATGGAAATACTGTCATCGTGACTATTGTAGACCGGTTTTCCAAGGCCGCCCACTTTCTGCCACTCCCTAGGCTCCCCTCGGCGCGTGAGACCGCTGATCTGTTGGTGCAGCATGTCGTCAGACTACACAGCATCCCCGCTGACATCATCTCCAACCGGGGTTCTCAATTTACATCCAACGTCTGGAGGAGTTTCTGCAATGCTCTAGGAGCCACGGTCGGCCTGTCATCAGGACATCACCCTCAGTCAAACGGGCAATGCGAGTGTACCAACCAGGAACTGGAGGCCACCCTGCTCTGCGTCATCTCCTCCATCCCCTCCTCTTGGAGCACCCATCTCCCCTGGGTGGAGTATGCTCACAACTCCACCTTTTCTTTGGCCATCGGGATGTCCCCCTTTCAGGCATCCTTAGGGTATGAACCCCCGCTGTTCCCTGAGGAAGAAGGTGAGATGGCTGTCCCCTCCATCCAGGCTCACCTGAGACGGTGTCGGTGGCTGTGGACCAAAACTCGCCAGACCCTTTTACGCACAGAGGCACGCAACTCTTCCTCTGCTAATTGCCGCAGGAGGCCCGCGCCGCATTACCAGACGGGACAACAGGTGTGGCTCTCTACTCAAGATATTAACCTGAAGGCTGAAAAGAGGAAGCTGTCTCAGCGCTATGTCGGCCCCTACCCCGTGGAGAAGGTGGTCAATCCAGTGGCTGTGCGCTTGGATCTCCCCCCCCCCCTTCGTGTCCATCCCACGTTTCATGTGTCACAAGTCAAACCTATGGTGTCTAGTCCTCTCTGTCGCCCCCCAGGGCTCCGCCCCCTCCCAGAATGATTGACGGCCACCCGGCTTGGGCCATTACTGCCATCCTGGACTCTCGACGTCGGGGCCGGGGGGTACAGTACCTGGTGGACTGGGAAGGTTATGGTCCGGAACACAGATGCTGGGTGCGCTCCTCTTTCGTGCTGGATAAACAGCTCGTTAGGGAGTTCCATCGTGCGCACCCGGACAAGCCAGTGCCAGGAGGTGCTGCTCGGGGGGGGGGGGGGAGTACTGTCACAGCCCGCTCCCGCCTGTCATCCGCTCCAGCTGTGCGCACACCTGCACCTCATCAGGCCGCGCCTATTTAGCCTGCTCTGCCCAGGGCTTCGGCCTGGAGTCGTCAGCTCTCCTCCTCGTCAAGCTCTGCGTTCGCCTAACTCCTATGGCCAGCGCTCCTTTCGTCTTATGCACGTAAGGTCATTCTCTTACCTGCTCTCTCAGTTCGTCCCCTGTGCACAGGTGGATCCTCCTGGCGGCGGAACTCCTTCTTCATTACCGTACCTCTTCAGTCTTCGTCCCGTGGTGCTGATCAGGGTGCTGTCTCCCAGGTGTAAGCCGGTCTTGCCAACGCCAGCCACCAAACCCCTGCAAGTAAGCCAAACTCATATGTTCATCTCACCATTGTCCTCTGCTCTGTCCTCAGGGTTGCCTGGCTGTACGGTGTTCTGTTCTGCTCTCGGTGCTCCTGTGCCCAACAAGACATCTACATCCCTCATTCACGCATTCATACACCTGTTTTCAATAAAGACTCTCAAATCTCACTCGAGCCTGCGTGCGTGTTCCCTGGGCTAGCCTAACATGTCATGAAAGGAGTAAATTATCCACAGGCTCTGCCCCCTTCTCTCTATTTTTCCTTTTTTGAGGCGTTTTGGCCCTTTAGTAAGTGCCTTGAAGAATAACAATCCCCATGTGATCTGAGGAAGGATCCCACTTATATTTACTTTTGTTTTGGTACAGATAGAATTAACACTGTAAATGGAGGAGGATGTGCCACTTTCATTAAAGATGGCCTGGCGTACAGGGTGATTCCCTCCCCTGAGGATATAGAGTGTAATATTATTGAAATATGTAGGCCAAATGGACAAGGAAATATTAAGCTGATTAATTATTACAACCCATGTAGGAAATTAACAGCAGATATTTTCAGTGCTATGGCAGGGGAAGGGCATCTGAAAGAGGTATGGTGTGGAGACTTTAATGCCCATAATAGCTTGTGGGGAAGCACACATACAGATAGCAATGGAAAGGTTGTGGAAGAGATGTTAGATGAAAGATCGTTAATTTGTCTAAACGGTGGTGAAAGTACCAGGGTGGATGTGCACAGGGGCACATTCTCATGTATTGACCTGACTCTGGTATCTGATTCTTTAGCGAGCACCTGTGAATGGACGGTTATGAACAGGTCAACTATGGAAAGTGATCCCTTTCCAATACTTACAGTCATTAAAACTGAAGTATGTGTACAAGAGGAAAGATGTTTTACAAGATGGTGTTTTGACAAGGCAGATTGGGAAAAATTTAGGCAATCCTGTGTTCAATCATGTCATTTGGTAACATTAGAAGGTGGCATAGAAGAGTGTTCAAGTCAGGTAACCAATCATTCTGAATGCTGCAATAGCAAGTATACCTAAGAAAACAACACAGGGTAGGAAGAAGGTTGTACCCTGGTGGAATGATGAATGTAGTACTGCAATAAAAGAGCGAAACAAGGTATTCAGAGAGCTGAGGAAGAATATGACTAATGAAAATTTAATACTGAGTATAAAAAGAAAAGGGCAGTAGCTCGAAGGATTATTAAAAACAGGAAAAGGTCAACATGGAGAGAATTTTGTTCCACCCTTGGTAGGAAAACAGAACTAGGTGATGTCTGGGGTATGTTTAAAAAAATGAGTGGGAAAAGGATATCAGTTAAAATTCCAGCTTTAGTGGATGGAGACAAGATGGCTGTATCAGACAAAGAAAAGGCAGAAGTCCTAGGTAGAGCATTTGCAGCAGTGCATAGAGGAGAACATCTTGGTGAGAGTCATAGACAGCAAAGGCAACATAAACTCAGAGAAAATGCAAACTTAAAAAAAATGAAGTGAAAGAGGACATGACTGTGTTAGACCTCGAGCTCACAATGTCAGAGCTTAAAGGCCAAATGTCACGTAATTTTTTTTTCTAAATGACAACGAATTTAGATAAAATACACATAGCTTAAACCAAATATTCATACCGGAGACCATATCACCCACCTGTATTTACATAATTGCACAAAATACACCAGGTGAAGGCCCCACTTTGCTCACTGGCTTGTGACAGCCAGTCCAGACCACGCCCATGTTTTTGACGTCACAAGTTGTACCCTGGCTGCCCTGCCTATCCACATTCACACTTATCAACATTGGACAATCATGACGGAAAGTGACAGCGATTGTGAACAAATTAGTTTAGTTTTGTCTTTTTTTTTTTTTTGTCTTTTTTTTTGTCAGTGGTTCAGACAGTGACAGAGGCATAGAACCTTACAGGTTCGAGCCATCCGAGACGGAATCAGATGCTTTGTCTGATGACAACAGTTCCGACGATGACCAGAGAGCAGAACCAGTGGAAAATGTCATTGAACTGGACATTAATCGCCTCCAGAATTGGGAAGCCGAAGGGGGTCTGTCGAGGGCGCCCCATAAATATTGATTTTTCGGAAACCATTATTATTACAGTGGAGGAGAGCCGCTGCTGTCAAGAAATTGACCAGATCAATATGAAAATGGAGGCGCATACCTGTCAAGTGAGACGTTTTCGCCGTATTTTAATACCGTAAAACGCGGCTATAAGGGACGGCGGAGTAATAATGGACATTTCTCTGGGAAATGTTTTCATACCTGTCAAGTGAGACGTTTTCGCCGCATTTTAATACCGTAAAACGCGGCTATAAGGGACGGCGGAGTAATAAGGGACACTTTTCTGGGAAATGTTTTAAATGTAATTCGTGTTGTTATTGACAAATATTTTAAGGAAAATACGGGGAAAATGCAATTTTAGCAAAAACGGGCGTATTGCCATTTCTGTACGCCCAAAAGAAAAATATACGGGAAAAAAAATTGAGTGTGTTGAGGAGCACGTCGTGTGTGATCCCCCACAGCTAGGGTGCTGGCAGGTGGCTCAGCCTGAGCTATTCATACTACATTGAGAAGTGTGGACTCAATCATTAGTCTGATTGTCGGGGCGGGCAGATCGCTCAGCGGGAGCTATTATCACTACAATGAGAAGTCATTAGGATAATGGTTTAACACTTTCAGCTGTCCTGTGGCTGCGGAACAGAGAGGAATCGCCTTACAGATACAGAATTCTGCTTTTTTTTTATTTTGCGCCGGACGCCGAGTTGTGTTGTTATTGTCAAATGTCCATGAATCCTTAAAATATTTGACAATAACAACACGAATTACATTTAAAACATTTCCCAGAAAAGTGTCCCTTATTACTCCGCCGTCCCTTATAGCCGCGTTTTATGGTATTAAAATACGGCGAAAACGTCTCACTTGACAGGTATGAAAGCATTTCCCAGAGAAATGTCCCTTATTACCCAGCTGTCCCTGATAGTCCCGTTTTAAGGTATGGGTGAAATATCCAATTTTTCCTTTCTTGTTGCTCACTTCAACCTTCCAGTCTCCATATAAACAATCAATCGAAATACCCCAAGCATCAAACTAGGGTACAATCTATTTCGTCACTTCCGCCTTCTTCCCCAGGCGATTCCAGGGGCCGTGAGTAGGAATGTCAGGCCAAGCGCGGCAGTTTTAAATTAACGAATATTCCGGCGTTACTGAAGCATATGCACCAAGACCCGAATGGATCGGTTCCCTTTTATATCTAGTTTCAAGACATTTAAAGTACCCTGTTACGTGACATTTGGCCTTTAAGAGAGCTTTGCAAAATAGTGGATACACAGCTCCAGGATATGATCAGTTAAGCTATGCTATGTTCCGGCAGTTGCCTATGCAATCAATGCAACTGGTGCTGAAATTGTTTAACAGGATATGGAAGGAGGGGGTTATTCCAAGTGGGTGGAAAAAGGCTGTAATTTTACCATTTAATAAGCCAGGGAAAGATTCAGCTCATTCAGGCAACTATAGGAACAATAGCATTAACATCACATTTAAGGAAATGGATGGAGAAGGTGTTAGTTTACAGACTCTCATATGTATTAGAGCAAAAACGACTAATAAACGACTATCAGAATGGTTTTAGAAAAGGAAGATCCACAGTGGATGCTCTAATTAGGGTAAGTAATGATATTGAAAAGACTCTCAAAATGAAAGAAGTAATGGTTATAGTTTATCTGGATATTGAAAAGGCTTATGACTCACTGTGGAGGGACGGTCTTCTTATGAAATTGAATAAAATGGACATTGGTGGTAGGATGTATAATTGGTTAATGGATTTTTTTAACACACAGGACAATTAGGGTTAAAGTAGGATCAGAAGTTTCTAATGACTTTGAAATAGAAAATGGTGTTCCTCAGGGGAGTGTGATAAGCCCTGTTTTATTCAATATAATGATTAATGACATGTTTGAGGATCAAGAGGGATCCAACAAAACAGCACTATATGCAGATGATGGAGCCATATGGACGAGGGGAAGAAATGAGAAATTTGTGTTCAAAAACATCAGGAAACAATGGAGAAAGTGGAAAAGTGGTCATATGACTGGGGATTTAAATTTTCAAACAGTAAAACCTGCTATATGATTTTCACAAAAAAAAAACACAGAACTGGTACAGAACCATTAACATTATATAATCAACCAATAGAGAAAGTCAGTGAGTTCAGATATCTAGGATTGTGGTTTGATAGTGCATACACATGGAGAGTTCATGTTGAAAATCTGGAGACAAAATGCAAAAAAGTCATTAATCTCATAAAAGCTGTAGCTGGACATGAATGGGGTGCAGATAAACAGGCATTAATTGGCATTTACAGAGCACTAATGCAATCGACAATAGACTATGGATGCATGATTTATGAAGCAGCGGCAAAGACGACTCTGGAAAAAATAGACAAAATGCAGCATAGCGCGCTTCGCCTGTGCATCGGAGCCGTCGAAACAACACCAAACAATGCAGTTTTAATAGAAGCAGGAGAAATGCCAATGGATTTGAGAAGAGATAAACTCGCATTATCATACTGGGTCAAGCTGAAAGGAAGTGACGAAGGAAATATTTCAAAAACAACACTACAAGACTGCTGTGAATACTCTAATTTCCAGGGACATGGGTTTGGGTGGACAATTGAAAGAAGGACCAAGATGTATGGCCTGCACACTATTGATATAGCTAACACCAGTCCAGTGAGTAATGTTCCCCCTTGGCTTTTTCCGGGAATAGAAGTAGACGCTAGTCTGCTAATAAGGAAAAAGGATCGGCATATGAGTGAAGTTAGTGTTAAAACAAGCATTCACCTCAGGAACAACTACTATAACTTCTTACAGCTCTATACTGACGGTTCAAAGAATAAAGAGGGCTCTGTTGGAGTTGGAGTATACATTCCAAAGTTTAAAGTTACCATCGCAAAAAGACTCTCCAACGATACAGCCGTGTTTACAGCAGAGATGGTGGCAATAATTATTGGTTTGCAGTGGGTGGAGGAGGTCAGACTGGACCGGGTGGTGGTGTGCACGGACTCACTTGCAGCGCTAAAAACCATACAGACACTAAAATCTACAAGGGAAGGCTTGGTGATTGAGCTATATCACAATTTATTTAGGGTACACAGGGGCGGTGGAGATGTTCAGTTTTGTTGGGTTCCTGCACATGAAGGGTTGAAAGGGAATGACTGTGCAGACAAATTAGCAAAAAGTGCTCTTGGAAAAGACGCAACTATACCATTGTCTCTTGGAAAAGGTGAAGGGAAAGCAGTAATCAAGAAAAAAGGAACTGAGCTATGGCAAAAAGATGGGATGAAGATCATAAAGGTAGATCGTATTACAAAATACAAAAATCTATTGCAATAAAGAATTTCATAACAACCAATAGAAGGGAAGACATCATTATGGCAACACTCAGACTGGATCACACACGTTTAAACGGCACATTATTTACCATGGGGAAAAGCGAAAGTGACAAATGTAGAGAATGTGGAGTAAAAGAAAATGTTGAGCATGTGGGGAGACTTGAATAACGAAACCGAATTGTCTTTCATTTCAGTTTATTCAAGAAATCATTCCACTGTCTGCTCTTATTCTTGAGCAGCGAACAAAGAGAGTGAACACACCAAAGTTCTCTCATTTAAACCTTCTCACATCAAACCATTTCCCTCGCGGGGGAAATCACACATCTATATCAAAGTCTCTTTATTCACATTCATTAGCCTTTTATTTACATAACTCCCCCTTCTCTCTTCCCGAGCCTCAGTGGTCAGGAAGTCTTCTGTCCCCTGTCCTCCGCAGGGGGTCCAGGCTCTGTGGCTCCGCACCGCAGGGGGCTGGCTCTCCTTCATCGTGGTTAAATCACATATGCAGTGTCCAACATATACATGTCTCACAACACAGCCATATAACCCCCCCCCAAACGATGAAGAACAGACTAATTCCCAAAATTTAATAGCACCTTACTCACTACTGAATAATCAACACCAACATTCAGTCTGTGCGCCGCTTGGGCTTCAGCCGTCTGCCGAATCTGCTGTGCGTTGGCCCCGTCTTGCCTGCGGTGCTGTTCTGCTTCGGGTCTGTTGACTGAGGAAGAGAGTGGTTAATTGCCCTCTGCGGGGGCCTGCCTCGTCGAGGCGCCACCGCGACCGGTACAGACACGTCCTTCATGACAAAAGCAGGTTTTAGTCTGTCAATACTGACTGTCTCTTTTCTGTCCCCAAAATCTAGCACAAATTGCTTATCACCTGCCTCCAGCACTCGAAATGGCCCTTCGTAAGGTGGTTTGAGCGTTGCTTTAAGGGCTTCGCGCCTGACAAAAACGAAATCGGCATTTTTCAAAGCCTTGGGGACGAAAACTCGTGGAAAAGCGTGATGAACCGGACCCGGGAGCGTGTCTGCCCCCGTGCCAACTAACGGTCCCAGAGCAGAGAGAGGTGGGGGCTCTGGGTGCTCTGGTAAAAACTCGCCCGGCAGCCTCAGAGTTTGTGCGAATACCAGCTCCGCTGGGGAGGCGTCTAAGTCCTCTTTAGGCGCCGAACGCAACCCTAATAAAACCCATGGGAGTTTATTTACCCAATCTGCATCCGTGAGCGACGCTCTGAGTGCTGCCTTCAAAGACCTATGAAAACGCTCGCATAAACCATTAGCCTGAGGGTGGTAAGCCGTAGTGCGGTGAATTTTGGCTCCTAAGCCGTTGGCCATCGCTGACCACAGCTCAGAGATGAATTGCGGTCCTCTATCGGACGTAATGTCCGACGGAACCCCGAAGCGCGCCACCCAAGCCGTTAAAAAAACGCGAGCCACCTCCGCGGCCGTGGTCGTCGCAAGTGGGACCACTTCCGGCCAACGTGTGGTGCGGTCCACCATTGTCAAAAGATACGTGAACCCCTGTGATGCCGGTAGGGGGCCCACAAGGTCGACGTGCACATGGTCGAACCTTCTGGCCGGAATGCGGAACGGTTCTAACGGGGCCCTTGTGTGCCTGTGAATTTTGGCCCGTTGACAGGAAATGCAGGTTTTTGCCCATTCCTTCACGTGCTTGCGCAGGCACGGCCAAACAAACTTTTCCGCCACTAGTTTCACCGACGCGCGCACCCCCGGGTGCGCCAGTGAGTGGACCGAGTCAAAAACACGGCGGCGCCACGTGGCCGGAACCACCGGACGCGGGCGCCCCGTCGACATGTCGCAGATCAGGGGGGGCATACCGGTTTGTAAACACTTGCTCTCCAGCCTCAACCCTGTTGGTCCAGACTGGAGCGCGCGCACGTCTGCGTCCGCCCCCTGGTCCGCTGCCATGGCTGCGTAATCTATACCCACGTGCACCGGGGCTGCGCGCGCCACCGTGCCGCTCTCCTGCGGCGCGGTCACGGTGGCCCGTTCTGCCTCTGCGCGTGTCGGGGTCGTGAACGCGCGTGAGAGACAATCCGCTACTACATTGAATTTGCCCGCGACGTGCCTAATGTCAGTGGTAAATTCCGAGATTGCGGCCAGCTGCCTCTGCTGCCTGCCGGACCACGGATCTGAAATTTTGGCCATGGCGTATGTGAGCGGCTTGTGGTCCACATAAGCGGTGAAGCACCGTCCTTCCAGCCAGAACTGGAAATGACGAATAGCCAAATGCAGCGCCAACAGTTCTCTGTCAAACGCGCTGTATTTTCGCTCAGCCGCGCTTAAAGATTTGCTAAAGAAAGCCAAAGGCTGCCAAACTCCGGCTACCTGTTGCTCAATAACGGCCCCTATGGCTAAATCTGAAGCGTCTGTCGTCAGCGCGATACGTGCTGCAGGGTCTGGGTGGGCCAGGAGCGCAGCGTCAGCCAAGGCTTTTTTAACCTCTGTGAACGCGCGCTCCCGCTCCGGGGACCATTCGACCGCCTGGGTCGGCTTTTGTTTTTTGAGCGCGGCATATAACGGTTGCATGATTTGAGCTGCGTGGGGCAGGAACCGGTTATAAAAATTCACCATCCCCAAGAATTCCTGTAGTGATTTGACCGTTTGTGGACGGGGAAAATCCGCTACCCGCGCGTACTTTCTCTGGTAACGGAACCGCTCCCTCCGGGGAGACGCGGTGACCCAAAAAATCAATCCGCTCAACGCCGAACTGGCACTTGGCTGGGTTAACTATTAAGCCGTGCTCTCCCAGCCTCCTAAAAACTGCTGTGAGGTGCGTTTCGTGTTCGTCCTCTGAAGTACTCGCGACCAAAATGTCGTCGAGGTACACAAACACGAAAGGGAGATCGCGTAACACGGCATCCATCATCCGCTGAAATGTTTGCGCCGCCCCTTTGAGACCAAACGGCATGCGTAAAAATTCGAAAAGTCCGAACGGGGTTATTACCGCTGTTTTAGGAATGTCCTCCGGTTGGACCGGGACTTGGTGATAGCCGCGAACTAGATCAATCTTTGAAAAAATGCGCGTCCCCGCCAGGTGCACCGAAAAATCCTGAATGTGCGGGATGGGATAACGATCGTGTGCCGTAGCGTTGTTTAGCCTGCGGTAATCCCCGCACGGTCTCCAGGAGCCATCGGCTTTCGGTACCATGTGCAGCGGCGAAGCCCACGGGCTCTTCGACCTACGAACGATGCCCAGCCTCTCCAGGCTGGCGAACTCCTCGCGCGCAATGGCGAGCTTAACTGCATCCAAGCGCCGAGCTTTTGCAAACACGGGAGGACCAGAAGTGGGGATGAAGTGTTTCACCCCGTGCTTCGCGACCGTCGCTGAAAAAGTGGGCACAGTGAGCGCTGGAAATTGGGTGAGGAGTGTGTGAAACTTACCACCTGCTGTAGCGACGTGGGTCTGTACTGGTGGCGGGGACACTCGAGCTGAACAGGGGAGAGAGTAAAAAGAGAGTGCATTTACCAGCCGTCTATTAGCAAGATCAACTAACAGATTGTGTGAACACAAAAAATCCGCGCCCAACATGTTGAAACTCACCGCCGCTACTACAAAAGTCCATTCATAAGTGCGGCCATGTAAGCATAAAGGCAAGGTCCTTCTCCCGTAGGTGTTGATGTTGGAGCCATTTGCCGCTGTAGCTCCGTCACCGTGGGGTCCAGCTACCCGGTCCGCGTATGTTGGGGTGATGAAGCTCACTTGTGCTCCGGTGTCAATGAGGAACACTCGTCCGGAGCGCGCATCCGTGATGTAGAGCAGCTTGTTGCGTTCTCCGAGGGTCGAAGCTGCTAGCGACCCCCGGTCTTGCCGTTTCCCGAACTCCTGAAGATGCAGGGCGGCACACACCTGCGTGCCTTCTCTGCGAACCTCCGATGGTAAAAGCAGAGATCTTCTCCTCCGCTGTGTCGTGCCCGCGCCTCTGTCGCCGGGCTATTGGCTCCCCCTCGTCGCGGCCGTGTTGCCGCCATCGTCGGCCAGTCTGGTTCTGCCGCCTCTGGCTCCCCGCTGTCTCGGGTCGCTGCTGTGGTTGCTTGCCCGCCGCAGGCGTCCAGGATCCCGTCTGCCTCCTGGGCCAGCTCCCGGAACTCCTCCAGGGTGTGACACTTTTTGCCGGCCAGCGTGCTTCTCGCATGCGCCGGGAGGTTGGAGAGGAAGATGAACTGAAAAATGAAATCATCGTTGTCCAACCCTCTCAGCTGTATCATCTCCTCCATCAGGGCGCTCGGCCTGTGTCCACCTTGGTCTAGCAAAGACAGGATCCTCCTCGCCCTCACTTCAGCCGAGGGGGTGAAAAACTTGATGAGGGTGGATTTCAGCTTGCCGTACCTGTCGGTCGCGGGTGGCTGCTCCACCAAGCTTTGCACGCACCGAGCTGTGCTGTTGTCCAGTTTAGCGATGACATGGTGGAACTTAGTGTCATCCACCGTTACTCCTGCGAGCGCGAACTGCGACTCTGCTTGCAGAAACCACGACCGTGGGTTATCCTGCCAGAAATCAGGCAGCTTAACGGCCACTGCGCTCGCCAGCTCTGAGCGCTGTGAGTCCGGGACCCTGAGAATTTCTTCGTTCATTCTCAACGTCGTCAGTCACCAATGTGGGGAGACTTGAATAACGAAACCGAATTGTCTTTCATTTCAGTTTATTCAAGAAATCATTCCACTGTCTGCTCTTATTCTTGAGCAGCGAACAAAGAGAGTGAACACACCAAAGTTCTCTCATTTAAACCTTCTCACATCAAACCATTTCCCTCGCGGGGGAAATCACACATCTATATCAAAGTCTCTTTATTCACATTCATTAGCCTTTTATTTACATAACTCCCCCTTCTCTCTTCCCGAGCCTCAGTGGTCAGGAAGTCTTCTGTCCCCTGTCCTCCGCAGGGGGTCCAGGCTCTGTGGCTCCGCACCGCAGGGGGCTGGCTCTCCTTCATCGTGGTTAAATCACATATGCAGTGTCCAACATATACATGTCTCACAACACAGCCATAGAGCACATCTTATTGCACTGTCACAAATACGAAAATGAAAGACAGATAATAGAAAATGAAGTTCAAGAGGCCGGTAGGGAATGAGATTTAACTGGGATTCTGGGAACAGATGGAGATGGAGAGGCAATAAGAATCACGAGAAGGGCTCTTTTCTCTTTTTTAAATAACACAGGATTAAGTCATAGAATTTAGAGGTCGGGCTCAGATGACATAATGTTACACACTCTTGTACAGTAGGTGGCGGTATGCTCCTTTCAGTTAGGGTTAGGGTTAGAGCTATCCTCCAGTAACCGAGAGAAGAGGACAAAGAAGAAGAAGAAGAAGAAGAAGAAGAAGAAGAAGAAGAAGAAGTTCTGTGTACTTTTTGTTTTGGGTTTGTGTTTGGGTGCGTGTTTTGTGCTCAGCAATGGTCTACCATGTTAAGAGCTATATTTTCTGTACATTACATTATGCCAACTGCGCAAAAGTCTCACATGCAAAATAGGGTGCTGGAGGCATATTTATTAGTCTCTACTAATATTCATATTCATATTCTAGCTTTTATTGCATGCATAGTTTTTTATTTTTATCTTTAGTGCTACTCCATGTTTAATGTTGCAGCATTGCACCGAGACAAATTCCTAGTTTGTGTACTACATGAACAATGGCAATAAATCTCATTCTGATTCTGATTCTACAGGGTTCATCAATCTTAATGTCTTCTAATAGGATCAAACTTTGTTTGTGGAATATGAGGGTCTTGAAGGGGAACGTGAAGCAGAGAAAGGTTTGTGCTTTATTGAAAATAGAAAGAGTAGAGGTGGCTCTATTACAGGAATCACACCTAGATGATAACGGACATCACAAACTTAAACATAGTTGGGTTGGCCAGGTTTATTCCTTCTCTTATACCACCAGCAGCAGGGGTGTAGTCATATTAATCCACAAAAACCTCCCGTTTCAGCTGGTGAAATGTGTTAAAGATACACATGGAAGATATGTGATTATTAAGGGGGTCTTACATGGTGAAGAGATTACTATTATGAATCTTTATTGCCCACAAACTTATTCACCTAGCTTCCTGGTTAAGGCCTTCTCTGAATTTGCAGCGCTTTCACCAGCAATAGTTTCAGTGGGAGGAGACTTTAATTGCTTATTTAACCCCTTGCTTGATAGACATCCTCCTCAGAATACATCTTTAACAACTCAGGCTGATGCTCTTTATGCTATCTGAGAAGAAACGAATCTAGTAGATGTATAGTGAATTCTCCATCCATCTACGAAAGAATTCACATTTTACTCCCCTCCTCATAAGTGTCATACGAGGATTGATTACACAGGGTTACAAAAATAATATTTTTGTAAGTTGTCGCTGTGTTTTTCAACTGATTTAAGACAATTTTGCACTGCTGAATCCGAAAATGACAGCCGTTTCTCTCGATCAGGTGCTAAGTAAAAACTTGTACTTACTTAGTACTTACTTAGTACTGTGCATGTACTTACCTTTATATAAAGGTAAGTACATGTAAATTGAATGTTACGTCATCATTGTTCAAAATTCAGAGAATTTCAAGACACACAAAAGAATTTTGCATCATATAAAGGGAGAATATCCATAAAATGTATAAAAAAACATGTGGCCATAATTCAAAAAGTTGACCTGATTGAGCAAAATCAATGTGATTTTTGGATTCAGCACATCAAAATTGTCCTTAGTCAGCTAAAAAAAACCTTAGACAATAAATTTGGTGTTAACCAGTGTTATTTTTTCATCCCCGAATTATTAGTACAATCTGTGTCTTCTTGTACAATAGGCAATATTGTTGTTAGTGACCATGCAACTGTATTAATAGATTTATCTGTTGGTTCAGATCAGGTTAAGAGTAGACAATGGCGATTTGATGCATGTCTTCTGAAGGATGAAAAGTTTATTACCTACTTGAGAAATGACTTCAAAATATTTTTTGCTATCAATTCTCAGTCCACCAGTGACTCATCCTTATTATGGGAAACATCTAAACCAGGGGTCACCAACCTTTTTGAAACCAAGAGCTACTTCATGGGTATCGAGTCATGTGAAGGGCACCAGCTTGACACACTCCTCTAAAATAACAAATTGTGTGTATATATATATATATATATATATATATATAAAAATAATTATCAATAACTTAGAGTGGGTAACAGACAAGATCAATATTCAACACTTTATTTTTATTACTCTCAGCAATTGTTCAGATGATCACTTCTACATTTCATTAAAAAATGTCCAGTTTTCACCAGTCCCTTTTAACCATAAAAAACTAAACCCTTTTAATTCATGAACTATGTTGAACCATGTTTGAAAAAGTTGTGCAACATTTAAGAAAAATCAACTTTCATATTAAATAAATCTTATCACATTTTTAACTGAACAAATCTGCTGCAATTCTGCTCAAAATCTGTTACATTTAATAAACACACTTTTGTGTGTTCTTCTTCACTGGAATTATATCCATACAGTTCTTGCCAAGAATCATGCTGGAGTAATAACCAGCACTGTCCTTTCATGAGAAGAAGCTAAACAGCGCTGAGAGTGCTTATATGCACGGTGGCGCAGTGGTTAGCACCGCGGCAGCAGTTTACCCTCGGCCGGGGGATCGCGGGGATCGTGGGTTCGATCCCTGCCCCCGGCCAACAGTGATCTGTGTGGAGTTTGCATGTTCTCCCCGTGTTTGCGTGGGTTTACTCCGGGATTTCTCCGGTTTCCTCCCACATGCCAAAAACATGTAGGTTAAGGGGCGCTTGCGCACGCAGCGACCGGCAGCTGGTGGCTTGTCACCGGACTGCAGAAGAAATCTACCTATGGGTACAAAATAAGTCGAAAAAAAAAAAAAAAAGAGTGGGCAGCAGTGGGCCACAGTCGCCCTGCAAATGAAACACACGCAGCTTCCTTTCACGGTAGTAAAAAAGAACTCTTCCTCCCGCTCACTTTGAAAATGATAAATTTTCTGTCTTTTTTTTGCCATGTTTTTGGGCTAGGAAACTGCACTGCGCTCACCATCTTCACTGGCCGCTAGCTTACGCTCCACAAGCGCAAAGGTTTTGTCATGCGCACAATACTGACCTTTGAACTAGGTCAGAGTTCACCTTAACGTTACGTATAATAAACATATTTTCATTTTTTTTAATTTTTAAGACATTGTCATTTTAAAATCTATATAAATGCAAGTGTGATTTTAAAAAATAGCGGCAGAAAAAATTACATCTTAGACGCAGCTCACTTGCGAGTTGTGCTATTTTTAGAACAGGCCTGCGGGCGACTCATGTGGTCCTTGTGGGTGACTTGGTGCCCGCGGGCACCGTGTTGGTGACCCCTGATCTAAAGCTTATATCAGAGGCCCAATCATAGCATATTTAGTCTCAAAAAAATGAAAGCAAAAAGAACAGCAATCTAAACTCGAAAAGGAACTGGAAGAGATTAAAAGAGTACTTGGTTCATCATCATTATCAGATCCTATGTTATTGCAGAGAAAGTGGGCCACACAAGCTGTGTTAGATGCATTACTAACTCAACAAGCTAAGAGTGCTCTTCTTTTTTCAAAACAGAGGCTATATGACTATGGAGATAAACCTAGTAAGTATTTATCTCATCTAACAAAAATTAGAACAGATTCCCAACTGATTCCTTCAGTAGTTGTTGATAACAAAAATATTAATAATATATCCGGCCGTTTTACATTCAGTTATATACAGCGGACCAGTCATTAGGAGCCTCATATAAGATGGACTCTTTCTTGGACAGCTTAGCTCTCCCTACTATTTCTGATACTCAGAGATATGATTTAAATACTCCCATCTCTAGAGAACAGGCTGGACTAGCAATTAACAGTTTACAATCAGGCAAAGCACTGGGGCCAGATGGCATAAGCAGTGAATTTTACAAAGAATTCCAGGATGTACTTGTGGATCCATTTCTGGAGATGCTAGAACACTCCTTTACCTCTGGACGCTTACCTCAGTCATTAAGAGAAGCTGGCATCTCCCTAATTCTTAAAAAGGGCAAGTGTCCGGAAGACTGTTCAGAATATAGACCTATTGCTCTTTTAAATCAAGATGTTAAACTGATATCTAAGATCCTGGCTCTGCAATTAGAGAAGGTTCTGCCTTTCATCATTAAGGAGGACCAGACAGGCTTTATCAAAGGCAGAAGCTCTAGTCACAACATTAGAAGGTTTTTAAATATTGTTCATCTCTGTGAAACACAAGAAAATGACACTGTAGTCATTTCATTGGATGCAGAGAAGGCCTTTGACCGAGTCGAGTGGCCTTATCTATTTAGAGTATTACAAAAAATTAATCTGGGGGATAATTTTATCAAATGGATCAAACTTTTATACAATGAATCTTTTGTATCAGTCATAACAAATGGTTATAGATCGGATAATTTCCCAATCTATCATTCAACGCGTCAAGGCTGCCCCCTAAGCCTTGCTCTTTTTGCCCTTGCAGTAGAACCTCTGGCTGAAGCCATCAGACAGGACCCAGCTGTCAGGGGTATAGATGTAGCGGAGACACAACATAAAATTTCCCTTTATGTGGATGATGTTTTGTATGTAGTGGAGCCTGCCACCCCTCTTCTGTGACTGGGTGATATCATTAATTATTTTGGGTCTTTCTCTGGTTACAAAATTAACTTTTCTAAATCTTTAACTATGCCCATGGGAAGCTTCAGAAACAGAATTAACTCCCTTGTCTTATTTCCATTTTGCTGGTCTATGTCAGGATTTGTGTTCTTAGGTATTCAGATTACTCCTGTGTTCTACCAGATGTTTAAAGCTAATTTTAACCGTCTCCTAGACACTATAAAGAAGGATTTAAACAGGCGGGGTTCACTTCCCCTATCATTACTTGGTAGAGTGTCTATTATTAAAATGAATATCCTGCCCAGGTTACTGTACCCCCTACAGATGATTCCAATATTTATAACTAATAAAGTTTCGAAGTTACTTAATGGTTGGCTGGATGATTTTATCTGGAATGAAAGGAAGACGAGGCTAAAAATGCTAAAATTACAACTTCCAAGTTCAATGGGAGGTTTGGAGCTCCCTGTCATAAGCTCCCTGTACTCTTTTCCACAGCGCACGGAGGAGAAGGAAGAATGGATTTAAGAGCAGGGTTACACCAAACACACATTTATTAACACACAAATAGACAGTTCCAAATGGTGAAAACATACAAAAGACAGCATACTTACACTGGGCGTTCTTGGGCCGGTATCGCCCAGCAAATGCATGAGGGTAAGTAATTAACCACCTGAGAGTCCTGGAGCCGACATTGCTCAAAAGACGCTGGGAACCACGGCAGCAGTGGAGGTGGCTAATACGTTCCAGCACACAGTTAAAACACGACTGTGTGCTTCCCCACGATGACATAGACAGCTCGGGTGAAATTTAAAATCCTCTAGGATGCTCGGCTGGCACGGGAGAAGAGCTGGGCAGCAGTGCCTAAGCGTAGCAGTTGTGCCGCAAGGGGAAACGCTACAGACAAGCGTGGCAGCACAACTGCAAACAGAAACGCAGAGCTCTTACTCACCGTGCAGGAACAGTCCGAGTCATCCAAGTCCGCCAGCAAGCACATACACAAACAATCCTTCGTTGACGTGACTGTCACACAGCGGAGAACAACCGTGTGACACATACATATGGTCCAGCGGTGTTTGACTGGCAAAGGGCTGCCTAAGTACAAACACCGCTGGCATGACAAACTGGCAACACCTGGGTGAGGCGCAGGAAAGATGATTACTGGGGCGAACAGCTGATTGTCAGAGAGAGGGGGGCGTGGTCGGACCGGCAAATGTTAGACAGCGCCCACCAGGAAGCGGGTCAAACAGCTGCCTAACAATCGCCAGCCAGAGCAGCGGCTACAGGCATGGAAAGAAACAATAAACAGACATGAAAACAATATATGATAAACCCAATGCCTGAGCCACCAAGAACGATCAGAACTGAGCCAACCGAAAACAAGGGATCGGTTTGTGACACTCCCTAACATTAAATGGTATCAAATAGCATCTGTTATGGAAATTTATTTGCCTTTTGTCCTTGGGTCCTGAAAGAATTAACATCAAAGATCTGCAAAGTTGGAGAGCCTTTATTTTCTGCATGCAGGAGAGGAATGAATCAGACAGGGAGTCAGTCAGCACTGCTCTGCTGTCAGATGGGGAGCAGATTCTTCATAACCTGAGCAGGATGCTCACCACATTGCCTTACTTGGTAACATATCAGATAGTGTATAACCTTGGCATACCAACAGTCTTTGTGCTACACAAAATAGGAAGACAGTATTTCAGTTTCTTAAAATTACACCCCAGTAGGGTCTGCAGAACATCATTTGATAACATATTGGAATTTCTGGCATAGAAACAGAATAAAACATCACATCAACAATAATATCAGAATATTTCCATTTCACATCTTAGCTAAGGTTTATAGCAGAATGGGTTAAAGATGATCCTACTTCTGTCTGGTTGGGTCTTGAAAAGTCACAGACCTCCTGTTCACTGTTGGGCCTCTTGTCCTGTAAGAATTTAAAGTCAGTTAGAAATCTCTGCGACAATAATCCTATAATTTGCAACACTTTAAAGGCCTGGTTTATGACACGAAAACTTGAGGGAAGATCAGATTTAACTACTTTACTAATCCCTATTCAAGGCAATCCTGACTTTGTTCCTGGTATGATGGACAGTGGTTATAACATGTGGACAGTTTAAGGGTTAAGGAAAATTTATGACCTTTTTGATGGAGCATTATTACTATCATTTGAACAGCTTCAGGGAAAAACTTGGCCTTTCTAGACAGAATTTTTTTGAGATACCTCCAGATCCAAGATTTCATAACTAGAAAGACCATTTTCAATGTAAATGCCACAGTGCCTGCAGTTGAGCGTTTACTTCTTTTAGGCCTAACCAAAAAATTTATAACCCACTTTTATAATGCCTTAAGTCAGTCAGATGTGTTGAGTGTGTCAGTTAAGCAGGATGTTAACCAGAAATGGCAAAGTGAACTTGGTGTTAACATTTATAAGGATTCATGGGATGCAATCTTGGAGTGTGGCAAGAGGATCTCAATATGCAATCGTGCAAGATTATTGCAATACAAAATCTTACAAGTCTCTCCCAGTAAAAGATCTAATATGAACCCCCAGCTTTCACCCATGTGTCTGAAGTGTAAAATCTCAGTTGGTACCTACACTACCGTTCAAAAGTTTGGGGTCACTTAGAAATTTCCTTATTTTTGAAAGAAAAGCACTTTTTTTCAATGAAGATAACTTTAAACTAATCAGAAATACACTCTATACATTGCTAATGTGGTAAATGACTATTATAGCTGCAAATGTCTGGTTTTTGGTGCAATATCTACATAGGTGTATAGAGGCCCATTTCCAGCAACTATCACTCCAGTGTTCTAATGGTGCAATGTGTTTGCTCATTGCGTCAGAAGACTAATGGATGATTAGAAAACCCTTGTGCAATCATGTTAGGTCTGCAATGCTGTAATTGCTGCAAATGGAGGATTCTTTGACAAAAGCAAAGTTTGAAGGAAAAAATTATTATTTCAAATACAAATCATTATTTCTAACCTTGTCAATGTCTTGACTATATTTTCTATTCATTTTACAACTCATGGTGGTAAGTAAGTGTGACTTTTCATGGAAAACACAAAATAATTGTCTGGGTGACCCCAAACTTTTGAACGGTAGTGTATACCCATTGTGGCTGGTCCTGTCCTAAAATTCAAGCATACTGTTTAGACATTGTACAAGACATGAGTCAGATATTTGGTGTGAATGTAGACATGGATCCTCGTTCTTTGCTATTGGGACACCCAAACCAGAACTCAGTTTTTGGAAGCTTTGCCAGACTGTACAATATCCTTGCATATGTTGTAAGAAGGAACATTTTTTTTGTCATGGATATGTGACAAACCACCAACCAAAACAAACTGACATAAAATTGTCATGGAGTGATTCCCTTTGGAATATTTAACATGTCTGCTTCATTCAACAAAGGGACATTTTATGAAGATATGGACTCCATATCTCAACTTCTCTAACCTTACATTGGCTTCAATTCTTGGGAGCGTTGACTTGGACTAAGTACCAACTCTTTTTCTCTGAACCTTGTTTGTAGTGTTGTGGTGGACACACCCCTCTGTACAAGTGTACAAGTGCATGTATATGTGTGTACATGTATAAGTTTCTATTTGTGCGGTATACCCTCTCTGAATCATTTTTATTTATTATCATTATTATTTTAATCTCTGATTTTGTGTAGACCAATGTTGTGCTGAGCTGTCTTCATGTTTTGATTGTTTGGTGTTTATTCCTTGTGTGTAAAACAAAAAGGAAAAAATTCAATAAATACATTGGGAAAAATACTTTTTGAAACTTTGGGAAACTTATTTTAGTGACACCTTGTAGGCACCAAGTGAGATGCAAACCTCTGTGCTCTGTCCAGTCTCGGATGCCTTTCTCAGAAATGAGTGGAGCAAATAGGGCTGCACCTAATTATTTTATTATTTTTGGTGACCACAAGGGGTCACTCAAAGCCAAGTTTCCATCAGTTACACACAGTACATTCAAACAGCTTGGCAATTAACTGAAATAAAACCGAAACCAACATTTGGGATGTAAAACTTGATGTAATCTTGTTTATATTGGGCTTTCCCCTCTCTCTGTTGTGTGCATGTGTATATGGGAGGTTTCATGTCTTGCTCCTTTCAGTTGTGTCCTTTGTGCGTGGTCACATGACTCTGCACTCCGGAAGCTGTGCAGTCAATGATTTCTGGAAGCAGCAGAACATGGCTGAAAAATTAAAATGGCTTGTATCGATAAGAAATGCGGTGTCCGTCTACATAGTATGTGGTGATGGGCTCTTTATTTTTTTTTTATGAAGATCCCAAGAAAAAGCAAGCAAAGTGCACTTAAACTAACACGTAAATGCCCCAAAGCTAAATCACTGTTAGCCACTAACCGCTATTTGCGTCAGCTCAACCATTTTATAGCGAGAATGGACAACAAAATGGACAAGCTGAAGTTGGATTTAAGAACCCGATCAGAGACTTGTAATCCCTCTGTGGTGCATAAGATAGTCGTGGCTGCGTAAAGGACTTGCCCACTGCAGCTAACAAGCTAATTAGCCACCAGCACGAGTCACATGACCCACAAACCCGCAAGGGGAACAGGGCAGGTTGGTCCCTAGCCGGGTTGGCTCTGGGGTCTGGGGCCGGCTTGTGCATGGCACCGATGGGTGCTGACTGTGGGGGTCATTGTTAGATTTTCAATCCAGTAATTCACAAATGGATTTTGGGCTTTCTGGGGCCTCATTTGGAGCCTTGTGGTCCCGCATATCTGTTGTGTGGATTTTTGTCTGGGGGCAACAGCAGTGATAGAAAAGAAAATCTTTTGAGAGCGGAAATGGAGCCAAAACCTTCTCCGGGAAAGCTTAGTTGTCATCTTTCAATTATTCCTCAAATTTGTTTGTTACTGAGAAAAGTCTTGTTAACAGTTTAACAGAAATTCTCTGCTCGCACCATTAAAGGTCCACTCTCTGCTTGTTCTGTTTCTGCTTTCTGGACGGGTGGAAGTCAGCACAGTACATGTGTGGGACCGTGGGGCCCTGGGTGGGGCTTTGGAGAGCTCTGCATCTGTGGACTGTTGGATTGGGGGTGTAATGACCCCCCCTCCCAACTCGGCATTTGTCGGCGCCAGGTGGAGGTCGGTACCATGTCCCGGGGCAGACTCGGTCAAGGACCGACTTGACTTCTAACTCACTGAAGAATTGTGTATATAAACACTGACTTCTGCACTGGACAATATTTAATTTGGCTACACGTGTGAAATTATTATATTATGCTCATTTACTACTGAATCACCACAGTGATGTATTCATTGATACCATATTCTTGTGTAATATTGCTTGTTTACAAGCCTTGTCAGTGAGCTATAAGGGAGAAGAAAGGAGGAAATAAAAACTAAACAAAATGCTGATTTCACGTCAAATTGCCCAGCCTTAGTTCAAATTACAAAAACTTCCACATTTTTGTTGGTTGCAGTAAAGATATGAGAGTAAATGATTAATAACTTCCTAATCCTGCAGTTTAATGTTAGTCAGACCAAATCCACATTGCATTAGTATAATTTTTTACTATAATAGAGAATTGTTCATAAATGGCAAACTTTTGAAAAACACCAGCCAGTGGTACAGTACATGTTATCAGCAAGCTTCATTATGAATCTGGGATAGTAAATTTAAGAAAGAGGGGACTTGGGCATGATGGGCAGCATTTATTCAATACTTGTTAAAAAAAATCTTATCTTAATGTACCTGCAGGTGTAGTGGGAAGCTTTCCCTGGTCCAGCACACTTAATGTTTAAAATGGTACAGTTAAAAAAAAAAAAAAGTTTAAAACAGACTACACACTTCGCTTCAACTGTTGCTGCAGCACTGACATTAAGGCATGAACAATGGCTTGTCATCCTCTCACTGATAAAATAGAAGTTGGCAGCTTCTGTTTCCTTCATTTTAGCTCACACACAGTTCTGCTCAACTCACAACTAAAATTATTTTCTTTTTTTCCCCATGTAAATGTTGACGAATTTAAAACCTCCTTGTGAGAATATTATGTATCATTGGACATCATATTTCTCCAGGAAAATTGCCCTGGTCTCAGAAAATTAAAAGGTGAAAGCATCTTTCAAAAATATCCCGTCTGAATGCTGATTTTTACCATCATGCACTAGTAAATAGGTTTTTAAAACATAGATTTTTAAAAATTAATTTACACACAACATTACCCAGTGGAGGCTTTACCCAAATAAACTGCATTGTGTATAGCTTGAAAAGTATTTTCATTTGATGACTCGTTGATTTCCTCTTGACATTTGTTCTCTCAGATTGCCCTGGTCTAATGAATGTGAAGCAGGTGGAGCAGAGTCAGGACAGCATCCTCCAGGCCCCGGACGTCCACCTCCAAGCAAATCACTCTGACTCTCTCTACCTCTTTCCCAAACTGCTACAGAAGATGGCCAACCTCTGTCAGCTGGTTACTGAGAACGTGCAACTTGTCCAAAAGATCAAAAAGACTGAGTCAGAGACCTCGCTCCACCCTCTACTACAGGACATCTACAAGGACATGTATTAGTAGTCTCCAAGCACAGATTGCTTTTAGCAATGCTGTTACAGACTGAATTTATAACAATACAATACTGTTCCACATATGGGCATGAATTTTAACAGGCAGATGAAGCTAATCCACCTGCTAGGGCTAACATAATCAGTAATCTTCACAAAGTCAGCAGAAAACTCAGCACAGCAGTGTGGGTGTGCATATGAATGAGTGATGAGCATCTGGTATCATTTGCTGCAAGTCCTAGTTTCCCACAATGGTCACATTACAGGGGGGATGATATGTTTTCTCACCCTGGCTGCCCCTGTTTCATCCAAATAGCAAAGCTGACCCCAGAGCAGCATGCAGAGAGAGTTTCGCTTCACTTGCCCCAACTCTGCATTTTGCTGTAAAGGGAAAAAGCATTTCATGTTCTCACACCAGTGGCAGAGTAGAAGCCAAAAGGAGGCATAACTTACATTAACAAACTGACTAATTGTTCTTTTTAATGAAGTTGAAGATGCACAGAAGAGGTATTTGTTTACGTCATCATCATCATCTTAGTGATCGCCACTTTGCCACTTGGTTTAAAGAACACAAACTGGGCTGGCTCCAGCAGCGTAGAGTGCTCTCTTATTGCAGTTGTCTGTGCAATAGTGTTTCCATTGGTCAATAAATATGAGAACCAAATTATTTAGGGTTTGTCTAAAAGCCATATACAGTGGGGCAAAAAAGTATTTAGTCAGCCACCAATTGTGCAAGTTCTCCCACTTAAAAGATGAGAGAGGTCTCCAATTTTCATCATAGGTATACCTCAACTATAGAGACAAAATGAGAAAAAAAAAATCCAGAAAATCACATTGAAGGATTTTTAATGAATTAATTGGTAAATTCCTCGGTAAAATAAGTATTTGGTCAATAACAAAAGTTCATCTCAGTACTTTGTTATATACCCTTTGTTGGCAATGACAGAGGTCAAACGTTTTCTGCAAGTCTTCACAAGGTTTTCACACACTGTTGCTGATATTTTGGCCGATTCCTCCATGCATATGTCCTCTAGAGCAGTGATGTTTTGGGGCTGTCGCTGGGCAACACAGACTTTCAACTCCCTCCAAAGATTTTCTATGCGGTTGAGATCTGGAGACTGGCTAGGCCACTCCAGGACCTTGAAATGCTTCTTACGAAGCCACTCCTTCGTTGCCTGGACGGTGTGTTTGGGATCATTGTCATGCTGAAAGACCCAGCTGTGTTTCATCTTCAATGCCCTTACTGATGGAAGGAGGTTTTCACTCAAAATCTCACGATACATTGCCCCATTCATTCTTTCCTTTACACGGCTCAGTCGTCCTGGTCCCTTTGCAGAAAAACAGCCCCAAAGCATGATGTTTCCACCCCCATGCTTCACAGTAGGTATGGTGTTCTTTTGATGCAACTCAGCATTCTTTCTCCTCCAAACACAACAAGTTGAGTTTTTACCAAAAAGTTCTATTTTCGTTTCATCTGACCATATGACATTCTCCCAATCCTCTTCTGGATCATCCAAATGCTCTCTAGCAAACTTCAGACGGGCCTGGACATGTACTGGCTTAAGGAGGGGGACACGTCAGGCGCTGCAGGATTTGAGAACCTGGCGGCGTAGTGTGTTACTGATGGTAGC